>CM060610.1:32295269-32865370 GCA_030578255.1 Tiaroga cobitis
CAGTAGAGGTAGAGTACAGTGGAGTACACTAGAGATAGAGTACAGTGGAGTACAGTAGAGATAGAGTACAGTGGAGCACAGTAGAGGTAGAGTACAGTGGAGTACAGTAGAGGTAGAGTACAGTGGAGTATAGTAGAGGTAGAGTACAGTGGAGCACAGTAGACGTAGAGTACAGGGAAGTACAGTAGAGAACAGTAGAGGTGGAGTACAGTAGAGTACAGTAGAGGTGGAGAACAGTACAGTACAGTAGAGATAGAGTACAGTGGAGTACAGTAGACGTAGAGTACAGTGGAGCACAGTGGAGGTAGAGTAAAGTGGAGCACAGTAGAGGTAGAGTACAGTGGAGCACAGTAGAGGTAGAGTACAGTGGAGTACAGTAGAGGTAGAGTACAGTGGAGCACAGTAGAGGTAGAGTACAGTGGAGTACAGTAGAGGTAGAGTACAGTGAAGTACAGTAGAGATAGAGTACAGTGGAGTACAGTAGAGATAGAGTACAGTGGAGCACAGTAGAGATAGAGTACAGTGGAGTATAGTAGAGGTAGAGTACAGTGGAGTATAGTAGAGGTAGAGTACAGTACAGTGGAGTACAGTGGAGTACAGTAGAGGAAGAGTACAGTGGAGTACAGGAGAGGAAGAGTACAGTGGAGTACAGTAGAGGTAGAGTACAGTGGAGTACAGTAGAGGTAGAGTACATTGGAGTACAGTAGAGGTAGAGTACAGTGGAGTACAGTGGAGTACAGTAGAGGAAGAGTAGAGTGGAGTACAGTGGAGTACAGTAGAGGTAGAGTACAGTGGAGAAGAGTAGAGGTAGAGTACAGTGGAGTACAGTAGAGGTAGAGTACAGTGGAGTACAGTGGAGCACAGTAGAGGTGGAGTACAGTAGAGTACAGTAGAGGAGGAGTACACTGGAGTACAGTAGAGATAGAGTACGGTGGAGTAGAGTAGAGATAGAGTACAGTGGAACACAGCAGAGGTAGACTACAGTGGAGTACAGTGGAGCAAAGTAGAGGTAGAGTACAGTGGATCACAGTAGAGATAGAGTACAGTGGAGTACAGTAGAGATAGAGTACAGTGGAGTTCAGTAGAGATAGAGTACAGTGGAGGACAGTAGAGGTAGAGTACAGTGGAGTACAGTAGAGGTAGAGTACAGTAGAGTACAGTAGAGATAGAGTACAGTGTAGTACAGTAGAGATAGAGTACTGTGGGGCACAGTAGAGATAAGTACAGTTGAGTATAGTAGAGGTAGAGTACTGTGGAATACAGTAGAGGTAGAGTACAGTGGAGCACAGTAGAGATAGAGTACAGTAGAGCACAGTAGAGGTAGAGTACAGTGGAGAACAATAGAGATAGAGTGCAGTGGAGTACAGTGGAGATCAGTAGAGGTAGAGTACAGTGGATCACAGTAGACATAGAGTACAGTGGAGTACAGTGGAGCACAGTAGAGATAGAGTACAGTGGAGCACAGTAGATATAAAGTACAGTGGAGTACAGTAGAGATAGAGTACAGTGGAGTACAGTAGAGATAGAGTACATTGGAGCACAGTAGATGTAGAGTACAGTGGAATACAGTAGAGATAGAGTACAGTGGAGCACAGTAGAGATAGAATATAGTGGACTATGATAGAGGTAGAGTACAGTGAAGTACAGTAGATGTAGAGTACATTGGAGCATAGTAGAGATAGAGTACAGTAGAGCACAATAGAGGTAGAGTGCAGCGGAGTACAGTAGAGGTAGAGTACATTGGAGTACAGTAGAGGTAGAGTACAGTGGAGGACATTAGATGTGGAGTACAGTAGAGGTAGAGTACATTGGAGTAGAGTAGTGATAGAGTACAGTGGAGCACAGTAGAGGTAGAGTACAGTGGAGTACAGTAGAGGTAGAGTACAGTGGAGCACAGTAGAGGTAGAGTACAGTGGAGCACAGTAGAGGTAGAGTACAGTGGAGCACAGCAGAGGTAGAGTACAGTGGAGCACAATAGAGGTGGAGTACAGTGAAGCACAGTAGAGATAAAGTACAGTGGAGCAGAGTAGAGGTAGAGTACACTGGATCACAGTAGAGATAGAGTAGAGTGGAGTACAGTAGAGGTAGAGTACAGTGGAGTACAGTAGAGGTAGAGTACATTGGAGTACAGTAGAGATAGATTCAGTGGAGTACAGTACAGTAAAGTACAGTAGAGCACAGTAGATGTAAAGTACAGTGGAGCACAGTAGAGATAGAGTACAGTGGAGTACAGTAGAGATAGAGTACAGTGGAGCACAGTAGAGGTAGAGTACAGTGGAGTACAGTAGAGGTAGGGTACAGTGGAGTACAGTAGAGGTAGAGTACAGTGGAGTACAGTAGAGGTAGAGTACAGTGGAGTACAGTAGAGGTAGAGTACAGTGGAGCACATTAGAGGTGGAGTACAGTAGAGTACAGTAGAGGTAGAGTACAGTGGAGTACAGTAGAGGTAGAGTACAGTGGAGAACAGTAGAGGTAGAGTACAGTGGAGCACAGTAGAGATAGAGTCAGTGGAGTAAAGTAGAAGAGAGCACACTAGAGGTAGAGTACAGTGGAGAACAGTATATAATAGAATACAGTTTAGTACAGTAGAGGTAGAGTACAGTGGAGTACAGTAGAGATAGAGTACAGTGGAGTACAGTAGAGGTAGAGTACAGTGGAGCACAGTAGAGGTAGAGTACAGTGGAGCACAGTAGAGGTAGAGTACAGTGGAGCACAGTAGAGGTAGAGTACAGGGAAGTACAGTAGAGAACAGTAGAGGTGGAGTACAGTAGAGTACAGTAGATGTGGAGAACAATACAGTACAGTAGAGATAGACTACAGTGGAGTACAGTAGAGGTAGAGTACAGTGGAGCACAGTGGAGGTAGAGTAAAGTGGAGCACAATAGAGGTAGAATACAGTGGAGCACAGTAGAGGTAGAGTACAGTGGAGTACAGTAGAGGTAGAGTACAGTGAAGTACAGTAGAGATAGAGTTCAGTGGAGCACAGTAGAGATAGAGTACAGTGGAGTATAGTAGAGGTAGAGTACAGTGGAGTATAGGAGAGGTAGAGTACAGTGGAGTACAGTAGAGGTAGAGTACAGTGGAGAAGAGTAGAGGTAGAGTACAGTGGAGTACAGTAGATGTAGAGTACAGTGGAGTACAGTGGAGCACAGTAGAGGTGGAGTACAGTAGAGTACAGTGGAGCAAAGTAGAGGTAGAGTACAGTGGATCACAGTAGAGATAGAGTACAGTGGAGTACAGTAGAGATAGAGTACAGTGGAGGACAGTAGAGGTAGAGTACAGTGGAGTACAGTAGAGGTAGAGTACAGTAGAGTACAGTAGAGATAGAGTACAGTGTAGTACAGTAGAGATAGAGTATCGTGGAGCACAGTAGAGATAAGTACAGTTGAGTATAGTAGAGGTAGAGTACTGTGGAATACAGTAGAGGTAGAGTACAGTGGAGCACAGTAGAGATAGAGTACAGTAGAGCACAGTAAAGATAGTGTACAGTGGAGCACAGTAGAGATAGAGTACAGTGGAGTACAGTAGAGGTAGAGTACAGTGGAGTACAGTAGAGGTAGAGTACAGTGGAGCACATTAGAGGTGGAGTACATTAGAGGTAGAGTACAGTGGAGTAAAGTAGAGATAGAGTACAGTGGAGCACAGTAGAGGTAGAGTACAGTGGAGTACAGTAGAGGTAGAGTACATTGGAGTACAGTAGAGGTAGAGTACAGTGGAGCACAGTAGATGTAGAGTACAGTGGAGTACAGTAGAGGTAGAGTACATTGGAGTACAGTAGAGGTAGAGTACAGTGGAGTACAGTGGAGTACAGTAGAGGAAGAGTACAGTGGAGTACAGGAGAGGAAGAGTACAGTGGAGTACAGTAGAGGTAGAGTACAGTGGAGTACAGTAGAGGTAGAGTACATTGGAGTACAGTAGAGGTAGAGTACAGTGGAGTACAGTGGAGTACAGTAGAGGAAGAGTAGAGTGGAGTACAGTAGAGGTAGAGTACAGTGGAGTAAAGTAGAGATAGAGTACAGTGGAGTAGAGTAGAGATAGAGTACAGTGGAGTACAGTGGAGTACAGTAGAGGTAGAGTACAGTGGAGTACAGTAGAGGAAGAGTACAGTGGAGTACAGTGGAGCACAGTAGAGGTGGAGTACAGTAGAGTACAGTAGAGGAAGAGTACACTGGAGTACACTAGATATAGAGTACAGTGGAGTAGAGTAGAGATAGAGTACAGTGGAGTACAGTAGAGGTAGAGTACATTGGAGTACAGTAGAGGTAGAGTACAGTGGAGTACGGTAGAGGTAGAGTACAGTGGAGTACAGTAGAGGTAGAGTACAGTGGAGTAAAGTAGAGATAGAGTACAGTGGAGTACAGTAGAGATAGAGTACAGTGTAGCACAGTAGAGGTAGAGTACAGTGGAGTACAGTAGAGGTAGAGTACAGTGGAGTACAGTGGAGCACAGTAGAGGTGGAGTACAGTAGAGTACAGTAGAGGAAGAGTACACTGGAGTACACTAGAGATAGAGTACAGTGGAGTAGAGTAGAGATAGAGTTCAGTGGAGCACAGCAGAGGTAGAGTACAGTGGATCACAGTAGAGATAGAGTACAGTGGAGTACAGTGGAGCACAGTAGAGGTAGAGTACAGTGGAGCACAGTAGAGGTAGAGTACAGTGGAATACAGTAGAGGTAGAGTACAGTGGAGTACAGTAGAGGTAAAGTACAGTGGAGTACAGTAGAGATAGAGTACAGTGGAGCACATTAGAGGTGGAGTACAGTAGAGTACAGTAGAGGTTAAGTACAGTGGAGTACAGTAGAGATAGAGTACAGTGGAGTACAGTGGAGGTAGAGTAAAGTGGAGCACAGTAGAGGTAGAGTACAGTGGAGCACAGTAGAGGTAGAGTACAGTTTAGTACAGTAGAGGTAGAGTACAGTGAAGTACAGTAGAGATAGACTACAGTGGAGTACAGTAGAGATAGAGTACAGTGGAGCACAGTAGAGATAGAGTAAAGTGGAGTATAGTAGAGGTAGAGTACAGTGGAGTATAGTAGAGGTAGAGTACAGTGGAGTACAGTAGATGTAGAGTACAGTGGAGAAGAGTAGAGGTAGAGTACAGTGGAGTACAGTAGAGGTAGAGGACAGTGGAGTACAGTGGAGCACAGTAGAGGTGAAGTACAGTAGAGTACAGTAGAGGAGGAATACACTGCAGTACATTAGAGATAGAGTACAGTGGAGTAGAGTAGAGATAGAGTACAGTGGAGCACAGCAGAGGTAGAGTACAGTGGATCACAGTAGAGATAGAGTGCAGTGGAGTACAGTGGAGATCAGTAGAGGTAGAGTACAGTGGATCACAGTAGACATAGAGTACAGTGGAGTACAGTGGAGCACAGTAGAGATAGAGTACAGTGGAGCACAGTAGAGATAAAGTACAGTGGAGTACAGTGGAGATAGAGTACAGTGGAGTACAGTAGAGATAGAGTACATTGGAGCACAGTAGAGGTAGAGTACAGTGGAATACAGTAGAGATAGAGTACAGTGGAGCACAGTAGAGATAGAGTACAGTGGAGTATGATAGAGGTAGAGTACAGTGAAGTACAGTAGAGGTAGAGTACATTGGAGCATAGTAGAGATAGAGTACAGCAGAGCACAATAGAGGTAGAGTGCAGTGGAGTACAGTAGAGGTAGAGTACAGTGGAGTACAGTAGAGGTAAAGTACAGTGGAACACATTAGATGTGGAGTACAGTAGAGGTAGAGTACAGTGGAGTAGAGTAGTGATAGAGTACAGTGGAGCACGGTAGAGGTAGAGTACAGTGGAGTACAGTAGAGGTAGAGTACAGTGGAGCACAGTAGAGGTAGAGTACAGTGGAGCACAGTAGAGGTAGAGTACAGTGGAGTGCAGTAGAGGTAGAGTACAGTGGAGTACAGTAGACGTAGAGTACAGTGGAGCACAGTGGAGGTAGAGTAAAGTGGAGCACAGTAGAGGTAGAGTACAGTGGAGCACAGTAGAGGTAGAGTACAGTGGAGTACAGTAGAGGTAGAGTACAGTGGAGCACAGTAGAGGTAGAGTACAGTGGAGTACAGTAGAGGTAGAGTACAGTGAAGTACAGTAGAGATAGAGTACAGTGGAGTACAGTAGAGATAGAGTACAGTGGAGCACAGTAGAGGTAGAGTACAGTGGAGCACAGTAGAGGTAGAGTACAGTGGAATACAGTAGAGGTAGAGTACAGTGGAGTACAGTAGAGGTAAAGTACAGTGGAGTACAGTAGAGATAGAGTACAGTGGAGCACATTAGAGGTGGAGTACAGTAGAGTACAGTAGAGGTAAAGTACAGTGGAGTACAGTAGAGATAGAGTACAGTGGAGTACAGTGGAGGTAGAGTACAGTGGAGCACATTAGAGGTGGAGTACAGTAGAGATAGAGTACAGTGGAGTACATTAGAGATAGAGTACAGTGGAGCACAGTAGAGGTAGAGTACAGTGGAGTACAGTAGAGGTAGAGTACAGTTGAGTACAGTACACTTTAGAGTACAGTGGAGCACATTAGAGGTGGAGTAAAGTAGAGGTATTGTACAGTGGAGTACAGTAGAGATAAAGTACAGTGGAGCACAGTAGAGGTAGAGTACAGTGGAGTACAGAAGAGGTAGAGTCCAGTGGAGTACAGTAGAGGTAGATTAAAGTGGAGTACAGTAGAGGTAGAGTACAGTGGAGCACAGTAGAGATAGAGTACAGTAGAGCACAGTAGAGGTAGGGTACAGTTGAGTACAGTAGAGGTAGAGTACAGTGGAGTACAGTAGAGGTAGAGTACAGTGGAGCACAGTAGAAGTAGAGTACAGTGGAGTACAGTAGAGGTAGAGTACAGTGGAGTAGAGTGGAGCACAGTAGAGGTGGAGTACAGTAGAGTACAGTAGAGGAGGAGTACACTGGAGTACAGTAGAGATAGAGTACGGTGGAGTAGAGTAGAGATAGAGTACAGTGGAACACAGCAGAGGTAGAGTACAGTGGAGTACAGTGGAGCAAAGTAGAGGTAGAGTACAGTGGATCACAGTAGAGATAGAGTACAGTGGAGTACAGTAGAGATAGAGTACAGTGTAGCACAGTAGAGATAAGTACAGTGGAGTATAGTAGAGGTAGAGTACAGTGGAGCACAGTAGAGATAGAGTACAGTAGAGCACAGTAGAGGTAGAGTACAGTTGAGTACAGTAGAGGTAGAGTACAGTGGAGTACAGTAGAGGTAGAGTACAGTGGAGCACAGTAGAAGTAGAGTACAGTGGAGTACAGTAGAGGTAGAGTACAGTGGAGTACAGTGGAGCACAGTAGAGGTGGAGTACAGTAGAGTACATTAGAGGTAGAGTACACAGGAGTACAGTAGATATAGAGTATAGTGGAGTAGAGTAGAGATAGAGTACATTGGAGCACAGCAGAGGTAGAGTACAGTGGATCACAGTAGAGATAGAGTACAGTGGAGTACAGTGGAGCACAGCAGAGGTAGAGTACAGTGGAGTACAGTAGAGATAGAGTACAGTGGAGTACAGTAGAGACAGAGTACAGTGGAGCACAGTAGAGGTAGAGTACAGTGGAGGACAGTAGAGGTAGAGTACAGTGGAGTACAGTAGAGATAGAGTACCGTTGAGCACAGTAGTGATAAGTACAGTTGAGTATAATAGAGGTAGAGTACAGTGGAATACAGTAGAGGTAGAGTAGAGTGGAGCACAGTAGAGGTGGAGTACAGTAGAGTTAGAGTACAGTGGAGTACAATAGAGATAGAGTACAGTGGAGTACAGTAGAGGTAGAGTACAGTGGAGTACAGTGGAGTACAGTAGAGGGAGAGTACATTGGAGCACAGTAGAGGTAGAGTACAGTGGAGTACAGTAGAGGTAGAGTACAGTGGAGTACAGTAGAGGTAGAGTACAGTGGAGTACAGTGGAGTACAGTAGAGGGAGAGTACAGTGGAGTACAGTAGAGGTAGAGTACAGAGGAGTGCAGTAGAGATAGAGTAAAGTATAGCACAGTAGAGATAAGTACAGTGGAGTACAGTAGAGGTAGAGTACAGTGGAGTACAGTGGAGTACAGTAGAGGGAGAGTACAGTGGAGTACAGTAGAGGTAGAGTACAGTGGAGCACAGTAGAGGTAGAGTACAGTGGAGTGCAGTAGAGGTAGAGTACAGTGGAGTACACTAGAGATAGAGTACAGTGGAGTACAGTAGAGATAGAGTACAGTGGAGTACAGTAGAGGTAGAGTACAGTGGAGTACAGTAGAGGTAGAGTACAGTGGAGTATAGTAGAGGTAGAGTACAGTGGAGCACAGTAGACGTAGAGTACAGGGAAGTACAGTAGAGAACAGTAGAGGTGGAGTACAGTAGAGTACAGTAGAGGTGGAGAACAGTACAGTACAGTAGAGATAGAGTACAGTGGAGTACAGTAGACGTAGAGTACAGTGGAGCACAGTGGAGGTAGAGTAAAGTGGAGCACAGTAGAGGTAGAGTACAGTGGAGCACAGTAGAGGTAGAGTACAGTGGAGTACAGTAGAGGTAGAGTACAGTGAAGTACAGTAGAGATAGAGTACAGTGGAGTATAGTAGAGGTAGAGTACAGTGGAGTATAGTAGAGGTAGAGTACAGTGGAGTACAGTAGAGGTAGAGTACAGTGGAGAAGAGTAGAGGTAGAGTACAGTGGAGTACAGTAGAGGTAGAGTACAGTGGAGTACAGTGGAGCACAGTAGAGGTGGAGTACAGTAGAGTACAGTAGAGGAGGAGTACACTGGAGTACAGTAGAGATAGAGTACGGTGGAGTAGAGTAGAGATAGAGTACAGTGGAACACAGCAGAGGTAGACTACAGTGGAGTACAGTGGAGCAAAGTAGAGGTAGAGTACAGTGGATCACAGTAGAGATAGAGTACAGTTGAGTACAGTAGAGATAGAGTACAGTGGAGTTCAGTAGAGATAGAGTACAGTGGAGGACAGTAGAGGTAGAGTACAGTGGAGTACAGTAGAGGTAGAGTACAGTAGAGTACAGTAGAGATAGAGTACAGTGTAGTACAGTAGAGATAGAGTACAGTGGAGCACAGTAGAGATCAGTACAGTTGAGTATAGTAGAGGTAGAGTACTGTGGAATACAGTAGAGGTAGAGTACAGTGGAGCACAGTAGAGATAGAGTACAGTGGAGCACAGTAGAGGTAGAGTACAGTGGAGAACAATAGAGATAGAGTGCAGTGGAGTACAGTGGAGATCAGTAGAGGTAGAGTACAGTGGATCACAGTAGACATAGAGTACAGTGGAGTACAGTGGAGCACAGTAGAGATAGAGTACAGTGGAGCACAGTATATATAAAGTACAGTGGAGTACAGTAGAGATAGAGTACAGTGGAGTACAGTAGAGATAGAGTACATTGGAGCACAGTAGATGTAGAGTACAGTGGAATACAGTAGAGATAGAGTACAGTGGAGCACAGTAGAGATAGAATATAGTGGACTATGATAGAGGTAGAGTACAGTGAAGTACAGTAGATGTAGAGTACATTGGAGCATAGTAGAGATAGAGTACAGTAGAGCACAATAGAGGTAGAGTGCAGCGGAGTACAGTAGAGGTAGAGTACAGTGGAGTACAGTAGAGGTAGAGTACAGTGGAGGACATTAGATGTGGAGTACAGTAGAGGTAGAGTACAGTGGAGTAGAGTAGTGATAGAGTACAGTGGAGCACAGTAGAGGTAGAGTACAGTGGAGTACAGTAGAGGTAGAGTACAGTGGAGCACAGTAGAGGTAGAGTACAGTGGAGCACAGTAGAGGTAGATTACAGTGGAGCACAGCAGAGGTAGAGTACAGTGGAGCACAATAGAGGTGGAGTACAGTGAAGCACAGTAGAGATAAAGTACAGGCGAGCAGAGTAGAGGTAGAGTACACTGGATCACAGTAGAGATAGAGTAGAGTGGAGTACAGTAGAGGTAGAGTACAGTGGAGTACAGTAGAGGTAGAGTACATTGGAGTACAGTAGAGATAGATTCAGTGGAGTACAGTACAGTAAAGTACAGTAGAGCACAGTAGATGTAAAGTACAGTGGAGCACAGTAGAGGTAGAGTACAGTGGAGTACAGTGGAGTACAGTAGATGTGGAGTACAGTAGAGTACAGTAGAGGTAGATAACAGTACAGTACAGTAGAGGTAGAGTACAGTGGAGTACAGTAGAGATAGAGTACAGTGGAGCACAGTAGAGGTAGAGTACAGTGGAGTACAGTAGAGGTAGGGTACAGTGGAGTACAGTAGAGGTAGAGTACAGTGGAGTACAGTAGAGGTAGAGTACAGTGGAGTACAGTAGAGGTAGAGTACAGTGGAGCACATTAGAGGTGGAGTACAGTAGAGTACAGTAGAGGTAGAGTACAGTGGAGACCAGTAGAGGTAGAGTACAGTGGAGAACAGTAGAGGTAGAGTACAGTGGAGCACAATAGAGATAGAGTCAGTGGAGTAAAGTAGAAGAGAGCACACTAGAGGTAGAGTACAGTGGAGAACAGTATATAATAGAATACAGTTTAGTACAGTAGAGGTAGAGTACAGTGGAGTACAGTAGAGATAGAGTACAGTGGAGTACAGTAGAGGTAGAGTACAGTGGAGCACAGTAGAGGTAGAGTACAGTGGAGCACAGCAGAGGTAGAGTACAGGGAAGTACAGTAGAGAACAGTAGAGGTGGAGTACAGTAGAGTACAGTAGAGGTGGAGAACAATACAGTACAGTAGAGATAGACTACAGTGGAGTACAGTAGAGGTAGAGTACAGTGGAGCACAGTGGAGGTAGAGTAAAGTGGAGCACAGTAGAGGTAGAATACAGTGGAGCACAGTAGAGGTAGAGTACAGTGGAGTACAGTAGAGGTAGAGTACAGTGAAGTACAGTAGAGATAGAGTTCAGTGGAGCACAGTAGAGATAGAGTACAGTGGAGTATAGTAGAGGTAGAGTACAGTGGAGTATAGGAGAGGTAGAGTACAGTGGAGTACAGTAGAGGTAGAGTACAGTGGAGAAGAGTAGAGGTAGAGTACAGTGGAGTACAGTAGATGTAGAGTACAGTGGAGTACAGTGGAGCACAGTAGAGGTGGAGTACAGTAGAGTACAGTGGAGCAAAGTAGAGGTAGAGTACAGTGGATCACAGTAGAGATAGAGTACAGTGGAGTACAGTAGAGATAGAGTACAGTGGAGTTCAGTAGAGATAGAGTACAGTGGAGGACAGTAGAGGTAGAGTACAGTGGAGTACAGTAGAGGTAGAGTACAGTAGAGTACAGTAGAGATAGAGTACAGTGTAGTACAGTAGAGATAGAGTATCGTGGAGCACAGTAGAGATAAGTACAGTTGAGTATAGTAGAGGTAGAGTACTGTGGAATACAGTAGAGGTAGAGTACAGTGGAGCACAGTAGAGATAGAGTACAGTAGAGCACAGTAAAGATAGTGTACAGTGGAGCACAGTAGAGATAGAGTACAGTGGAGTACAGTAGAGGTAGAGTAAAGTGGAGTACAGTAGAGGTAGAGTACAGTGGAGCACATTAGAGGTGGAGTACATTAGAGGTAGAGTACAGTGGAGTAAAGTAGAGATAGAGTACAGTGGAGCACAGTAGAGGTAGAGTACAGTGGAGTACAGTAGAGGTAGAGTACATTGGAGTACAGTAGAGGTAGAGTACAGTGGAGCACAGTAGATGTAGAGTACAATGGAGTACAGTAGAGGTAGAGTACATTGGAGTACAGTAGAGGTAGAGTACAGTGGAGTACAGTGGAGTACAGTAGAGGAAGAGTACAGTGGAGTACAGTAGAGGTAGAGTACAGTGGAGTACAGTAGAGGTAGAGTACAGTGGAGTACAGTAGAGGTAGAGTACATTGGAGTACAGTAGAGGTAGAGTACAGTGGAGTACAGTGGAGTACAGTAGAGGAAGAGTACAGTGGAGTACAGTAGAGGTAGAGTACAGTGGAGTAAAGTAGAGATAGAGTACAGTGGAGTACAGTAGAGATAGAGTACAGTGGAGTACAGTGGAGTACAGTAGAGGTAGAGTACAGTGGAGTACAGTAGAGATAGAGTACAGTGGAGTACAGTGGAGCACAGTAGAGGTGGAGTACAGTAGAGTACAGTAGAGGAAGAGTACACTGGAGTACACTAGATATAGAGTACAGTGGAGTAGAGTAGAGATAGAGTACAGTGGAGTACAGTAGAGGTAGAGTACATTGGAGTACAGTAGAGGTAGAGTACAGTGGAGTACAGTGGAGTACGGTAGAGGTAGAGTACAGTGGAGTACAGTAGAGGTAGAGTACAGTGGAGTAAAGTAGAGATAGAGTACAGTGGAGTACAGTAGAGATAGAGTACAGTGTAGCACAGTAGAGGTAGAGTACAGTGGAGTACAGTAGAGGTAGAGTACAGTGGAGTACAGTGGAGCACAGTAGAGGTGGAGTACAGTAGAGTACAGTAGAGGAAGAGTACACTGGAGTACACTAGAGATAGAGTACAGTGGAGTAGAGTAGAGATAGAGTTCAGTGGAGCACAGCAGAGGTAGAGTACAGTGGATCACAGTAGAGATAGAGTACAGTGGAGTACAGTGGAGCACAGTAGAGGTAGAGTACAGTGGAGCACAGTAGAGGTAGAGTACAGTGGAATACAGTAGAGGTAGAGTACAGTGGAGTACAGTAGAGGTAAAGTACAGTGGAGTACAGTAGAGATAGAGTACAGTGGAGCACATTAGAGGTGGAGTACAGTAGAGTACAGTAGAGGTAAAGTACAGTGGAGTACAGTAGAGATAGAGTACAGTGGAGTACAGTGGAGGTAGAGTACAGTGGAGCACATTAGAGGTGGAGTACAGTAGAGCTAGAGTACAGTGGAGTACATTAGAGATAGAGTACAGTGGAGCACAGTAGAGGTAGAGTACAGTGGAGTACAGTAGAGGTAGAGTACAGTTGAGTACAGTAGACTTTAGAGTACAGTGGAGCACATTAGAGGTGGAGTAAAGTAGAGGTATTGTACAGTGGAGTACAGTAGAGATAAAGTACAGTGGAGCACAGTAGAGGTAGAGTACAGTGGAGTACAGAAGAGGTAGAGTCCAGTGGAGTACAGTAGAGGTAGATTAAAGTGGAGTACAGTAGAGGTAGAGTACAGTGGAGCACAGTAGAGATAGAGTACAGTAGAGCACAGTAGAGGTAGGGTACAGTTGAGTACAGTATAGGTAGAGTACAGTGGAGTACAGTAGAGGTAGAGTACAGTGGAGCACAGTAGAAGTAGAGTACAGTGGAGTACAGTAGAGGTAGAGTACAGTGGAGTAGAGTGGAGCACAGTAGAGGTGGAGTACAGTAGAGTACAGTAGAGGAGGAGTACACTGGAGTACAGTAGAGATAGAGTACGGTGGAGTAGAGTAGAGATAGAGTACAGTGGAACACAGCAGAGGTAGAGTACAGTGGAGTACAGTGGAGCAAAGTAGAGGTAGAGTACAGTGGATCACAGTAGAGATAGAGTACAGTGGAGTACAGTAGAGATAGAGTACAGTGTAGCACAGTAGAGATAAGTACAGTGGAGTATAGTAGAGGTAGAGTACAGTGGAGCACAGTAGAGATAGAGTACAGTAGAGCACAGTAGAGGTAGAGTACAGTTGAGTACAGTAGAGGTAGAGTACAGTGGAGTACAGTAGAGGTAGAGTACAGTGGAGCACAGTAGAAGTAGAGTACAGTGGAGTACAGTAGAGGTAGAGTACAGTGGAGTACAGTGGAGCACAGTAGAGGTGGAGTACAGTAGAGTACAGTAGAGGTAGAGTACACAGGAGTACAGTAGATATAGAGTATAGTGGAGTAGAGTAGAGATAGAGTACATTGGAGCATAGCAGAGGTAGAGTACAGTGGATCACAGTAGAGATAGAGTACAGTGGAGTACAGTGGAGCACAGCAGAGGTAGAGTACAGTGGAGTACAGTAGAGATAGAGTACAGTGGAGTACAGTAGAGACAGAGTACAGTGGAGCACAGTAGAGGTAGAGTACAGCGGAGGACAGTAGAGGTAGAGTACAGTGGAGTACAGTAGAGATAGAGTACCGTTGAGCACAGTAGTGATAAGTACAGTTGAGTATAATAGAGGTAGAGTACAGTGGAATACAGTAGAGGTAGATTAGAGTGGAGCACAGTAGAGGTGGAGTACAGTAGAGTTAGAGTACAGTGGAGTACAATAGAGATAGAGTACAGTGGAGTACAGTAGAGGTAGAGTACAGTGGAGTACAGTGGAGTACAGTAGAGGGAGAGTACATTGGAGCACAGTAGAGGTAGAGTACAGTGGAGTACAGTAGAGGTAGAGTACAGTGGAGTACAGTAGAGGTAGAGTACAGTGGAGTACAGTGGAGTACAGTAGAGGGAGAGTACAGTGGAGTACAGTAGAGGTAGAGTACAGAGGAGTGCAGTAGAGATAGAGTAAAGTATAGCACAGTAGAGATAAGTACAGTGGAGTACAGTAGAGGTAGAGTACAGTGGAGTACAGTGGAGTACAGTAGAGGGAGAGTACAGTGGAGTACAGTAGAGGTAGAGTACAGTGGAGCACAGTAGAGGTAGAGTACAGTGGAGTGCAGTAGAGGTAGAGTACAGTGGAGTACACTAGAGATAGAGTACAGTGGAGTACAGTAGAGATAGAGTACAGTGGAGCACAGTAGAGGTAGAGTACAGTGGAGTACAGTAGAGGTAGAGTACAGTGGAGTATAGTAGAGGTAGAGTACAGTGGAGCACAGTAGACGTAGAGTACAGGGAAGTACAGTAGAGAACAGTAGAGGTGGAGTACAGTAGAGTACAGTAGAGGTGGAGAACAGTACAGTAGAGATAGAGTACAGTGGAGTACAGTAGACGTAGAGTACAGTGGAGCACAGTGGAGGTAGAGTAAAGTGGAGCACAGTAGAGGTAGAGTACAGTGGAGCACAGTAGAGGTAGAGTACAGTGGAGTACAGTAGAGGTAGAGTACAGTGGAGCACAGTAGAGGTAGAGTACAGTGGAGTACAGTAGAGGTAGAGTACAGTGAAGTACAGTAGAGATAGAGTACAGTGGAGTACAGTAGAGATAGAGTACAGTGGAGCACAGTAGAGATAGAGTACAGTGGAGTATAGTAGAGGTAGAGTACAGTGGAGTATAGTAGAGGTAGAGTACAGTGGAGTACAGTAGAGGTAGAGTACAGTGGAGAAGAGTAGAGGTAGAGTACAGTGGAGTACAGTAGAGGTAGAGTACAGTGGAGTACAGTGGAGCACAGTAGAGGTGGAGTACAGTAGAGTACAGTAGAGGAGGAGTACACTGGAGTACAGTAGAGATAGAGTACGGTGGAGTAGAGTAGAGATAGAGTACAGTGGAACACAGCAGAGGTAGACTACAGTGGAGTACAGTGGAGCAAAGTAGAGGTAGAGTACAGTGGATCACAGTAGAGATAGAGTACAGTGGAGTACAGTAGAGATAGAGTACAGTGGAGTTCAGTAGAGATAGAGTACAGTGGAGGACAGTAGAGGTAGAGTACAGTGGAGTACAGTAGAGGTAGAGAACAGTAGAGTACAGTAGAGATAGAGTACAGTGTAGTACAGTAGAGATAGAGTACTGTGGAGCACAGTAGAGATCAGTACAGTTGAGTATAGTAGAGGTAGAGTACTGTGGAATACAGTAGAGGTAGAGTACAGTGGAGCACAGTAGAGATAGAGTACAGTAGAGCACAGTAGAGGTAGAGTACAGTGGAGAACAATAGAGATAGAGTGCAGTGGAGTACAGTGGAGATCAGTAGAGGTAGAGTACAGTGGATCACAGTAGACATAGAGTACAGTGGAGTACAGTGGAGCACAGTAGAGATAGAGTACAGTGGAGCACAGTAGATATAAAGTACAGTGGAGTACAGTAGAGATAGAGTACAGTGGAGTACAGTAGAGATAGAGTACATTGGAGCACAGTAGATGTAGAGTACAGTGGAATACAGTAGAGATAGAGTACAGTGGAGCACAGTAGAGATAGAATATAGTGGACTATGATAGAGGTAGAGTACAGTGAAGTACAGTAGATGTAGAGTACATTGGAGCATAGTAGAGATAGAGTACAGTAGAGCACAATAGAGGTAGAGTGCAGCGGAGTACAGTAGAGGTAGAGTACAGTGGAGTACAGTAGAGGTAGAGTACAGTGGAGGACATTAGATGTGGAGTACAGTAGAGGTAGAGTACAGTGGAGTAGAGTAGTGATAGAGTACAGTGGAGCACAGTAGAGGTAGAGTACAGTGGAGTACAGTAGAGGTAGAGTACAGTGGAGCACAGTAGAGGTAGAGTACAGTGGAGCACAGTAGAGGTAGAGTACAGTGGAGCACAGCAGAGGTAGAGTACAGTGGAGCACAATAGAGGTGGAGTACAGTGAAGCACAGTAGAGATAAAGTACAGGCGAGCAGAGTAGAGGTAGAGTACACTGGATCACAGTAGAGATAGAGTACAGTGGAGCACATTAGAGGTGGAGTACAGTAGAGTACAGTAGAGGTAAAGTACAGTGGAGTACAGTAGAGATAGAGTACAGTGGAGTACAGTGGAGGTAGAGTACAGTGGAGCACATTAGAGGTGGAGTACAGTAGAGCTAGAGTACAGTGGAGTACATTAGAGATAGAGTACAGTGGAGCACAGTAGAGGTAGAGTACAGTGGAGTACAGTAGAGGTAGAGTACAGTTGAGTACAGTAGACTTTAGAGTACAGTGGAGCACATTAGAGGTGGAGTAAAGTAGAGGTATTGTACAGTGGAGTACAGTAGAGATAAAGTACAGTGGAGCACAGTAGAGGTAGAGTACAGTGGAGTACAGAAGAGGTAGAGTCCAGTGGAGTACAGTAGAGGTAGATTAAAGTGGAGTACAGTAGAGGTAGAGTACAGTGGAGCACAGTAGAGATAGAGTACAGTAGAGCACAGTAGAGGTAGGGTACAGTTGAGTACAGTATAGGTAGAGTACAGTGGAGTACAGTAGAGGTAGAGTACAGTGGAGCACAGTAGAAGTAGAGTACAGTGGAGTACAGTAGAGGTAGAGTACAGTGGAGTAGAGTGGAGCACAGTAGAGGTGGAGTACAGTAGAGTACAGTAGAGGAGGAGTACACTGGAGTACAGTAGAGATAGAGTACGGTGGAGTAGAGTAGAGATAGAGTACAGTGGAACACAGCAGAGGTAGAGTACAGTGGAGTACAGTGGAGCAAAGTAGAGGTAGAGTACAGTGGATCACAGTAGAGATAGAGTACAGTGGAGTACAGTAGAGATAGAGTACAGTGTAGCACAGTAGAGATAAGTACAGTGGAGTATAGTAGAGGTAGAGTACAGTGGAGCACAGTAGAGATAGAGTACAGTAGAGCACAGTAGAGGTAGAGTACAGTTGAGTACAGTAGAGGTAGAGTACAGTGGAGTACAGTAGAGGTAGAGTACAGTGGAGCACAGTAGAAGTAGAGTACAGTGGAGTACAGTAGAGGTAGAGTACAGTGGAGTACAGTGGAGCACAGTAGAGGTGGAGTACAGTAGAGTACAGTAGAGGTAGAGTACACAGGAGTACAGTAGATATAGAGTATAGTGGAGTAGAGTAGAGATAGAGTACATTGGAGCACAGCAGAGGTAGAGTACAGTGGATCACAGTAGAGATAGAGTACAGTGGAGTACAGTGGAGCACAGCAGAGGTAGAGTACAGTGGAGTACAGTAGAGATAGAGTACAGTGGAGTACAGTAGAGACAGAGTACAGTGGAGCACAGTAGAGGTAGAGTACAGCGGAGGACAGTAGAGGTAGAGTACAGTGGAGTACAGTAGAGATAGAGTACCGTTGAGCACAGTAGTGATAAGTACAGTTGAGTATAATAGAGGTAGAGTACAGTGGAATACAGTAGAGGTAGATTAGAGTGGAGCACAGTAGAGGTGGAGTACAGTAGAGTTAGAGTACAGTGGAGTACAATAGAGATAGAGTACAGTGGAGTACAGTAGAGGTAGAGTACAGTGGAGTACAGTGGAGTACAGTAGAGGGAGAGTACATTGGAGCACAGTAGAGGTAGAGTACAGTGGAGTACAGTAGAGGTAGAGTACAGTGGAGTACAGTAGAGGTAGAGTACAGTGGAGTACAGTGGAGTACAGTAGAGGGAGAGTACAGTGGAGTACAGTAGAGGTAGAGTACAGAGGAGTGCAGTAGAGATAGAGTAAAGTATAGCACAGTAGAGATAAGTACAGTGGAGTACAGTAGAGGTAGAGTACAGTGGAGTACAGTGGAGTACAGTAGAGGGAGAGTACAGTGGAGTACAGTAGAGGTAGAGTACAGTGGAGCACAGTAGAGGTAGAGTACAGTGGAGTGCAGTAGAGGTAGAGTACAGTGGAGTACACTAGAGATAGAGTACAGTGGAGTACAGTAGAGATAGAGTACAGTGGAGCACAGTAGAGGTAGAGTACAGTGGAGTACAGTAGAGGTAGAGTACAGTGGAGTATAGTAGAGGTAGAGTACAGTGGAGCACAGTAGACGTAGAGTACAGGGAAGTACAGTAGAGAACAGTAGAGGTGGAGTACAGTAGAGTACAGTAGAGGTGGAGAACAGTACAGTAGAGATAGAGTACAGTGGAGTACAGTAGACGTAGAGTACAGTGGAGCACAGTGGAGGTAGAGTAAAGTGGAGCACAGTAGAGGTAGAGTACAGTGGAGCACAGTAGAGGTAGAGTACAGTGGAGTACAGTAGAGGTAGAGTACAGTGGAGCACAGTAGAGGTAGAGTACAGTGGAGTACAGTAGAGGTAGAGTACAGTGAAGTACAGTAGAGATAGAGTACAGTGGAGTACAGTAGAGATAGAGTACAGTGGAGCACAGTAGAGATAGAGTACAGTGGAGTATAGTAGAGGTAGAGTACAGTGGAGTATAGTAGAGGTAGAGTACAGTGGAGTACAGTAGAGGTAGAGTACAGTGGAGAAGAGTAGAGGTAGAGTACAGTGGAGTACAGTAGAGGTAGAGTACAGTGGAGTACAGTGGAGCACAGTAGAGGTGGAGTACAGTAGAGTACAGTAGAGGAGGAGTACACTGGAGTACAGTAGAGATAGAGTACGGTGGAGTAGAGTAGAGATAGAGTACAGTGGAACACAGCAGAGGTAGACTACAGTGGAGTACAGTGGAGCAAAGTAGAGGTAGAGTACAGTGGATCACAGTAGAGATAGAGTACAGTGGAGTACAGTAGAGATAGAGTACAGTGGAGTTCAGTAGAGATAGAGTACAGTGGAGGACAGTAGAGGTAGAGTACAGTGGAGTACAGTAGAGGTAGAGAACAGTAGAGTACAGTAGAGATAGAGTACAGTGTAGTACAGTAGAGATAGAGTACTGTGGAGCACAGTAGAGATCAGTACAGTTGAGTATAGTAGAGGTAGAGTACTGTGGAATACAGTAGAGGTAGAGTACAGTGGAGCACAGTAGAGATAGAGTACAGTAGAGCACAGTAGAGGTAGAGTACAGTGGAGAACAATAGAGATAGAGTGCAGTGGAGTACAGTGGAGATCAGTAGAGGTAGAGTACAGTGGATCACAGTAGACATAGAGTACAGTGGAGTACAGTGGAGCACAGTAGAGATAGAGTACAGTGGAGCACAGTAGATATAAAGTACAGTGGAGTACAGTAGAGATAGAGTACAGTGGAGTACAGTAGAGATAGAGTACATTGGAGCACAGTAGATGTAGAGTACAGTGGAATACAGTAGAGATAGAGTACAGTGGAGCACAGTAGAGATAGAATATAGTGGACTATGATAGAGGTAGAGTACAGTGAAGTACAGTAGATGTAGAGTACATTGGAGCATAGTAGAGATAGAGTACAGTAGAGCACAATAGAGGTAGAGTGCAGCGGAGTACAGTAGAGGTAGAGTACAGTGGAGTACAGTAGAGGTAGAGTACAGTGGAGGACATTAGATGTGGAGTACAGTAGAGGTAGAGTACAGTGGAGTAGAGTAGTGATAGAGTACAGTGGAGCACAGTAGAGGTAGAGTACAGTGGAGTACAGTAGAGGTAGAGTACAGTGGAGCACAGTAGAGGTAGAGTACAGTGGAGCACAGTAGAGGTAGAGTACAGTGGAGCACAGCAGAGGTAGAGTACAGTGGAGCACAATAGAGGTGGAGTACAGTGAAGCACAGTAGAGATAAAGTACAGGCGAGCAGAGTAGAGGTAGAGTACACTGGATCACAGTAGAGATAGAGTAGAGTGGAGTACAGTAGAGGTAGAGTACAGTGGAGTACAGTAGAGGTAGAGTACATTGGAGTACAGTAGAGATAGATTCAATGGAGTACAGTACAGTAAAGTACAGTAGAAAACAGTAGATGTAAAGTACAGTGGAGCACAGTAGAGATAGAGTACAGTGGAGTACAGTAGAGATAGAGTACAGTGGAGCACAGTAGAGGTAGAGTACAGTGGAGTACAGTAGAGGTAGGGTACAGTGGAGTACAGTAGAGGTAGAGTACAGTGGAGTACAGTAGAGGTAGAGTACAGTGGAGTACAGTAGAGGTAGAGTACAGTCGAGCACATTAGAGGTGGAGTACAGTAGAGTACAGTAGAGGTAGAGTACAGTGGAGTACAGTAGAGGTAGAGTACAGTGGAGAACAGTAGAGGTAGAGTACAGTGGAGCACAGTAGAGATAGAGTAAGTGGAGTAAAGTAGAAGAGAGCACACTAGAGGTAGAGTACAGTGGAGAACAGTATATAATAGAATACAGTTTAGTACAGTAGAGGTAGAGTACAGTGGAGTACAGTAGAGATAGAGTACAGTGGAGTACAGTAGAGGTAGAGTACAGTGGAGCACAGTAGAGGTAGAGTACAGTGGAGCACAGTAGAGGTAGAGTACAGTTGATTACAGTAGAGGTAGAGTACAGGGAAGTACAGTAGAGAACAGTAGAGGTGGAGTACAGTAGAGTACAGTAGAGGTGGAGAACAATACAGTACAGTAGAGATAGACTACAGTGGAGTACAGTAGAGGTAGAGTACAGTGGAGCACAGTGGAGGTAGAGTAAAGTGGAGCACAGTAGAGGTAGAATACAGTGGAGCACAGTAGAGGTAGAGTACAGTGGAGTACAGTAGAGGTAGAGTACAGTGAAGTACAGTAGAGATAGAGTTCAGTGGAGCACAGTAGAGATAGAGTACAGTGGAGTATAGTAGAGGTAGAGTACAGTGGAGTATAGGAGAGGTAGAGTACAGTGGAGTACAGTAGAGGTAGAGTACAGTGGAGAAGAGTAGAGGTAGAGTACAGTGGAGTACAGTAGATATAGAGTACAGTGGAGTACAGTGGAGCACAGTAGAGGTGGAGTACAGTAGAGTACAGTGGAGAGAAGTAGAGGTAGAGTACAGTGGATCACAGTAGAGATAGAGTACAGTGGAGTACAGTAGAGATAGAGTACAGTGGAGTTCAGTAGAGATAGAGTACAGTGGAGGACAGTAGAGGTAGAGTACAGTGGAGTACAGTAGAGGTAGAGTACAGTAGAGTACAGTAGAGATAGAGTACAGTGTAGTACAGTAGAGATAGAGTATCGTGGAGCACAGTAGAGATAAGTACAGTTGAGTATAGTAGAGGTAGAGTACTGTGGAATACAGTAGAGGTAGAGTACAGTGGAGCACAGTAGAGATAGAGTACAGTAGAGCACAGTAAAGATAGTGTACAGTGGAGCACAGTAGAGATAGAGTACAGTGGAGTAAAGTAGAGGTAGAGTACAGTGGAGTACAGTAGAGGTAGAGTACAGTGGAGCACATTAGAGGTGGAGTACATTAGAGGTAGAGTACAGTGGAGTAAAGTAGAGATAGAGTACAGTGGAGCACAGTAGAGGTAGAGTACAGTGGAGTACAGTAGAGGTAGAGTACATTGGAGTACAGTAGAGGTAGAGTACAGTGGAGCACAGTAGATGTAGAGTACAGTGGAGTACAGTAGAGGTAGAGTACATTGGAGTACAGTAGAGGTAGAGTACAGTGGAGTACAGTGGAGTACAGTAGAGGAAGAGTACAGTGGAGTACAGTAGAGGTAGAGTACAGTGGAGTACAGTAGAGGTAGAGTACAGTGGAGTACAGTAGAGGTAGAGTACATTGGAGTACAGTAGAGGTAGAGTACAGTGGAGTACAGTGGAGTACAGTCGAGGAAGAGTACAGTGGAGTACAGTAGAGGTAGAGTACAGTGGAGTAAAGTAGAGATAGAGTACAGTGGAGTACAGTAGAGATAGAGTACAGTGGAGTACAGTGGAGTACAGTAGAGGTAGAGTACAGTGGAGTACAGTAGAGGTAGAGTACAGTGGAGTACAGTGGAGCACAGTAGAGGTGGAGTACAGTAGAGTACAGTAGAGGAAGAGTACACTGGAGTACACTAGATATAGAGTACAGTGGAGTAGAGTAGAGATAGAGTACAGTGGAGTACAGTAGAGGTAGAGTACATTGGAGTACAGTAGAGGTAGAGTACAGTGGAGTACAGTGGAGTACGGTAGAGGTAGAGTACAGTGGAGTACAGTAGAGGTAGAGTACAGTGGAGTAAAGTAGAGATAGAGTACAGTGGAGTACAGTAGAGATAGAGTACAGTGTAGCACAGTAGAGGTAGAGTACAGTGGAGTACAGTAGAGGTAGAGTACAGTGGAGTACAGTGGAGCACAGTAGAGGTGGAGTACAGTAGAGTACAGTAGAGGAAGAGTACACTGGAGTACACTAGAGATAGAGTACAGTGGAGTAGAGTAGAGATAGAGTTCAGTGGAGCACAGCAGAGGTAGAGTACAGTGGATCACAGTAGAGATAGAGTACAGTGGAGTACAGTGGAGCACAGTAGAGGTAGAGTACAGTGGAGCACAGTAGAGGTAGAGTACAGTGGAATACAGTAGAGGTAGAGTACAGTGGAGTACAGTAGAGGTAAAGTACAGTGGAGTACAGTAGAGATAGAGTACAGTGGAGCACATTAGAGGTGGAGTACAGTAGAGTACAGTAGAGGTAAAGTACAGTGGAGTACAGTAGAGATAGAGTACAGTGGAGTACAGTGGAGGTAGAGTACAGTGGAGCACATTAGAGGTGGAGTACAGTAGAGATAGAGTACAGTGGAGTACATTAGAGATAGAGTACAGTGGAGCACAGTAGAGGTAGAGTACAGTGGAGTACAGTAGAGGTAGAGTACAGTTGAGTACAGTAGACTTTAGAGTACAGTGGAGCACATTAGAGGTGGAGTAAAGTAGAGGTATTGTACAGTGGAGTACAGTAGAGATAAAGTACAGTGGAGAACAGTAGAGGTAGAGTACAGTGGAGTACAGAAGAGGTAGAGTCCAGTGGAGTACAGTAGAGGTAGATTAAAGTGGAGTACAGTAGAGGTAGAGTACAGTGGAGCACAGTAGAGATAGAGTACAGTAGAGCACAGTAGAGGTAGGGTACAGTTGAGTACAGTAGAGGTAGAGTACAGTGGAGTACAGTAGAGGTAGAGTACAGTGGAGCACAGTAGAAGTAGAGTACAGTGGAGTACAGTAGAGGTAGAGTACAGTGGAGTACAGTGGAGCACAGTAGAGGTGGAGTACAGTAGAGTACAGTAGAGGAGGAGTACACTGGAGTACAGTAGAGATAGAGTACGGTGGAGTAGAGTAGAGATAGAGTACAGTGGAACACAGCAGAGGTAGAGTACAGTGGAGTACAGTGGAGCAAAGTAGAGGTAGAGTACAGTGGATCACAGTAGAGATAGAGTACAGTGGAGTACAGTAGAGATAGAGTACAGTGTAGCACAGTAGAGATAAGTACAGTGGAGTCTAGTAGAGGTAGAGTACAGTGGAGCACAGTAGAGATAGAGTACAGTAAAGCACAGTAGAGGTAGAGTACAGTTGAGTACAGTAGAGGTAGAGTAGAGGTAGAGTACAGTGGAGTACAGTAGAGGTAGAGTACAGTGGAGCACAGTAGAAGTAGAGTACAGTGGAGTACAGTAGAGGTAGAGTACAGTGGAGTACAGTGGAGCACAGTAGAGGTGGAGTACAGTAGAGTACAGTAGAGGTAGAGTACACAGGAGTACAGTAGATATAGAGTATAGTGGAGTAGAGTAGAGATAGAGTACATTGGAGCACAGCAGAGGTAGAGTACAGTGGATCACAGTAGAGATAGAGTACAGTGGAGTACAGTGGAGCACAGCAGAGGTAGAGTACAGTGGAGTACAGTAGAGATAGAGTACATTGGAGTACAGTAGAGACAGAGTACAGTGGAGCACAGTAGAGGTAGAGTACAGTGGAGGACAGTAGAGGTAGAGTACAGTGGAGTACAGTAGAGATAGAGTACCGTTGAGCACAGTAGTGATAAGTACAGTTGAGTATAATAGAGGTAGAGTACAGTGGAATACAGTAGAGGTAGAGTAGAGTGGAGCACAGTAGAGGTGGAGTACAGTAGCGTTAGAGTACAGTGGAGTACAATAGAGATAGAGTACAGTGGAGTACAGTAGAGGTAGAGTACAGTGGAGTACAGTGGAGTACAGTAGAGGGAGAGTACATTGGAGCACAGTAGAGGTAGAGTACAGTGGAGTACAGTAGAGGTAGAGGACAGTGGAGTACAGTAGAGGTAGAGTACAGTGGAGTACAGTGGAGTACAGTAGAGGGAGAGTACAGTGGAGTACAGTAGAGGTAGAGTACAGAGGAGTGCAGTAGAGATAGAGTAAAGTATAGCACAGTAGAGATAAGTACAGTGGAGTATAGTAGAGGTACAGTACAGTGGAGTACAGTAGAGGTAGAGTACAGTGGAGCACAGTAGAGAGAGAGTTCAGTAGAGCACAGTAGAGGTAGAGTACAGTGGAGTACAGTAGAGGTAGAGTAAAGTGGAGCACATTAGAGGTGGAGTACAGTAGAGTACAGTAGAGGTAGAGTAGAGTGGAGTACAGTAGAGATAGATTACAGTGGAGCACAGTAGAGGTAGAGTACAGTGGAGTACAGTAGAGATAGAGTACAGTGGAGCAAAGTAGAGGTAGAGTACAGTGGAGCACAGTAGAGGTAGAGTACAGTGGAGCACATTAGATGTGGAGTAAAGTAGAGGTAGAGTACAGTGGAGTACAGTAGAGGTAGAGTACATTGGAGCACAGTAGATGTAGAGTACAGTGGAATACAGTAGAGATAGAGTACAGTGGAGCACAGTAGAGATAGAATATAGTGGACTATGATAGAGGTAGAGTACAGTGAAGTACAGTAGATGTAGAGTACATTGGAGCATAGTAGAGATAGAGTACAGTAGAGCACAATAGAGGTAGAGTGCAGCGGAGTACAGTAGAGGTAGAGTACAGTGGAGTACAGTAGAGGTAGAGTACAGTGGAGGACATTAGATGTGGAGTACAGTAGAGGTAGAGTACAGTGGAGTAGAGTAGTGATAGAGTACAGTGGAGCACAGTAGAGGTAGAGTACAGTGGAGTACAGTAGAGGTAGAGTACAGTGGAGCACAGTAGAGGTAGAGTACAGTGGAGCACAGTAGAGGTAGAGTACAGTGGAGCACAGCAGAGGTAGAGTACAGTGGAGCACAATAGAGGTGGAGTACAGTGAAGCACAGTAGAGATAAAGTACAGTGGAGCAGAGTAGAGGTAGAGTACACTGGATCACAGTAGAGATAGAGTAGAGTGGAGTACAGTAGAGGTAGAGTACAGTGGAGTACAGTAGAGGTAGAGTACATTGGAGTACAGTAGAGATAGATTCAGTGGAGTACAGTACAGTAAAGTACAGTAGAGCACAGTAGATGTAAAGTACAGTGGAGCACAGTAGAGATAGAGTACAGTGGAGTACAGTAGAGATAGAGTACAGTGGAGCACAGTAGAGGTAGAGTACAGTGGAGTACAGTAGAGGTAGGGTACAGTGGAGTACAGTAGAGGTAGAGTAGAGTGGAGTACAGTAGAGGTAGAGTACAGTGGAGTACAGTAGAGGTAGAGTACAGTGGAGCACATTAGAGGTGGAGTACAGTAGAGTACAGTAGAGGTAGAGTACAGTGGAGTACAGTAGAGGTAGAGTACAGTGGAGAACAGTAGAGGTAGAGTACAGTGGAGCACAGTAGAGATAGAGTCAGTGGAGTAAAGTAGAAGAGAGCACACTAGAGGTAGAGTACAGTGGAGAACAGTATATAATAGAATACAGTTTAGTACAGTAGAGGTAGAGTACAGTGGAGTACAGTAGAGATAGAGTACAGTGGAGTACAGTAGAGGTAGAGTACAGTGGAATATTGTTGAGGTAGACTACAGTGGAGTACAGTAGAGATAGAGTACAGTAGAGCAGAGTAGAGGTAGAGTACAGTGGAGTACAGTAGAGGTAGAGCACAGTAGAGCAGAGTAGAGGTAGAGTACAGTGGAGTACAGTAGAGGTATAGCAGAAGTGGAGCACTGTAGAGGTAGAGTACAGTGGAGTACAGAAGAGATAGAGTACAGTGGAGCACAGTAGAGGTAGAGTACAGTGGAGCACAGTAGAGGTAGAGTACAGAGGAGCACAGTAGAGGTAGAGTACAGTGGAGTACAGTAGAGGTAGAGTACAGTGGAGTACAGTAGAGGTAGAGTACAGTGGAGTACAGTGGAGCACAGTAGAGGTGGAGTACAGTAGAGTACAGTAGAGGTAGGGTACAGTGGAGCACAGTAGAGGTAGAGTACAGTGGAGTACAGTGGAGTACAGTAGAGGTGGAGTACAGTAGAGTACAGTAGAGGTAGAGAACAGTACAGTACAGTAGAGGTAGAGTACAGTGGAGTACAGTAGAGGTAGAGTACAGTAGAGCACAGTTGAGGTAGAATACAGTGGAGTACAGTAGAGGTAGAGTACAGTGGAGTACAGTAGAGGTAGAGTACAGTGGAGTACAGTAGAGGTAGAGTACAGTACAGTACAGTAGAGGTAGAGTACAGTGGAGTACAGTAGAGGTAGAGTACAGTAGAGCACAGTAGAGGTAGAATACAGTGGAGTACAGTAGAGGTAGAGTACAGTGGAGTACAGTAGAGGTAGAGTACATTGGAGTACAGTAGAGAAAGAGTACAGTGGAGCACATTATAGGTAGAGAACAGTGGAGCACAGTAGAGGTAGAGTACAGTGGAGCACAGTAGAGGTAGAGTACAGTGGAGTACAGTAGAGGTAGAGTACAGTGGAGTACAGTAGAGGTAGAGTACAGTGGAGCACAGTAGAGGTAGAGTACAGTGGAGTACAGTGGAGCACATTAGAGGTGGAGTACAGTAGAGTACAGTAGAGGTAGAGTACAGTGGAGCACAGTAGAGGTAGAGTACAGTGGAGTACAGTGGAGTACAGTAGAGGTGCAGTACAGTAGAGTACAGTAGAGGTAGAGAACAGTACAGTACAGTAGAGGTAGAGTACAGTGGAGTACAGTAGAGGTAGAGTACAGTAGAGCACAGTAGAGGTAGAATAAAGTGGAGTACAGTAGAGGTAGAGTACAGTGGAGTAGAGTAGAGGTAGAGTACAGTGGAGTACAGTAGAGATAGAGTACAGTGGAGTACAGTAGAGATAGAGTACAGTCGAACACAGTAGAGATAAGTGTAGTGGAGTATAGTAGAGGTAGAGTACAGTGGAGTACAGTAGAGGTAGAGTACAGTGGAGTACAGTTGAGGTAGAGTAGAGTGGAGCACATTAGAGGTGGAGTAGAGTAGAGTACAGTAGAGGTAGAGTACAGTGGAGTACAGTAGAAGTAGAGTACAGTGGAGCACATTAGAGGTAGAGTAGAGTGGAGTACAGTAGAGGTAGAGTACAGTGGAGTACAGCAGAGGTAGAGTACAATGGAGTAGAGTAGAGATAGAGTAGAGTGGAGCACAGCAGAGGTAGAGTACAGTGGATCACAGTAGAGATAGAGTACAGTGGAGTACAGTTGAGCACAGTAGAGGTATAGTACAGTGGAGCAGAGTAGCGATAGATTACAGTGGAGTACAGTAGAGATAGAGTACAGTGGAGTACAGTAGAGGTAGAGTACAGTGGAGCACAGTAGAGGTAGAGTACACTGGAGTATTGTTGAGGTAGACTACAGTGGAGTACAGTAGAGATAGAGTACAGTAGAGCAGAGTAGAGGTAGAGTACAGTGGAGTACAGTAGAGGTAGAGCACAGTAGAGCAGAGTAGAGGTAGAGTACAGTGGAGTACAGTAGAGGTATAGCACAGTGGAGCACTGTAGAGGTAGAGTACAGTGGAGTACAGTAGAGATAGAGTACAGTGGAACACAGTAGAGGTAGAGTACAGTGGAGCACAGTAGAGGTAGAGTACAGTGGAGCACAGTAGAGGTAGAGTACAGTGGAGTATAGTAAAGGTAGAGTACAGTGGAGTTCAGTAGATGTAGAGTACAGTGGAGCACAGTAGAGGTAGAGTACAGTGGAGTACAGTGGAGCACAGTAGAGGTGGAGTACAGTAGAGTACAGTAGAGGCAGAGTACAGTGGAGCACAGTAGAGGTAGAGTACAGTGGAGTACAGTGGAGTACAGTAGAGGTGGAGTACAGTAGAGTACAGTAGAGGTAGTGTACAGTGGAGCACAGTAGAGGTAGAGTACAGTGGAGTACAGTGGAGTACAGTAGAGGTGGAGTACAGTAGAGTACAGTAGAGGTAGAGAACAGTACAGTACAGTAGAGGTAGAGTACAGTGGAGTACAGTAGATGTAGAGTACAGTAGAGCACAGTAGAGGTAGAATACAGTGGAGTAGAGTAGAGGTAGAGTACAGTGGAGTACAGTAGAGGTAGAGTACAGTGGAGTACAGTAGAGGTAGAGTACAGTACAGTACAGTAGAGGTAGAGTACAGTGGAGCACAGTAGAGGTAGAGTACAGTGGAGTACAGTGGAGTACAGTAGAGGTGGAGTACAGTAGAGTACAGTAGAGGTAGAGAACAGTACAGTACAGTAGAGGTAGAGTACAGTGGAGTACAGTAGAGGTAGAGTACAGTAGAGCACAGTAGAGGTAGAATACAGTGGAGTAGAGTAGAGGTAGAGTACAGTGGAGTACAGTAGAGGTAGAGTACAGTGGAGTACAGTAGAGATAGAGTACAGTGGAGCACAGTAGAGGTAGAGTACAGTGGAGCACAGTAGAGGTAGAGTACAGTGGAGCACAGTAGAGGTAGAGTACAGTGGAGTACAGTAGAGGTAGAGTACAGTGGAGTACAGTAGAGGTAGAGTACAGTGGAACACAGTAGAGGTAGAGTACAGTGGAGTATAGTGGAGCACAGTAGAGGTGGAGTACAGTAGAGTACAGTAGAGGTAGAGTACAGTGGAGCACAGTAGAGGTAGAGTACAGTGGAGTACAGTGGAGTACAGTAGAGGTGCAGTACAGTAGAGTACAGTAGAGGTAGAGAACAGTACAGTACAGTAGAGGTAGAGTACAGTGGAGTACAGTAGAGGTAGAGTACAGTAGAGCACAGTATAGGTAGAATAAAGTGGAGTACAGTAGAGGTAGAGTACAGTGGAGTAGAGTAGAGGTAGAGTACAGTGGAGTACAGTAGAGATAGAGTACAGTGGAGCACAGTAGAGGTAGAGTACAGTGGAGCACAGTAGAGGTAGAGTACAGTGGAGCACAGTAGAGGTGGAGTACAGTAGAGTACAGTAGAGGCAGAGTACAGTGGAGCACAGTAGAGGTAGAGTACAGTGGAGTACAGTGGAGTACAGTAGAGGTGGAGTACAGTAGAGTACAGTAGAGGTAGTGTACAGTGGAGCACAGTAGAGGTAGAGTACAGTGGAGTACAGTGGAGTACAGTAGAGGTGGAGTACAGTAGAGTACAGTAGAGGTAGAGAACAGTACAGTACAGTAGAGGTAGAGTACAGTGGAGTACAGTAGATGTAGAGTACAGTAGAGCACAGTAGAGGTAGAATACAGTGGAGTAGAGTAGAGGTAGAGTACAGTGGAGTACAGTAGAGGTAGAGTACAGTGGAGTACAGTAGAGGTAGAGTACAGTACAGTACAGTAGAGGTAGAGTACAGTGGAGCACAGTAGAGGTAGAGTACAGTGGAGTACAGTGGAGTACAGTAGAGGTGGAGTACAGTAGAGTACAGTAGAGGTAGAGAACAGTACAGTACAGTAGAGGTAGAGTACAGTGGAGTACAGTAGAGGTAGAGTACAGTAGAGCACAGTAGAGGTAGAATACAGTGGAGTAGAGTAGAGGTAGAGTACAGTGGAGTACAGTAGAGGTAGAGTACAGTGGAGTACAGTAGAGATAGAGTACAGTGGAGCACAGTAGAGGTAGAGTACAGTGGAGCACAGTAGAGGTAGAGTACAGTGGAGCACAGTAGAGGTAGAGTACAGTGGAGTACAGTAGAGGTAGAGTACAGTGGAGTACAGTAGAGGTAGAGTACAGTGGAACACAGTAGAGGTAGAGTACAGTGGAGTATAGTGGAGCACAGTAGAGGTGGAGTACAGTAGAGTACAGTAGAGGTAGAGTACAGTGGAGCACAGTAGAGGTAGAGTACAGTGGAGTACAGTGGAGTACAGTAGAGGTGGAGTACAGTAGAGTACAGTAGAGGTAGAGAACAGTACAGTACAGTAGAGGTAGAGTACAGTGGAGTACAGTAGAGGTAGAGTACAGTAGAGCACAGTAGAGGTAGAATACAGTGGAGTACAGTAGAGGTAGAGTACAGTGGAGCACAGTAGAGGTAGAGTACAGTGGAGTACAGTAGAGGTAGTGTACAGTGGAGCACAGTAGAGGTAGAGTACAGTGGAGCACAGTAGAGGTAGAGTACAGTGGAGTACAGTAGAGGTAGTGTACAGTGGAGCACAGTAGAGGTAGAGTACAGTGGAGTATAGTTGAGGTAGACTACAGTGGAGTAGAGTAGAGATAGAGTACAGTAGAGCAGAGTAGAGGTAGAGTACAGTGGAGTACAGTAGAGGTAGAGCACAGTAGAGCAGAGTAGAGGTAGAGTACAGTGGAGTACAGTAGAGGTATAGCACAGTGGAGCACTGTAGAGGTAGAGTAAAGTGGAGTACAGTAGAGGTAGTGTACAGTGGAGCACAGTAGAGGTAGAGTACAGTGGAGCACAGTAGAGTTAGAGTACAGTGGAGTACAGTAGAGGTAGAGTACAGTGGAGTACAGTAGAGGTAGAGTACAGTGGAGCACAGTAGAGGTAGAGTACAGTGGAGTACAGTGGAGCACAGTAGAGGTGGAGTAGAGTAGATTACAGTAGAGGTAGAGTAGAGTGGAGCACAGCAGAGGTAGAGTACAGTGGAGTATAGTTGAGGTAGACTACAGTGGAGTACAGTAGAGGTAGAGTAGAGTGGAGCACAGTAGAGATAGAGTACAGTAGAGCAGAGTAGAGGTAGAGTACAGTGGAGTACAGTAGAGGTAGAGCACAGTGGAGCACTGTAGAGGTAGAGTACAGTGGAGTACAGTAGAGATAGAGTACAGTGGAGCACAGTAGAGATAGAGTGCAGTAGAGCACAGTAGAGGTAGAGTACAGCTGAGCACAGTAGAGGTAGAGTACAGTAGAGCAGAGTAGAGGTAGAGTACAGTGGAGTACAGTAGAGGTAGAGCACAGTGGAGCACTGTAGAGGTAGAGTACAGTCGAACACAGTAGAGATAAGTGTAGTGGAGTATAGTAGAGGTAGAGTACAGTGGAGTACAGTAGAGGTAGAGTACAGTGGAGTACAGTAGAAGTAGAGTACAGTGGAGCACAGTAGAGGTAGAGTAGAGTGGAGTACAGTAGAGGTAGAGTACAGTGGAGTACAGTAGAGGTAGAGTACAGTGGAGTAGAGTAGAGATAGAGTAGAGTGGAGCATAGCAGAGGTAGAGTACAGTGGATCACAGTAGAGATAGAGTACAGTGGAGTACAGTTGAGCACAGTAGAGGTATAGTACAGTGGAGCACAGTAGCGATAGATTACAGTGGAGTACAGTAGAGATAGAGTACAGTGGAGTACAGTAGAGGTAGAGTACAGTGGAGCACAGTAGAGGTAGAGTACAGTGGAGTATTGTTGAGGTAGACTACAGTGGAGTAGAGTAGAGATAGTGTACAGTAGAGCAGAGTAGAGGTAGAGTACAGTGGAGTACAGTAGAGGTAGAGCACAGTAGAGCAGAGTAGAGGTAGAGTAGAGTGGAGTACAGTAGAGGTATAGCACAGTGGAGCACTGTAGAGGTAGAGTACAGTGGAGTACAGTAGAGATAGAGTACAGTGGAGCACAGTAGAGGTAGAGTACAGTGGAGCACAGTAGAGGTAGAGTACAGTGGAGCACAGTAGAGGTAGAGTACAGTGGAGTACAGTAGAGGTAGAGTACAGTGGAGTACAGTAGAGGTAGAGTACAGTGGAGCACAGTAGAGGTAGAGTACAGTGGAGTACAGTGGAGCACAGTAGAGGTGGAGTAGAGTAGAGTACAGTAGAGGTAGAGTAGAGTGGAGCACAGCAGAGGTAGAGTACAGTGGATCACAGTAGAGATAGAGTACAGTGGAGTACAGTTGAGCACAGTAGAGGTATAGTACAGTGGAGCACAGTAGCGATAGATTACAGTGGAGTACAGTAGAGATAGAGTACAGTGGAGTACAGTAGAGGTAGAGTACAGTGGAGCACAGTAGAGGTAGAGTACAGTGGAGTACAGTGGAGCACAGTAGAGGTGGAGTAGAGTAGAGTACAGTAGAGGTAGAGTAGAGTGGAGCACAGCAGAGGTAGAGTACAGTGGATCACAGTAGAGATAGAGTACAGTGGAGTACAGTTGAGCACAGTAGAGGTATAGTACAGTGGAGCACAGTAGCGATAGATTACAGTGGAGTACAGTAGAGATAGAGTACAGTGGAGTACAGTAGAGGTAGAGTACAGTTGAGCACAGTAGAGGTATAGTACAGTGGAGCACAGTAGCGATAGATTACAGTGGAGTACAGTAGAGATAGATTACAGTGGAGTACAGTAGAGGTAGAGTACAGTGGAGCACAGTAGAGGTAGAGTACAGTGGAATATTGTTGAGGTAGACTACAGTGGAGTACATTAGAGGTAGAGCACAGTAGAGCAGAGTAGAGGTAGAGTACAGTGGAGTACAGTAGAGGTATAGCAGAAGTGGAGCACTGTAGAGGTAGAGTACAGTGGAGTACAGAAGAGATAGAGTACAGTGGAGCACAGTAGAGGTAGAGTACAGTGGAGCACAGTAGAGGTAGAGTACAGAGGAGCACAGTAGAGGTAGAGTACAGTGGAGTACAGTAGAGGTAGAGTACAGTGGAGTACAGTAGAGGCAGAGTACAGTGGAGTACAGTGGAGCACAGTAGAGGTGGAGTACAGTAGAGTACAGTAGAGGTAGGGTACAGTGGAGCACAGTAGAGGTAGAGTACAGTGGAGTACAGTGGAGTACAGTAGAGGTGGAGTACAGTAGAGTACAGTAGAGGTAGAGTACAGTAGAGCACAGTTGAGGTAGAATACAGTGGAGTACAGTAGAGGTAGAGTACAGTGGAGTACAGTAGAGGTAGAGTACAGTGGAGTACAGTAGAGGTAGAGTACAGTACAGTACAGTAGAGGTAGAGTACAGTGGAGTACAGTAGAGGTAGAGTACAGTAGAGCAGAGTAGAGGTAGAATACAGTGGAGTACAGTAGAGGTAGAGTACAGTGGAGTACAGTAGAGGTAGAGTACATTGGAGTACAGTAGAGAAAGAGTACAGTGGAGCACAGTAGAGGTAGAGTACAGTGGAGTACAGTAGAGGTAGAGTACAGTAGAGCACAGTAGAGGTAGAATACACTGGAGTAGAGTAGAGGTAGAGTACAGTGGAGTACAGTAGAGGTAGAGTACAGTCGAGTACAGTAGAGGTAGAGTAGAGTGGAGCACATTAGAGGTGGAGTAGAGTAGAGTACAGTAGAGGTAGAGTACAGTGGAGTACAGTAGAAGTAGAATACAGTGGAGCACATTAGAGGTAGAGTAGAGTGGAGTACAGTAGAGGTAGAGTACAGTGGAGTACAGTAGAGGTAGAGTACAGTGGAGTAGAGTAGAGATAGAGTAGAGTGGAGCACAGCAGAGGTAGAGTACATTGGATCACAGTAGAGATAGAGTACAGTGGAGTACAGTTGAGCACAGTAGAGGTATAGTACAGTGGAGCACAGTAGCGATAGATTACAGTGGAGTACAGTAGAGATAGAGTACAGTGGAGTACAGTAGAGGTAGAGTACAGTGGAGCACAGTAGAGGTAGAGTACAGTGGAGTATTGTTGAGGTAGACTACAGTGGAGTACAGTAGAGATAGAGTACAGTACAGCAGAGTAGAGGTAGAGTACAGTGGAGTACAGTAGAGGTAGAGCACAGTAGAGCAGAGTAGAGGTAGAGTACAGTGGAGTACAGTAGAGGTATAGCACAGTGGAGCACTGTAGAGGTACAGTACAGTGGAGTAAAGTAGAGATAGAGTACAGTGGAGCACAGTAGAGGTAGAGTACAGTGGAGCACAGTAGAGGTAGAGTACAGTGTAGTACAGTAGAGATAGAGTACAGTGGAGTACAGTAGAGATAGAGTACAGTCGAACACAGTAGAGATAAGTGTAGTGGAGTATAGTAGAGGTAGAGTACAGTGGAGTACAGTAGAGGTAGAGTACAGTGGAGTACAGTAGAGGTAGAGTAGAGTGGAGCACATTAGAGGTGGAGTAGAGTAGAGTACAGTAGAGGTAGAGTACAGTGGAGTACAGTAGAAGTAGAGTACAGTGGAGCACAGTAGAGGTAGAGTAGAGTGGAGTACAGTAGAGGTAGAGTACAGTGGAGTACAGTAGAGGTAGAGTACAGTGGAGCACAGTAGAGGTAGAGTACAGTGGAGCACAGTAGAGGTAGAGTACAGTGGAGTACAGTAGAGGTAGAGTACAGTGGAGTACAGTAGAGGTAGAGTACAGTGGAGCACAGTAGAGGTAGAGTACAGTGGAGTACAGTGGAGCACAGTAGAGGTAGAGTACAGTGGAGTACAGTGGAGTACAGTAGAGGTGGAGTATAGTAGAGTACATTAGAGGTAGAGAACAGTACAGTACAGTAGAGGTAGAGTACAGTGGAGTACAGTAGAGGTAGAGTACAGTAGAGCACAGAAGAGGTAGAATACAGTGGAGTATAGTAGAGGTAGAGTACAGTGGAGTACAGTAGAGGTAGAGTACAGTGGAGTACATTAGAGGTAGAGTACAGTACAGTACAGTAGAGGTAGAGTACAGTGGAGTACAGTAGAGGTAGAGTACAGTAGAGCACAGTAGAGGTAGAATACAGTGGAGTACAGTAGAAGTAGAGTACAGTGGAGTACAGTAGAGATAGAGTACAGTGGAGTACAGTAGAGGTAGAGTACAGTGGAGTACAGTGGAGTACAGTAGAGATGGAGTACAGTAGAGTACAGTAGAGGTAGAGAACAGTACAGTACAGTAGAGGTAGAGTACAGTGGAGTACAGTAGAGGTAGAGTACAGTAGAGCACAGTAGAGGTAGAATACAGTGGAGTACAGTAGAGGTAGAGTACAGTGGAGTACAGTAGAGGTAGTGTACAGTGGAGTACAGTAGAGATAGAGTACAGTGGAGCACAGTAGAGGTAGAGTACAGTGGAACACAGTAGAGGTAGAGTACAGTGGAGCACAGTAGAGATAGAGTACAGTGGAGCACAGTAGAGGTAGAGTACAGTGGAGCACAGTAGAGGTAGAGTACAGTGGAGCAGAGTAGAGGTAGAGTACAGTGGAGTACAGTAGAGGTAGAGTACAGTGGAGCAGAGTAGAGATAGAGTACAGTGGAGCACAGTAGAGGTAGAGTACAGTGGAGCACAGTAGAGGTAGAGTACAGTGGAGCACAGTAGAGGTAGAGTACAGTGGAGTACAGTAGAGGTAGAGTACAGTGGAGTACAGTAGAGGTAGAGTACAGTGGAGCACAGTAGAGGTGGAGTACAGTAGAGTACAGTAGAGGTAGTGTACAGTGGAGCACAGTAGAGGTAGAGTACAGTGGAGTACAGTGGAGTACAGTAGAGGTGGAGTACAGTAGAGTACAGTAGAGGTAGAGAACAGTACAGTACAGTAGAGGTAGAGTACAGTGGAGTACAGTAGAGGTAGAGTACAGTAGAGCACAGTAGAGGTAGAATACAGTGGAGTAGAGTAGAGGTAGAGTACAGTGGAGTACAGTAGAGGTAGAGTACAGTGGAGTACAGTAGAGATAGAGTACAGTGGAGCACAGTAGAGGTAGAGTACAGTGGAGCAAGGTAGAGGTAGAGTACAGTGGAGCACAGTAGAGGTAGAGTACAGTGGAGTACAGTAGAGGTAGAGTACAGTGGAGTACAGTAGAGGTAGAGTACAGTGGAACACAGTAGAGGTAGAGTACAGTGGAGTATAGTGGAGCACAGTAGAGGTGGAGTACAGTAGAGTACAGTAGAGGTAGAGTACAGTGGAGCACAGTAGAGGTAGAGTACAGTGGAGTACAGTGGAGTACAGTAGAGGTGGAGTACAGTAGAGTACAGTAGAGGTAGAGAACAGTACAGTACAGTAGAGGTAGAGTACAGTGGAGTACAGTAGAGGTAGAGTACAGTAGAGCACAGTAGAGGTAGAATACAGTGGAGTACAGTAGAGGTAGAGTACAGTGGAGTAGAGTAGAGATAGAGTACAGTGGAGCACAGTAGAGGTAGAGTACAGTGGAGCACAGTAGAGGTAGAGTACAGTGGAGCACAGTAGAGGTAGAGTACAGTGGAGCACAGTAGAGGTAGAGTACAGTGGAGTACAGTAGAGGTAGAGTACAGTGGAGTACAGTAGAGGTAGAGTACAGTGGAGCAGAGTAGAGGTAGAGTACAGTGGAGTACAGTAGAGGTAGAGTACAGTAGAGCACAGTAGAGGTAGAATACAGTGAAGTACAGTAGAGGTAGAGTACAGTGGAGTACAGTAGAGGTAGAGTACAGTGGAGTACAGTAGAGGTAGAGTACAGTGGAGCACAGTAGAGGTAGAGTACAGTGGAGTACAGTAGAGGTAGAGTACAGTGGAGCACAGTAGAGCTAGAGTACAGTGGAGTACAGTGGAGCACAGTAGAGGTGGAGTACAGTAGAGTAGAGTATAGGTTGAGTACAGTGGAGTACAGTAGACATAGAGTAGAGTGGAGTAGAGGAGAGATAAAGTACAGTGGATTAGAGTAGAGATAGAGTACAGTGGAGTATAGTTGAGGTAGAGTACAGTGGAGCACAGTAGAGGTAGAGTACGGTGGAGTATAGTTGAGGTAGACTACAGTGGAGTATAGTTGAGGTAGAGTACAGTGGAGCACAGTAGAGGTAGAGTACGGTGGAGTATAGTTGAGGTAGACTACAGTGGAGTACAGTAGAGGTAGAGTACAGTGGAGCACAGTAGAGATAGTGTACAGTAGAGCAGAGTAGAGGTGGAGTACAGTGGAGTACAGTAGAGGTAGAGTACAGTGGAGCACAGTAGAGATAGAGTACAGTAGAGCACAGTAGAGGTAGAGTACAGTGGAGTATAGTAGAGGTAGAGTACAGTGGAGTATAGTGGAGGTAGACTACAGTGGAGCACAGTAGAGGTAGAGTACAGTGGAGTAGAGTAGAGGTAGAGTACAGTGGAGCACAGTAGAGGTAGAGTACAGTGGAGTATAGTTGAGGTAGACTACAGTGGAGTACAGTAGAGGTAGAGTACAGTGGAGCACAGTAGAGATAGAGTACAGTAGAGCAGAGTAGAGGTAGAGTACGGTGGAGTACAGTAGAGGTAGAGCACAGTAGAGCAGAGTAGAGGTAGAGTACAGTGGAGTACAGTAGAGGTAGAGCACAGTGGAGCACTGTAGAGGTAGAATACAGTGGAGTAGAGTAGAGATAGAGTACATTGGAGCACAATAGAGGTAGAGTACAGTGGAGCACATTAGAGGTAGAGTACAGTGGAGCACAGTAGAGGTAGAGTACAGTGGAGTACAGTAGAGGTAGTGTACAGTGGAGCACAGTAGAGGTAGAGTACAGTGGAGCACAGTAGAGGTAGAGTACAGTGGAGTACAGTAGAGGTAGTGTACAGTGGAGCACAGTAGAGGTAGAGTACAGTGGAGTATAGTTGAGGTAGACTACAGTGGAGTACAGTAGAGGTAGAGTAGAGTGGAGCACAGTAGAGATAGAGTACAGTAGAGCAGAGTAGAGGTAGAGTAGAGTGGAGTACAGTAGAGGTAGAGCACAGTGGAGCACTGTAGAGGTAGAATACAGTGGAGTAGAGTAGAGATAGAGTACATTGGAGCACAGTAGAGGTAGAGTACAGTGGAGCACAGTAGAGGTAGAGTACAGTGGAGCACAGTAGAGGTAGAGTACAGTGGAGTACAGTAGAGGTAGTGTACAGTGGAGCACAGTAGAGGTAGAGTACAGTGGAGCACAGTAGAGGTAGAGTACAGTGGAGTACAGTAGAGGTAGTGTACAGTGGAGCACAGTAGAGGTAGAGTACAGTGGAGTATAGTTGAGGTAGACTACAGTGGAGTACAGTAGAGGTAGAGTAGAGTGGAGCACAGTAGAGATAGAGTACAGTAGAGCAGAGTAGAGGTAGAGTAGAGTGGAGTACAGTAGAGGTAGAGCACAGTGGAGCACTGTAGAGGTAGAGTACAGTGGAGTACAGTAGAGATAGAGTACAGTGGAGCACAGTAGAGATAGAGTGCAGTAGAGCACAGTAGAGGTAGAGTACAGCTGAGCACAGTAGAGGTAGAGCACAGTGGAGCACTGTAGAGGTAGAGTACAGTCGAACACAGTAGAGATAAGTGTAGTGGAGTATAGTAGAGGTAGAGTACAGTGGAGTACAGTAGAGGTAGAGTACAGTGGAGTACAGTAGAGGTAGAGTAGAGTGGAGCACATTAGAGGTGGAATAGAGTAGAGTACAGTAGAGGTAGAGTACAGTGGAGTACAGTAGAAGTAGAGTACAGTGGAGCACAGTAGAGGTAGAGTAGAGTGGAGTACAGTAGAGGTAGAGTACAGTGGAGTACAGTAGAGGTAGAGTACAGTGGAGTAGAGTAGAGATAGAGTAGAGTGGAGCATAGCAGAGGTAGAGTACAGTGGATCACAGTAGAGATAGAGTACAGTGGAGTACAGTTGAGCACAGTAGAGGTAGAGTACAGTGGAGCACAGTAGAGGTAGAGTACAGTGGAGCACAGTAGAGGTAGAGTACAGTGGAGTATTGTTGAGGTAGACTACAGTGGAGTAGAGTAGAGATAGAGTACAGTAGAGCAGAGTAGAGGTAGAGTACAGTGGAGTACAGTAGAGGTAGAGCACAGTAGAGCAGAGTAGAGGTAGAGTACAGTGGAGTACAGTAGAGGTATAGCACAGTGGAGCACTGTAGAGGTAGAGTACAGTGGAGTACAGTAGAGATAGAGTACAGTGGAGCACAGTAGAGGTAGAGTACAGTGGAGCACAGTAGAGGTAGAGTACAGTGGAGCACAGTAGAGTTAGAGTACAGTGGAGTACAGTAGAGGTAGAGTACAGTGGAGTACAGTAGAGGTAGAGTACAGTGGAGCACAGTAGAGGTAGAGTACAGTGGAGTACAGTGGAGTACAGTAGAGGTGGAGTACAGTAGAGTACAGTAGAGGTAGAGAACAGTACAGTACAGTAGAGGTAGAGTACAGTGGAGTACAGTAGAGGTAGAGTACAGTAGAGCACAGTAGAGGTAGAATACAGTGGAGTAGAGTAGAGGTAGAGTACAGTGGAGTACAGTAGAGGTAGAGTACAGTGGAGTACAGTAGAGATAGAGTACAGTGGAGCACAGTAGAGGTAGAGTACAGTGGAGCACAGTAGAGGTAGAGTACAGTGGAGCACAGTAGAGGTAGAGTACAGTGGAGTACAGTAGAGGTAGAGTACAGTGGAGTACAGTAGAGGTAGAGTACAGTGGAACACAGTAGAGGTAGAGTACAGTGGAGTATAGTGGAGCACAGTAGAGGTGGAGTACAGTAGAGTACAGTAGAGGTAGAGTACAGTGGAGCACAGTAGAGGTAGAGTACAGTGGAGTACAGTGGAGTACAGTAGAGGTGGAGTACAGTAGAGTACAGTAGAGGTAGAGAACAGTACAGTACAGTAGAGGTAGAGTACAGTGGAGTACAGTAGAGGTAGAGTACAGTAGAGCACAGTAGAGGTAGAATACAGTGGAGTACAGTAGAGGTAGAGTACAGTGGAGTAGAGTAGAGATAGAGTACAGTGGAGCACAGTAGAGGTAGAGTACAGTGGAGCACAGTAGAGGTAGAGTACAGTGGAGCACAGTAGAGGTAGAGTACAGTGGAGCACAGTAGAGGTAGAGTACAGTGGAGTACAGTAGAGGTAGAGTACAGTGGAGTACAGTAGAGGTAGAGTACAGTGGAGCAGAGTAGAGGTAGAGTACAGTGGAGTACAGTAGAGGTAGAGTACAGTAGAGCACAGTAGAGGTAGAATACAGTGAAGTACAGTAGAGGTAGAGTACAGTGGAGTACAGTAGAGGTAGAGTACAGTGGAGTACAGTAGAGGTAGAGTACAGTGGAGCACAGTAGAGGTAGAGTACAGTGGAGTACAGTAGAGGTAGAGTACAGTGGAGCACAGTAGAGCTAGAGTACAGTGGAGTACAGTGGAGCACAGTAGAGGTGGAGTACAGTAGAGTAGAGTATAGGTTGAGTACAGTGGAGTACAGTAGACATAGAGTAGAGTGGAGTAGAGGAGAGATAAAGTACAGTGGATTAGAGTAGAGATAGAGTACAGTGGAGTATAGTTGAGGTAGAGTACAGTGGAGCACAGTAGAGGTAGAGTACGGTGGAGTATAGTTGAGGTAGACTACAGTGGAGTACAGTAGAGGTAGAGTACAGTGGAGCACAGTAGAGATAGTGTACAGTAGAGCAGAGTAGAGGTAGAGTACAGTGGAATACAGTAGAGGTAGAGTACAGTGGAGCACTGTAGAGGTGGAGTACAGTGGAGTACAGTAGAGGTAGAGTAGAGTGGAGCACAGTAGAGATAGAGTACAGTAGAGCACAGTAGAGGTAGAGTACAGTGGAGTATAGTAGAGGTAGAGTACAGTGGAGTATAGTGGAGGTAGACTACAGTGGAGCACAGTAGAGGTAGAGTACAGTGGAGTAGAGTAGAGGTAGAGTACAGTGGAGCACAGTAGAGGTAGAGTACAGTGGAGTATAGTTGAGGTAGACTACAGTGGAGTACAGTAGAGGTAGAGTACAGTGGAGCACAGTAGAGATAGAGTACAGTAGAGCAGAGTAGAGGTAGAGTACGGTGGAGTACAGTAGAGGTAGAGCACAGTAGAGCAGAGTAGAGGTAGAGTACAGTGGAGTACAGTAGAGGTAGAGCACAGTGGAGCACTGTAGAGGTAGAATACAGTGGAGTAGAGTAGAGATAGAGTACATTGGAGCACAGTAGAGGTAGAGTACAGTGGAGCACAGTAGAGGTAGAGTACAGTGGAGCACAGTAGAGGTAGAGTACAGTGGAGTACAGTAGAGGTAGTGTACAGTGGAGCACAGTAAAGGTAGAGTACAGTGGAGCACAGTAGAGGTAGAGTACAGTGGAGTACAGTAGAGGTAGTGTACAGTGGAGCACAGTAGAGGTAGAGTACAGTGGAGTATAGTTGAGGTAGACTACAGTGGAGTACAGTAGAGGTAGAGTAGAGTGGAGCACAGTAGAGATAGAGTACAGTAGAGCAGAGTAGAGGTAGAGTAGAGTGGAGTACAGTAGAGGTAGAGCACAGTGGAGCACTGTAGAGGTAGAATACAGTGGAGTAGAGTAGAGATAGAGTACATTGGAGCACAGTAGAGGTAGAGTACAGTGGAGCACAGTAGAGGTAGAGTACAGTGGAGCACAGTAGAGGTAGAGTACAGTGGAGTACAGTAGAGGTAGTGTACAGTGGAGCACAGTAGAGGTAGAGTACAGTGGAGCACAGTAGAGGTAGAGTACAGTGGAGTACAGTAGAGGTAGTGTACAGTGGAGCACAGTAGAGGTAGAGTACAGTGGAGTATAGTTGAGGTAGACTACAGTGGAGTACAGTAGAGGTAGAGTAGAGTGGAGCACAGTAGAGATAGAGTACAGTAGAGCAGAGTAGAGGTAGAGTAGAGTGGAGTACAGTAGAGGTAGAGCACAGTGGAGCACTGTAGAGGTAGAGTACAGTGGAGTACAGTGTAGATAGAGTACAGTGGAGCACAGTAGAGATAGAGTGCAGTAGAGCACAGTAGAGGTAGAGTACAGCTGAGCACAGTAGAGGTAGAGCACAGTGGAGCACTGTAGAGGTAGAGTACAGTCGAACACAGTAGAGATAAGTGTAGTGGAGTATAGTAGAGGTAGAGTACAGTGGAGTACAGTAGAGGTAGAGTACAGTGGAGTACAGTAGAGGTAGAGTAGAGTGGAGCACATTAGAGGTGGAATAGAGTAGAGTACAGTAGAGGTAGAGTACAGTGGAGTACAGTAGAAGTAGAGTACAGTGGAGCACAGTAGAGGTAGAGTAGAGTGGAGTACAGTAGAGGTAGAGTACAGTGGAGTACAGTAGAGGTAGAGTACAGTGGAGTAGAGTAGAGATAGAGTAGAGTATAGCATAGCAGAGGTAGAGTACAGTGGATCACAGTAGAGATAGAGTACAGTGGAGTACAGTTGAGCACAGTAGAGGTAGAGTACAGTGGAGCACAGTAGCGATAGATTACAGTGGAGTACAGTAGAGATAGAGTACAGTGGAGTACAGTAGAGGTAGAGTACAGTGGAGCACAGTAGAGGTAGAGTACAGTGGAGTATTGTTGAGGTAGACTACAGTGGAGTAGAGTAGAGATAGAGTACAGTAGAGCAGAGTAGAGGTAGAGTACAGTGGAGTACAGTAGAGGTAGAGCACAGTAGAGCAGAGTAGAGGTAGAGTACAGTGGAGTACAGTAGAGGTATAGCACAGTGGAGCACTGTAGAGGTAGAGTACAGTGGAGTACAGTAGAGATAGAGTACAGTGGAGCACAGTAGAGGTAGAGTACAGTGGAGCACAGTAGAGGTAGAGTACAGTGGAGCACAGTAGAGTTAGAGTACAGTGGAGTACAGTAGAGGTAGAGTAAAGTGGAGTACAGTAGAGGTAGAGTACAGTGGAGCACAGTAGAGGTAGAGTACAGTGGAGTACAGTGGAGCACAGTAGAGGTGGAGTAGAGTAGATTACAGTAGAGGTAGAGTAGAGTGGAGCACAGCAGAGGTAGAGTACAGTGGATCACAGTAGAGATAGAGTACAGTGGAGTACAGTTGAGCACAGTAGAGGTATAGTACAGTGGAGCACAGTAGCGATAGATTACAGTGGAGTACAGTAGAGAAAGAGTACAGTGGAGTACAGTAGAGGTAGAGTACAGTGGAGCACAGTAGAGGTAGAGTACAGTGGAATATTGTTGAGGTAGACTACAGTGGAGTACAGTAGAGATAGAGTACAGTAGAGCAGAGTAGAGGTAGAGTACAGTGGAGTACAGTAGAGGTAGAGCACAGTAGAGCAGAGTAGAGGTAGAGTACAGTGGAGTACAGTAGAGGTATAGCAGAAGTGGAGCACTGTAGAGGTAGAGTACAGTGGAGTACAGAAGAGATAGAGTACAGTGGAGCACAGTAGAGGTAGAGTACAGTGGAGCACAGTAGAGGTAGAGTACAGAGGAGCACAGTAGAGGTAGAGTACAGTGGAGTACAGTAGAGGTAGAGTACAGTGGAGTACAGTAGAGGTAGAGTACAGTGGAGTACAGTGGAGCACAGTAGAGGTGGAGTACAGTAGAGTACAGTAGAGGTAGGGTACAGTGGAGCACAGTAGAGGTAGAGTACAGTGGAGTACAGTGGAGTACAGTAGAGGTGGAGTACAGTAGAGTACAGTAGAGGTAGAGAACAGTACAGTACAGTAGAGGTAGAGTACAGTGGAGTACAGTAGAGGTAGAGTACAGTAGAGCACAGTTGAGGTAGAATACAGTGGAGTACAGTAGAGGTAGAGTACAGTGGAGTACAGTAGAGGTAGAGTACAGTGGAGTACAGTAGAGGTAGAGTACAGTACAGTACAGTAGAGGTAGAGTACAGTGGAGTACAGTAGAGGTAGAGTACAGTAGAGCACAGTAGAGGTAGAATACAGTGGAGTACAGTAGAGGTAGAGTACAGTGGAGTACAGTAGAGGTAGAGTACATTGGAGTACAGTAGAGAAAGAGTACAGTGGAGCACATTATAGGTAGAGAACAGTGGAGCACAGTAGAGGTAGAGTACAGTGGAGCACAGTAGAGGTAGAGTACAGTGGAGTACAGTAGAGGTAGAGTACAGTGGAGTACAGTAGAGGTAGAGTACAGTGGAGCACAGTAGAGGTAGAGTACAGTGGAGTACAGTGGAGCACATTAGAGGTGGAGTACAGTAGAGTACAGTAGAGGTAGAGAACAGTACAGTACAGTAGAGGTAGAGTACAGTGGAGTACAGTAGAGGTAGAGTACAGTAGAGCACAGTTGAGGTAGAATACAGTGGAGTACAGTAGAGGTAGAGTACAGTGGAGTACAGTAGAGGTGGAGTACAGTAGAGTACAGTAGAGGTAGAGAACAGTACAGTACAGTAGAGGTAGAGTACAGTGGAGTACAGTAGAGGTAGAGTACAGTAGAGCACAGTTGAGGTAGAATACAGTGGAGTACAGTAGAGGTAGAGTACAGTGGAGTACAGTAGAGGTAGAGTACAGTGGAGTACAGTAGAGGTAGAGTACAGTACAGTACAGTAGAGGTAGAGTACAGTGGAGTACAGTAGAGGTAGAGTACAGTAGAGCACAGTAGAGGTAGAATACAGTGGAGTACAGTAGAGGTAGAGTACAGTGGAGTACAGTAGAGGTAGAGTACATTGGAGTACAGTAGAGAAAGAGTACAGTGGAGCACATTATAGGTAGAGAACAGTGGAGCACAGTAGAGGTAGAGTACAGTGGAGCACAGTAGAGGTAGAGTACAGTGGAGTACAGTAGAGGTAGAGTACAGTGGAGTACAGTAGAGGTAGAGTACAGTGGAGCACAGTAGAGGTAGAGTACAGTGGAGTACAGTGGAGCACATTAGAGGTGGAGTACAGTAGAGTACAGTAGAGGTAGAGTACAGTGGAGCACAGTAGAGGTAGAGTACAGTGGAGTACAGTGGAGTACAGTAGAGGTGCAGTACAGTAGAGTACAGTAGAGGTAGAGAACAGTACAGTACAGTAGAGGTAGAGTACAGTGGAGTACAGTAGAGGTAGAGTACAGTAGAGCACAGTAGAGGTAGAATAAAGTGGAGTACAGTAGAGGTAGAGTACAGTGGAGTAGAGTAGAGGTAGAGTACAGTGGAGTACAGTAGAGATAGAGTACAGTGGAGTACAGTAGAGATAGAGTACAGTCGAACACAGTAGAGATAAGTGTAGTGGAGTATAGTAGAGGTAGAGTACAGTGGAGTACAGTAGAGGTAGAGTACAGTGGAGTACAGTTGAGGTAGAGTAGAGTGGAGCACATTAGAGGTGGAGTAGAGTAGAGTACAGTAGAGGTAGAGTACAGTGGAGTACAGTAGAAGTAGAGTACAGTGGAGCACATTAGAGGTAGAGTAGAGTGGAGTACAGTAGAGGTAGAGTACAGTGGAGTACAGCAGAGGTAGAGTACAATGGAGTAGAGTAGAGATAGAGTAGAGTGGAGCACAGCAGAGGTAGAGTACAGTGGATCACAGTAGAGATAGAGTACAGTGGAGTACAGTTGAGCACAGTAGAGGTATAGTACAGTGGAGCAGAGTAGCGATAGATTACAGTGGAGTACAGTAGAGATAGAGTACAGTGGAGTACAGTAGAGGTAGAGTACAGTGGAGCACAGTAGAGGTAGAGTACACTGGAGTATTGTTGAGGTAGACTACAGTGGAGTACAGTAGAGATAGAGTACAGTAGAGCAGAGTAGAGGTAGAGTACAGTGGAGTACAGTAGAGGTAGAGCACAGTAGAGCAGAGTAGAGGTAGAGTACAGTGGAGTACAGTAGAGGTATAGCACAGTGGAGCACTGTAGAGGTAGAGTACAGTGGAGTACAGTAGAGATAGAGTACAGTGGAACACAGTAGAGGTAGAGTACAGTGGAGCACAGTAGAGGTAGAGTACAGTGGAGCACAGTAGAGGTAGAGTACAGTGGAGTATAGTAAAGGTAGAGTACAGTGGAGTTCAGTAGATGTAGAGTACAGTGGAGCACAGTAGAGGTAGAGTACAGTGGAGTACAGTGGAGCACAGTAGAGGTGGAGTACAGTAGAGTACAGTAGAGGCAGAGTACAGTGGAGCACAGTAGAGGTAGAGTACAGTGGAGTACAGTGGAGTACAGTAGAGGTGGAGTACAGTAGAGTACAGTAGAGGTAGTGTACAGTGGAGCACAGTAGAGGTAGAGTACAGTGGAGTACAGTGGAGTACAGTAGAGGTGGAGTACAGTAGAGTACAGTAGAGGTAGAGAACAGTACAGTACAGTAGAGGTAGAGTACAGTGGAGTACAGTAGATGTAGAGTACAGTAGAGCACAGTAGAGGTAGAATACAGTGGAGTAGAGTAGAGGTAGAGTACAGTGGAGTACAGTAGAGGTAGAGTACAGTGGAGTACAGTAGAGGTAGAGTACAGTACAGTACAGTAGAGGTAGAGTACAGTGGAGCACAGTAGAGGTAGAGTACAGTGGAGTACAGTGGAGTACAGTAGAGGTGGAGTACAGTAGAGTACAGTAGAGGTAGAGAACAGTACAGTACAGTAGAGGTAGAGTACAGTGGAGTACAGTAGAGGTAGAGTACAGTAGAGCACAGTAGAGGTAGAATACAGTGGAGTAGAGTAGAGGTAGAGTACAGTGGAGTACAGTAGAGGTAGAGTACAGTGGAGTACAGTAGAGATAGAGTACAGTGGAGCACAGTAGAGGTAGAGTACAGTGGAGCACAGTAGAGGTAGAGTACAGTGGAGCACAGTAGAGGTAGAGTACAGTGGAGTACAGTAGAGGTAGAGTACAGTGGAGTACAGTAGAGGTAGAGTACAGTGGAACACAGTAGAGGTAGAGTACAGTGGAGTATAGTGGAGCACAGTAGAGGTGGAGTACAGTAGAGTACAGTAGAGGTAGAGTACAGTGGAGCACAGTAGAGGTAGAGTACAGTGGAGTACAGTGGAGTACAGTAGAGGTGGAGTACAGTAGAGTACAGTAGAGGTAGAGAACAGTACAGTGCAGTAGAGGTAGAGTACAGTGGAGTACAGTAGAGGTAGAGTACAGTAGAGCACAGTAGAGGTAGAATACAGTGGAGTACAGTAGAGGTAGAGTACAGTGGAGTAGAGTAGAGATAGAGTACAGTGGAGCACAGTAGAGGTAGAGTACAGTGGAGCACAGTAGAGGTAGAGTACAGTGGAGCACAGTAGAGGTAGAGTACAGTGGAGCACAGTAGAGGTAGAGTACAGTGGAGTACAGTAGAGGTAGAGTACAGTGGAGTACAGTAGAGGTAGAGTACAGTGGAGCAGAGTAGAGGTAGAGTACAGTGGAGTACAGTAGAGGTAGAGTACAGTAGAGCACAGTAGAGGTAGAATACAGTGAAGTACAGTAGAGGTAGAGTACAGTGGAGTACAGTAGAGGTAGAGTACAGTGGAGTACAGTAGAGGTAGAGTACAGTGGAGCACAGTAGAGGTAGAGTACAGTGGAGTACAGTAGAGGTAGAGTACAGTGGAGCACAGTAGAGCTAGAGTACAGTGGAGTACAGTGGAGCACAGTAGAGGTGGAGTACAGTAGAGTAGAGTATAGGTTGAGTACAGTGGAGTACAGTAGACATAGAGTAGAGTGGAGTAGAGGAGAGATAAAGTACAGTGGATTAGAGTAGAGATAGAGTACAGTGGAGTATAGTTGAGGTAGAGTACAGTGGAGCACAGTAGAGGTAGAGTACGGTGGAGTATAGTTGAGGTAGACTACAGTGGAGTACAGTAGAGGTAGAGTACAGTGGAGCACAGTAGAGATAGTGTACAGTAGAGCAGAGTAGAGGTAGAGTACAGTGGAATACAGTAGAGGTAGAGTACAGTGGAGCACTGTAGAGGTGGAGTACAGTGGAGTACAGTAGAGGTAGAGTACAGTGGAGCACAGTAGAGATAGAGTACAGTAGAGCACAGTAGAGGTAGAGTACAGTGGAGTATAGTAGAGGTAGAGTACAGTGGAGTATAGTGGAGGTAGACTACAGTGGAGCACAGTAGAGGTAGAGTACAGTGGAGTAGAGTAGAGGTAGAGTACAGTGGAGCACAGTAGAGGTAGAGTACAGTGGAGTATAGTTGAGGTAGACTACAGTGGAGTACAGTAGAGGTAGAGTACAGTGGAGCACAGTAGAGATAGAGTACAGTAGAGCAGAGTAGAGGTAGAGTACGGTGGAGTACAGTAGAGGTAGAGCACAGTAGAGCAGAGTAGAGGTAGAGTACAGTGGAGTACAGTAGAGGTAGAGCACAGTGGAGCACTGTAGAGGTAGAATACAGTGGAGTAGAGTAGAGATAGAGTACATTGGAGCACAGTAGAGGTAGAGTACAGTGGAGCACAGTAGAGGTAGAGTACAGTGGAGCACAGTAGAGGTAGAGTACAGTGGAGTACAGTAGAGGTAGTGTACAGTGGAGCACAGTAGAGGTAGAGTACAGTGGAGCACAGTAGAGGTAGAGTACAGTGGAGTACAGTAGAGGTAGTGTACAGTGGAGCACAGTAGAGGTAGAGTACAGTGGAGTATAGTTGAGGTAGACTACAGTGGAGTACAGTAGAGGTAGAGTAGAGTGGAGCACAGTAGAGATAGAGTACAGTAGAGCAGAGTAGAGGTAGAGTAGAGTGGAGTACAGTAGAGGTAGAGCACAGTGGAGCACTGTAGAGGTAGAATACAGTGGAGTAGAGTAGAGATAGAGTACATTGGAGCACAGTAGAGGTAGAGTACAGTGGAGCACAGTAGAGGTAGAGTACAGTGGAGCACAGTAGAGGTAGAGTACAGTGGAGTACAGTAGAGGTAGTGTACAGTGGAGCACAGTAGAGGTAGAGTACAGTGGAGCACAGTAGAGGTAGAGTACAGTGGAGTACAGTAGAGGTAGTGTACAGTGGAGCACAGTAGAGGTAGAGTACAGTGGAGTATAGTTGAGGTAGACTACAGTGGAGTACAGTAGAGGTAGAGTAGAGTGGAGCACAGTAGAGATAGAGTACAGTAGAGCAGAGTAGAGGTAGAGTAGAGTGGAGTACAGTAGAGGTAGAGCACAGTGGAGCACTGTAGAGGTAGAGTACAGTGGAGTACAGTGTAGATAGAGTACAGTGGAGCACAGTAGAGATAGAGTGCAGTAGAGCACAGTAGAGGTAGAGTACAGCTGAGCACAGTAGAGGTAGAGCACAGTGGAGCACTGTAGAGGTAGAGTACAGTCGAACACAGTAGAGATAAGTGTAGTGGAGTATAGTAGAGGTAGAGTACAGTGGAGTACAGTAGAGGTAGAGTACAGTGGAGTACAGTAGAGGTAGAGTAGAGTGGAGCACATTAGAGGTGGAATAGAGTAGAGTACAGTAGAGGTAGAGTACAGTGGAGTACAGTAGAAGTAGAGTACAGTGGAGCACAGTAGAGGTAGAGTAGAGTGGAGTACAGTAGAGGTAGAGTACAGTGGAGTACAGTAGAGGTAGAGTACAGTGGAGTAGAGTAGAGATAGAGTAGAGTGGAGCATAGCAGAGGTAGAGTACAGTGGATCACAGTAGAGATAGAGTACAGTGGAGTACAGTTGAGCACAGTAGAGGTAGAGTACAGTGGAGCACAGTAGCGATAGATTACAGTGGAGTACAGTAGAGATAGAGTACAGTGGAGTACAGTAGAGGTAGAGTACAGTGGAGCACAGTAGAGGTAGAGTACAGTGGAGTATTGTTGAGGTAGACTACAGTGGAGTAGAGTAGAGATAGAGTACAGTAGAGCAGAGTAGAGGTAGAGTACAGTGGAGTACAGTAGAGGTAGAGCACAGTAGAGCAGAGTAGAGGTAGAGTACAGTGGAGTACAGTAGAGGTATAGCACAGTGGAGCACTGTAGAGGTAGAGTACAGTGGAGTACAGTAGAGATAGAGTACAGTGGAGCACAGTAGAGGTAGAGTACAGTGGAGCACAGTAGAGGTAGAGTACAGTGATGCACAGTAGAGTTAGAGTACAGTGGAGTACAGTAGAGGTAGAGTAAAGTGGAGTACAGTAGAGGTAGAGTACAGTGGAGCACAGTAGAGGTAGAGTACAGTGGAGTACAGTGGAGCACAGTAGAGGTGGAGTAGAGTAGATTACAGTAGAGGTAGTGTAGAGTGGAGCACAGCAGAGGTAGAGTACAGTGGATCACAGTAGAGATAGAGTACAGTGGAGTACAGTTGAGCACAGTAGAGGTATAGTACAGTGGAGCACAGTAGCGATAGATTACAGTGGAGTACAGTAGAGAACGAGTACAGTGGAGTACAGTAGAGGTAGAGTACAGTGGAGCACAGTAGAGGTAGAGTACAGTGGAATATTGTTGAGGTAGACTACAGTGGAGTACAGTAGAGATAGAGTACAGTAGAGCAGAGTAGAGGTAGAGTACAGTGGAGTACAGTAGAGGTAGAGCACAGTAGAGCAGAGTAGAGGTAGAGTACAGTGGAGTACAGTAGAGGTATAGCAGAAGTGGAGCACTGTAGAGGTAGAGTACAGTGGAGTACAGAAGAGATAGAGTACAGTGGAGCACAGTAGAGGTAGAGTACAGTGGAGCACAGTAGAGGTAGAGTACAGAGGAGCACAGTAGAGGTAGAGTACAGTGGAGTACAGTAGAGGTAGAGTACAGTGGAGTACAGTAGAGGTAGAGTACAGTGGAGTACAGTGGAGCACAGTAGAGGTGGAGTACAGTAGAGTACAGTAGAGGTAGGGTACAGTGGAGCACAGTAGAGGTAGAGTACAGTGGAGTACAGTGGAGTACAGTAGAGGTGGAGTACAGTAGAGTACAGTAGAGGTAGAGAACAGTACAGTACAGTAGAGGTAGAGTACAGTGGAGTACAGTAGAGGTAGAGTACAGTAGAGCACAGTTGAGGTAGAATACAGTGGAGTACAGTAGAGGTAGAGTACAGTGGAGTACAGTAGAGGTAGAGTACAGTGGAGTACAGTAGAGGTAGAGTACAGTACAGTACAGTAGAGGTAGAGTACAGTGGAGTACAGTAGAGGTAGAGTACAGTAGAGCACAGTAGAGGTAGAATACAGTGGAGTACAGTAGAGGTAGAGTACAGTGGAGTACAGTAGAGGTAGAGTACATTGGAGTACAGTAGAGAAAGAGTACAGTGGAGCACATTATAGGTAGAGAACAGTGGAGCACAGTAGAGGTAGAGTACAGTGGAGCACAGTAGAGGTAGAGTACAGTGGAGTACAGTAGAGGTAGAGTACAGTGGAGTACAGTAGAGGTAGAGTACAGTGGAGCACAGTAGAGGTAGAGTACAGTGGAGTACAGTGGAGCACATTAGAGGTGGAGTACAGTAGAGTACAGTAGAGGTAGAGTACAGTGGAGCACAGTAGAGGTAGAGTACAGTGGAGTACAGTGGAGTACAGTAGAGGTGCAGTACAGTAGAGTACAGTAGAGGTAGAGAACAGTACAGTACAGTAGAGGTAGAGTACAGTGGAGTACAGTAGAGGTAGAGTACAGTAGAGCACAGTAGAGGTAGAATAAAGTGGAGTACAGTAGAGGTAGAGTACAGTGGAGTAGAGTAGAGGTAGAGTACAGTGGAGTACAGTAGAGATAGAGTACAGTGGAGTACAGTAGAGATAGAGTACAGTCGAACACAGTAGAGATAAGTGTAGTGGAGTATAGTAGAGGTAGAGTACAGTGGAGTACAGTAGAGGTAGAGTACAGTGGAGTACAGTTGAGGTAGAGTAGAGTGGAGCACATTAGAGGTGGAGTAGAGTAGAGTACAGTAGAGGTAGAGTACAGTGGAGTACAGTAGAAGTAGAGTACAGTGGAGCACATTAGAGGTAGAGTAGAGTGGAGTACAGTAGAGGTAGAGTACAGTGGAGTACAGCAGAGGTAGATTACAATGGAGTAGAGTAGAGATAGAGTAGAGTGGAGCACAGCAGAGGTAGAGTACAGTGGATCACAGTAGAGATAGAGTACAGTGGAGTACAGTTGAGCACAGTAGAGGTATAGTACAGTGGAGCAGAGTAGCGATAGATTACAGTGGAGTACAGTAGAGATAGAGTACAGTGGAGTACAGTAGAGGTAGAGTACAGTGGAGCACAGTAGAGGTAGAGTACACTGGAGTATTGTTGAGGTAGACTACAGTGGAGTACAGTAGAGATAGAGTACAGTAGAGCAGAGTAGAGGTAGAGTACAGTGGAGTACAGTAGAGGTAGAGCACAGTAGAGCAGAGTAGAGGTAGAGTACAGTGGAGTACAGTAGAGGTATAGCACAGTGGAGCACTGTAGAGGTAGAGTACAGTGGAGTACAGTAGAGATAGAGTACAGTGGAACACAGTAGAGGTAGAGTACAGTGGAGCACAGTAGAGGTAGAGTACAGTGGAGCACAGTAGAGGTAGAGTACAGTGGAGTATAGTAAAGGTAGAGTACAGTGGAGTTCAGTAGATGTAGAGTACAGTGGAGCACAGTAGAGGTAGAGTACAGTGGAGTACAGTGGAGCACAGTAGAGGTGGAGTACAGTAGAGTACAGTAGAGGCAGAGTACAGTGGAGCACAGTAGAGGTAGAGTACAGTGGAGTACAGTGAAGTACAGTAGAGGTGGAGTACAGTAGAGTACAGTAGAGGTAGTGTACAGTGGAGCACAGTAGAGGTAGAGTACAGTGGAGTACAGTGGAGTACAGTAGAGGTGGAGTACAGTAGAGTACAGTAGAGGTAGAGAACAGTACAGTACAGTAGAGGTAGAGTACAGTGGAGTACAGTAGAGGTAGAGTACAGTAGAGCACAGTAGAGGTAGAATACAGTGGAGTAGAGTAGAGGTAGAGTACAGTGGAGTACAGTAGAGGTAGAGTACAGTGGAGTACAGTAGAGGTAGAGTACAGTACAGTACAGTAGAGGTAGAGTATAGTGGAGTACAGTAGAGGTAGAGTACAGTAGAGCACAGTAGAGGTAGAATACAGTGGAGTACAGTAGAGGTAGAGTACAGTGGAGTACAGTAGAGGTAGAGTACAGTGGAGTACAGTAGAGATAGAGTACAGTGGAGCACAGTAGAGGTAGAGTACAGTGGAGCACAGTAGAGGTAGAGTACAGTGGAGCACAGTAGAGGTAGAGTACAGTGGAGCACAGTAGAGGTAGAGTACAGTGGAGTAGAGTAGAGGTAGAGTACAGTGGAGTACAGTAGAGGTAGAGTACAGTGGAGCACAGTAGAGGTAGAGTACAGTGGAGTACAGTGGAGCACAGTAGAGGTGGAGTATAGTAGAGTACAGTAGAGGTAGAGTACAGTGGAGCACAGTAGAGGTAGAGTACAGTGGAGTACAGTGGAGTACAGTAGAGGTGGAGTACAGTAGAGTACAGTAGAGGTAGAGAACAGTACAGTACAGTAGAGGTAGAGTACAGTGGAGTACAGTAGAGGTAGAGTACAGTAGAGCACAGTAGAGGTAGAATACAGTGGAGTACAGTAGAGGTAGAGTACAGTGGAGTAGAGTAGAGATAGAGTACAGTGGAGCACAGTAGAGGTAGAGTACAGTGGAGCACAGTAGAGGTAGAGTACAGTGGAGCACAGTAGAGGTAGAGTACAGTGGAGCACAGTAGAGGTAGAGTACAGTGGAGTACAGTAGAGGTAGAGTACAGTGGAGTACAGTAGAGGTAGAGTACAGTGGAGCACAGTAGAGGTAGAGTACAGTGGAGTACAGTAGAGGTAGAGTACAGTAGAGCACAGTAGAGGTAGAATACAGTGAAGTACAGTAGAGGTAGAGTACAGTGGAGTACAGTAGAGGTAGAGTACAGTGGACTACAGTAGAGGTAGAGTACAGTGGAGCACAGTAGAGGTAGAGTACAGTGGAGTACAGTAGAGGTAGAGTACAGTGGAGCACAGTAGAGCTAGAGTACAGTGGAGTACAGTGGAGCACAGTAGAGGTGGAGTACAGTGGAGTACAGTAGAGATAGAGTAGAGTGGAGTAGAGGAGAGATAAAGTACAGTGGATTAGAGTAGAGATAGAGTACAGTGGATTATAGTTGAGGTAGAGTACAGTGGAGCACAGTAGAGGTAGAGTACGGTGGAGTATAGTTGAGGTAGACTACAGTGGAGTACAGTAGAGGTAGAGTACAGTGGAGCACAGTAGAGATAGTGTACAGTAGAGCAGAGTAGAGGTAGAGTACAGTGGAATACAGTAGAGGTAGAGTACAGTGGAGCACTGTAGAGGTGGAGTACAGTGGAGTACAGTAGAGGTAGAGTACAGTGGAGCACAGTAGAGATAGAGTACAGTAGAGCACAGTAGAGGTAGAGTACAGTGGAGTATAGTAGAGGTAGAGTACAGTGGAGTATAGTTGAGGTAGACTACAGTGGAGCACAGTAGAGGTAGAGTACAGTGGAGTACAGTAGAGGTAGAGTACAGTGGAGCACAGTAGAGGTAGAGTACAGTGGAGTATAGTTGAGGTAGACTACAGTGGAGTACAGTAGAGGTAGAGTACAGTGGAGCACAGTAGAGATAGAGTACAGTAGAGCAGAGTAGAGGTAGAGTACGGTGGAGTACAGTAGAGGTAGAGCACAGTAGAGCAGAGTAGAGGTAGAGTACAGTGGAGTACAGTAGAGGTAGAGCACAGTGGAGCACTGTAGAGGTAGAATACAGTGGAGTAGAGTAGAGATAGAGTACATTGGAGCACAGTAGAGGTAGAGTACAGTGGAGCACAGTAGAGGTAGAGTACAGTGGAGCACAGTAGAGGTAGAGTACAGTGGAGTACAGTAGAGGTAGTGTACAGTGGAGCACAGTCGAGGTAGAGTACAGTGGAGCACAGTAGAGGTAGAGTACAGTGGAGTACAGTAGAGGTAGTGTACAGTGGAGCACAGTAGAGGTAGAGTACAGTGGAATATAGTTGAGGTAGACTACAGTGGAGTACAGTAGAGGTAGAGTAGAGTGGAGCACAGTAGAGATAGAGTACAGTAGAGCAGAGTAGAGGTAGAGTAGAGTGGAGTACAGTAGAGGTAGAGCACAGTGGAGCACTGTAGAGGTAGAATACAGTGGAGTAGAGTAGAGATAGAGTACATTGGAGCACAGTAGAGGTAGAGTACAGTGGAGCACAGTAGAGGTAGAGTACAGTGGAGCACAGTAGAGGTAGAGTACAGTGGAGTACAGTAGAGGTAGTGTACAGTGGAGCACAGTAGAGGTAGAGTACAGTGGAGCACAGTAGAGGTAGAGTACAGTGGAGTACAGTAGAGGTAGTGTACAGTGGAGCACAGTAGAGGTAGAGTACAGTGGAGTATAGTTGAGGTAGACTACAGTGGAGTACAGTAGAGGTAGAGTAGAGTGGAGCACAGTAGAGATAGAGTACAGTAGAGCAGAGTAGAGGTAGAGTAGAGTGGAGTACAGTAGAGGTAGAGCACAGTGGAGCACTGTAGAGGTAGAGTACAGTGGAGTACAGTAGAGATAGAGTACAGTGGAGCACAGTAGAGATAGAGTGCAGTAGAGCACAGTAGAGGTAGAGTACAGCTGAGCACAGTAGAGGTAGAGCACAGTGGAGCACTGTAGAGGTAGAGTACAGTCGAACACAGTAGAGATAAGTGTAGTGGAGTATAGTAGAGGTAGAGTACAGTGGAGTACAGTAGAGGTAGAGTACAGTGGAGTACAGTAGAGGTAGAGTAGAGTGGAGCACATTAGAGGTGGAATAGAGTAGAGTACAGTAGAGGTAGAGTACAGTGGAGTACAGTAGAAGTAGAGTACAGTGGAGCACAGTAGAGGTAGAGTAGAGTGGAGTACAGTAGAGGTAGAGTACAGTGGAGTACAGTAGAGGTAGAGTACAGTGGAGTAGAGTAGAGATAGAGTAGAGTGGAGCATAGCAGAGGTAGAATACAGTGGAGTAGAGTAGAGATAGAGTACATTGGAGCACAGTAGAGGTAGAGTACAGTGGAGCACAGTAGAGGTAGAGTACAGTGGAGCACAGTAGAGGTAGAGTACAGTGGAGTACAGTAGAGGTAGTGTACAGTGGAGCACAGTAGAGGTAGAGTACAGTGGAGCACAGTAGAGGTAGAGTACAGTGGAGTACAGTAGAGGTAGTGTACAGTGGAGCACAGTAGAGGTAGAGTACAGTGGAGTATAGTTGAGGTAGACTACAGTGGAGTACAGTAGAGGTAGAGTAGAGTGGAGCACAGTAGAGATAGAGTACAGTAGAGCAGAGTAGAGGTAGAGTAGAGTGGAGTACAGTAGAGGTAGAGCACAGTGGAGCACTGTAGAGGTAGAGTACAGTGGAGTACAGTGTAGATAGAGTACAGTGGAGCACAGTAGAGATAGAGTGCAGTAGAGCACAGTAGAGGTAGAGTACAGCTGAGCACAGTAGAGGTAGAGCACAGTGGAGCACTGTAGAGGTAGAGTACAGTCGAACACAGTAGAGATAAGTGTAGTGGAGTATAGTAGAGGTAGAGTACAGTGGAGTACAGTAGAGGTAGAGTACAGTGGAGTACAGTAGAGGTAGAGTAGAGTGGAGCACATTAGAGGTGGAATAGAGTAGAGTACAGTAGAGGTAGAGTACAGTGGAGTACAGTAGAAGTAGAGTACAGTGGAGCACAGTAGAGGTAGAGTAGAGTGGAGTACAGTAGAGGTAGAGTACAGTGGAGTACAGTAGAGGTAGAGTACAGTGGAGTAGAGTAGAGATAGAGTAGAGTATAGCATAGCAGAGGTAGAGTACAGTGGATCACAGTAGAGATAGAGTACAGTGGAGTACAGTTGAGCACAGTAGAGGTAGAGTACAGTGGAGCACAGTAGCGATAGATTACAGTGGAGTACAGTAGAGATAGAGTACAGTGGAGTACAGTAGAGGTAGAGTACAGTGGAGCACAGTAGAGGTAGAGTACAGTGGAGTATTGTTGAGGTAGACTACAGTGGAGTAGAGTAGAGATAGAGTACAGTAGAGCAGAGTAGAGGTAGAGTACAGTGGAGTACAGTAGAGGTAGAGCACAGTAGAGCAGAGTAGAGGTAGAGTACAGTGGAGTACAGTAGAGGTATAGCACAGTGGAGCACTGTAGAGGTAGAGTACAGTGGAGTACAGTAGAGATAGAGTACAGTGGAGCACAGTAGAGGTAGAGTACAGTGGAGCACAGTAGAGGTAGAGTACAGTGGAGCACAGTAGAGTTAGAGTACAGTGGAGTACAGTAGAGGTAGAGTAAAGTGGAGTACAGTAGAGGTAGAGTACAGTGGAGCACAGTAGAGGTAGAGTACAGTGGAGTACAGTGGAGCACAGTAGAGGTGGAGTAGAGTAGATTACAGTAGAGGTAGAGTAGAGTGGAGCACAGCAGAGGTAGAGTACAGTGGATCACAGTAGAGATAGAGTACAGTGGAGTACAGTTGAGCACAGTAGAGGTATAGTACAGTGGAGCACAGTAGCGATAGATTACAGTGGAGTACAGTAGAGAAAGAGTACAGTGGAGTACAGTAGAGGTAGAGTACAGTGGAGCACAGTAGAGGTAGAGTACAGTGGAATATTGTTGAGGTAGACTACAGTGGAGTACAGTAGAGATAGAGTACAGTAGAGCAGAGTAGAGGTAGAGTACAGTGGAGTACAGTAGAGGTAGAGCACAGTAGAGCAGAGTAGAGGTAGAGTACAGTGGAGTACAGTAGAGGTATAGCAGAAGTGGAGCACTGTAGAGGTAGAGTACAGTGGAGTACAGAAGAGATAGAGTACAGTGGAGCACAGTAGAGGTAGAGTACAGTGGAGCACAGTAGAGGTAGAGTACAGAGGAGCACAGTAGAGGTAGAGTACAGTGGAGTACAGTAGAGGTAGAGTACAGTGGAGTACAGTAGAGGTAGAGTACAGTGGAGTACAGTGGAGCACAGTAGAGGTGGAGTACAGTAGAGTACAGTAGAGGTAGGGTACAGTGGAGCACAGTAGAGGTAGAGTACAGTGGAGTACAGTGGAGTACAGTAGAGGTGGAGTACAGTAGAGTACAGTAGAGGTAGAGAACAGTACAGTACAGTAGAGGTAGAGTACAGTGGAGTACAGTAGAGGTAGAGTACAGTAGAGCACAGTTGAGGTAGAATACAGTGGAGTACAGTAGAGGTAGAGTACAGTGGAGTACAGTAGAGGTAGAGTACAGTGGAGTACAGTAGAGGTAGAGTACAGTACAGTACAGTAGAGGTAGAGTACAGTGGAGTACAGTAGAGGTAGAGTACAGTAGAGCACAGTAGAGGTAGAATACAGTGGAGTACAGTAGAGGTAGAGTACAGTGGAGTACAGTAGAGGTAGAGTACATTGGAGTACAGTAGAGAAAGAGTACAGTGGAGCACATTATAGGTAGAGAACAGTGGAGCACAGTAGAGGTAGAGTACAGTGGAGCACAGTAGAGGTAGAGTACAGTGGAGTACAGTAGAGGTAGAGTACAGTGGAGTACAGTAGAGGTAGAGTACAGTGGAGCACAGTAGAGGTAGAGTACAGTGGAGTACAGTGGAGCACATTAGAGGTGGAGTACAGTAGAGTACAGTAGAGGTAGAGTACAGTGGAGCACAGTAGAGGTAGAGTACAGTGGAGTACAGTGGAGTACAGTAGAGGTGCAGTACAGTAGAGTACAGTAGAGGTAGAGAACAGTACAGTACAGTAGAGGTAGAGTACAGTGGAGTACAGTAGAGGTAGAGTACAGTAGAGCACAGTAGAGGTAGAATAAAGTGGAGTACAGTAGAGGTAGAGTACAGTGGAGTAGAGTAGAGGTAGAGTACAGTGGAGTACAGTAGAGATAGAGTACAGTGGAGTACAGTAGAGATAGAGTACAGTCGAACACAGTAGAGATAAGTGTAGTGGAGTATAGTAGAGGTAGAGTACAGTGGAGTACAGTAGAGGTAGAGTACAGTGGAGTACAGTTGAGGTAGAGTAGAGTGGAGCACATTAGAGGTGGAGTAGAGTAGAGTACAGTAGAGGTAGAGTACAGTGGAGTACAGTAGAAGTAGAGTACAGTGGAGCACATTAGAGGTAGAGTAGAGTGGAGTACAGTAGAGGTAGAGTACAGTGGAGTACAGCAGAGGTAGAGTACAATGGAGTAGAGTAGAGATAGAGTAGAGTGGAGCACAGCAGAGGTAGAGTACAGTGGATCACAGTAGAGATAGAGTACAGTGGAGTACAGTTGAGCACAGTAGAGGTATAGTACAGTGGAGCAGAGTAGCGATAGATTACAGTGGAGTACAGTAGAGATAGAGTACAGTGGAGTACAGTAGAGGTAGAGTACAGTGGAGCACAGTAGAGGTAGAGTACACTGGAGTATTGTTGAGGTAGACTACAGTGGAGTACAGTAGAGATAGAGTACAGTAGAGCAGAGTAGAGGTAGAGTACAGTGGAGTACAGTAGAGGTAGAGCACAGTAGAGCAGAGTAGAGGTAGAGTACAGTGGAGTACAGTAGAGGTATAGCACAGTGGAGCACTGTAGAGGTAGAGTACAGTGGAGTACAGTAGAGATAGAGTACAGTGGAACACAGTAGAGGTAGAGTACAGTGGAGCACAGTAGAGGTAGAGTACAGTGGAGCACAGTAGAGGTAGAGTACAGTGGAGTATAGTAAAGGTAGAGTACAGTGGAGTTCAGTAGATGTAGAGTACAGTGGAGCACAGTAGAGGTAGAGTACAGTGGAGTACAGTGGAGCACAGTAGAGGTGGAGTACAGTAGAGTACAGTAGAGGCAGAGTACAGTGGAGCACAGTAGAGGTAGAGTACAGTGGAGTACAGTGGAGTACAGTAGAGGTGGAGTACAGTAGAGTACAGTAGAGGTAGTGTACAGTGGAGCACAGTAGAGGTAGAGTACAGTGGAGTACAGTGGAGTACAGTAGAGGTGGAGTACAGTAGAGTACAGTAGAGGTAGAGAACAGTACAGTACAGTAGAGGTAGAGTACAGTGGAGTACAGTAGATGTAGAGTACAGTAGAGCACAGTAGAGGTAGAATACAGTGGAGTAGAGTAGAGGTAGAGTACAGTGGAGTACAGTAGAGGTAGAGTACAGTGGAGTACAGTAGAGGTAGAGTACAGTACAGTACAGTAGAGGTAGAGTACAGTGGAGCACAGTAGAGGTAGAGTACAGTGGAGTACAGTGGAGTACAGTAGAGGTGGAGTACAGTAGAGTACAGTAGAGGTAGAGAACAGTACAGTACAGTAGAGGTAGAGTACAGTGGAGTACAGTAGAGGTAGAGTACAGTAGAGCACAGTAGAGGTAGAATACAGTGGAGTAGAGTAGAGGTAGAGTACAGTGGAGTACAGTAGAGGTAGAGTACAGTGGAGTACAGTAGAGATAGAGTACAGTGGAGCACAGTAGAGGTAGAGTACAGTGGAGCACAGTAGAGGTAGAGTACAGTGGAGTACAGTAGAGGTAGAGTACAGTGGAGTACAGTTGAGGTAGAGTAGAGTGGAGCACATTAGAGGTGGAGTAGAGTAGAGTACAGTAGAGGTAGAGTACAGTGGAGTACAGTAGAAGTAGAGTACAGTGGAGCACATTAGAGGTAGAGTAGAGTGGAGTACAGTAGAGGTAGAGTACAGTGGAGTACAGCAGAGGTAGAGTACAATGGAGTAGAGTAGAGATAGAGTAGAGTGGAGCACAGCAGAGGTAGAGTACAGTGGATCACAGTAGAGATAGAGTACAGTGGAGTACAGTTGAGCACAGTAGAGGTATAGTACAGTGGAGCAGAGTAGCGATAGATTACAGTGGAGTACAGTAGAGATAGAGTACAGTGGAGTACAGTAGAGGTAGAGTACAGTGGAGCACAGTAGAGGTAGAGTACACTGGAGTATTGTTGAGGTAGACTACAGTGGAGTACAGTAGAGATAGAGTACAGTAGAGCAGAGTAGAGGTAGAGTACAGTGGAGTACAGTAGAGGTAGAGCACAGTAGAGCAGAGTAGAGGTAGAGTACAGTGGAGTACAGTAGAGGTATAGCACAGTGGAGCACTGTAGAGGTAGAGTACAGTGGAGTACAGTAGAGATAGAGTACAGTGGAACACAGTAGAGGTAGAGTACAGTGGAGCACAGTAGAGGTAGAGTACAGTGGAGCACAGTAGAGGTAGAGTACAGTGGAGTATAGTAAAGGTAGAGTACAGTGGAGTTCAGTAGATGTAGAGTACAGTGGAGCACAGTAGAGGTAGAGTACAGTGGAGTACAGTGGAGCACAGTAGAGGTGGAGTACAGTAGAGTACAGTAGAGGCAGAGTACAGTGGAGCACAGTAGAGGTAGAGTACAGTGGAGTACAGTGGAGTACAGTAGAGGTGGAGTACAGTAGAGTACAGTAGAGGTAGTGTACAGTGGAGCACAGTAGAGGTAGAGTACAGTGGAGTACAGTGGAGTACAGTAGAGGTGGAGTACAGTAGAGTACAGTAGAGGTAGAGAACAGTACAGTACAGTAGAGGTAGAGTACAGTGGAGTACAGTAGATGTAGAGTACAGTAGAGCACAGTAGAGGTAGAATACAGTGGAGTAGAGTAGAGGTAGAGTACAGTGGAGTACAGTAGAGGTAGAGTACAGTGGAGTACAGTAGAGGTAGAGTACAGTACAGTACAGTAGAGGTAGAGTACAGTGGAGCACAGTAGAGGTAGAGTACAGTGGAGTACAGTGGAGTACAGTAGAGGTGGAGTACAGTAGAGTACAGTAGAGGTAGAGAACAGTACAGTACAGTAGAGGTAGAGTACAGTGGAGTACAGTAGAGGTAGAGTACAGTAGAGCACAGTAGAGGTAGAATACAGTGGAGTAGAGTAGAGGTAGAGTACAGTGGAGTACAGTAGAGGTAGAGTACAGTGGAGTACAGTAGAGATAGAGTACAGTGGAGCACAGTAGAGGTAGAGTACAGTGGAGCACAGTAGAGGTAGAGTACAGTGGAGCACAGTAGAGGTAGAGTACATTGGAGTACAGTAGAGGTAGAGTACAGTGGAGTACAGTAGAGGTAGAGTACAGTGGAACACAGTAGAGGTAGAGTACAGTGGAGTATAGTGGAGCACAGTAGAGGTGGAGTACAGTAGAGTACAGTAGAGGTAGAGTACAGTGGAGCACAGTAGAGGTAGAGTACAGTGGAGTACAGTGGAGTACAGTAGAGGTGGAGTACAGTAGAGTACAGTAGAGGTAGAGAACAGTACAGTGCAGTAGAGGTAGAGTACAGTGGAGTACAGTAGAGGTAGAGTACAGTAGAGCACAGTAGAGGTAGAATACAGTGGAGTACAGTAGAGGTAGAGTACAGTGGAGTAGAGTAGAGATAGAGTACAGTGGAGCACAGTAGAGGTAGAGTACAGTGGAGCACAGTAGAGGTAGAGTACAGTGGAGCACAGTAGAGGTAGAGTACAGTGGAGCACAGTAGAGGTAGAGTACAGTGGAGTACAGTAGAGGTAGAGTACAGTGGAGTACAGTAGAGGTAGAGTACAGTGGAGCAGAGTAGAGGTAGAGTACAGTGGAGTACAGTAGAGGTAGAGTACAGTAGAGCACAGTAGAGGTAGAATACAGTGAAGTACAGTAGAGGTAGAGTACAGTGGAGTACAGTAGAGGTAGAGTACAGTGGAGTACAGTAGAGGTAGAGTACAGTGGAGCACAGTAGAGGTAGAGTACAGTGGAGTACAGTAGAGGTAGAGTACAGTGGAGCACAGTAGAGCTAGAGTACAGTGGAGTACAGTGGAGCACAGTAGAGGTGGAGTACAGTAGAGTAGAGTATAGGTTGAGTACAGTGGAGTACAGTAGACATAGAGTAGAGTGGAGTAGAGGAGAGATAAAGTACAGTGGATTAGAGTAGAGATAGAGTACAGTGGAGTATAGTTGAGGTAGAGTACAGTGGAGCACAGTAGAGGTAGAGTACGGTGGAGTATAGTTGAGGTAGACTACAGTGGAGTACAGTAGAGGTAGAGTACAGTGGAGCACAGTAGAGATAGTGTACAGTAGAGCAGAGTAGAGGTAGAGTACAGTGGAATACAGTAGAGGTAGAGTACAGTGGAGCACTGTAGAGGTGGAGTACAGTGGAGTACAGTAGAGGTAGAGTACAGTGGAGCACAGTAGAGATAGAGTACAGTAGAGCACAGTAGAGGTAGAGTACAGTGGAGTATAGTAGAGGTAGAGTACAGTGGAGTATAGTGGAGGTAGACTACAGTGGAGCACAGTAGAGGTAGAGTACAGTGGAGTAGAGTAGAGGTAGAGTACAGTGGAGCACAGTAGAGGTAGAGTACAGTGGAGTATAGTTGAGGTAGACTACAGTGGAGTACAGTAGAGGTAGAGTACAGTGGAGCACAGTAGAGATAGAGTACAGTAGAGCAGAGTAGAGGTAGAGTACGGTGGAGTACAGTAGAGGTAGAGCACAGTAGAGCAGAGTAGAGGTAGAGTACAGTGGAGTACAGTAGAGGTAGAGCACAGTGGAGCACTGTAGAGGTAGAATACAGTGGAGTAGAGTAGAGATAGAGTACATTGGAGCACAGTAGAGGTAGAGTACAGTGGAGCACAGTAGAGGTAGAGTACAGTGGAGCACAGTAGAGGTAGAGTACAGTGGAGTACAGTAGAGGTAGTGTACAGTGGAGCACAGTAGAGGTAGAGTACAGTGGAGCACAGTAGAGGTAGAGTACAGTGGAGTACAGTAGAGGTAGTGTAGAGTGGAGCACAGTAGAGGTAGAGTACAGTGGAGTATAGTTGAGGTAGACTACAGTGGAGTACAGTAGAGGTAGAGTAGAGTGGAGCACAGTAGAGATAGAGTACAGTAGAGCAGAGTAGAGGTAGAGTAGAGTGGAGTACAGTAGAGGTAGAGCACAGTGGAGCACTGTAGAGGTAGAATACAGTGGAGTAGAGTAGAGATAGAGTACATTGGAGCACAGTAGAGGTAGAGTACAGTGGAGCACAGTAGAGGTAGAGTACAGTGGAGCACAGTAGAGGTAGAGTACAGTGGAGTACAGTAGAGGTAGTGTACAGTGGAGCACAGTAGAGGTAGAGTACAGTGGAGCACAGTAGAGGTAGAGTACAGTGGAGTACAGTAGAGGTAGTGTACAGTGGAGCACAGTAGAGGTAGAGTACAGTGGAGTATAGTTGAGGTAGACTACAGTGGAGTACAGTAGAGGTAGAGTAGAGTGGAGCACAGTAGAGATAGAGTACAGTAGAGCAGAGTAGAGGTAGAGTAGAGTGGAGTACAGTAGAGGTAGAGCACAGTGGAGCACTGTAGAGGTAGAGTACAGTGGAGTACAGTGTAGATAGAGTACAGTGGAGCACAGTAGAGATAGAGTGCAGTAGAGCACAGTAGAGGTAGAGTACAGCTGAGCACAGTAGAGGTAGAGCACAGTGGAGCACTGTAGAGGTAGAGTACAGTCGAACACAGTAGAGATAAGTGTAGTGGAGTATAGTAGAGGTAGAGTACAGTGGAGTACAGTAGAGGTAGAGTACAGTGGAGTACAGTAGAGGTAGAGTAGAGTGGAGCACATTAGAGGTGGAATAGAGTAGAGTACAGTAGAGGTAGAGTACAGTGGAGTACAGTAGAAGTAGAGTACAGTGGAGCACAGTAGAGGTAGAGTAGAGTGGAGTACAGTAGAGGTAGAGTACAGTGGAGTACAGTAGAGGTAGAGTACAGTGGAGTAGAGTAGAGATAGAGTAGAGTGGAGCATAGCAGAGGTAGAGTACAGTGGATCACAGTAGAGATAGAGTACAGTGGAGTACAGTTGAGCACAGTAGAGGTAGAGTACAGTGGAGCACAGTAGCGATAGATTACAGTGGAGTACAGTAGAGATAGAGTACAGTGGAGTACAGTAGAGGTAGAGTACAGTGGAGCACAGTAGAGGTAGAGTACAGTGGAGTATTGTTGAGGTAGACTACAGTGGAGTAGAGTAGAGATAGAGTACAGTAGAGCAGAGTAGAGGTAGAGTACAGTGGAGTACAGTAGAGGTAGAGCACAGTAGAGCAGAGTAGAGGTAGAGTACAGTGGAGTACAGTAGAGGTATAGCACAGTGGAGCACTGTAGAGGTAGAGTACAGTGGAGTACAGTAGAGATAGAGTACAGTGGAGCACAGTAGAGGTAGAGTACAGTGGAGCACAGTAGAGGTAGAGTACAGTGATGCACAGTAGAGTTAGAGTACAGTGGAGTACAGTAGAGGTAGAGTAAAGTGGAGTACAGTAGAGGTAGAGTACAGTGGAGCACAGTAGAGGTAGAGTACAGTGGAGTACAGTGGAGCACAGTAGAGGTGGAGTAGAGTAGATTACAGTAGAGGTAGTGTAGAGTGGAGCACAGCAGAGGTAGAGTACAGTGGATCACAGTAGAGATAGAGTACAGTGGAGTACAGTTGAGCACAGTAGAGGTATAGTACAGTGGAGCACAGTAGCGATAGATTACAGTGGAGTACAGTAGAGAACGAGTACAGTGGAGTACAGTAGAGGTAGAGTACAGTGGAGCACAGTAGAGGTAGAGTACAGTGGAATATTGTTGAGGTAGACTACAGTGGAGTACAGTAGAGATAGAGTACAGTAGAGCAGAGTAGAGGTAGAGTACAGTGGAGTACAGTAGAGGTAGAGCACAGTAGAGCAGAGTAGAGGTAGAGTACAGTGGAGTACAGTAGAGGTATAGCAGAAGTGGAGCACTGTAGAGGTAGAGTACAGTGGAGTACAGAAGAGATAGAGTACAGTGGAGCACAGTAGAGGTAGAGTACAGTGGAGCACAGTAGAGGTAGAGTACAGAGGAGCACAGTAGAGGTAGAGTACAGTGGAGTACAGTAGAGGTAGAGTACAGTGGAGTACAGTAGAGGTAGAGTACAGTGGAGTACAGTGGAGCACAGTAGAGGTGGAGTACAGTAGAGTACAGTAGAGGTAGGGTACAGTGGAGCACAGTAGAGGTAGAGTACAGTGGAGTACAGTGGAGTACAGTAGAGGTGGAGTACAGTAGAGTACAGTAGAGGTAGAGAACAGTACAGTACAGTAGAGGTAGAGTACAGTGGAGTACAGTAGAGGTAGAGTACAGTAGAGCACAGTTGAGGTAGAATACAGTGGAGTACAGTAGAGGTAGAGTACAGTGGAGTACAGTAGAGGTAGAGTACAGTGGAGTACAGTAGAGGTAGAGTACAGTACAGTACAGTAGAGGTAGAGTACAGTGGAGTACAGTAGAGGTAGAGTACAGTAGAGCACAGTAGAGGTAGAATACAGTGGAGTACAGTAGAGGTAGAGTACAGTGGAGTACAGTAGAGGTAGAGTACATTGGAGTACAGTAGAGAAAGAGTACAGTGGAGCACATTATAGGTAGAGAACAGTGGAGCACAGTAGAGGTAGAGTACAGTGGAGCACAGTAGAGGTAGAGTACAGTGGAGTACAGTAGAGGTAGAGTACAGTGGAGTACAGTAGAGGTAGAGTACAGTGGAGCACAGTAGAGGTAGAGTACAGTGGAGTACAGTGGAGCACATTAGAGGTGGAGTACAGTAGAGTACAGTAGAGGTAGAGTACAGTGGAGCACAGTAGAGGTAGAGTACAGTGGAGTACAGTGGAGTACAGTAGAGGTGCAGTACAGTAGAGTACAGTAGAGGTAGAGAACAGTACAGTACAGTAGAGGTAGAGTACAGTGGAGTACAGTAGAGGTAGAGTACAGTAGAGCACAGTAGAGGTAGAATAAAGTGGAGTACAGTAGAGGTAGAGTACAGTGGAGTAGAGTAGAGGTAGAGTACAGTGGAGTACAGTAGAGATAGAGTACAGTGGAGTACAGTAGAGATAGAGTACAGTCGAACACAGTAGAGATAAGTGTAGTGGAGTATAGTAGAGGTAGAGTACAGTGGAGTACAGTAGAGGTAGAGTACAGTGGAGTACAGTTGAGGTAGAGTAGAGTGGAGCACATTAGAGGTGGAGTAGAGTAGAGTACAGTAGAGGTAGAGTACAGTGGAGTACAGTAGAAGTAGAGTACAGTGGAGCACATTAGAGGTAGAGTAGAGTGGAGTACAGTAGAGGTAGAGTACAGTGGAGTACAGCAGAGGTAGATTACAATGGAGTAGAGTAGAGATAGAGTAGAGTGGAGCACAGCAGAGGTAGAGTACAGTGGATCACAGTAGAGATAGAGTACAGTGGAGTACAGTTGAGCACAGTAGAGGTATAGTACAGTGGAGCAGAGTAGCGATAGATTACAGTGGAGTACAGTAGAGATAGAGTACAGTGGAGTACAGTAGAGGTAGAGTACAGTGGAGCACAGTAGAGGTAGAGTACACTGGAGTATTGTTGAGGTAGACTACAGTGGAGTACAGTAGAGATAGAGTACAGTAGAGCAGAGTAGAGGTAGAGTACAGTGGAGTACAGTAGAGGTAGAGCACAGTAGAGCAGAGTAGAGGTAGAGTACAGTGGAGTACAGTAGAGGTATAGCACAGTGGAGCACTGTAGAGGTAGAGTACAGTGGAGTACAGTAGAGATAGAGTACAGTGGAACACAGTAGAGGTAGAGTACAGTGGAGCACAGTAGAGGTAGAGTACAGTGGAGCACAGTAGAGGTAGAGTACAGTGGAGTATAGTAAAGGTAGAGTACAGTGGAGTTCAGTAGATGTAGAGTACAGTGGAGCACAGTAGAGGTAGAGTACAGTGGAGCACAGTAGAGGTAGAGTACAGTGGAGTACAGTGGAGCACAGTAGAGGTGGAGTATAGTAGAGTACAGTAGAGGTAGAGTACAGTGGAGCACAGTAGAGGTAGAGTACAGTGGAGTACAGTGGAGTACAGTAGAGGTGGAGTACAGTAGAGTACAGTAGAGGTAGAGAACAGTACAGTACAGTAGAGGTAGAGTACAGTGGAGTACAGTAGAGGTAGAGTACAGTAGAGCACAGTAGAGGTAGAATACAGTGGAGTACAGTAGAGGTAGAGTACAGTGGAGTAGAGTAGAGATAGAGTACAGTGGAGCACAGTAGAGGTAGAGTACAGTGGAGCACAGTAGAGGTAGAGTACAGTGGAGCACAGTAGAGGTAGAGTACAGTGGAGCACAGTAGAGGTAGAGTACAGTGGAGTACAGTAGAGGTAGAGTACAGTGGAGTACAGTAGAGGTAGAGTACAGTGGAGCACAGTAGAGGTAGAGTACAGTGGAGTACAGTAGAGGTAGAGTACAGTAGAGCACAGTAGAGGTAGAATACAGTGAAGTACAGTAGAGGTAGAGTACAGTGGAGTACAGTAGAGGTAGAGTACAGTGGACTACAGTAGAGGTAGAGTACAGTGGAGCACAGTAGAGGTAGAGTACAGTGGAGTACAGTAGAGGTAGAGTACAGTGGAGCACAGTAGAGCTAGAGTACAGTGGAGTACAGTGGAGCACAGTAGAGGTGGAGTACAGTGGAGTACAGTAGAGATAGAGTAGAGTGGAGTAGAGGAGAGATAAAGTACAGTGGATTAGAGTAGAGATAGAGTACAGTGGATTATAGTTGAGGTAGAGTACAGTGGAGCACAGTAGAGGTAGAGTACGGTGGAGTATAGTTGAGGTAGACTACAGTGGAGTACAGTAGAGGTAGAGTACAGTGGAGCACAGTAGAGATAGTGTACAGTAGAGCAGAGTAGAGGTAGAGTACAGTGGAATACAGTAGAGGTAGAGTACAGTGGAGCACTGTAGAGGTGGAGTACAGTGGAGTACAGTAGAGGTAGAGTACAGTGGAGCACAGTAGAGATAGAGTACAGTAGAGCACAGTAGAGGTAGAGTACAGTGGAGTATAGTAGAGGTAGAGTACAGTGGAGTATAGTTGAGGTAGACTACAGTGGAGCACAGTAGAGGTAGAGTACAGTGGAGTACAGTAGAGGTAGAGTACAGTGGAGCACAGTAGAGGTAGAGTACAGTGGAGTATAGTTGAGGTAGACTACAGTGGAGTACAGTAGAGGTAGAGTACAGTGGAGCACAGTAGAGATAGAGTACAGTAGAGCAGAGTAGAGGTAGAGTACGGTGGAGTACAGTAGAGGTAGAGCACAGTAGAGCAGAGTAGAGGTAGAGTACAGTGGAGTACAGTAGAGGTAGAGCACAGTGGAGCACTGTAGAGGTAGAATACAGTGGAGTAGAGTAGAGATAGAGTACATTGGAGCACAGTAGAGGTAGAGTACAGTGGAGCACAGTAGAGGTAGAGTACAGTGGAGCACAGTAGAGGTAGAGTACAGTGGAGTACAGTAGAGGTAGTGTACAGTGGAGCACAGTCGAGGTAGAGTACAGTGGAGCACAGTAGAGGTAGAGTACAGTGGAGTACAGTAGAGGTAGTGTACAGTGGAGCACAGTAGAGGTAGAGTACAGTGGAATATAGTTGAGGTAGACTACAGTGGAGTACAGTAGAGGTAGAGTAGAGTGGAGCACAGTAGAGATAGAGTACAGTAGAGCAGAGTAGAGGTAGAGTAGAGTGGAGTACAGTAGAGGTAGAGCACAGTGGAGCACTGTAGAGGTAGAATACAGTGGAGTAGAGTAGAGATAGAGTACATTGGAGCACAGTAGAGGTAGAGTACAGTGGAGCACAGTAGAGGTAGAGTACAGTGGAGCACAGTAGAGGTAGAGTACAGTGGAGTACAGTAGAGGTAGTGTACAGTGGAGCACAGTAGAGGTAGAGTACAGTGGAGCACAGTAGAGGTAGAGTACAGTGGAGTACAGTAGAGGTAGTGTACAGTGGAGCACAGTAGAGGTAGAGTACAGTGGAGTATAGTTGAGGTAGACTACAGTGGAGTACAGTAGAGGTAGAGTAGAGTGGAGCACAGTAGAGATAGAGTACAGTAGAGCAGAGTAGAGGTAGAGTAGAGTGGAGTACAGTAGAGGTAGAGCACAGTGGAGCACTGTAGAGGTAGAGTACAGTGGAGTACAGTAGAGATAGAGTACAGTGGAGCACAGTAGAGATAGAGTGCAGTAGAGCACAGTAGAGGTAGAGTACAGCTGAGCACAGTAGAGGTAGAGCACAGTGGAGCACTGTAGAGGTAGAGTACAGTCGAACACAGTAGAGATAAGTGTAGTGGAGTATAGTAGAGGTAGAGTACAGTGGAGTACAGTAGAGGTAGAGTACAGTGGAGTACAGTAGAGGTAGAGTAGAGTGGAGCACATTAGAGGTGGAATAGAGTAGAGTACAGTAGAGGTAGAGTACAGTGGAGTACAGTAGAAGTAGAGTACAGTGGAGCACAGTAGAGGTAGAGTAGAGTGGAGTACAGTAGAGGTAGAGTACAGTGGAGTACAGTAGAGGTAGAGTACAGTGGAGTAGAGTAGAGATAGAGTAGAGTGGAGCATAGCAGAGGTAGAGTACAGTGGATCACAGTAGAGATAGAGTACAGTGGAGTACAGTTGAGCACAGTAGAGGTAGAGTACAGTGGAGCACAGTAGCGATAGATTACAGTGGAGTACAGTAGAGATAGAGTACAGTGGAGTACAGTAGAGGTAGAGTACAGTGGAGCACAGTAGAGGTAGAGTACATTGGAGTATTGTTGAGGTAGACTACAGTGGAGTAGAGTAGAGATAGAGTACAGTAGAGCAGAGTAGAGGTAGAGTACAGTGGAGTACAGTAGAGGTAGAGCACAGTAGAGCAGAGTAGAGGTAGAGTACAGTGGAGTACAGTAGAGGTATAGCACAGTGGAGCACTGTAGAGGTAGAGTACAGTGGAGTACAGTAGAGATAGAGTACAGTGGAGCACAGTAGAGGTAGAGTACAGTGGAGCACAGTAGAGGTAGAGTACAGTGGAGCACAGTAGAGTTAGAGTACAGTGGAGTACAGTAGAGGTAGAGTACAGTGGAGTACAGTAGAGGTAGAGTACAGTGGAGCACAGTAGAGGTAGAGTACAGTGGAGTACAGTGGAGCACAGTAGAGGTGGAGTAGAGTAGATTACAGTAGAGGTAGAGTAGAGTGGAGCACAGCAGAGGTAGAGTACAGTGGATCACAGTAGAGATAGAGTACAGTGGAGTACAGTTGAGCACAGTAGAGGTATAGTACAGTGGAGCACAGTAGCGATAGATTACAGTGGAGTACAGTAGAGATAGAGTACAGTGGAGTACAGTAGAGGTAGAGTACAGTGGAGCACAGTAGAGGTAGAGTACAGTGGAATATTGTTGAGGTAGACTACAGTGGAGTACAGTAGAGATAGAGTACAGTAGAGCAGAGTAGAGGTAGAGTACAGTGGAGTACAGTAGAGGTAGAGCACAGTAGAGCAGAGTAGAGGTAGAGTACAGTGGAGTACAGTAGAGGTATAGCAGAAGTGGAGCACTGTAGAGGTAGAGTACAGTGGAGTACAGAAGAGATAGAGTACAGTGGAGCACAGTAGAGGTAGAGTACAGTGGAGCACAGTAGAGGTAGAGTACAGAGGAGCACAGTAGAGGTAGAGTACAGTGGAGTACAGTAGAGGTAGAGTACAGTGGAGTACAGTAGAGGTAGAGTACAGTGGAGTACAGTGGAGCACAGTAGAGGTGGAGTACAGTAGAGTACAGTAGAGGTAGGGTACAGTGGAGCACAGTAGAGGTAGAGTACAGTGGAGTACAGTGGAGTACAGTAGAGGTGGAGTACAGTAGAGTACAGTAGAGGTAGAGAACAGTACAGTACAGTAGAGGTAGAGTACAGTGGAGTACAGTAGAGGTAGAGTACAGTAGAGCACAGTTGAGGTAGAATACAGTGGAGTACAGTAGAGGTAGAGTACAGTGGAGTACAGTAGAGGTAGAGTACAGTGGAGTACAGTAGAGGTAGAGTACAGTACAGTACAGTAGAGGTAGAGTACAGTGGAGTACAGTAGAGGTAGAGTACAGTAGAGCACAGTAGAGGTAGAATACAGTGGAGTACAGTAGAGGTAGAGTACAGTGGAGTACAGTAGAGGTAGAGTACAGTGGAGCACAGTAGAGGTAGAGTACAGTGGAGTACAGTAGAGGTAGAGTACAGTGGAGTACAGTAGAGGTAGAGTACAGTGGAGCACAGTAGAGGTAGAGTACAGTGGAGTACAGTGGAGCACATTAGAGGTGGAGTACAGTAGAGTACAGTAGAGGTAGAGTACAGTGGAGCACAGTAGAGGTAGAGTACAGTGGAGTACAGTGGAGTACAGTAGAGGTGCAGTACAGTAGAGTACAGTAGAGGTAGAGAACAGTACAGTACAGTAGAGGTAGAGTACAGTGGAGTACAGTAGAGGTAGAGTACAGTAGAGCACAGTAGAGGTAGAATAAAGTGGAGTACAGTAGAGGTAGAGTACAGTGGAGTAGAGTAGAGGTAGAGTACAGTGGAGTACAGTAGAGATAGAGTACAGTGGAGTACAGTAGAGATAGAGTACAGTCGAACACAGTAGAGATAAGTGTAGTGGAGTATAGTAGAGGTAGAGTACAGTGGAGTACAGTAGAGGTAGAGTACAGTGGAGTACAGTAGAGGTAGAGTAGAGTGGAGCACATTAGAGGTGGAGTAGAGTATAGTACAGTAGAGGTAGAGTACAGTGGAGTACAGTAGAAGTAGAGTACAGTGGAGCACATTAGAGGTAGAGTAGAGTGGAGTACAGTAGAGGTAGAGTACAGTGGAGTACAGCAGAGGTAGAGTACAATGGAGTAGAGTAGAGATAGAGTAGAGTGGAGCACAGCAGAGGTAGAGTACAGTGGATCACAGTAGAGATAGAGTACAGTGGAGTACAGTTGAGCACAGTAGAGGTATAGTACAGTGGAGCAGAGTAGCGATAGATTACAGTGGAGTACAGTAGAGATAGAGTACAGTGGAGTACAGTAGAGGTAGAGTACAGTGGAGCACAGTAGAGGTAGAGTACACTGGAGTATTGTTGAGGTAGACTACAGTGGAGTACAGTAGAGATAGAGTACAGTAGAGCAGAGTAGAGGTAGAGTACAGTGGAGTACAGTAGAGGTAGAGCACAGTAGAGCAGAGTAGAGGTAGAGTACAGTGGAGTACAGTAGAGGTATAGCACAGTGGAGCACTGTAGAGGTAGAGTACAGTGGAGTACAGTAGAGATAGAGTACAGTGGAACACAGTAGAGGTAGAGTACAGTGGAGCACAGTAGAGGTAGAGTACAGTGGAGCACAGTAGAGGTAGAGTACAGTGGAGTATAGTAGAGGTAGAGTACAGTGGAGTTCAGTAGATGTAGAGTACAGTGGAGCACAGTAGAGGTAGAGTACAGTGGAGTACAGTGGAGCACAGTAGAGGTGGAGTACAGTAGAGTACAGTAGAGGCAGAGTACAGTGGAGCACAGTAGAGGTAGAGTACAGTGGAGTACAGTGGAGTACAGTAGAGGTGGAGTACAGTAGAGTACAGTAGAGGTAGTGTACAGTGGAGCACAGTAGAGGTAGAGTACAGTGGAGTACAGTGGAGTACAGTAGAGGTGGAGTACAGTAGAGTACAGTAGAGGTAGAGAACAGTACAGTACAGTAGAGGTAGAGTACAGTGGAGTACAGTAGTGGTAGAGTACAGTAGAGCACAGTAGAGGTAGAATACAGTGGAGTAGAGTAGAGGTAGAGTACAGTGGAGTACAGTAGAGGTAGAGTACAGTGGAGTACAGTAGAGGTAGAGTACAGTACAGTACAGTAGAGGTAGAGTATAGTGGAGTACAGTAGAGGTAGAGTACAGTAGAGCACAGTAGAGGTAGAATACAGTGGAGTACAGTAGAGGTAGAGTACCGTGGAGTACAGTAGAGGTAGAGTACAGTGGAGTACTGTAGAGATAGAGTACAGTGGAGCACAGTAGAGGTAGAGTACAGTGGAGCACAGTAGAGGTAGAGTACAGTGGAGCACAGTAGAGGTAGAGTACAGTGGAGTACAGTAGAGGTAGAGTACAGTGGAGTACAGTAGAGGTAGAGTACAGTGGAGCACAGTAGAGGTAGAGTACAGTGGAGTACAGTGGAGCACAGTAGAGGTGGAGTATAGTAGAGTACAGTAGAGGTAGAGTACAGTGGAGCACAGTAGAGGTAGAGTACAGTGGAGTACAGTGGAGTACAGTAGAGGTGGAGTACAGTAGAGTACAGTAGAGGTAGAGAACAGTACAGTACAGTAGAGGTAGAGTACAGTGGAGTACAGTAGAGGTAGAGTACAGTAGAGCACAGTAGAGGTAGAATACAGTGGAGTACATAAGAGGTAGAGTACAGTGGAGTAGAGTAGAGATAGAGTACAGTGGAGCACAGTAGAGGTAGAGTACAGTGGAGCACAGAAGAGGTAGAGTACAGTGGAGCACAGTAGAGGTAGAGTACAGTGGAGCACAGTAGAGGTAGAGTACAGTGGAGTACAGTAGAGGTAGAGTACAGTGGAATACAGTAGAGGTAGAGTACAGTGGAGCACAGTAGAGGTAGAGTACAGTGGAGTACAGTAGAGGTAGAGTACAGTGGACTACAGTAGAGGTAGAGTACAGTGGAGCACAGTAGAGGTAGAGTACAGTGGAGTACAGTAGAGGTAGAGTACAGTGGAGCACAGTAGAGCTAGAGTACAGTGGAGTACAGTGGAGCACAGTAGAGGTGGAGTACAGTAGAGTAGAGTATAGGTTGAGTACAGTGGAGTACAGTAGAGATAGAGTAGAGTGGAGTAGAGGAGAGATAAAGTACAGTGGATTAGAGTAGAGATAGAGTACATTGGATTATAGTTGAGGTAGAGTACAGTGGAGCACAGTAGAGGTAGAGTACGGTGGAGTATAGTTGAGGTAGACTACAGTGGAGTACAGTAGAGGTAGAGTACAGTGGAGCACAGTAGAGATAGTGTACAGTAGAGCAGAGTAGAGGTAGAGTACAGTGGAATACAGTAGAGGTAGAGTACAGTGGAGCACTGTAGAGGTGGAGTACAGTGGAGTACAGTAGAGGTAGAGTACAGTGGAGCACAGTAGAGATAGAGTACAGTAGAGCACAGTAGAGGTAGAGTACAGTGGAGTATAGTAGAGGTAGAGTACAGTGGAGTATAGTTGAGGTAGACTACAGTGGAGCACAGTAGAGGTAGAGTACAGTGGAGTACAGTAGAGGTAGAGTACAGTGGAGCACAGTAGAGGTAGAGTACAGTGGAGTATAGTTGAGGTAGACTACAGTGGAGTACAGTAGAGGTAGAGTACAGTGGAGCACAGTAGAGATAGAGTACAGTAGTGCAGAGTAGAGGTAGAGTACGGTGGAGTACAGTAGAGGTAGAGCACAGTAGAGCAGAGTAGAGGTAGAGTACAGTGGAGTACAGTAGAGGTAGAACACAGTGGAGCACTGTAGAGGTAGAATACAGTGGAGTAGAGTAGAGAGAGAGTACAGTGGAGCACAGTAGAGGTAGAGTACAGTGGAGCACAGTAGAGGTAGAGTACAGTTGAGCACAGTAGAGGTAGAGTACAGTGGAGTACAGTAGAGGTAGTGTACAGTGGAGCACAGTAGAGGTAGAGTACAGTGGAGCACAGTAGAGGTAGAGTACAGTGGAGTACAGTAGAGGTAGTGTACAGTGGAGCACAGTAGAGGTAGAGTACAGTGGAGCACAGTAGAGGTAGAGTACAGTGGAGCACAGTAGAGAAGGAGTAGAGTAAAGCAGAGTAGAGGTAGAGTACATTGGAGTACAGTAGAGGTAGAGTACAGTGGAGCACTGTAGAGGTGGAGTACAGTGGAGTACAGTAGAGGTAGAGTACAGTGGAGCACAGTAGAGATAGAGTACAGTAGAGCACAGTAGAGGTAGAGTACAGTGGAGTACAGTAGAGGTAGTGTACAGTGGAGCACAGTAGAGGTAGAGTACAGTGGAGCACAGTAGAGGTAGAGTACAGTGGAGTACACTAGAGGTAGAGTACAGTGGAGCACAGTAGAGGTAGAGTACAGTAGAGCACAGTTGAGGTAGAATACAGTGGAGTACAGTAGAGGTAGAGTACAGTGGAGTACAGTAGAGGTAGAGTACAGTGGAGTACAGTAGAGGTAGAGTACAGTACAGTACAGTAGAGGTAGAGTACAGTCGAGTACAGTAGAGGTAGAGTACAGTAGAGCACAGTAGAGGTAGAATACAGTGGAGTACAGTAGAGGTAGAGTACAGTGGAGTACAGTAGAGGTAGAGTACATTGGAGTACAGTAGAGAAAGAGTACAGTGGAGCATATTAGAGGTAGAGTACAGTGGAGCACAGTAGAGGTAGAGTACAGTGGAGCACAGTAGAGGTAGAGTACAGTGGAGTACAGTAGAGGTAGAGTACAGTGGAGTACAGTAGAGGTAGAGTACAGTGGAGCACAGTAGAGGTAGAGTACAGTGGAGTACAGTGGAGCACAGTAGAGGTGGAGTACAGTAGAGTACAGTAGAGGTAGAGTACAGTGGAGCACAGTAGAGGTAGAGTACAGTGGAGTACAGTAGAGGTGCAGTACAGTAGAGTACAGTAGAGGTAGAGAACAGTACAGTACAGTAGAGGTAGAGTACAGTGGAGTACAGTAGAGGTAGAGTACAGTAGAGCACAGTAGAGGTAGAATAAAGTGGAGTACAGTAGAGGTAGAGTACAGTGGAGTACAGTAGAGGTAGAGTACAGTGGAGTACAGTAGAGATAGAGTACAGTGGAGTACAGTAGAGATAGAGTACAGTCGAACACAGTAGAGATAAGTGTAGTGGAGTATAGTAGAGGTAGAGTACAGTGGAGTACAGTAGAGGTAGAGTACAGTGGAGTACAGTAGAGGTAGAGTAGAGTGGAGCACATTAGAGGTGGAGTAGAGTAGAGTACAGTAGAGGTAGAGTACAGTGGAGTACAGTAGAAGTAGAGTACAGTGGAGCACATTAGAGGTAGAGTAGAGTGGAGTACAGTAGAGGTAGAGTACAGTGGAGTACAGTAGAGGTAGAGTACAATGGAGTAGAGTAGAGATAGAGTAGAGTGGAGCACAGCAGAGGTAGAGTACAGTGGATCACAGTAGAGATAGAGTACAGTGGAGTACAGTTGAGCACAGTAGAGGTATAGTACAGTGGAGCAGAGTAGCGATAGATTACAGTGGAGTACAGTAGAGATAGAGTACAGTGGAGTACAGTAGAGGTAGAGTACAGTGGAGCACAGTAGAGGTAGAGTACACTGGAGTATTGTTGAGGTAGACCACAGTGGAGTACAGTAGAGATAGAGTACAGTAGAGCAGAGTAGAGGTAGAGTACAGTGGAGTACAGTAGAGGTAGAGCACAGTAGAGCAGAGTAGAGGTAGAGTACAGTGGAGTACAGTAGAGGTATAGCACAGTGGAGCACTGTAGAGGTAAAGTACAGTGGAGTACAGTAGAGATAGAGTACAGTGGAGCACAGTAGAGGTAGAGTACAGTGGAGCACAGTAGAGGTAGAGTACAGTGGAGCACAGTAGAGGTAGAGTACAGTGGAGTACAGTAGAGGTAGAGTACAGTGGAGTTCAGTAGAAGTAGAGTACAGTGGAGCACAGTAGAGGTAGAGTATAGTGGAGTACAGTAGAGGTAGAGTACAGTAGAGCACAGTAGAGGTAGAATGCAGTGGAGTACAGTAGAGGTAGAGTACAGTGGAGTACAGTAGAGGTAGAGTACAGTGGAGTACAGTAGAGGTAGAGTACAGTACAGTACAGTAGAGGTAGAGTATAGTGGAGTACAGTAGAGGTAGAGTACAGTGGAGTACAGTAGAGGTAGAGTATAGTGGAGCACAGTAGAGGTAGAGTACAGTGGAGTACAGTAGAGGTAGAGTACAGTGGAGTTCAGTAGAAGTAGAGTACAGTGGAGCACAGTAGAGGTAGAGTATAGTGGAGTACAGTAGAGGTAGAGTACAGTAGAGCACAGTAGAGGTAGAATGCAGTGGAGTACAGTAGAGGTAGAGTACAGTGGAGTACAGTAGAGGTAGAGTACAGTGGAGTACAGTAGAGGTAGAGTACAGTACAGTACAGTAGAGGTAGAGTACAGTGGAGTACAGTAGAGGTAGAGTACAGTAGAGCACAGTAGAGGTAGAATACAGTGGAGTACAGTAGAGGTAGAGTACAGTGGAGTACAGTAGAGGTAGAGTACAGTGGAGTACAGTAGAGGTAGAGTACAGTACAGTACAGTAGAGGTAGAGTATAGTGGAGTACAGTAGAGGTAGAGTACAGTAGAGCACAGTAGAGGTAGAATGCAGTGGAGTACAGTAGAGGTAGAGTACAGTGGAGTACAGTAGAGGTAGAGTACAGTGGAGTACAGTAGAGATAGAGTACAGTGGAGCACAGTAGAGGTAGAGTATAGTGGAGCACAGTAGAGGTAGAGTACAGTGGAGCACAGTAGAGGTAGAGTACAGTGGAGTACAGTAGAGGTAGAGTACAGTGGAGCACAGTAGAGGTAGAGTACACTGGAGTATTGTTGAGGTAGACTACAGTGGAGTACAGTAGAGATAGAGTACAGTAGAGCAGAGTAGAGGTAGAGTACAGTGGAGTACAGTAGAGGTAGAGCACAGTAGAGCAGAGTAGAGGTAGAGTACAGTGGAGTACAGTAGAGGTATAGCACAGTGGAGCACTGTAGAGGTAGAGTACAGTGGAGTACAGTAGAGATAGAGTACAGTGGAGCACAGTAGAGGTAGAGTACAGTGGAGCACAGTAGATTTAGAGTACAGTGGAGCACAGTAGAGGTAGAGTACAGTGGAGTACAGTAGAGGTAGAGTACAGTGGAGTTCAGTAGAAGTAGAGTACAGTGGAGCACAGTAGAGGTAGAGTATAGTGGAGTACAGTAGAGGTAGAGTACAGTAGAGCAGAGTAGAGGTAGAATGCAGTGGAGTACAGTAGAGGTAGAGTACAGTGGAGTACAGTAGAGGTAGAGTACAGTGGAGTACAGTAGAGGTAGAGTACAGTACAGTACAGTAGAGGTAGAGTATAGTGGAGTACAGTAGAGGTAGAGTACAGTGGAGTACAGTAGAGGTAGAGTATAGTGGAGCACAGTAGAGGTAGAGTACAGTGGAGTACAGTAGAGGTAGAGTACAGTGGAGTTCAGTAGAAGTAGAGTACAGTGGAGCACAGTAGAGGTAGAGTATAGTGGAGTACAGTAGAGGTAGAGTACAGTAGAGCACAGTAGAGGTAGAATGCAGTGGAGTACAGTAGAGGTAGAGTACAGTGGAGTACAGTAGAGGTAGAGTACAGTGGAGTACAGTAGAGGTAGAGTACAGTACAGTACAGTAGAGGTAGAGTACAGTGGAGTACAGTAGAGGTAGAGTACAGTAGAGCACAGTAGAGGTAGAATACAGTGGAGTACAGTAGAGGTAGAGTACAGTGGAGTACAGTAGAGGTAGAGTACAGTGGAGTACAGTAGAGGTAGAGTACAGTACAGTACAGTAGAGGTAGAGTATAGTGGAGTACAGTAGAGGTAGAGTACAGTAGAGCACAGTAGAGGTAGAATGCAGTGGAGTACAGTAGAGGTAGAGTACAGTGGAGTACAGTAGAGGTAGAGTACAGTGGAGTACAGTAGAGATAGAGTACAGTGGAGCACAGTAGAGGTAGAGTATAGTGGAGCACAGTAGAGGTAGAGTACAGTGGAGCACAGTAGAGGTAGAGTACAGTGGAGTACAGTAGAGGTAGAGTACAGTGGAGCACAGTAGAGGTAGAGTACAGTGGAGTATAGTAGAGGTAGAGTACTGTAGAGCACAGTAGAGATAGAGTACAGTAGAGCACAGTAGAGGTAGAGTACAGTGGAGCACAGTAGAGGAAGAGGACAGTGTAGTACAGTAGAGATAGAGTACAGTCGAACACAGTAGAGATAAGTGTAGTGGAGTATAGTAGAGGTAGAGTACAGTGGAGTACAGTAGAGGTAGAGTACAGTGGAGCACATTAGAGGTGGAGTAGAGTAGAGTACAGTAGAGGTAGAATACAGTGGAGTACAGTAGAAGTAGAGTACAGTGGAGCACAGTAGAGGTAGAGTAGAGTGGAGTACAGTAGAGGTAGAGTACAGTGGAGTACAGTAGAGGTAGAGTACAGTGGAGTAGAGTAGAGATAGATTAGAGTGGAGCACAGCAGAGGTAGAGTACAGTGGATCACAGTAGAGATAGAGTACAGTGGAGTACAGTTGAGCACAGTAGAGGTATAGTACAGTGGAGTACAGTAGAGGTAGAGCACAGTAGAGCAGAGTAGAGGTAGAGTACAGTGGAGTACAGTAGAGGTATAGCACAGTGGAGCACTGTAGAGGTAGAGTACAGTGGAGTACAGTAGAGATAGAGTACAGTGGAGCACAGTAGAGGTAGAGTACAGTGGAGCACACTAGAGGTAGAGTATAGTGGAGTATTGTTGAGGTAGACTACAGTGGAGTACAGTAGAGATAGAGTACAGTAGAGCAGAATAGAGGTAGAGTACAGTGGAGTACAGTAGAGGTAGAGCACAGTAGAGCAGAGTAGAGGTAGAGTACAGTGGACTACAGTAGAGGTATAGCACAGTGGAGCACTGTAGAGGTAGAGTAGAGTGGAGTACAGTAGAGATAGAGTACAGTGGAGCACAATAGAGGTAGAGTACAGTGGAGCACAGTAGAGGTAGAGTACAGTGGAGTACAGTGGAGCACAGTAGAGGTGGAGTACAGTAGAGTACAGTAGAGGTAGAGTACAATGGAGCACAGTAGAGGTAGAGTACAGTGGAGTAAAGTGGAGTACAGTAGAGGTGGAGTACAGTAGAGTACAGTAGAGGTAGAGAACAGTACAGTACAGTAGAGGTAGAGTACAGTGGAGTACAGTAGAGGTAGAGTACAGTAGAGCACAGTAGAGGTAGAATACAGTGGAGTACAGTAGAGGTAGAATACAGTGGAGTACAGTAGAGGTAGAGTACAGTGGAGTACAGTAGAGGTAGAGTACAGTACAGTGCAGTAGAGGTAGAGTACAGTGGAGTACAGTAGAGGTAGAGTACAGTAGAGCACAGTAGAGGTAGAATACAGTGGAGTACAGTAGAGGTAGAGTACAGTGGAGTACAGTAGAGGTAGAGTACAGTGGAGTACAGTAGAGATAGAGTACAGTGGAGCACAGTAGAGGTAGAGTACAGTGGAGCACAGTAGAGGTAGAGTACAGTGGAGCACAGTAGAGGTAGAGTACAGTGGAGTACAGTAAAGATAGAGTACAGTGGAGTACAGTAGAGGTAGAGTACAGTGGAGTACAGTAGAGGTAGAGTACAGTGGAGTACAGTAGAGATAGAGTACAGTGGAGCACAGTAGAGGTAGAGTAGAGTGGAGCACAGTAGAGGTAGAGTACAGTGGAGCACAGTAGAGATAGAGTACAGTGGAGCACAGTAGAGATAGAGTACAGTGGAGCACAGTAGAGGTAGAGTACAGTGGAGCACAGTAGAGGTAGAGTACAGTGGAGCACAGTAGAGGTAGAGTACAGTGGAGTACAGTAGAGGTAGTGTACAGTGGAGCACAGTAGAGGTAGAGTACAGTGGAGCACAGTAGAGGTAGAGTACAGTGGAGTACAGTAGAGGTAGTGTACAGTGGAGCACAGTAGAGGTAGAGTACAGTGGAGTATAGTTGAGGTAGACTACAGTGGAGTACAGTAGAGGTAGAGTAGAGTGGAGCACAGTAGAGATAGAGTACAGTAGAGCAGAGTAGAGGTAGAGTAGAGTGGAGTACAGTAGAGGTAGAGCACAGTGGAGCACTGTAGAGGTAGAATACAGTGGAGTAGAGTAGAGATAGAGTACATTGGAGCACAGTAGAGGTAGAGTACAGTGGAGCACAGTAGAGGTAGAGTACAGTGGAGCACAGTAGAGGTAGAGTACAGTGGAGTACAGTAGAGGTAGTGTACAGTGGAGCACAGTAGAGGTAGAGTACAGTGGAGCACAGTAGAGGTAGAGTACAGTGGAGTACAGTAGAGGTAGTGTACAGTGGAGCACAATAGATGTAGAGTACAGTGGAGTATAGTTGAGGTAGACTACAGTGGAGTACAGTAGAGGTAGAGTAGAGTGGAGCACAGTAGAGATAGAGTACAGTAGAGCAGAGTAGAGGTAGAGTAGAGTGGAGTACAGTAGAGGTAGAGCACAGTGGAGCACTGTAGAGGTAGAGTACAGTGGAGTACAGTAGAGATAGAGTACAGTGGAGCACAGTAGAGATAGAGTGCAGTAGAGCACAGTAGAGGTAGAGTACAGCTGAGCACAGTAGAGGTAGAGCACAGTGGAGCACTGTAGAGGTAGAGTACAGTCGAACACAGTAGAGATAAGTGTAGTGGAGTATAGTAGAGGTAGAGTACAGTGGAGTACAGTAGAGGTAGAGTACAGTGGAGTACAGTAGAGGTAGAGTAGAGTGGAGCACATTAGAGGTGGAATAGAGTAGAGTACAGTAGAGGTAGAGTACAGTGGAGTACAGTAGAAGTAGAGTACAGTGGAGCACAGTAGAGGTAGAGTAGAGTGGAGTACAGTAGAGGTAGAGTACAGTGGAGTACAGTAGAGGTAGAGTACAGTGGAGTAGAGTAGAGATAGAGTAGAGTGGAGCATAGCAGAGGTAGAGTACAGTGGATCACAGTAGAGATAGAGTACAGTGGAGTACAGTTGAGCAGAGTAGAGGTAGAGTACAGTGGAGCACAGTAGCGATAGATTACAGTGGAGTACAGTAGAGATAGAGTACAGTGGAGTACAGTAGAGGTAGAGTACAGTGGAGCACAGTAGAGGTAGAGTACAGTGGAGTATTGTTGAGGTAGACTACAGTGGAGTAGAGTAGAGATAGAGTACAGTAGAGCAGAGTAGAGGTAGAGTACAGTGGAGTACAGTAGAGGTAGAGCACAGTAGAGCAGAGTAGAGGTAGAGTACAGTGGAGTACAGTAGAGGTATAGCACAGTGGAGCACTGTAGAGGTAGAGTACAGTGGAGTACAGTAGAGATAGAGTACAGTGGAGCACAGTAGAGGTAGAGTACAGTGGAGCACAGTAGAGGTAGAGTACAGTGGAGCACAGTAGAGTTAGAGTACAGTGGAGTACAGTAGAGGTAGAGTACAGTGGAGTACAGTAGAGGTAGAGTACAGTGGAGCACAGTAGAGGTAGAGTACAGTGGAGTACAGTGGAGCACAGTAGAGGTGGAGTAGAGTAGATTACAGTAGAGGTAGATTAGAGTGGAGCACAGCAGAGGTAGAGTACAGTGGATCACAGTAGAGATAGAGTACAGTGGAGTACAGTTGAGCACAGTAGAGGTATAGTACAGTGGAGCACAGTAGCGATAGATTACAGTGGAGTACAGTAGAGAAAGAGTACAGTGGAGTACAGTAGAGGTAGAGTACAGTGGAGCACAGTAGAGGTAGAGTACAGTGGAATATTGTTGAGGTAGACTACAGTGGAGTACAGTAGAGATAGAGTACAGTAGAGCAGAGTAGAGGTAGAGTACAGTGGAGTACAGTAGAGGTAGAGCACAGTAGAGCAGAGTAGAGGTAGAGTACAGTGGAGTACAGTAGAGGTATAGCAGAAGTGGAGCACTGTAGAGGTAGAGTACAGTGGAGTACAGAAGAGATAGAGTACAGTGGAGCACAGTAGAGGTAGAGTACAGTGGAGCACAGTAGAGGTAGAGTACAGAGGAGCACAGTAGAGGTAGAGTACAGTGGAGTACAGTAGAGGTAGAGTACAGTGGAGTACAGTAGAGGTAGAGTACAGTGGAGTACAGTGGAGCACAGTAGAGGTGGAGTACAGTAGAGTACAGTAGAGGTAGGGTACAGTGGAGCACAGTAGAGGTAGAGTACAGTGGAGTACAGTGGAGTACAGTAGAGGTGGAGTACAGTAGAGTACAGTAGAGGTAGAGAACAGTACAGTACAGTAGAGGTAGAGTACAGTGGAGTACAGTAGAGGTAGAGTACAGTAGAGCACAGTTGAGGTAGAATACAGTGGAGTACAGTAGAGGTAGAGTACAGTGGAGTACAGTAGAGGTAGAGTACAGTGGAGTACAGTAGAGGTAGAGTACAGTACAGTACAGTAGAGGTAGAGTACAGTGGAGTACAGTAGAGGTAGAGTACAGTAGAGCACAGTAGAGGTAGAATACAGTGGAGTACAGTAGAGGTAGAGTACAGTGGAGTACAGTAGAGGTAGAGTACGTTGGAGTACAGTAGAGAAAGAGTACAGTGGAGCACATTATAGGTAGAGAACAGTGGAGCACAGTAGAGGTAGAGTACAGTGGAGCACAGTAGAGGTAGAGTACAGTGGAGTACAGTAGAGGTAGAGTACAGTGGAGTACAGTAGAGGTAGAGTACAGTGGAGCACAGTAGAGGTAGAGTACAGTGGAGTACAGTGGAGCACATTAGAGGTGGAGTACAGTAGAGTACAGTAGAGGTAGAGTACAGTGGAGCACAGTAGAGGTAGAGTACAGTGGAGTACAGTGGAGTACAGTAGAGGTGCAGTACAGTAGAGTACAGTAGAGGTAGAGAACAGTACAGTACAGTAGAGGTAGAGTACAGTGGAGTACAGTAGAGGTAGAGTACAGTAGAGCACAGTAGAGGTAGAATAAAGTGGAGTACAGTAGAGGTAGAGTACAGTGGAGTAGAGTAGAGGTAGAGTACAGTGGAGTACAGTAGAGATAGAGTACAGTGGAGTACAGTAGAGATAGAGTACAGTCGAACACAGTAGAGATAAGTGTAGTGGAGTATAGTAGAGGTAGAGTACAGTGGAGTACAGTAGAGGTAGAGTACAGTGGAGTACAGTTGAGGTAGAGTAGAGTGGAGCACATTAGAGGTGGAGTAGAGTAGAGTACAGTAGAGGTAGAGTACAGTGGAGTACAGTAGAAGTAGAGTACAGTGGAGCACATTAGAGGTAGAGTAGAGTGGAGTACAGTAGAGGTAGAGTACAGTGGAGTACAGCAGAGGTAGAGTACAATGGAGTAGAGTAGAGATAGAGTAGAGTGGAGCACAGCAGAGGTAGAGTACAGTGGATCACAGTAGAGATAGAGTACAGTGGAGTACAGTTGAGCACAGTAGAGGTATAGTACAGTGGAGCAGAGTAGCGATAGATTACAGTGGAGTACAGTAGAGATAGAGTACAGTGGAGTACAGTAGAGGTAGAGTACAGTGGAGCACAGTAGAGGTAGAGTACACTGGAGTATTGTTGAGGTAGACTACAGTGGAGTACAGTAGAGATAGAGTACAGTAGAGCAGAGTAGAGGTAGAGTACAGTGGAGTACAGTAGAGGTAGAGCACAGTAGAGCAGAGTAGAGGTAGAGTACAGTGGAGTACAGTAGAGGTATAGCACAGTGGAGCACTGTAGAGGTAGAGTACAGTGGAGTACAGTAGAGATAGAGTACAGTGGAACACAGTAGAGGTAGAGTACAGTGGAGCACAGTAGAGGTAGAGTACAGTGGAGCACAGTAGAGGTAGAGTACAGTGGAGTATAGTAAAGGTAGAGTACAGTGGAGTTCAGTAGATGTAGAGTACAGTGGAGCACAGTAGAGGTAGAGTACAGTGGAGTACAGTGGAGCACAGTAGAGGTGGAGTACAGTAGAGTACAGTAGAGGCAGAGTACAGTGGAGCACAGTAGAGGTAGAGTACAGTGGAGTACAGTGGAGTACAGTAGAGGTGGAGTACAGTAGAGTACAGTAGAGGTAGTGTACAGTGGAGCACAGTAGAGGTAGAGTACAGTGGAGTACAGTGGAGTACAGTAGAGGTGGAGTACAGTAGAGTACAGTAGAGGTAGAGAACAGTACAGTACAGTAGAGGTAGAGTACAGTGGAGTACAGTAGAGGTAGAGTACAGTAGAGCACAGTAGAGGTAGAATACAGTGGAGTAGAGTAGAGGTAGAGTACAGTGGAGTACAGTAGAGGTAGAGTACAGTGGAGTACAGTAGAGGTAGAGTACAGTACAGTACAGTAGAGGTAGAGTATAGTGGAGTACAGTAGAGGTAGAGTACAGTAGAGCACAGTAGAGGTAGAATACAGTGGAGTACAGTAGAGGTAGAGTACAGTGGAGTACAGTAGAGGTAGAGTACAGTGGAGTACAGTAGAGATAGAGTACAGTGGAGCACAGTAGAGGTAGAGTACAGTGGAGCACAGTAGAGGTAGAGTACAGTGGAGCACAGTAGAGGTAGAGTACAGTGGAGCACAGTAAAGGTAGAGTACAGTGGAGTACAGTAGAGGTAGAGTACAGTGGAGTACAGTAGAGGTAGAGTACAGTGGAGCACAGTAGAGGTAGAGTACAGTGGAGTACAGTGGAGCACAGTAGAGGTGGAGTATAGTAGAGTACAGTAGAGGTAGAGTACAGTGGAGCACAGTAGAGGTAGAGTACAGTGGAGTACAGTGGAGTACAGTAGAGGTGGAGTACAGTAGAGTACAGTAGAGGTAGAGAACAGTGCAGTACAGTAGAGGTAGAGTACAGTGGAGTACAGTAGAGGTAGAGTACAGTAGAGCACAGTAGAGGTAGAATACAGTGGAGTACAGTAGAGGTAGAGTACAGTGGAGTAGAGTAGAGATAGAGTACAGTGGAGCACAGTAGAGGTAGAGTACAGTGGAGCACAGTAGAGGTAGAGTACAGTGGAGCACAGTAGAGGTAGAGTACAGTGGAGCACAGTAGAGGTAGAGTACAGTGGAGTACAGTAGAGGTAGAGTACAGTGGAGTACAGTAGAGGTAGAGTACAGTGGAGCACAGTAGAGGTAGAGTACAGTGGAGTACAGTAGAGGTAGAGTACAGTAGAGCACAGTAGAGGTAGAATACAGTGAAGTACAGTAGAGGTAGAGTACAGTGGAGTACAGTAGAGGTAGAGTACAGTGGACTACAGTAGAGGTAGAGTACAGTGGAGCACAGTAGAGGTAGAGTACAGTGGAGTACAGTAGAGGTAGAGTACAGTGGAGCACAGTAGAGCTAGAGTACAGTGGAGTACAGTGGAGCACAGTAGAGGTGGAGTACAGTGGAGTACAGTAGAGATAGAGTAGAGTGGAGTAGAGGAGAGATAAAGTACAGTGGATTAGAGTAGAGATAGAGTACAGTGGATTATAGTTGAGGTAGAGTACAGTGGAGCACAGTAGAGGTAGAGTACGGTGGAGTATAGTTGAGGTAGACTACAGTGGAGTACAGTAGAGGTAGAGTACAGTGGAGCACAGTAGAGATAGTGTACAGTAGAGCAGAGTAGAGGTAGAGTACAGTGGAATACAGTAGAGGTAGAGTACAGTGGAGCACTGTAGAGGTGGAGTACAGTGGAGTACAGTAGAGGTAGAGTACAGTGGAGCACAGTAGAGATAGAGTACAGTAGAGCACAGTAGAGGTAGAGTACAGTGGAGTATAGTAGAGGTAGAGTACAGTGGAGTATAGTTGAGGTAGACTACAGTGGAGCACAGTAGAGGTAGAGTACAGTGGAGTACAGTAGAGGTAGAGTACAGTGGAGCACAGTAGAGGTAGAGTACAGTGGAGTATAGTTGAGGTAGACTACAGTGGAGTACAGTAGAGGTAGAGTACAGTGGAGCACAGTAGAGATAGAGTACAGTAGAGCAGAGTAGAGGTAGAGTACGGTGGAGTACAGTAGAGGTAGAGCACAGTAGAGCAGAGTAGAGGTAGAGTACAGTGGAGTACAGTAGAGGTAGAGCACAGTGGAGCACTGTAGAGGTAGAATACAGTGGAGTAGAGTAGAGATAGAGTACATTGGAGCACAGTAGAGGTAGAGTACAGTGGAGCACAGTAGAGGTAGAGTACAGTGGAGCACAGTAGAGGTAGAGTACAGTGGAGTACAGTAGAGGTAGTGTACAGTGGAGCACAGTCGAGGTAGAGTACAGTGGAGCACAGTAGAGGTAGAGTACAGTGGAGTACAGTAGAGGTAGTGTACAGTGGAGCACAGTAGAGGTAGAGTACAGTGGAATATAGTTGAGGTAGACTACAGTGGAGTACAGTAGAGGTAGAGTAGAGTGGAGCACAGTAGAGATAGAGTACAGTAGAGCAGAGTAGAGGTAGAGTAGAGTGGAGTACAGTAGAGGTAGAGCACAGTGGAGCACTGTAGAGGTAGAATACAGTGGAGTAGAGTAGAGATAGAGTACATTGGAGCACAGTAGAGGTAGAGTACAGTGGAGCACAGTAGAGGTAGAGTACAGTGGAGCACAGTAGAGGTAGAGTACAGTGGAGTACAGTAGAGGTAGTGTACAGTGGAGCACAGTAGAGGTAGAGTACAGTGGAGCACAGTAGAGGTAGAGTACAGTGGAGTACAGTAGAGGTAGTGTACAGTGGAGCACAGTAGAGGTAGAGTACAGTGGAGTATAGTTGAGGTAGACTACAGTGGAGTACAGTAGAGGTAGAGTAGAGTGGAGCACAGTAGAGATAGAGTACAGTAGAGCAGAGTAGAGGTAGAGTAGAGTGGAGTACAGTAGAGGTAGAGCACAGTGGAGCACTGTAGAGGTAGAGTACAGTGGAGTACAGTAGAGATAGAGTACAGTGGAGCACAGTAGAGATAGAGTGCAGTAGAGCACAGTAGAGGTAGAGTACAGCTGAGCACAGTAGAGGTAGAGCACAGTGGAGCACTGTAGAGGTAGAGTACAGTCGAACACAGTAGAGATAAGTGTAGTGGAGTATAGTAGAGGTAGAGTACAGTGGAGTACAGTAGAGGTAGAGTACAGTGGAGTACAGTAGAGGTAGAGTAGAGTGGAGCACATTAGAGGTGGAATAGAGTAGAGTACAGTAGAGGTAGAGTACAGTGGAGTACAGTAGAAGTAGAGTACAGTGGAGCACAGTAGAGGTAGAGTAGAGTGGAGTACAGTAAAGGTAGAGTACAGTGGAGTACAGTAGAGGTAGAGTACAGTGGAGTAGAGTAGAGATAGAGTAGAGTGGAGCATAGCAGAGGTAGAGTACAGTGGATCACAGTAGAGATAGAGTACAGTGGAGTACAGTTGAGCACAGTAGAGGTAGAGTACAGTGGAGCACAGTAGCGATAGATTACAGTGGAGTACAGTAGAGATAGAGTACAGTGGAGTACAGTAGAGGTAGAGTACAGTGGAGCACAGTAGAGGTAGAGTACATTGGAGTATTGTTGAGGTAGACTACAGTGGAGTAGAGTAGAGATAGAGTACAGTAGAGCAGAGTAGAGGTAGAGTACAGTGGAGTACAGTAGAGGTAGAGCACAGTAGAGCAGAGTAGAGGTAGAGTACAGTGGAGCACAGTAGAGGTAGAGTACAGTGGAGCACAGTAGAGTTAGAGTACAGTGGAGTACAGTAGAGGTAGAGTACAGTGGAGTACAGTAGAGGTAGAGTACAGTGGAGCACAGTAGAGGTAGAGTACAGTGGAGTACAGTGGAGCACAGTAGAGGTGGAGTAGAGTAGATTACAGTAGAGGTAGAGTAGAGTGGAGCACAGCAGAGGTAGAGTACAGTGGATCACAGTAGAGATAGAGTACAGTGGAGTACAGTTGAGCACAGTAGAGGTATAGTACAGTGGAGCACAGTAGCGATAGATTACAGTGGAGTACAGTAGAGATAGAGTACAGTGGAGTACAGTAGAGGTAGAGTACAGTGGAGCACAGTAGAGGTAGAGTACAGTGGAATATTGTTGAGGTAGACTACAGTGGAGTACAGTAGAGATAGAGTACAGTAGAGCAGAGTAGAGGTAGAGTACAGTGGAGTACAGTAGAGGTAGAGCACAGTAGAGCAGAGTAGAGGTAGAGTACAGTGGAGTACAGTAGAGGTATAGCAGAAGTGGAGCACTGTAGAGGTAGAGTACAGTGGAGTACAGAAGAGATAGAGTACAATGGAGCACAGTAGAGGTAGAGTACAGTGGAGCACAGTAGAGGTAGAGTACAGTGGAGCACAGTAGAGGTAGAGTACAGTGGAGTACAGTAGAGGTAGAGTACAGTGGAGTACAGTAGAGGTAGAGTACAGTGGAGTACAGTGGAGCACAGTAGAGGTGGAGTACAGTAGAGTACAGTAGAGGTAGGGTACAGTGGAGCACAGTAGAGGTAGAGTACAGTGGAGTACAGTGGAGTACAGTAGAGGTGGAGTACAGTAGAGTACAGTAGAGGTAGAGAACAGTACAGTACAGTAGAGGTAGAGTACAGTGGAGTACAGTAGAGGTAGAGTACAGTAGAGCACAGTTGAGGTAGAATACAGTGGAGTACAGTAGAGGTAGAGTACAGTGGAGTACAGTAGAGGTAGAGTACAGTGGAGTACAGTAGAGGTAGAGTACAGTACAGTACAGTAGAGGTAGAGTACAGTGGAGTACAGTAGAGGTAGAGTACAGTAGAGCACAGTAGAGGTAGAATACAGTGGAGTACAGTAGAGGTAGAGTACAGTGGAGTACAGTAGAGGTAGAGTACATTGGAGTACAGTAGAGAAAGAGTACAGTGGAGCACATTATAGGTAGAGTACAGTGGAGCACAGTAGAGGTAGAGTACAGTGGAGCACAGTAGAGGTAGAGTACAGTGGAGTACAGTAGAGGTAGAGTACAGTGGAGTACAGTAGAGGTAGAGTACAGTGGAGCACAGTAGAGGTAGAGTACAGTGGAGTACAGTGGAGCACATTAGAGGTGGAGTACAGTAGAGTACAGTAGAGGTAGAGTACAGTGGAGCACAGTAGAGGTAGAGTACAGTGGAGTACAGTGGAGTACAGTAGAGGTGCAGTACAGTAGAGTACAGTAGAGGTAGAGAACAGTACAGTACAGTAGAGGTAGAGTACAGTGGAGTACAGTAGAGGTAGAGTACAGTAGAGCACAGTATAGGTAGAATAAAGTGGAGTACAGTAGAGGTAGAGTACAGTGGAGTAGAGTAGAGGTAGAGTACAGTGGAGTACAGTAGAGATAGAGTACAGTGGAGTACAGTAGAGATAGAGTACAGTCGAACACAGTAGAGATAAGTGTAGTGGAGTATAGTAGAGGTAGAGTACAGTGGAGTACAGTAGAGGTAGAGTACAGTGGAGTACAGTAGAGGTAGAGTAGAGTGGAGCACATTAGAGGTGGAGTAGAGTAGAGTACAGTAGAGGTAGAGTACAGTGGAGTACAGTAGAAGTAGAGTACAGTGGAGCACATTAGAGGTAGAGTAGAGTGGAGTACAGTAGAGGTAGAGTACAGTGGAGTACAGCAGAGGTAGAGTACAATGGAGTAGAGTAGAGATAGAGTAGAGTGGAGCACAGCAGAGGTAGAGTACAGTGGATCACAGTAGAGATAGAGTACAGTGGAGTACAGTTGAGCACAGTAGAGGTATAGTACAGTGGAGCAGAGTAGCGATAGATTACAGTGGAGTACAGTAGAGATAGAGTACAGTGGAGTACAGTAGAGGTAGAGTACAGTGGAGCACAGTAGAGGTAGAGTACACTGGAGTATTGTTGAGGTAGACTACAGTGGAGTACAGTAGAGATAGAGTACAGTAGAGCAGAGTAGAGGTAGAGTACAGTGGAGTACAGTAGAGGTAGAGCACAGTAGAGCAGAGTAGAGGTAGAGTACAGTGGAGTACAGTAGAGGTATAGCACAGTGGAGCACTGTAGAGGTAGAGTACAGTGGAGTACAGTAGAGATAGAGTACAGTGGAACACAGTAGAGGTAGAGTACAGTGGAGCACAGTAGAGGTAGAGTACAGTGGAGCACAGTAGAGGTAGAGTACAGTGGAGTATAGTAGAGGTAGAGTACAGTGGAGTTCAGTAGATGTAGAGTACAGTGGAGCACAGTAGAGGTAGAGTACAGTGGAGTACAGTGGAGCACAGTAGAGGTGGAGTACAGTAGAGTACAGTAGAGGCAGAGTACAGTGGAGCACAGTAGAGGTAGAGTACAGTGGAGTACAGTGGAGTACAGTAGAGGTGGAGTACAGTAGAGTACAGTAGAGGTAGTGTACATTGGAGCACAGTAGAGGTAGAGTACAGTGGAGTACAGTGGAGTACAGTAGAGGTGGAGTACAGTAGAGTACAGTAGAGGTAGAGAACAGTACAGTACAGTAGAGGTAGAGTACAGTGGAGTACAGTAGTGGTAGAGTACAGTAGAGCACAGTAGAGGTAGAATACAGTGGAGTAGAGTAGAGGTAGAGTACAGTGGAGTACAGTAGAGGTAGAGTACAGTGGAGTACAGTAGAGGTAGAGTACAGTACAGTACAGTAGAGGTAGAGTATAGTGGAGTACAGTAGAGGTAGAGTACAGTAGAGCACAGTAGAGGTAGAATACAGTGGAGTACAGTAGAGGTAGAGTACCGTGGAGTACAGTAGAGGTAGAGTACAGTGGAGTACTGTAGAGATAGAGTACAGTGGAGCACAGTAGAGGTAGAGTACAGTGGAGCACAGTAGAGGTAGAGTACAGTGGAGCACAGTAGAGGTAGAGTACAGTGGAGCACAGTAGAGGTAGAGTACAGTGGAGTACAGTAGAGGTAGAGTACAGTGGAGTACAGTAGAGGTAGAGTACAGTGGAGCACAGTAGAGGTAGAGTACAGTGGAGTACAGTGGAGCACAGTAGAGGTGGAGTATAGTAGAGTACAGTAGAGGTAGAGTACAGTGGAGCACAGTAGAGGTAGAGTACAGTGGAGTACAGTGGAGTACAGTAGAGGTGGAGTACAGTAGAGTACAGTAGAGGTAGAGAACAGTACAGTACAGTAGAGGTAGAGTACAGTGGAGTACAGTAGAGGTAGAGTACAGTAGAGCACAGTAGAGGTAGAATACAGTGGAGTACAGTAGAGGTAGTGTACAGTGGAGTAGAGTAGAGATAGAGTACAGTGGAGCACAGTAGAGGTAGAGTACAGTGGAGCACAGTAGAGGTAGAGTACAGTGGAGCACAGTAGAGGTAGAGTACAGTGGAGCACAGTAGAGGTAGAGTACAGTGGAGTACAGTAGAGGTAGAGTACAGTGGAATACAGTAGAGGTAGAGTACAGTGGAGCACAGTAGAGGTAGAGTACAGTGGAGTACAGTAGAGGTAGAGTACAGTAGAGCACAGTAGAGGTAGAATACAGTGAAGTACAGTAGAGGTAGAGTACAGTGGAGTACAGTAGAGGTAGAGTACAGTGGACTACAGTAGAGGTAGAGTACAGTGGAGCACAGTAGAGGTAGAGTACGGTGGAGTATAGTTGAGGTAGACTACAGTGGAGTACAGTAAAGGTAGAGTACAGTGGAGCACAGTAGAGATAGTGTACAGTAGAGCAGAGTAGAGGTAGAGTACAGTGGAATACAGTAGAGGTAGAGTACAGTGGAGCACTGTAGAGGTGGAGTACAGTGGAGTACAGTAGAGGTAGAGTACAGTGGAGCACAGTAGAGATAGAGTACAGTAGAGCACAGTAGAGGTAGAGTACAGTGGAGTACAGTAGAGGTAGAGCACAGTGGAGCACTGTAGAGGTAGAATACAGTGGAGTAGAGTAGAGAGAGAGTACAGTGGAGCACAGTAGAGGTAGAGTACAGTGGAGCACAGTAGAGGTAGAGTACAGTTGAGCACAGTAGAGGTAGAGTACAGTGGAGTACAGTAGAGGTAGTGTACAGTGGAGCACAGTAGAGGTAGAGTACAGTGGAGCACAGTAGAGGTAGAGTACAGTGGAGTACAGTAGAGGTAGTGTACAGTGGAGCACAGTAGAGGTAGAGTACAGTGGAGCACAGTAGAGGTAGAGTACAGTGGAGCACAGTAGAGAAGGAGTAGAGTATAGCAGAGTAGAGGTAGAGTACATTGGAGTACAGTAGAGGTAGAGTACAGTGGAGCACTGTAGAGGTGGAGTACAGTGGAGTACAGTAGAGGTAGAGTACAGTGGAGCACAGTAGAGATAGAGTACAGTAGAGCACAGTAGAGGTAGAGTACAGTGGAGTACAGTAGAGGTAGTGTACAGTGGAGCACAGTAGAGGTAGAGTACAGTGGAGCACAGTAGAGGTAGAGTACAGTGGAGTACACTAGAGGTAGAGTACAGTGGAGCACAGTAGAGGTAGAGTACAGTAGAGCACAGTTGAGGTAGAATACAGTGGAGTACAGTAGAGGTAGAGTACAGTGGAGTACAGTAGAGGTAGAGTACAGTACAGTACAGTAGAGGTAGAGTACAGTCGAGTACAGTAGAGGTAGAGTACAGTAGAGCACAGTAGAGGTAGAATACAGTGGAGTACAGTAGAGGTAGAGTACAGTGGAGTACAGTAGAGGTAGAGTACATTGGAGTACAGTAGAGAAAGAGTACAGTGGAGCACATTAGAGGTAGAGTACAGTGGAGCACAGTAGAGGTAGAGTACAGTGGAGCACAGTAGAGGTAGAGTACAGTGGAGTACAGTAGAGGTAGAGTACAGTGGAGTACAGTAGAGGTAGAGTACAGTGGAGCACAGTAGAGGTAGAGTACAGTGGAGTACAGTGGAGCACAGTAGAGGTGGAGTACAGTAGAGTACAGTAGAGGTAGAGTACAGTGGAGCACAGTAGAGGTAGAGTACAGTGGAGTACAGTAGAGGTGCAGTACAGTAGAGTACAGTAGAGGTAGAGAACAGTACAGTACAGTAGAGGTAGAGTACAGTGGAGTACAGTAGAGGTAGAGTACAGTAGAGCACAGTAGAGGTAGAATAAAGTGGAGTACAGTAGAGGTAGAGTACAGTGGAGTACAGTAGAGGTAGAGTACAGTGGAGTACAGTAGAGATAGAGTACAGTGGAGTACAGTAGAGATAGAGTACAGTCGAACACAGTAGAGATAAGTGTAGTGGAGTATAGTAGAGGTAGAGTACAGTGGAGTACAGTAGAGGTAGAGTACAGTGGAGTACAGTAGAGGTAGAGTAGAGTGGAGCACATTAGAGGTGGAGTAGAGTAGAGTACAGTAGAGGTAGAGTACAGTGGAGTACAGTAGAAGTAGAGTACAGTGGAGCACATTAGAGGTAGAGTAGAGTGGAGTACAGTAGAGGTAGAGTACAGTGGAGTACAGTAGAGGTAGAGTACAATGGAGTAGAGTAGAGATAGAGTAGAGTGGAGCACAGCAGAGGTAGAGTACAGTGGATCACAGTAGAGATAGAGTACAGTGGAGTACAGTTGAGCACAGTAGAGGTATAGTACAGTGGAGCAGAGTAGCGATAGATTACAGTGGAGTACAGTAGAGATAGAGTACAGTGGAGTACAGTAGAGGTAGAGTACAGTGGAGCACAGTAGAGGTAGAGTACACTGGAGTATTGTTGAGGTAGACTACAGTGGAGTACAGTAGAGATAGAGTACAGTAGAGCAGAGTAGAGGTAGAGTACAGTGGAGTACAGTAGAGGTAGAGCACAGTAGAGCAGAGTAGAGGTAGAGTACAGTGGAGTACAGTAGAGGTATAGCACAGTGGAGCACTGTAGAGGTAGAGTACAGTGGAGTACAGTAGAGATAGAGTACAGTGGAGCACAGTAGAGGTAGAGTACAGTGGAGCACAGTAGAGGTAGAGTACAGTGGAGCACAGTAGAGGTAGAGTACAGTGGAGTACAGTAGAGGTAGAGTACAGTGGAGTTCAGTAGAAGTAGAGTACAGTGGAGCACAGTAGAGGTAGAGTACAGTGGAGTACAGTGGAGCACAGTAGAGGTGGAGTACAGTAGAGTACAGTAGAGGCAGAGTACATTGGAGCACAGTAGAGGTAGAGTACAGTGGAGTACAGTGGAGTACAGTAGAGGTGGAGTACAGTAGAGTACAGTAGAGGTAGTGTACAGTGGAGCACAGTAGAGGTAGAGTACAGTGGAGTACAGTGGAGTACAGTAGAGGTGGAGTACAGTAGAGTACAGTAGAGGTAGAGAACAGTACAGTACAGTAGAGGTAGAGTACAGTGGAGTACAGTAGAGGTAGAGTACAGTAGAGCACAGTAGAGGTAGAATACAGTGGAGTAGAGTAGAGGTAGAGTACAGTGGAGTACAGTAGAGGTAGAGTACAGTGGAGTACAGTAGAGGTAGAGTACAGTACAGTACAGTAGAGGTAGAGTATAGTGGAGTACAGTAGAGGTAGAGTACAGTGGAGTACAGTAGAGGTAGAGTACAGTGGAGTACAGTAGAGGTAGAGTACAGTGGAGCACAGTAGAGGTAGAGTACAGTGGAGTACAGTGGAGCACAGTAGAGGTGGAGTATAGTAGAGTACAGTAGAGGTAGAGTACAGTGGAGCACAGTAGAGGTAGAGTACAGTGGAGTACAGTGGAGTACAGTAGAGGTGGAGTACAGTAGAGTACAGTAGAGGTAGAGAACAGTGCAGTACAGTAGAGGTAGAGTACAGTGGAGTACAGTAGAGGTAGAGTACAGTAGAGCACAGTAGAGGTAGAATACAGTGGAGTACAGTAGAGGTAGAGTACAGTGGAGTAGAGTAGAGATAGAGTACAGTGGAGCACAGTAGAGGTAGAGTACAGTGGAGCACAGTAGAGGTAGAGTACAGTGGAGCACAGTAGAGGTAGAGTACAGTGGAGCACAGTAGAGGTAGAGTACAGTGGAGTACAGTAGAGGTAGAGTACAGTGGAGTACAGTAGAGGTAGAGTACAGTGGAGCACAGTAGAGGTAGAGTACAGTGGAGTACAGTAGAGGTAGAGTACAGTAGAGCACAGTAGAGGTAGAATACAGTGAAGTACAGTAGAGGTAGAGTACAGTGGAGTACAGTAGAGGTAGAGTACAGTGGACTACAGTAGAGGTAGAGTACAGTGGAGCACAGTAGAGGTAGAGTACAGTGGAGTACAGTAGAGGTAGAGTACAGTGGAGCACAGTAGAGCTAGAGTACAGTGGAGTACAGTGGAGCACAGTAGAGGTGGAGTACAGTGGAGTACAGTAGAGATAGAGTAGAGTGGAGTAGAGGAGAGATAAAGTACAGTGGATTAGAGTAGAGATAGAGTACAGTGGATTATAGTTGAGGTAGAGTACAGTGGAGCACAGTAGAGGTAGAGTACGGTGGAGTATAGTTGAGGTAGACTACAGTGGAGTACAGTAGAGGTAGAGTACAGTGGAGCACAGTAGAGATAGTGTACAGTAGAGCAGAGTAGAGGTAGAGTACAGTGGAATACAGTAGAGGTAGAGTACAGTGGAGCACTGTAGAGGTGGAGTACAGTGGAGTACAGTAGAGGTAGAGTACAGTGGAGCACAGTAGAGATAGAGTACAGTAGAGCACAGTAGAGGTAGAGTACAGTGGAGTATAGTAGAGGTAGAGTACAGTGGAGTATAGTTGAGGTAGACTACAGTGGAGCACAGTAGAGGTAGAGTACAGTGGAGTACAGTAGAGGTAGAGTACAGTGGAGCACAGTAGAGGTAGAGTACAGTGGAGTATAGTTGAGGTAGACTACAGTGGAGTACAGTAGAGGTAGAGTACAGTGGAGCACAGTAGAGATAGAGTACAGTAGAGCAGAGTAGAGGTAGAGTACGGTGGAGTACAGTAGAGGTAGAGCACAGTAGAGCAGAGTAGAGGTAGAGTACAGTGGAGTACAGTAGAGGTAGAGCACAGTGGAGCACTGTAGAGGTAGAATACAGTGGAGTAGAGTAGAGATAGAGTACATTGGAGCACAGTAGAGGTAGAGTACAGTGGAGCACAGTAGAGGTAGAGTACAGTGGAGCACAGTAGAGGTAGAGTACAGTGGAGTACAGTAGAGGTAGTGTACAGTGGAGCACAGTCGAGGTAGAGTACAGTGGAGCACAGTAGAGGTAGAGTACAGTGGAGTACAGTAGAGGTAGTGTACAGTGGAGCACAGTAGAGGTAGAGTACAGTGGAATATAGTTGAGGTAGACTACAGTGGAGTACAGTAGAGGTAGAGTAGAGTGGAGCACAGTAGAGATAGAGTACAGTAGAGCAGAGTAGAGGTAGAGTAGAGTGGAGTACAGTAGAGGTAGAGCACAGTGGAGCACTGTAGAGGTAGAATACAGTGGAGTAGAGTAGAGATAGAGTACATTGGAGCACAGTAGAGGTAGAGTACAGTGGAGCACAGTAGAGGTAGAGTACAGTGGAGCACAGTAGAGGTAGAGTACAGTGGAGTACAGTAGAGGTAGTGTACAGTGGAGCACAGTAGAGGTAGAGTACAGTGGAGCACAGTAGAGGTAGAGTACAGTGGAGTACAGTAGAGGTAGTGTACAGTGGAGCACAGTAGAGGTAGAGTACAGTGGAGTATAGTTGAGGTAGACTACAGTGGAGTACAGTAGAGGTAGAGTAGAGTGGAGCACAGTAGAGATAGAGTACAGTAGAGCAGAGTAGAGGTAGAGTAGAGTGGAGTACAGTAGAGGTAGAGCACAGTGGAGCACTGTAGAGGTAGAGTACAGTGGAGTACAGTAGAGATAGAGTACAGTGGAGCACAGTAGAGATAGAGTGCAGTAGAGCACAGTAGAGGTAGAGTACAGCTGAGCACAGTAGAGGTAGAGCACAGTGGAGCACTGTAGAGGTAGAGTACAGTCGAACACAGTAGAGATAAGTGTAGTGGAGTATAGTAGAGGTAGAGTACAGTGGAGTACAGTAGAGGTAGAGTACAGTGGAGTACAGTAGAGGTAGAGTAGAGTGGAGCACATTAGAGGTGGAATAGAGTAGAGTACAGTAGAGGTAGAGTACAGTGGAGTACAGTAGAAGTAGAGTACAGTGGAGCACAGTAGAGGTAGAGTAGAGTGGAGTACAGTAAAGGTAGAGTACAGTGGAGTACAGTAGAGGTAGAGTACAGTGGAGTAGAGTAGAGATAGAGTAGAGTGGAGCATAGCAGAGGTAGAGTACAGTGGATCACAGTAGAGATAGAGTACAGTGGAGTACAGTTGAGCACAGTAGAGGTAGAGTACAGTGGAGCACAGTAGCGATAGATTACAGTGGAGTACAGTAGAGATAGAGTACAGTGGAGTACAGTAGAGGTAGAGTACAGTGGAGCACAGTAGAGGTAGAGTACATTGGAGTATTGTTGAGGTAGACTACAGTGGAGTAGAGTAGAGATAGAGTACAGTAGAGCAGAGTAGAGGTAGAGTACAGTGGAGTACAGTAGAGGTAGAGCACAGTAGAGCAGAGTAGAGGTAGAGTACAGTGGAGCACAGTAGAGGTAGAGTACAGTGGAGCACAGTAGAGTTAGAGTACAGTGGAGTACAGTAGAGGTAGAGTACAGTGGAGTACAGTAGAGGTAGAGTACAGTGGAGCACAGTAGAGGTAGAGTACAGTGGAGTACAGTGGAGCACAGTAGAGGTGGAGTAGAGTAGATTACAGTAGAGGTAGAGTAGAGTGGAGCACAGCAGAGGTAGAGTACAGTGGATCACAGTAGAGATAGAGTACAGTGGAGTACAGTTGAGCACAGTAGAGGTATAGTACAGTGGAGCACAGTAGCGATAGATTACAGTGGAGTACAGTAGAGATAGAGTACAGTGGAGTACAGTAGAGGTAGAGTACAGTGGAGCACAGTAGAGGTAGAGTACAGTGGAATATTGTTGAGGTAGACTACAGTGGAGTACAGTAGAGATAGAGTACAGTAGAGCAGAGTAGAGGTAGAGTACAGTGGAGTACAGTAGAGGTAGAGCACAGTAGAGCAGAGTAGAGGTAGAGTACAGTGGAGTACAGTAGAGGTATAGCAGAAGTGGAGCACTGTAGAGGTAGAGTACAGTGGAGTACAGAAGAGATAGAGTACAATGGAGCACAGTAGAGGTAGAGTACAGTGGAGCACAGTAGAGGTAGAGTACAGTGGAGCACAGTAGAGGTAGAGTACAGTGGAGTACAGTAGAGGTAGAGTACAGTGGAGTACAGTAGAGGTAGAGTACAGTGGAGTACAGTGGAGCACAGTAGAGGTGGAGTACAGTAGAGTACAGTAGAGGTAGGGTACAGTGGAGCACAGTAGAGGTAGAGTACAGTGGAGTACAGTGGAGTACAGTAGAGGTGGAGTACAGTAGAGTACAGTAGAGGTAGAGAACAGTACAGTACAGTAGAGGTAGAGTACAGTGGAGTACAGTAGAGGTAGAGTACAGTAGAGCACAGTTGAGGTAGAATACAGTGGAGTACAGTAGAGGTAGAGTACAGTGGAGTACAGTAGAGGTAGAGTACAGTGGAGTACAGTAGAGATAGAGTACAGTGGAGTACAGTAGAGGTAGAGTACAGTGGAGCACAGTAGAGGTAGAGTACACTGGAGTATTGTTGAGGTAGACTACAGTGGAGTACAGTAGAGATAGAGTACAGTAGAGCAGAGTAGAGGTAGAGTACAGTGGAGTACAGTAGAGGTAGAGCACAGTAGAGCAGAGTAGAGGTAGAGTACAGTGGAGTACAGTAGAGGTATAGCACAGTGGAGCACTGTAGAGGTAGAGTACAGTGGAGTACAGTAGAGATAGAGTACAGTGGAGCACAGTAGAGGTAGAGTACAGTGGAGCACAGTAGAGGTAGAGTACAGTGGAGCACAGTAGAGGTAGAGTACAGTGGAGTACAGTAGAGGTAGAGTACAGTGGAGTTCAGTAGAAGTAGAGTACAGTGGAGCACAGTAGAGGTAGAGTACAGTGGAGTACAGTGGAGCACAGTAGAGGTGGAGTACAGTAGAGTACAGTAGAGGCAGAGTACATTGGAGCACAGTAGAGGTAGAGTACAGTGGAGTACAGTGGAGTACAGTAGAGGTGGAGTACAGTAGAGTACAGTAGAGGTAGTGTACAGTGGAGCACAGTAGAGGTAGAGTACAGTGGAGTACAGTGGAGTACAGTAGAGGTGGAGTACAGTAGAGTACAGTAGAGGTAGAGAACAGTACAGTACAGTAGAGGTAGAGTACAGTGGAGTACAGTAGAGGTAGAGTACAGTAGAGCACAGTAGAGGTAGAATACAGTGGAGTAGAGTAGAGGTAGAGTACAGTGGAGTACAGTAGAGGTAGAGTACAGTGGAGTACAGTAGAGGTAGAGTACAGTACAGTACAGTAGAGGTAGAGTATAGTGGAGTACAGTAGAGGTAGAGTACAGTGGAGTACAGTAGAGGTAGAGTACAGTGGAGTACAGTAGAGGTAGAGTACAGTGGAGCACAGTAGAGGTAGAGTACAGTGGAGTACAGTGGAGCACAGTAGAGGTGGAGTATAGTAGAGTACAGTAGAGGTAGAGTACAGTGGAGCACAGTAGAGGTAGAGTACAGTGGAGTACAGTGGAGTACAGTAGAGGTGGAGTACAGTAGAGTACAGTAGAGGTAGAGAACAGTGCAGTACAGTAGAGGTAGAGTACAGTGGAGTACAGTAGAGGTAGAGTACAGTAGAGCACAGTAGAGGTAGAATACAGTGGAGTACAGTAGAGGTAGAGTACAGTGGAGTAGAGTAGAGATAGAGTACAGTGGAGCACAGTAGAGGTAGAGTACAGTGGAGCACAGTAGAGGTAGAGTACAGTGGAGCACAGTAGAGGTAGAGTACAGTGGAGCACAGTAGAGGTAGAGTACAGTGGAGTACAGTAGAGGTAGAGTACAGTGGAGTACAGTAGAGGTAGAGTACAGTGGAGCACAGTAGAGGTAGAGTACAGTGGAGTACAGTAGAGGTAGAGTACAGTAGAGCACAGTAGAGGTAGAATACAGTGAAGTACAGTAGAGGTAGAGTACAGTGGAGTACAGTAGAGGTAGAGTACAGTGGACTACAGTAGAGGTAGAGTACAGTGGAGCACAGTAGAGGTAGAGTACAGTGGAGTACAGTAGAGGTAGAGTACAGTGGAGCACAGTAGAGCTAGAGTACAGTGGAGTACAGTGGAGCACAGTAGAGGTGGAGTACAGTGGAGTACAGTAGAGATAGAGTAGAGTGGAGTAGAGGAGAGATAAAGTACAGTGGATTAGAGTAGAGATAGAGTACAGTGGATTATAGTTGAGGTAGAGTACAGTGGAGCACAGTAGAGGTAGAGTACGGTGGAGTATAGTTGAGGTAGACTACAGTGGAGTACAGTAGAGGTAGAGTACAGTGGAGCACAGTAGAGATAGTGTACAGTAGAGCAGAGTAGAGGTAGAGTACAGTGGAATACAGTAGAGGTAGAGTACAGTGGAGCACTGTAGAGGTGGAGTACAGTGGAGTACAGTAGAGGTAGAGTACAGTGGAGCACAGTAGAGATAGAGTACAGTAGAGCACAGTAGAGGTAGAGTACAGTGGAGTATAGTAGAGGTAGAGTACAGTGGAGTATAGTTGAGGTAGACTACAGTGGAGCACAGTAGAGGTAGAGTACAGTGGAGTACAGTAGAGGTAGAGTACAGTGGAGCACAGTAGAGGTAGAGTACAGTGGAGTATAGTTGAGGTAGACTACAGTGGAGTACAGTAGAGGTAGAGTACAGTGGAGCACAGTAGAGATAGAGTACAGTAGAGCAGAGTAGAGGTAGAGTACGGTGGAGTACAGTAGAGGTAGAGCACAGTAGAGCAGAGTAGAGGTAGAGTACAGTGGAGTACAGTAGAGGTAGAGCACAGTGGAGCACTGTAGAGGTAGAATACAGTGGAGTAGAGTAGAGATAGAGTACATTGGAGCACAGTAGAGGTAGAGTACAGTGGAGCACAGTAGAGGTAGAGTACAGTGGAGCACAGTAGAGGTAGAGTACAGTGGAGTACAGTAGAGGTAGTGTACAGTGGAGCACAGTCGAGGTAGAGTACAGTGGAGCACAGTAGAGGTAGAGTACAGTGGAGTACAGTAGAGGTAGTGTACAGTGGAGCACAGTAGAGGTAGAGTACAGTGGAATATAGTTGAGGTAGACTACAGTGGAGTACAGTAGAGGTAGAGTAGAGTGGAGCACAGTAGAGATAGAGTACAGTAGAGCAGAGTAGAGGTAGAGTAGAGTGGAGTACAGTAGAGGTAGAGCACAGTGGAGCACTGTAGAGGTAGAATACAGTGGAGTAGAGTAGAGATAGAGTACATTGGAGCACAGTAGAGGTAGAGTACAGTGGAGCACAGTAGAGGTAGAGTACAGTGGAGCACAGTAGAGGTAGAGTACAGTGGAGTACAGTAGAGGTAGTGTACAGTGGAGCACAGTAGAGGTAGAGTACAGTGGAGCACAGTAGAGGTAGAGTACAGTGGAGTACAGTAGAGGTAGTGTACAGTGGAGCACAGTAGAGGTAGAGTACAGTGGAGTATAGTTGAGGTAGACTACAGTGGAGTACAGTAGAGGTAGAGTAGAGTGGAGCACAGTAGAGATAGAGTACAGTAGAGCAGAGTAGAGGTAGAGTAGAGTGGAGTACAGTAGAGGTAGAGCACAGTGGAGCACTGTAGAGGTAGAGTACAGTGGAGTACAGTAGAGATAGAGTACAGTGGAGCACAGTAGAGATAGAGTGCAGTAGAGCACAGTAGAGGTAGAGTACAGCTGAGCACAGTAGAGGTAGAGCACAGTGGAGCACTGTAGAGGTAGAGTACAGTCGAACACAGTAGAGATAAGTGTAGTGGAGTATAGTAGAGGTAGAGTACAGTGGAGTACAGTAGAGGTAGAGTACAGTGGAGTACAGTAGAGGTAGAGTAGAGTGGAGCACATTAGAGGTGGAATAGAGTAGAGTACAGTAGAGGTAGAGTACAGTGGAGTACAGTAGAAGTAGAGTACAGTGGAGCACAGTAGAGGTAGAGTAGAGTGGAGTACAGTAAAGGTAGAGTACAGTGGAGTACAGTAGAGGTAGAGTACAGTGGAGTAGAGTAGAGATAGAGTAGAGTGGAGCATAGCAGAGGTAGAGTACAGTGGATCACAGTAGAGATAGAGTACAGTGGAGTACAGTTGAGCACAGTAGAGGTAGAGTACAGTGGAGCACAGTAGCGATAGATTACAGTGGAGTACAGTAGAGATAGAGTACAGTGGAGTACAGTAGAGGTAGAGTACAGTGGAGCACAGTAGAGGTAGAGTACATTGGAGTATTGTTGAGGTAGACTACAGTGGAGTAGAGTAGAGATAGAGTACAGTAGAGCAGAGTAGAGGTAGAGTACAGTGGAGTACAGTAGAGGTAGAGCACAGTAGAGCAGAGTAGAGGTAGAGTACAGTGGAGTACAGTAGAGGTATAGCACAGTGGAGCACTGTAGAGGTAGAGTACAGTGGAGTACAGTAGAGATAGAGTACAGTGGAGCACAGTAGAGGTAGAGTACAGTGGAGCACAGTAGAGGTAGAGTACAGTGGAGCACAGTAGAGTTAGAGTACAGTGGAGTACAGTAGAGGTAGAGTACAGTGGAGTACAGTAGAGGTAGAGTACAGTGGAGCACAGTAGAGGTAGAGTACAGTGGAGTACAGTGGAGCACAGTAGAGGTGGAGTAGAGTAGATTACAGTAGAGGTAGAGTAGAGTGGAGCACAGCAGAGGTAGAGTACAGTGGATCACAGTAGAGATAGAGTACAGTGGAGTACAGTTGAGCACAGTAGAGGTATAGTACAGTGGAGCACAGTAGCGATAGATTACAGTGGAGTACAGTAGAGATAGAGTACAGTGGAGTACAGTAGAGGTAGAGTACAGTGGAGCACAGTAGAGGTAGAGTACAGTGGAATATTGTTGAGGTAGACTACAGTGGAGTACAGTAGAGATAGAGTACAGTAGAGCAGAGTAGAGGTAGAGTACAGTGGAGTACAGTAGAGGTAGAGCACAGTAGAGCAGAGTAGAGGTAGAGTACAGTGGAGTACAGTAGAGGTATAGCAGAAGTGGAGCACTGTAGAGGTAGAGTACAGTGGAGTACAGAAGAGATAGAGTACAATGGAGCACAGTAGAGGTAGAGTACAGTGGAGCACAGTAGAGGTAGAGTACAGAGGAGCACAGTAGAGGTAGAGTACAGTGGAGTACAGTAGAGGTAGAGTACAGTGGAGTACAGTAGAGGTAGAGTACAGTGGAGTACAGTGGAGCACAGGTGAGGTGGAGTACAGTAGAGTACAGTAGAGGTAGGGTACAGTGGAGCACAGTAGAGGTAGAGTACAGTGGAGTACAGTGGAGTACAGTAGAGGTGGAGTACAGTAGAGTACAGTAGAGGTAGAGAACAGTACAGTACAGTAGAGGTAGAGTACAGTGGAGTACAGTAGAGGTAGAGTACAGTAGAGCACAGTTGAGGTAGAATACAGTGGAGTACAGTAGAGGTAGAGTACAGTGGAGTACAGTAGAGGTAGAGTACAGTGGAGTACAGTAGAGGTAGAGTACAGTACAGTACAGTAGAGGTAGAGTACAGTGGAGTACAGTAGAGGTAGAGTACAGTAGAGCACAGTAGAGGTAGAATACAGTGGAGTACAGTAGAGGTAGAGTACAGTGGAGTACAGTAGAGGTAGAGTACATTGGAGTACAGTAGAGAAAGAGTACAGTGGAGCACATTATAGGTAGAGTACAGTGGAGCACAGTAGAGGTAGAGTACAGTGGAGCACAGTAGAGGTAGAGTACAGTGGAGTACAGTAGAGGTAGAGTACAGTGGAGTACAGTAGAGGTAGAGTACAGTGGAGCACAGTAGAGGTAGAGTACAGTGGAGTACAGTGGAGCACATTAGAGGTGGAGTACAGTAGAGTACAGTAGAGGTAGAGTACAGTGGAGCACAGTAGAGGTAGAGTACAGTGGAGTACAGTGGAGTACAGTAGAGGTGCAGTACAGTAGAGTACAGTAGAGGTAGAGAACAGTACAGTACAGTAGAGGTAGAGTACAGTGGAGTACAGTAGAGGTAGAGTACAGTAGAGCACAGTATAGGTAGAATAAAGTGGAGTACAGTAGAGGTAGAGTACAGTGGAGCACAGTAGAGGTAGAGTACAGTGGAGTACAGTGGAGCACATTAGAGGTGGAGTACAGTAGAGTACAGTAGAGGTAGAGTACAGTGGAGCACAGTAGAGGTAGAGTACAGTGGAGTACAGTGGAGTACAGTAGAGGTGCAGTACAGTAGAGTACAGTAGAGGTAGAGAACAGTACAGTACAGTAGAGGTAGAGTACAGTGGAGTACAGTAGAGGTATAGCACAGTGGAGCACTGTAGAGGTAGAGTACAGTGGAGTACAGTAGAGATAGAGTACAGTGGAGTACAGTAGAGATAGAGTACAGTCGAACACAGTAGAGATAAGTGTAGTGGAGTATAGTAGAGGTAGAGTACAGTGGAGTACAGTAGAGGTAGAGTACAGTGGAGTACAGTAGAGGTAGAGTAGAGTGGAGCACATTAGAGGTGGAGTAGAGTAGAGTACAGTAGAGGTAGAGTACAGTGGAGTACAGTAGAAGTAGAGTACAGTGGAGCACATTAGAGGTAGAGTAGAGTGGAGTACAGTAGAGGTAGAGTACAGTGGAGTACAGCAGAGGTAGAGTACAATGGAGTAGAGTAGAGATAGAGTAGAGTGGAGCACAGCAGAGGTAGAGTACAGTGGATCACAGTAGAGATAGAGTACAGTGGAGTACAGTTGAGCACAGTAGAGGTATAGTACAGTGGAGCAGAGTAGCGATAGATTACAGTGGAGTACAGTAGAGATAGAGTACAGTGGAGTACAGTAGAGGTAGAGTACAGTGGAGCACAGTAGAGGTAGAGTACACTGGAGTATTGTTGAGGTAGACTACAGTGGAGTACAGTAGAGATAGAGTACAGTAGAGCAGAGTAGAGGTAGAGTACAGTGGAGTACAGTAGAGGTAGAGCACAGTAGAGCAGAGTAGAGGTAGAGTACAGTGGAGTACAGTAGAGGTATAGCACAGTGGAGCACTGTAGAGGTAGAGTACAGTGGAGTACAGTAGAGATAGAGTACAGTGGAACACAGTAGAGGTAGAGTACAGTGGAGCACAGTAGAGGTAGAGTACAGTGGAGCACAGTAGAGGTAGAGTACAGTGGAGTATAGTAGAGGTAGAGTACAGTGGAGTTCAGTAGATGTAGAGTACAGTGGAGCACAGTAGAGGTAGAGTACAGTGGAGTACAGTGGAGCACAGTAGAGGTGGAGTACAGTAGAGTACAGTAGAGGCAGAGTACAGTGGAGCACAGTAGAGGTAGAGTACAGTGGAGTACAGTGGAGTACAGTAGAGGTGGAGTACAGTAGAGTACAGTAGAGGTAGTGTACATTGGAGCACAGTAGAGGTAGAGTACAGTGGAGTACAGTGGAGTACAGTAGAGGTGGAGTACAGTAGAGTACAGTAGAGGTAGAGAACAGTACAGTACAGTAGAGGTAGAGTACAGTGGAGTACAGTAGTGGTAGAGTACAGTAGAGCACAGTAGAGGTAGAATACAGTGGAGTAGAGTAGAGGTAGAGTACAGTGGAGTACAGTAGAGGTAGAGTACAGTGGAGTACAGTAGAGGTAGAGTACAGTACAGTACAGTAGAGGTAGAGTATAGTGGAGTACAGTAGAGGTAGAGTACAGTAGAGCACAGTAGAGGTAGAATACAGTGGAGTACAGTAGAGGTAGAGTACCGTGGAGTACAGTAGAGGTAGAGTACAGTGGAGTACTGTAGAGATAGAGTACAGTGGAGCACAGTAGAGGTAGAGTACAGTGGAGCACAGTAGAGGTAGAGTACAGTGGAGCACAGTAGAGGTAGAGTACAGTGGAGCACAGTAGAGGTAGAGTACAGTGGAGTACAGTAGAGGTAGAGTACAGTGGAGTACAGTAGAGGTAGAGTACAGTGGAGCACAGTAGAGGTAGAGTACAGTGGAGTACAGTGGAGCACAGTAGAGGTGGAGTATAGTAGAGTACAGTAGAGGTAGAGTACAGTGGAGCACAGTAGAGGTAGAGTACAGTGGAGTACAGTGGAGTACAGTAGAGGTGGAGTACAGTAGAGTACAGTAGAGGTAGAGAACAGTACAGTACAGTAGAGGTAGAGTACAGTGGAGTACAGTAGAGGTAGAGTACAGTAGAGCACAGTAGAGGTAGAATACAGTGGAGTACAGTAGAGGTAGTGTACAGTGGAGTAGAGTAGAGATAGAGTACAGTGGAGCACAGTAGAGGTAGAGTACAGTGGAGCACAGTAGAGGTAGAGTACAGTGGAGCACAGTAGAGGTAGAGTACAGTGGAGCACAGTAGAGGTAGAGTACAGTGGAGTACAGTAGAGGTAGAGTACAGTGGAATACAGTAGAGGTAGAGTACAGTGGAGCACAGTAGAGGTAGAGTACAGTGGAGTACAGTAGAGGTAGAGTACAGTAGAGCACAGTAGAGGTAGAATACAGTGAAGTACAGTAGAGGTAGAGTACAGTGGAGTACAGTAGAGGTAGAGTACAGTGGACTACAGTAGAGATAGAGTACAGTGGAGCACAGTAGAGGTAGAGTACGGTGGAGTATAGTTGAGGTAGACTACAGTGGAGTACAGTAGAGGTAGAGTACAGTGGAGCACAGTAGAGATAGTGTACAGTAGAGCAGAGTAGAGGTAGAGTACAGTGGAATACAGTAGAGGTAGAGTACAGTGGAGCACTGTAGAGGTGGAGTACAGTGGAGTACAGTAGAGGTAGAGTACAGTGGAGCACAGTAGAGATAGAGTACAGTAGAGCACAGTAGAGGTAGAGTACAGTGGAGTACAGTAGAGGTAGAGCACAGTGGAGCACTGTAGAGGTAGAATACAGTGGAGTAGAGTAGAGAGAGAGTACAGTGGAGCACAGTAGAGGTAGAGTACAGTGGAGCACAGTAGAGGTAGAGTACAGTTGAGCACAGTAGAGGTAGAGTACAGTGGAGTACAGTAGAGGTAGTGTACAGTGGAGCACAGTAGAGGTAGAGTACAGTGGAGCACAGTAGAGGTAGAGTACAGTGGAGTACAGTAGAGGTAGTGTACAGTGGAGCACAGTAGAGGTAGAGTACAGTGGAGCACAGTAGAGGTAGAGTACAGTGGAGCACAGTAGAGAAGGAGTAGAGTAGAGCAGAGTAGAGGTAGAGTACATTGGAGTACAGTAGAGGTAGAGTACAGTGGAGCACTGTAGAGGTGGAGTACAGTGGAGTACAGTAGAGGTAGAGTACAGTGGAGCACAGTAGAGATAGAGTACAGTAGAGCACAGTAGAGGTAGAGTACAGTGGAGTACAGTAGAGGTAGTGTACAGTGGAGCACAGTAGAGGTAGAGTACAGTGGAGCACAGTAGAGGTAGAGTACAGTGGAGTACACTAGAGGTAGAGTACAGTGGAGCACAGTAGAGGTAGAGTACAGTAGAGCACAGTTGAGGTAGAATACAGTGGAGTACAGTAGAGGTAGAGTACAGTGGAGTACAGTAGAGGTAGAGTACAGTACAGTACAGTAGAGGTAGAGTACAGTCGAGTACAGTAGAGGTAGAGTACAGTAGAGCACAGTAGAGGTAGAATACAGTGGAGTACAGTAGAGGTAGAGTACAGTGGAGTACAGTAGAGGTAGAGTACATTGGAGTACAGTAGAGAAAGAGTACAGTGGAGCACATTAGAGGTAGAGTACAGTGGAGCACAGTAGAGGTAGAGTACAGTGGAGCACAGTAGAGGTAGAGTACAGTGGAGTACAGTAGAGGTAGAGTACAGTGGAGTACAGTAGAGGTAGAGTACAGTGGAGCACAGTAGAGGTAGAGTACAGTGGAGTACAGTGGAGCACAGTAGAGGTGGAGTACAGTAGAGTACAGTAGAGGTAGAGTACAGTGGAGCACAGTAGAGGTAGAGTACAGTGGAGTACAGTAGAGGTGCAGTACAGTAGAGTACAGTAGAGGTAGAGAACAGTACAGTACAGTAGAGGTAGAGTACAGTGGAGTACAGTAGAGGTAGAGTACAGTAGAGCACAGTAGAGGTAGAATAAAGTGGAGTACAGTAGAGGTAGAGTACAGTGGAGTACAGTAGAGGTAGAGTACAGTGGAGTACAGTAGAGATAGAGTACAGTGGAGTACAGTAGAGATAGAGTACAGTCGAACACAGTAGAGATTAGTGTAGTGGAGTATAGTAGAGGTAGAGTACAGTGGAGTACAGTAGAGGTAGAGTACAGTGGAGTACAGTAGAGGTAGAGTAGAGTGGAGCACATTAGAGGTGGAGTAGAGTAGAGTACAGTAGAGGTAGAGTACAGTGGAGTACAGTAGAAGTAGAGTACAGTGGAGCACATTAGAGGTAGAGTAGAGTGGAGTACAGTAGAGGTAGAGTACAGTGGAGTACAGTAGAGGTAGAGTACAATGGAGTAGAGTAGAGATAGAGTAGAGTGGAGCACAGCAGAGGTAGAGTACAGTGGATCACAGTAGAGATAGAGTACAGTGGAGTACAGTTGAGCACAGTAGAGGTATAGTACAGTGGAGCAGAGTAGCGATAGATTACAGTGGAGTACAGTAGAGATAGAGTACAGTGGAGTACAGTAGAGGTAGAGTACAGTGGAGCACAGTAGAGGTAGAGTACACTGGAGTATTGTTGAGGTAGACTACAGTGGAGTACAGTAGAGATAGAGTACAGTAGAGCAGAGTAGAGGTAGAGTACAGTGGAGTACAGTAGAGGTAGAGCACAGTAGAGCAGAGTAGAGGTAGAGTACAGTGGAGTACAGTAGAGGTATAGCACAGTGGAGCACTGTAGAGGTAGAGTACAGTGGAGTACAGTAGAGATAGAGTACAGTGGAGCACAGTAGAGGTAGAGTACAGTGGAGCACAGTAGAGGTAGAGTACAGTGGAGCACAGTAGAGGTAGAGTACAGTGGAGTACAGTAGAGGTAGAGTACAGTGGAGTTCAGTAGAAGTAGAGTACAGTGGAGCACAGTAGAGGTAGAGTACAGTGGAGTACAGTGGAGCACAGTAGAGGTGGAGTACAGTAGAGTACAGTAGAGGCAGAGTACATTGGAGCACAGTAGAGGTAGAGTACAGTGGAGTACAGTGGAGTACAGTAGAGGTGGAGTACAGTAGAGTACAGTAGAGGTAGTGTACAGTGGAGCACAGTAGAGGTAGAGTACAGTGGAGTACAGTGGAGTACAGTAGAGGTGGAGTACAGTAGAGTACAGTAGAGGTAGAGAACAGTACAGTACAGTAGAGGTAGAGTACAGTGGAGTACAGTAGAGGTAGAGTACAGTAGAGCACAGTAGAGGTAGAATACAGTGGAGTAGAGTAGAGGTAGAGTACAGTGGAGTACAGTAGAGGTAGAGTACAGTGGAGTACAGTAGAGGTAGAGTACAGTACAGTACAGTAGAGGTAGAGTATAGTGGAGTACAGTAGAGGTAGAGTACAGTAGAGCACAGTAGAGGTAGAATACAGTGGAGTACAGTAGAGGTAGAGTACAGTGAAGTACAGTAGAGGTAGAGTACAGTGGAGTACAGTAGAGGTAGAGTACAGTGGAGCACAGTAGAGGTAGAGTACAGTGGAGCACAGTAGAGGTAGAGTACAGTGGAGCACATTAGAGGTAGAGTACAGTGGAGTACAGTAGAGGTAGAGTACAGTGGAGTACAGTAGAGGTAGAGTACAGTGGAGCACAGTAGAGGTAGAGTACAGTGGAGTACAGTGGAGCACAGTAGAGGTGGAGTACAGTAGAGTACAGTAGAGGTAGAGTACAGTGGAGCACAGTAGAGGTAGAGTACAGTGGAGTACAGTGGAGTACAGTAGAGGTGGAGTACAGTAGAGTACAGTAGAGGTAGAGAACAGTACAGTACAGTAGAGGTAGAGTACAGTGGAGTACAGTAGAGGTAGAGTACAGTAGAGCACAGTAGAGGTAGAATACAGTGGAGTACAGTAGAGGTAGAGTACAGTGGAGTAGAGTAGAGATAGAGTACAGTGGAGCACAGTAGAGGTAGAGTACAGTGGAGCACAGTAGAGGTAGAGTACAGTGGAGCACAGTAGAGGTAGAGTACAGTGGAGTACAGTAGAGGTAGAGTACAGTGGAGTACAGTAGAGGTAGAGTACAGTGGAGCACAGTAGAGGTAGAGTACAGTGGAGTACAGTAGAGGTAGAGTACAGTAGAGCACAGTAGAGGTAGAGTACAGTGGAGTACAGTAGAGGTAGAGTACAGTAGAGCACAGTAGAGGTAGAATACAGTGAAGTACAGTAGAGGTAGAGTACAGTGGAGTACAGTAGAGGTAGAGTACAGTGGAGTACAGTAGAGGTAGAGTACAGTGGAGCACAGTAGAGGTAGAGTACAGTGGAGTACAGTGGAGCACAGTAGAGGTGGAGTATAGTAGAGTACAGTAGAGGTAGAGTACAGTGGAGCACAGTAGAGGTAGAGTACAGTGGAGTACAGTGGAGTACAGTAGAGGTGGAGTACAGTAGAGTACAGTAGAGGTAGAGAACAGTACAGTACAGTAGAGGTAGAGTACAGTGGAGTACAGTAGAGGTAGAGTACAGTAGAGCACAGTAGAGGTAGAATACAGTGGAGTACAGTAGAGGTAGTGTACAGTGGAGTAGAGTAGAGATAGAGTACAGTGGAGCACAGTAGAGGTAGAGTACAGTGGAGCACAGTAGAGGTAGAGTACAGTGGAGCACAGTAGAGGTAGAGTACAGTGGAGCACAGTAGAGGTAGAGTACAGTGGAGTACAGTAGAGGTAGAGTACAGTGGAATACAGTAGAGGTAGAGTACAGTGGAGCACAGTAGAGGTAGAGTACAGTGGAGTACAGTAGAGGTAGAGTACAGTAGAGCACAGTAGAGGTAGAATACAGTGAAGTACAGTAGAGGTAGAGTACAGTGGAGTACAGTAGAGGTAGAGTACAGTGGACTACAGTAGAGATAGAGTACAGTGGAGCACAGTAGAGGTAGAGTACGGTGGAGTATAGTTGAGGTAGACTACAGTGGAGTACAGTAGAGGTAGAGTACAGTGGAGCACAGTAGAGATAGTGTACAGTAGAGCAGAGTAGAGGTAGAGTACAGTGGAATACAGTAGAGGTAGAGTACAGTGGAGCACTGTAGAGGTGGAGTACAGTGGAGTACAGTAGAGGTAGAGTACAGTGGAGCACAGTAGAGATAGAGTACAGTAGAGCACAGTAGAGGTAGAGTACAGTGGAGTACAGTAGAGGTAGAGCACAGTGGAGCACTGTAGAGGTAGAATACAGTGGAGTAGAGTAGAGAGAGAGTACAGTGGAGCACAGTAGAGGTAGAGTACAGTGGAGCACAGTAGAGGTAGAGTACAGTTGAGCACAGTAGAGGTAGAGTACAGTGGAGTACAGTAGAGGTAGTGTACAGTGGAGCACAGTAGAGGTAGAGTACAGTGGAGCACAGTAGAGGTAGAGTACAGTGGAGTACAGTAGAGGTAGTGTACAGTGGAGCACAGTAGAGGTAGAGTACAGTGGAGCACAGTAGAGGTAGAGTACAGTGGAGCACAGTAGAGAAGGAGTAGAGTAGAGCAGAGTAGAGGTAGAGTACATTGGAGTACAGTAGAGGTAGAGTACAGTGGAGCACTGTAGAGGTGGAGTACAGTGGAGTACAGTAGAGGTAGAGTACAGTGGAGCACAGTAGAGATAGAGTACAGTAGAGCACAGTAGAGGTAGAGTACAGTGGAGTACAGTAGAGGTAGTGTACAGTGGAGCACAGTAGAGGTAGAGTACAGTGGAGCACAGTAGAGGTAGAGTACAGTGGAGTACACTAGAGGTAGAGTACAGTGGAGCACAGTAGAGGTAGAGTACAGTAGAGCACAGTTGAGGTAGAATACAGTGGAGTACAGTAGAGGTAGAGTACAGTGGAGTACAGTAGAGGTAGAGTACAGTACAGTACAGTAGAGGTAGAGTACAGTCGAGTACAGTAGAGGTAGAGTACAGTAGAGCACAGTAGAGGTAGAATACAGTGGAGTACAGTAGAGGTAGAGTACAGTGGAGTACAGTAGAGGTAGAGTACATTGGAGTACAGTAGAGAAAGAGTACAGTGGAGCACATTAGAGGTAGAGTACAGTGGAGCACAGTAGAGGTAGAGTACAGTGGAGCACAGTAGAGGTAGAGTACAGTGGAGTACAGTAGAGGTAGAGTACAGTGGAGTACAGTAGAGGTAGAGTACAGTGGAGCACAGTAGAGGTAGAGTACAGTGGAGTACAGTGGAGCACAGTAGAGGTGGAGTACAGTAGAGTACAGTAGAGGTAGAGTACAGTGGAGCACAGTAGAGGTAGAGTACAGTGGAGTACAGTAGAGGTGCAGTACAGTAGAGTACAGTAGAGGTAGAGAACAGTACAGTACAGTAGAGGTAGAGTACAGTGGAGTACAGTAGAGGTAGAGTACAGTAGAGCACAGTAGAGGTAGAATAAAGTGGAGTACAGTAGAGGTAGAGTACAGTGGAGTACAGTAGAGGTAGAGTACAGTGGAGTACAGTAGAGATAGAGTACAGTGGAGTACAGTAGAGATAGAGTACAGTCGAACACAGTAGAGATTAGTGTAGTGGAGTATAGTAGAGGTAGAGTACAGTGGAGTACAGTAGAGGTAGAGTACAGTGGAGTACAGTAGAGGTAGAGTAGAGTGGAGCACATTAGAGGTGGAGTAGAGTAGAGTACAGTAGAGGTAGAGTACAGTGGAGTACAGTAGAAGTAGAGTACAGTGGAGCACATTAGAGGTAGAGTAGAGTGGAGTACAGTAGAGGTAGAGTACAGTGGAGTACAGTAGAGGTAGAGTACAATGGAGTAGAGTAGAGATAGAGTAGAGTGGAGCACAGCAGAGGTAGAGTACAGTGGATCACAGTAGAGATAGAGTACAGTGGAGTACAGTTGAGCACAGTAGAGGTATAGTACAGTGGAGCAGAGTAGCGATAGATTACAGTGGAGTACAGTAGAGATAGAGTACAGTGGAGTACAGTAGAGGTAGAGTACAGTGGAGCACAGTAGAGGTAGAGTACACTGGAGTATTGTTGAGGTAGACTACAGTGGAGTACAGTAGAGATAGAGTACAGTAGAGCAGAGTAGAGGTAGAGTACAGTGGAGTACAGTAGAGGTAGAGCACAGTAGAGCAGAGTAGAGGTAGAGTACAGTGGAGTACAGTAGAGGTATAGCACAGTGGAGCACTGTAGAGGTAGAGTACAGTGGAGTACAGTAGAGATAGAGTACAGTGGAGCACAGTAGAGGTAGAGTACAGTGGAGCACAGTAGAGGTAGAGTACAGTGGAGCACAGTAGAGGTAGAGTACAGTGGAGTACAGTAGAGGTAGAGTACAGTGGAGTTCAGTAGAAGTAGAGTACAGTGGAGCACAGTAGAGGTAGAGTACAGTGGAGTACAGTGGAGCACAGTAGAGGTGGAGTACAGTAGAGTACAGTAGAGGCAGAGTACATTGGAGCACAGTAGAGGTAGAGTACAGTGGAGTACAGTGGAGTACAGTAGAGGTGGAGTACAGTAGAGTACAGTAGAGGTAGTGTACAGTGGAGCACAGTAGAGGTAGAGTACAGTGGAGTACAGTGGAGTACAGTAGAGGTGGAGTACAGTAGAGTACAGTAGAGGTAGAGAACAGTACAGTACAGTAGAGGTAGAGTACAGTGGAGTACAGTAGAGGTAGAGTACAGTAGAGCACAGTAGAGGTAGAATACAGTGGAGTAGAGTAGAGGTAGAGTACAGTGGAGTACAGTAGAGGTAGAGTACAGTGGAGTACAGTAGAGGTAGAGTACAGTACAGTACAGTAGAGGTAGAGTATAGTGGAGTACAGTAGAGGTAGAGTACAGTAGAGCACAGTAGAGGTAGAATACAGTGGAGTACAGTAGAGGTAGAGTACAGTGAAGTACAGTAGAGGTAGAGTACAGTGGAGTACAGTAGAGGTAGAGTACAGTGGAGCACAGTAGAGGTAGAGTACAGTGGAGCACAGTAGAGGTAGAGTACAGTGGAGCACATTAGAGGTAGAGTACAGTGGAGTACAGTAGAGGTAGAGTACAGTGGAGTACAGTAGAGGTAGAGTACAGTGGAGCACAGTAGAGGTAGAGTACAGTGGAGTACAGTGGAGCACAGTAGAGGTGGAGTACAGTAGAGTACAGTAGAGGTAGAGTACAGTGGAGCACAGTAGAGGTAGAGTACAGTGGAGTACAGTGGAGTACAGTAGAGGTGGAGTACAGTAGAGTACAGTAGAGGTAGAGAACAGTACAGTACAGTAGAGGTAGAGTACAGTGGAGTACAGTAGAGGTAGAGTACAGTAGAGCACAGTAGAGGTAGAATACAGTGGAGTACAGTAGAGGTAGAGTACAGTGGAGTAGAGTAGAGATAGAGTACAGTGGAGCACAGTAGAGGTAGAGTACAGTGGAGCACAGTAGAGGTAGAGTACAGTGGAGCACAGTAGAGGTAGAGTACAGTGGAGTACAGTAGAGGTAGAGTACAGTGGAGTACAGTAGAGGTAGAGTACAGTGGAGCACAGTAGAGGTAGAGTACAGTGGAGTACAGTAGAGGTAGAGTACAGTAGAGCACAGTAGAGGTAGAGTACAGTGGAGTACAGTAGAGGTAGAGTACAGTAGAGCACAGTAGAGGTAGAATACAGTGAAGTACAGTAGAGGTAGAGTACAGTGGAGTACAGTAGAGGTAGAGTACAGTGGACTACAGTAGAGGTAGAGTACAGTGGAGCACAGTAGAGGTAGAGTACAGTGGAGTACAGTAGAGGTAGAGTACAGTGGAGCACAGTAGAGCTAGAGTACAGTGGAGTACAGTGGAGCACAGTAGAGGTAGAGTACAGTGGAGTACAGTAGAGGTAGAGTACAGTAGAGCACAGTAGAGGTAGAGTACAGTGGAGTACAGTAGAGGTAGAGTACAGTAGAGCACAGTAGAGGTAGAATACAGTGAAGTACAGTAGAGGTAGAGTACAGTGGAGTACAGTAGAGGTAGAGTACAGTGGACTACAGTAGAGGTAGAGTACAGTGGAGCACAGTAGAGATAGAGTACAGTGGAGCACAGTAGAGGTAGAGTACAGTGGAGCAGAGTAGAGGTAGAGTACAGTGGAGCACAGTAGAGGTAGAGTACAGTGGAGTACAGTAGAGGTAGAGTACAGTGGAGTACAGTAGAGGTAGAGTACAGTGGAGCACAGTAGAGGTAGAGTACAGTGGAGTACAGTAGAGGTAGAGTACAGTAGAGCACAGTAGAGGTAGAATACAGTGAAGTACAGTAGAGGTAGAGTACAGTGGAGTACAGTAGAGGTAGAGTACAGTGGACTACAGTAGAGGTAGAGTACAGTGGAGCACAGTAGAGGTAGAGTACAGTGGAGTACAGTAGAGGTAGAGTACAGTGGAGCACAGTAGAGCTAGAGTACAGTGGAGTACAGTGGAGCACAGTAGAGGTGGAGTACAGTAGAGTAGAGTATAGGTTGAGTACAGTGGAGTACAGTAGAGATAGAGTAGAGTGGAGTAGAGGAGAGATAAAGTACAGTGGATTAGAGTAGAGATAGAGTACAGTGGAGTATAGTTGAGGTAGAGTACAGTGGAGCACAGTAGAGGTAGAGTACGGTGGAGTATAGTTGAGGTAGACTACAGTGGAGTACAGTAGAGGTAGAGTACAGTGGAGCACAGTAGAGATAGTGTACAGTAGAGCAGAGTAGAGGTAGAGTACAGTGGAATACAGTAGAGGTAGAGTACAGTGGAGCACTGTAGAGGTGGAGTACAGTGGAGTACAGTAGAGGTAGAGTACAGTGGAGCACAGTAGAGATAGAGTACAATAGAGCACAGTAGAGGTAGAGTACAGTGGAGTATAGTAGAGGTAGAGTACAGTGGAGTATAGTTGAGGTAGACTACAGTGGAGCACAGTAGAGGTAGAGTACAGTGGAGTACAGTAGAGGTAGAGTACAGTGGAGCACAGTAGAGGTAGAGTACAGTGGAGTATAGTTGAGGTAGACTACAGTGGAGTACAGTAGAGGTAGAGTACAGTGGAGCACAGTAGAGATAGAGTACAGTAGAGCAGAGTAGAGGTAGAGTACGGTGGAGTACAGTAGAGGTAGAGCACAGTAGAGCAGAGTAGAGGTAGAGTACAGTGGAGTACAGTAGAGGTAGAGCACAGTGGAGCACTGTAGAGGTAGAATACAGTGGAGTAGAGTAGAGATAGAGTACAGTGGAGCACAGTAGAGGTAGAGTACAGTGGAGCACAGTAGAGGTAGAGTACAGTGGAGCACAGTAGAGGTAGAGTACAGTGGAGTACAGTAGAGGTAGTGTACAGTGGAGCACAGTAGAGGTAGAGTACAGTGGAGCACTGTAGAGGTGGAGTACAGTGGAGTACAGTAGAGGTAGAGTACAGTGGAGCACAGTAGAGATAGAGTACAGTAGAGCACAGTAGAGGTAGAGTACAGTGGAGTACAGTAGAGGTAGTGTACAATGGAGCACAGTAGAGGTAGAGTACAGTGGAGCACAGTAGAGGTAGAGTACAGTGGAGTACACTAGAGGTAGAGTACAGTGGAGCACAGTAGAGGTAGAGTACAGTGGAGTATAGTTGAGGTAGACTACAGTGGAGTACGGTAGATGTAGAGTAGAGTGGAGCACAGTAGAGATAGAGTACAGTAGAGCAGAGTAGAGGTAGAGTACAGTGGAGCACAGTAGAGGTAGAGCACAGTGGAGCACTGTAGAGGTAGAGTACAGTGGAGTACAGTAGAGATAGAGTACAGTGGAGCACAGTAGAGATAGAGTGCAGTAGAGCACAGTAGAGGTAGAGTACAGCTGAGCACAGTAGAGGTAGAGTACAGTAGAGCAGAGTAGAGGTAGAGTACAGTGGAGTACAGTAGAGGTAGAGCACAGTGGAGCACTGTAGAGGTAGAGTACAGTCGAACACAGTAGAGATAAGTGTAGTAGACTATAGTAGAGGTAGAGTACAGTGGAGTACAGTAGAGGTAGAGTACAGTGGAGTACAGTAGAGGTAGAGTAGAGTGGAGCACATTAGAGGTGGAATAGAGTAGAGTACAGTAGAGGTAGAGTACAGTGGAGTACAGTAGAAGTAGAGTACAGTGGAGCACAGTAGAGGTAGAGTAGAGTGGAGTACAGTAGAGGTAGAGTACAGTCGAGTACAGTAGAGGTAGAGTACAGTGGAGTAGAGTAGAGATAGAGTAGAGTGGAGCATAGCAGAGGTAGAGTACAGTGGATCACAGTAGAGATAGAGTACAGTGGAGTACAGTTGAGCACAGTAGAGGTATAGTACAGTGGAGCACAGTAGCGATAGATTACAGTGGAGTACAGTAGAGATAGAGTACAATGGAGTACAGTAGAGGTAGAGTACAGTGGAGCACAGTAGAGGTAGAGTACAGTGGAGTATTGTTGAGGTAGACTACAGTGGAGTAGAGTAGAGATAGAGTACAGTAGAGCAGAGTAGAGGTAGAGTACAGTGGAGTAGAGTAGAGGTAGAGCACAGTAGAGCAGAGTAGAGGTAGAGTACAGTGGAGTACAGTAGAGGTATAGCACAGTGGAGCACTGTAGAGGTAGAGTACAGTGGAGTACAGTAGAGATAGAGTACAGAGGAGCACAGTAGAGGTAGAGTACAGTGGAGCACAGTAGAGGTAGAGTACAGTGGAGCACAGTAGAGGTAGAGTACAGTGGAGTACAGTAGAGGTAGAGTACAGTGGAGTACAGTAGAGGTAGAGTACAGTGGAGCACAGTAGAGGTAGAGTACAGTGGAGTACAGTGGAGCACAGTAGAGGTGGAGTAGAGTAGAGTACAGTAGAGGTAGAGTAGAGTGGAGCACAGCAGAGGTAGAGTACAGTGGATCACAGTAGAGATAGAGTACAGTGGAGTACAGTTGAGCACAGTAGAGGTATAGTACAATGGAGCACAGTAGCGATAGATTACAGTGGAGTACAGTAGAGATAGAGTACAGTGGAGTACAGTAGAGGTGGAGTACAGTGGAGCACAGTAGAGGTAGAGTACAGTGGAATATTGTTGAGGTAGACTACAGTGGAGTACAGTAGAGATAGAGTACAGTAGAGCAGAGTAGAGGTAGAGTACAGTGGAGTACAGTAGAGGTAGAGCACAGTAGAGCAGAGTAGAGGTAGAGTACAGTGGAGTACAGTAGAGGTATAGCAGAAGTGGAGCACTGTAGAGGTAGAGTACAGTGGAGTACAGAAGAGATAGAGTACAGTGGAGCACAGTAGAGGTAGAGTACAGTGGAGCACAGTAGAGGTAGAGTACAGTGGAGCACAGTAGAGGTAGAGTACAGTGGAGTACAGTAGAGGTAGAGTACAGTGGAGTACAGTAGAGATAGAGTACAGTGGAGTACAGTGGAGCACAGTAGAGGTATAGTACAGTGGAGCACTGTAGAGGTAGAATACAGTGGAGTAGAGTAGAGATAGAGTACATTGGAGCACAGTAGAGGTAGAGTACAGTGGAGCACAGTAGAGGTAGAGTACAGTGGAGTGCAGTAGAGGTAGAGTACAGTGGAGTACAGTAGAGTTAGAGTACAGTGGAGTACAGTAGAGGTAGAGTACAGTGGAGCACAGTAGAGGCAGAGTACAGTGGAGCACAGTAGAGGTAGAGTACAGTGGAGCACAGTAGAGTTAGAGTACAGTGGAGTACAGTAGAGGTAGAGTACAGTGGAGTACAGTAGAGGTAGAGTACAGTGGAGCACAGTAGAGGTAGAGTACAGTGGAGTACAGTGGAGCACAGTAGAGGTGGAGTAGAGTAGATTACAGTAGAGGTAGAGTAGAGTGGAGCACAGCAGAGGTAGAGTACAGTGGATCACAGTAGAGATAGAGTACAGTGGAGTACAGTTGAGCACAGTAGAGGTATAGTACAGTGGAGCACAGTAGCGATAGATTACAGTGGAGTACAGTAGAGATAGAGTACAGTGGAGTACAGTAGAGGTAGAGTACAGTGGAGCACAGTAGAGGTAGAGTACAGTGGAATATTGTTGAGGTAGACTACAGTGGAGTACAGTAGAGATAGAGTACAGTAGAGCAGAGTAGAGGTAGAGTACAGTGGAGTACAGTAGAGGTAGAGCACAGTAGAGCAGAGTAGAGGTAGAGTACAGTGGAGTACAGTAGAGGTATAGCAGAAGTGGAGCACTGTAGAGGTAGAGTACAGTGGAGTACAGAAGAGATAGAGTACAATGGAGCACAGTAGAGGTAGAGTACAGTGGAGCACAGTAGAGGTAGAGTACAGTGGAGCACAGTAGAGGTAGAGTACAGTGGAGTACAGTAGAGGTAGAGTACAGTGGAGTACAGTAGAGGTAGAGTACAGTGGAGTACAGTGGAGCACAGTAGAGGTGGAGTACAGTAGAGTACAGTAGAGGTAGGGTACAGTGGAGCACAGTAGAGGTAGAGTACAGTGGAGTACAGTGGAGTACAGTAGAGGTGGAGTACAGTAGAGTACAGTAGAGGTAGAGAACAGTACAGTACAGTAGAGGTAGAGTACAGTGGAGTACAGTAGAGGTAGAGTACAGTAGAGCACAGTTGAGGTAGAATACAGTGGAGTACAGTAGAGGTAGAGTACAGTGGAGTACAGTAGAGGTAGAGTACAGTGGAGTACAGTAGAGGTAGAGTACAGTACAGTACAGTAGAGGTAGAGTACAGTGGAGTACAGTAGAGGTAGAGTACAGTAGAGCACAGTAGAGGTAGAATACAGTGGAGTACAGTAGAGGTAGAGTACAGTGGAGTACAGTAGAGGTAGAGTACATTGGAGTACAGTAGAGAAAGAGTACAGTGGAGCACATTATAGGTAGAGTACAGTGGAGCACAGTAGAGGTAGAGTACAGTGGAGCACAGTAGAGGTAGAGTACAGTGGAGTACAGTAGAGGTAGAGTACAGTGGAGTACAGTAGAGGTAGAGTACAGTGGAGCACAGTAGAGGTAGAGTACAGTGGAGTACAGTGGAGCACATTAGAGGTGGAGTACAGTAGAGTACAGTAGAGGTAGAGTACAGTGGAGCACAGTAGAGGTAGAGTACAGTGGAGTACAGTGGAGTACAGTAGAGGTGCAGTACAGTAGAGTACAGTAGAGGTAGAGAACAGTACAGTACAGTAGAGGTAGAGTACAGTGGAGTACAGTAGAGGTAGAGTACAGTAGAGCACAGTATAGGTAGAATAAAGTGGAGTACAGTAGAGGTAGAGTACAGTGGAGTAGAGTAGAGGTAGAGTACAGTGGAGTACAGTAGAGATAGAGTACAGTGGAGTACAGTAGAGATAGAGTACAGTCGAACACAGTAGAGATAAGTGTAGTGGAGTATAGTAGAGGTAGAGTACAGTGGAGTACAGTAGAGGTAGAGTACAGTGGAGTACAGTAGAGGTAGAGTAGAGTGGAGCACATTAGAGGTGGAGTAGAGTAGAGTACAGTAGAGGTAGAGTACAGTGGAGTACAGTAGAAGTAGAGTACAGTGGAGCACATTAGAGGTAGAGTAGAGTGGAGTACAGTAGAGGTAGAGTACAGTGGAGTACAGCAGAGGTAGAGTACAATGGAGTAGAGTAGAGATAGAGTAGAGTGGAGCACAGCAGAGGTAGAGTACAGTGGATCACAGTAGAGATAGAGTACAGTGGAGTACAGTTGAGCACAGTAGAGGTATAGTACAGTGGAGCAGAGTAGCGATAGATTACAGTGGAGTACAGTAGAGATAGAGTACAGTGGAGTACAGTAGAGGTAGAGTACAGTGGAGCACAGTAGAGGTAGAGTACACTGGAGTATTGTTGAGGTAGACTACAGTGGAGTACAGTAGAGATAGAGTACAGTAGAGCAGAGTAGAGGTAGAGTACAGTGGAGTACAGTAGAGGTAGAGCACAGTAGAGCAGAGTAGAGGTAGAGTACAGTGGAGTACAGTAGAGGTATAGCACAGTGGAGCACTGTAGAGGTAGAGTACAGTGGAGTACAGTAGAGATAGAGTACAGTGGAACACAGTAGAGGTAGAGTACAGTGGAGCACAGTAGAGGTAGAGTACAGTGGAGCACAGTAGAGGTAGAGTACAGTGGAGTATAGTAGAGGTAGAGTACAGTGGAGTTCAGTAGATGTAGAGTACAGTGGAGCACAGTAGAGGTAGAGTACAGTGGAGTACAGTGGAGCACAGTAGAGGTGGAGTACAGTAGAGTACAGTAGAGGCAGAGTACAGTGGAGCACAGTAGAGGTAGAGTACAGTGGAGTACAGTGGAGTACAGTAGAGGTGGAGTACAGTAGAGTACAGTAGAGGTAGTGTACATTGGAGCACAGTAGAGGTAGAGTACAGTGGAGTACAGTGGAGTACAGTAGAGGTGGAGTACAGTAGAGTACAGTAGAGGTAGAGAACAGTACAGTACAGTAGAGGTAGAGTACAGTGGAGTACAGTAGTGGTAGAGTACAGTAGAGCACAGTAGAGGTAGAATACAGTGGAGTAGAGTAGAGGTAGAGTACAGTGGAGTACAGTAGAGGTAGAGTACAGTGGAGTACAGTAGAGGTAGAGTACAGTACAGTACAGTAGAGGTAGAGTATAGTGGAGTACAGTAGAGGTAGAGTACAGTAGAGCACAGTAGAGGTAGAATACAGTGGAGTACAGTAGAGGTAGAGTACCGTGGAGTACAGTAGAGGTAGAGTACAGTGGAGTACTGTAGAGATAGAGTACAGTGGAGCACAGTAGAGGTAGAGTACAGTGGAGCACAGTAGAGGTAGAGTACAGTGGAGCACAGTAGAGGTAGAGTACAGTGGAGCACAGTAGAGGTAGAGTACAGTGGAGTACAGTAGAGGTAGAGTACAGTGGAGTACAGTAGAGGTAGAGTACAGTGGAGCACAGTAGAGGTAGAGTACAGTGGAGTACAGTGGAGCACAGTAGAGGTGGAGTATAGTAGAGTACAGTAGAGGTAGAGTACAGTGGAGCACAGTAGAGGTAGAGTACAGTGGAGTACAGTGGAGTACAGTAGAGGTGGAGTACAGTAGAGTACAGTAGAGGTAGAGAACAGTACAGTACAGTAGAGGTAGAGTACAGTGGAGTACAGTAGAGGTAGAGTACAGTAGAGCACAGTAGAGGTAGAATACAGTGGAGTACAGTAGAGGTAGTGTACAGTGGAGTAGAGTAGAGATAGAGTACAGTGGAGCACAGTAGAGGTAGAGTACAGTGGAGCACAGTAGAGGTAGAGTACAGTGGAGCACAGTAGAGGTAGAGTACAGTGGAGCACAGTAGAGGTAGAGTACAGTGGAGTACAGTAGAGGTAGAGTACAGTGGAATACAGTAGAGGTAGAGTACAGTGGAGCACAGTAGAGGTAGAGTACAGTGGAGTACAGTAGAGGTAGAGTACAGTAGAGCACAGTAGAGGTAGAATACAGTGAAGTACAGTAGAGGTAGAGTACAGTGGAGTACAGTAGAGGTAGAGTACAGTGGACTACAGTAGAGGTAGAGTACAGTGGAGCACAGTAGAGGTAGAGTACGGTGGAGTATAGTTGAGGTAGACTACAGTGGAGTACAGTAAAGGTAGAGTACAGTGGAGCACAGTAGAGATAGTGTACAGTAGAGCAGAGTAGAGGTAGAGTACAGTGGAATACAGTAGAGGTAGAGTACAGTGGAGCACTGTAGAGGTGGAGTACAGTGGAGTACAGTAGAGGTAGAGTACAGTGGAGCACAGTAGAGATAGAGTACAGTAGAGCACAGTAGAGGTAGAGTACAGTGGAGTACAGTAGAGGTAGAGCACAGTGGAGCACTGTAGAGGTAGAATACAGTGGAGTAGAGTAGAGAGAGAGTACAGTGGAGCACAGTAGAGGTAGAGTACAGTGGAGCACAGTAGAGGTAGAGTACAGTTGAGCACAGTAGAGGTAGAGTACAGTGGAGTACAGTAGAGGTAGTGTACAGTGGAGCACAGTAGAGGTAGAGTACAGTGGAGCACAGTAGAGGTAGAGTACAGTGGAGTACAGTAGAGGTAGTGTACAGTGGAGCACAGTAGAGGTAGAGTACAGTGGAGCACAGTAGAGGTAGAGTACAGTGGAGCACAGTAGAGAAGGAGTAGAGTATAGCAGAGTAGAGGTAGAGTACATTGGAGTACAGTAGAGGTAGAGTACAGTGGAGCACTGTAGAGGTGGAGTACAGTGGAGTACAGTAGAGGTAGAGTACAGTGGAGCACAGTAGAGATAGAGTACAGTAGAGCACAGTAGAGGTAGAGTACAGTGGAGTACAGTAGAGGTAGTGTACAGTGGAGCACAGTAGAGGTAGAGTACAGTGGAGCACAGTAGAGGTAGAGTACAGTGGAGTACACTAGAGGTAGAGTACAGTGGAGCACAGTAGAGGTAGAGTACAGTAGAGCACAGTTGAGGTAGAATACAGTGGAGTACAGTAGAGGTAGAGTACAGTGGAGTACAGTAGAGGTAGAGTACAGTACAGTACAGTAGAGGTAGAGTACAGTCGAGTACAGTAGAGGTAGAGTACAGTAGAGCACAGTAGAGGTAGAATACAGTGGAGTACAGTAGAGGTAGAGTACAGTGGAGTACAGTAGAGGTAGAGTACATTGGAGTACAGTAGAGAAAGAGTACAGTGGAGCACATTAGAGGTAGAGTACAGTGGAGCACAGTAGAGGTAGAGTACAGTGGAGCACAGTAGAGGTAGAGTACAGTGGAGTACAGTAGAGGTAGAGTACAGTGGAGTACAGTAGAGGTAGAGTACAGTGGAGCACAGTAGAGGTAGAGTACAGTGGAGTACAGTGGAGCACAGTAGAGGTGGAGTACAGTAGAGTACAGTAGAGGTAGAGTACAGTGGAGCACAGTAGAGGTAGAGTACAGTGGAGTACAGTAGAGGTGCAGTACAGTAGAGTACAGTAGAGGTAGAGAACAGTACAGTACAGTAGAGGTAGAGTACAGTGGAGTACAGTAGAGGTAGAGTACAGTAGAGCACAGTAGAGGTAGAATAAAGTGGAGTACAGTAGAGGTAGAGTACAGTGGAGTACAGTAGAGGTAGAGTACAGTGGAGTACAGTAGAGATAGAGTACAGTGGAGTACAGTAGAGATAGAGTACAGTCGAACACAGTAGAGATAAGTGTAGTGGAGTATAGTAGAGGTAGAGTACAGTGGAGTACAGTAGAGGTAGAGTACAGTGGAGTACAGTAGAGGTAGAGTAGAGTGGAGCACATTAGAGGTGGAGTAGAGTAGAGTACAGTAGAGGTAGAGTACAGTGGAGTACAGTAGAAGTAGAGTACAGTGGAGCACATTAGAGGTAGAGTAGAGTGGAGTACAGTAGAGGTAGAGTACAGTGGAGTACAGTAGAGGTAGAGTACAATGGAGTAGAGTAGAGATAGAGTAGAGTGGAGCACAGCAGAGGTAGAGTACAGTGGATCACAGTAGAGATAGAGTACAGTGGAGTACAGTTGAGCACAGTAGAGGTATAGTACAGTGGAGCAGAGTAGCGATAGATTACAGTGGAGTACAGTAGAGATAGAGTACAGTGGAGTACAGTAGAGGTAGAGTACAGTGGAGCACAGTAGAGGTAGAGTACACTGGAGTATTGTTGAGGTAGACTACAGTGGAGTACAGTAGAGATAGAGTACAGTAGAGCAGAGTAGAGGTAGAGTACAGTGGAGTACAGTAGAGGTAGAGCACAGTAGAGCAGAGTAGAGGTAGAGTACAGTGGAGTACAGTAGAGGTATAGCACAGTGGAGCACTGTAGAGGTAGAGTACAGTGGAGTACAGTAGAGATAGAGTACAGTGGAGCACAGTAGAGGTAGAGTACAGTGGAGCACAGTAGAGGTAGAGTACAGTGGAGCACAGTAGAGGTAGAGTACAGTGGAGTACAGTAGAGGTAGAGTACAGTGGAGTTCAGTAGAAGTAGAGTACAGTGGAGCACAGTAGAGGTAGAGTACAGTGGAGTACAGTGGAGCACAGTAGAGGTGGAGTACAGTAGAGTACAGTAGAGGCAGAGTACATTGGAGCACAGTAGAGGTAGAGTACAGTGGAGTACAGTGGAGTACAGTAGAGGTGGAGTACAGTAGAGTACAGTAGAGGTAGTGTACAGTGGAGCACAGTAGAGGTAGAGTACAGTGGAGTACAGTGGAGTACAGTAGAGGTGGAGTACAGTAGAGTACAGTAGAGGTAGAGAACAGTACAGTACAGTAGAGGTAGAGTACAGTGGAGTACAGTAGAGGTAGAGTACAGTAGAGCACAGTAGAGGTAGAATACAGTGGAGTAGAGTAGAGGTAGAGTACAGTGGAGTACAGTAGAGGTAGAGTACAGTGGAGTACAGTAGAGGTAGAGTACAGTACAGTACAGTAGAGGTAGAGTATAGTGGAGTACAGTAGAGGTAGAGTACAGTGGAGTACAGTAGAGGTAGAGTACAGTGGAGTACAGTAGAGGTAGAGTACAGTGGAGCACAGTAGAGGTAGAGTACAGTGGAGTACAGTGGAGCACAGTAGAGGTGGAGTATAGTAGAGTACAGTAGAGGTAGAGTACAGTGGAGCACAGTAGAGGTAGAGTACAGTGGAGTACAGTGGAGTACAGTAGAGGTGGAGTACAGTAGAGTACAGTAGAGGTAGAGAACAGTGCAGTACAGTAGAGGTAGAGTACAGTGGAGTACAGTAGAGGTAGAGTACAGTAGAGCACAGTAGAGGTAGAATACAGTGGAGTACAGTAGAGGTAGAGTACAGTGGAGTAGAGTAGAGATAGAGTACAGTGGAGCACAGTAGAGGTAGAGTACAGTGGAGCACAGTAGAGGTAGAGTACAGTGGAGCACAGTAGAGGTAGAGTACAGTGGAGCACAGTAGAGGTAGAGTACAGTGGAGTACAGTAGAGGTAGAGTACAGTGGAGTACAGTAGAGGTAGAGTACAGTGGAGCACAGTAGAGGTAGAGTACAGTGGAGTACAGTAGAGGTAGAGTACAGTAGAGCACAGTAGAGGTAGAATACAGTGAAGTACAGTAGAGGTAGAGTACAGTGGAGTACAGTAGAGGTAGAGTACAGTGGACTACAGTAGAGGTAGAGTACAGTGGAGCACAGTAGAGGTAGAGTACAGTGGAGTACAGTAGAGGTAGAGTACAGTGGAGCACAGTAGAGCTAGAGTACAGTGGAGTACAGTGGAGCACAGTAGAGGTGGAGTACAGTGGAGTACAGTAGAGATAGAGTAGAGTGGAGTAGAGGAGAGATAAAGTACAGTGGATTAGAGTAGAGATAGAGTACAGTGGATTATAGTTGAGGTAGAGTACAGTGGAGCACAGTAGAGGTAGAGTACGGTGGAGTATAGTTGAGGTAGACTACAGTGGAGTACAGTAGAGGTAGAGTACAGTGGAGCACAGTAGAGATAGTGTACAGTAGAGCAGAGTAGAGGTAGAGTACAGTGGAATACAGTAGAGGTAGAGTACAGTGGAGCACTGTAGAGGTGGAGTACAGTGGAGTACAGTAGAGGTAGAGTACAGTGGAGCACAGTAGAGATAGAGTACAGTAGAGCACAGTAGAGGTAGAGTACAGTGGAGTATAGTAGAGGTAGAGTACAGTGGAGTATAGTTGAGGTAGACTACAGTGGAGCACAGTAGAGGTAGAGTACAGTGGAGTACAGTAGAGGTAGAGTACAGTGGAGCACAGTAGAGGTAGAGTACAGTGGAGTATAGTTGAGGTAGACTACAGTGGAGTACAGTAGAGGTAGAGTACAGTGGAGCACAGTAGAGATAGAGTACAGTAGAGCAGAGTAGAGGTAGAGTACGGTGGAGTACAGTAGAGGTAGAGCACAGTAGAGCAGAGTAGAGGTAGAGTACAGTGGAGTACAGTAGAGGTAGAGCACAGTGGAGCACTGTAGAGGTAGAATACAGTGGAGTAGAGTAGAGATAGAGTACATTGGAGCACAGTAGAGGTAGAGTACAGTGGAGCACAGTAGAGGTAGAGTACAGTGGAGCACAGTAGAGGTAGAGTACAGTGGAGTACAGTAGAGGTAGTGTACAGTGGAGCACAGTCGAGGTAGAGTACAGTGGAGCACAGTAGAGGTAGAGTACAGTGGAGTACAGTAGAGGTAGTGTACAGTGGAGCACAGTAGAGGTAGAGTACAGTGGAATATAGTTGAGGTAGACTACAGTGGAGTACAGTAGAGGTAGAGTAGAGTGGAGCACAGTAGAGATAGAGTACAGTAGAGCAGAGTAGAGGTAGAGTAGAGTGGAGTACAGTAGAGGTAGAGCACAGTGGAGCACTGTAGAGGTAGAATACAGTGGAGTAGAGTAGAGATAGAGTACATTGGAGCACAGTAGAGGTAGAGTACAGTGGAGCACAGTAGAGGTAGAGTACAGTGGAGCACAGTAGAGGTAGAGTACAGTGGAGTACAGTAGAGGTAGTGTACAGTGGAGCACAGTAGAGGTAGAGTACAGTGGAGCACAGTAGAGGTAGAGTACAGTGGAGTACAGTAGAGGTAGTGTACAGTGGAGCACAGTAGAGGTAGAGTACAGTGGAGTATAGTTGAGGTAGACTACAGTGGAGTACAGTAGAGGTAGAGTAGAGTGGAGCACAGTAGAGATAGAGTACAGTAGAGCAGAGTAGAGGTAGAGTAGAGTGGAGTACAGTAGAGGTAGAGCACAGTGGAGCACTGTAGAGGTAGAGTACAGTGGAGTACAGTAGAGATAGAGTACAGTGGAGCACAGTAGAGATAGAGTGCAGTAGAGCACAGTAGAGGTAGAGTACAGCTGAGCACAGTAGAGGTAGAGCACAGTGGAGCACTGTAGAGGTAGAGTACAGTCGAACACAGTAGAGATAAGTGTAGTGGAGTATAGTAGAGGTAGAGTACAGTGGAGTACAGTAGAGGTAGAGTACAGTGGAGTACAGTAGAGGTAGAGTAGAGTGGAGCACATTAGAGGTGGAATAGAGTAGAGTACAGTAGAGGTAGAGTACAGTGGAGTACAGTAGAAGTAGAGTACAGTGGAGCACAGTAGAGGTAGAGTAGAGTGGAGTACAGTAAAGGTAGAGTACAGTGGAGTACAGTAGAGGTAGAGTACAGTGGAGTAGAGTAGAGATAGAGTAGAGTGGAGCATAGCAGAGGTAGAGTACAGTGGATCACAGTAGAGATAGAGTACAGTGGAGTACAGTTGAGCACAGTAGAGGTAGAGTACAGTGGAGCACAGTAGCGATAGATTACAGTGGAGTACAGTAGAGATAGAGTACAGTGGAGTACAGTAGAGGTAGAGTACAGTGGAGCACAGTAGAGGTAGAGTACATTGGAGTATTGTTGAGGTAGACTACAGTGGAGTAGAGTAGAGATAGAGTACAGTAGAGCAGAGTAGAGGTAGAGTACAGTGGAGTACAGTAGAGGTAGAGCACAGTAGAGCAGAGTAGAGGTAGACTACAGTGGAGTACAGTAGAGGTATAGCACAGTGGAGCACTGTAGAGGTAGAGTACAGTGGAGTACAGTAGAGATAGAGTACAGTGGAGCACAGTAGAGGTAGAGTACAGTGGAGCACAGTAGAGGTAGAGTACAGTGGAGCACAGTAGAGTTAGAGTACAGTGGAGTACAGTAGAGGTAGAGTACAGTGGAGTACAGTAGAGGTAGAGTACAGTGGAGCACAGTAGAGGTAGAGTACAGTGGAGTACAGTGGAGCACAGTAGAGGTGGAGTAGAGTAGATTACAGTAGAGGTAGAGTAGAGTGGAGCACAGCAGAGGTAGAGTACAGTGGATCACAGTAGAGATAGAGTACAGTGGAGTACAGTTGAGCACAGTAGAGGTATAGTACAGTGGAGCACAGTAGCGATAGATTACAGTGGAGTACAGTAGAGATAGAGTACAGTGGAGTACAGTAGAGGTAGAGTACAGTGGAGCACAGTAGAGGTAGAGTACAGTGGAATATTGTTGAGGTAGACTACAGTGGAGTACAGTAGAGATAGAGTACAGTAGAGCAGAGTAGAGGTAGAGTACAGTGGAGTACAGTAGAGGTAGAGCACAGTAGAGCAGAGTAGAGGTAGAGTACAGTGGAGTACAGTAGAGGTATAGCAGAAGTGGAGCACTGTAGAGGTAGAGTACAGTGGAGTACAGAAGAGATAGAGTACAATGGAGCACAGTAGAGGTAGAGTACAGTGGAGCACAGTAGAGGTAGAGTACAGAGGAGCACAGTAGAGGTAGAGTACAGTGGAGTACAGTAGAGGTAGAGTACAGTGGAGTACAGTAGAGGTAGAGTACAGTGGAGTACAGTGGAGCACAGGTGAGGTGGAGTACAGTAGAGTACAGTAGAGGTAGGGTACAGTGGAGCACAGTAGAGGTAGAGTACAGTGGAGTACAGTGGAGTACAGTAGAGGTGGAGTACAGTAGAGTACAGTAGAGGTAGAGAACAGTACAGTACAGTAGAGGTAGAGTACAGTGGAGTACAGTAGAGGTAGAGTACAGTAGAGCACAGTTGAGGTAGAATACAGTGGAGTACAGTAGAGGTAGAGTACAGTGGAGTACAGTAGAGGTAGAGTACAGTGGAGTACAGTAGAGGTAGAGTACAGTACAGTACAGTAGAGGTAGAGTACAGTGGAGTACAGTAGAGGTAGAGTACAGTAGAGCACAGTAGAGGTAGAATACAGTGGAGTACAGTAGAGGTAGAGTACAGTGGAGTACAGTAGAGGTAGAGTACATTGGAGTACAGTAGAGAAAGAGTACAGTGGAGCACATTATAGGTAGAGTACAGTGGAGCACAGTAGAGGTAGAGTACAGTGGAGCACAGTAGAGGTAGAGTACAGTGGAGTACAGTAGAGGTAGAGTACAGTGGAGTACAGTAGAGGTAGAGTACAGTGGAGCACAGTAGAGGTAGAGTACAGTGGAGTACAGTGGAGCACATTAGAGGTGGAGTACAGTAGAGTACAGTAGAGGTAGAGTACAGTGGAGCACAGTAGAGGTAGAGTACAGTGGAGTACAGTGGAGTACAGTAGAGGTGCAGTACAGTAGAGTACAGTAGAGGTAGAGAACAGTACAGTACAGTAGAGGTAGAGTACAGTGGAGTACAGTAGAGGTAGAGTACAGTAGAGCACAGTATAGGTAGAATAAAGTGGAGTACAGTAGAGGTAGAGTACAGTGGAGCACAGTAGAGGTAGAGTACAGTGGAGTACAGTGGAGCACATTAGAGGTGGAGTACAGTAGAGTACAGTAGAGGTAGAGTACAGTGGAGCACAGTAGAGGTAGAGTACAGTGGAGTACAGTGGAGTACAGTAGAGGTGCAGTACAGTAGAGTACAGTAGAGGTAGAGAACAGTACAGTACAGTAGAGGTAGAGTACAGTGGAGTACAGTAGAGGTATAGCACAGTGGAGCACTGTAGAGGTAGAGTACAGTGGAGTACAGTAGAGATAGAGTACAGTGGAGTACAGTAGAGATAGAGTACAGTCGAACACAGTAGAGATAAGTGTAGTGGAGTATAGTAGAGGTAGAGTACAGTGGAGTACAGTAGAGGTAGAGTACAGTGGAGTACAGTAGAGGTAGAGTAGAGTGGAGCACATTAGAGGTGGAGTAGAGTAGAGTACAGTAGAGGTAGAGTACAGTGGAGTACAGTAGAAGTAGAGTACAGTGGAGCACATTAGAGGTAGAGTAGAGTGGAGTACAGTAGAGGTAGAGTACAGTGGAGTACAGCAGAGGTAGAGTACAATGGAGTAGAGTAGAGATAGAGTAGAGTGGAGCACAGCAGAGGTAGAGTACAGTGGATCACAGTAGAGATAGAGTACAGTGGAGTACAGTTGAGCACAGTAGAGGTATAGTACAGTGGAGCAGAGTAGCGATAGATTACAGTGGAGTACAGTAGAGATAGAGTACAGTGGAGTACAGTAGAGGTAGAGTACAGTGGAGCACAGTAGAGGTAGAGTACACTGGAGTATTGTTGAGGTAGACTACAGTGGAGTACAGTAGAGATAGAGTACAGTAGAGCAGAGTAGAGGTAGAGTACAGTGGAGTACAGTAGAGGTAGAGCACAGTAGAGCAGAGTAGAGGTAGAGTACAGTGGAGTACAGTAGAGGTATAGCACAGTGGAGCACTGTAGAGGTAGAGTACAGTGGAGTACAGTAGAGATAGAGTACAGTGGAACACAGTAGAGGTAGAGTACAGTGGAGCACAGTAGAGGTAGAGTACAGTGGAGCACAGTAGAGGTAGAGTACAGTGGAGTATAGTAGAGGTAGAGTACAGTGGAGTTCAGTAGATGTAGAGTACAGTGGAGCACAGTAGAGGTAGAGTACAGTGGAGTACAGTGGAGCACAGTAGAGGTGGAGTACAGTAGAGTACAGTAGAGGCAGAGTACAGTGGAGCACAGTAGAGGTAGAGTACAGTGGAGTACAGTGGAGTACAGTAGAGGTGGAGTACAGTAGAGTACAGTAGAGGTAGTGTACATTGGAGCACAGTAGAGGTAGAGTACAGTGGAGTACAGTGGAGTACAGTAGAGGTGGAGTACAGTAGAGTACAGTAGAGGTAGAGAACAGTACAGTACAGTAGAGGTAGAGTACAGTGGAGTACAGTAGTGGTAGAGTACAGTAGAGCACAGTAGAGGTAGAATACAGTGGAGTAGAGTAGAGGTAGAGTACAGTGGAGTACAGTAGAGGTAGAGTACAGTGGAGTACAGTAGAGGTAGAGTACAGTACAGTACAGTAGAGGTAGAGTATAGTGGAGTACAGTAGAGGTAGAGTACAGTAGAGCACAGTAGAGGTAGAATACAGTGGAGTACAGTAGAGGTAGAGTACCGTGGAGTACAGTAGAGGTAGAGTACAGTGGAGTACTGTAGAGATAGAGTACAGTGGAGCACAGTAGAGGTAGAGTACAGTGGAGCACAGTAGAGGTAGAGTACAGTGGAGCACAGTAGAGGTAGAGTACAGTGGAGCACAGTAGAGGTAGAGTACAGTGGAGTACAGTAGAGGTAGAGTACAGTGGAGTACAGTAGAGGTAGAGTACAGTGGAGCACAGTAGAGGTAGAGTACAGTGGAGTACAGTGGAGCACAGTAGAGGTGGAGTATAGTAGAGTACAGTAGAGGTAGAGTACAGTGGAGCACAGTAGAGGTAGAGTACAGTGGAGTACAGTGGAGTACAGTAGAGGTGGAGTACAGTAGAGTACAGTAGAGGTAGAGAACAGTACAGTACAGTAGAGGTAGAGTACAGTGGAGTACAGTAGAGGTAGAGTACAGTAGAGCACAGTAGAGGTAGAATACAGTGGAGTACAGTAGAGGTAGTGTACAGTGGAGTAGAGTAGAGATAGAGTACAGTGGAGCACAGTAGAGGTAGAGTACAGTGGAGCACAGTAGAGGTAGAGTACAGTGGAGCACAGTAGAGGTAGAGTACAGTGGAGCACAGTAGAGGTAGAGTACAGTGGAGTACAGTAGAGGTAGAGTACAGTGGAATACAGTAGAGGTAGAGTACAGTGGAGCACAGTAGAGGTAGAGTACAGTGGAGTACAGTAGAGGTAGAGTACAGTAGAGCACAGTAGAGGTAGAATACAGTGAAGTACAGTAGAGGTAGAGTACAGTGGAGTACAGTAGAGGTAGAGTACAGTGGACTACAGTAGAGATAGAGTACAGTGGAGCACAGTAGAGGTAGAGTACGGTGGAGTATAGTTGAGGTAGACTACAGTGGAGTACAGTAGAGGTAGAGTACAGTGGAGCACAGTAGAGATAGTGTACAGTAGAGCAGAGTAGAGGTAGAGTACAGTGGAATACAGTAGAGGTAGAGTACAGTGGAGCACTGTAGAGGTGGAGTACAGTGGAGTACAGTAGAGGTAGAGTACAGTGGAGCACAGTAGAGATAGAGTACAGTAGAGCACAGTAGAGGTAGAGTACAGTGGAGTACAGTAGAGGTAGAGCACAGTGGAGCACTGTAGAGGTAGAATACAGTGGAGTAGAGTAGAGAGAGAGTACAGTGGAGCACAGTAGAGGTAGAGTACAGTGGAGCACAGTAGAGGTAGAGTACAGTTGAGCACAGTAGAGGTAGAGTACAGTGGAGTACAGTAGAGGTAGTGTACAGTGGAGCACAGTAGAGGTAGAGTACAGTGGAGCACAGTAGAGGTAGAGTACAGTGGAGTACAGTAGAGGTAGTGTACAGTGGAGCACAGTAGAGGTAGAGTACAGTGGAGCACAGTAGAGGTAGAGTACAGTGGAGCACAGTAGAGAAGGAGTAGAGTAGAGCAGAGTAGAGGTAGAGTACATTGGAGTACAGTAGAGGTAGAGTACAGTGGAGCACTGTAGAGGTGGAGTACAGTGGAGTACAGTAGAGGTAGAGTACAGTGGAGCACAGTAGAGATAGAGTACAGTAGAGCACAGTAGAGGTAGAGTACAGTGGAGTACAGTAGAGGTAGTGTACAGTGGAGCACAGTAGAGGTAGAGTACAGTGGAGCACAGTAGAGGTAGAGTACAGTGGAGTACACTAGAGGTAGAGTACAGTGGAGCACAGTAGAGGTAGAGTACAGTAGAGCACAGTTGAGGTAGAATACAGTGGAGTACAGTAGAGGTAGAGTACAGTGGAGTACAGTAGAGGTAGAGTACAGTACAGTACAGTAGAGGTAGAGTACAGTCGAGTACAGTAGAGGTAGAGTACAGTAGAGCACAGTAGAGGTAGAATACAGTGGAGTACAGTAGAGGTAGAGTACAGTGGAGTACAGTAGAGGTAGAGTACATTGGAGTACAGTAGAGAAAGAGTACAGTGGAGCACATTAGAGGTAGAGTACAGTGGAGCACAGTAGAGGTAGAGTACAGTGGAGCACAGTAGAGGTAGAGTACAGTGGAGTACAGTAGAGGTAGAGTACAGTGGAGTACAGTAGAGGTAGAGTACAGTGGAGCACAGTAGAGGTAGAGTACAGTGGAGTACAGTGGAGCACAGTAGAGGTGGAGTACAGTAGAGTACAGTAGAGGTAGAGTACAGTGGAGCACAGTAGAGGTAGAGTACAGTGGAGTACAGTAGAGGTGCAGTACAGTAGAGTACAGTAGAGGTAGAGAACAGTACAGTACAGTAGAGGTAGAGTACAGTGGAGTACAGTAGAGGTAGAGTACAGTAGAGCACAGTAGAGGTAGAATAAAGTGGAGTACAGTAGAGGTAGAGTACAGTGGAGTACAGTAGAGGTAGAGTACAGTGGAGTACAGTAGAGATAGAGTACAGTGGAGTACAGTAGAGATAGAGTACAGTCGAACACAGTAGAGATTAGTGTAGTGGAGTATAGTAGAGGTAGAGTACAGTGGAGTACAGTAGAGGTAGAGTACAGTGGAGTACAGTAGAGGTAGAGTAGAGTGGAGCACATTAGAGGTGGAGTAGAGTAGAGTACAGTAGAGGTAGAGTACAGTGGAGTACAGTAGAAGTAGAGTACAGTGGAGCACATTAGAGGTAGAGTAGAGTGGAGTACAGTAGAGGTAGAGTACAGTGGAGTACAGTAGAGGTAGAGTACAATGGAGTAGAGTAGAGATAGAGTAGAGTGGAGCACAGCAGAGGTAGAGTACAGTGGATCACAGTAGAGATAGAGTACAGTGGAGTACAGTTGAGCACAGTAGAGGTATAGTACAGTGGAGCAGAGTAGCGATAGATTACAGTGGAGTACAGTAGAGATAGAGTACAGTGGAGTACAGTAGAGGTAGAGTACAGTGGAGCACAGTAGAGGTAGAGTACACTGGAGTATTGTTGAGGTAGACTACAGTGGAGTACAGTAGAGATAGAGTACAGTAGAGCAGAGTAGAGGTAGAGTACAGTGGAGTACAGTAGAGGTAGAGCACAGTAGAGCAGAGTAGAGGTAGAGTACAGTGGAGTACAGTAGAGGTATAGCACAGTGGAGCACTGTAGAGGTAGAGTACAGTGGAGTACAGTAGAGATAGAGTACAGTGGAGCACAGTAGAGGTAGAGTACAGTGGAGCACAGTAGAGGTAGAGTACAGTGGAGCACAGTAGAGGTAGAGTACAGTGGAGTACAGTAGAGGTAGAGTACAGTGGAGTTCAGTAGAAGTAGAGTACAGTGGAGCACAGTAGAGGTAGAGTACAGTGGAGTACAGTGGAGCACAGTAGAGGTGGAGTACAGTAGAGTACAGTAGAGGCAGAGTACATTGGAGCACAGTAGAGGTAGAGTACAGTGGAGTACAGTGGAGTACAGTAGAGGTGGAGTACAGTAGAGTACAGTAGAGGTAGTGTACAGTGGAGCACAGTAGAGGTAGAGTACAGTGGAGTACAGTGGAGTACAGTAGAGGTGGAGTACAGTAGAGTACAGTAGAGGTAGAGAACAGTACAGTACAGTAGAGGTAGAGTACAGTGGAGTACAGTAGAGGTAGAGTACAGTAGAGCACAGTAGAGGTAGAATACAGTGGAGTAGAGTAGAGGTAGAGTACAGTGGAGTACAGTAGAGGTAGAGTACAGTGGAGTACAGTAGAGGTAGAGTACAGTACAGTACAGTAGAGGTAGAGTATAGTGGAGTACAGTAGAGGTAGAGTACAGTAGAGCACAGTAGAGGTAGAATACAGTGGAGTACAGTAGAGGTAGAGTACAGTGAAGTACAGTAGAGGTAGAGTACAGTGGAGTACAGTAGAGGTAGAGTACAGTGGAGCACAGTAGAGGTAGAGTACAGTGGAGCACAGTAGAGGTAGAGTACAGTGGAGCACATTAGAGGTAGAGTACAGTGGAGTACAGTAGAGGTAGAGTACAGTGGAGTACAGTAGAGGTAGAGTACAGTGGAGCACAGTAGAGGTAGAGTACAGTGGAGTACAGTGGAGCACAGTAGAGGTGGAGTACAGTAGAGTACAGTAGAGGTAGAGTACAGTGGAGCACAGTAGAGGTAGAGTACAGTGGAGTACAGTGGAGTACAGTAGAGGTGGAGTACAGTAGAGTACAGTAGAGGTAGAGAACAGTACAGTACAGTAGAGGTAGAGTACAGTGGAGTACAGTAGAGGTAGAGTACAGTAGAGCACAGTAGAGGTAGAATACAGTGGAGTACAGTAGAGGTAGAGTACAGTGGAGTAGAGTAGAGATAGAGTACAGTGGAGCACAGTAGAGGTAGAGTACAGTGGAGCACAGTAGAGGTAGAGTACAGTGGAGCACAGTAGAGGTAGAGTACAGTGGAGTACAGTAGAGGTAGAGTACAGTGGAGTACAGTAGAGGTAGAGTACAGTGGAGCACAGTAGAGGTAGAGTACAGTGGAGTACAGTAGAGGTAGAGTACAGTAGAGCACAGTAGAGGTAGAGTACAGTGGAGTACAGTAGAGGTAGAGTACAGTAGAGCACAGTAGAGGTAGAATACAGTGAAGTACAGTAGAGGTAGAGTACAGTGGAGTACAGTAGAGGTAGAGTACAGTGGACTACAGTAGAGGTAGAGTACAGTGGAGCACAGTAGAGGTAGAGTACAGTGGAGTACAGTAGAGGTAGAGTACAGTGGAGCACAGTAGAGCTAGAGTACAGTGGAGTACAGTGGAGCACAGTAGAGGTAGAGTACAGTGGAGTACAGTAGAGGTAGAGTACAGTAGAGCACAGTAGAGGTAGAGTACAGTGGAGTACAGTAGAGGTAGAGTACAGTAGAGCACAGTAGAGGTAGAATACAGTGAAGTACAGTAGAGGTAGAGTACAGTGGAGTACAGTAGAGGTAGAGTACAGTGGACTACAGTAGAGGTAGAGTACAGTGGAGCACAGTAGAGATAGAGTACAGTGGAGCACAGTAGAGGTAGAGTACAGTGGAGCAGAGTAGAGGTAGAGTACAGTGGAGCACAGTAGAGGTAGAGTACAGTGGAGTACAGTAGAGGTAGAGTACAGTGGAGTACAGTAGAGGTAGAGTACAGTGGAGCACAGTAGAGGTAGAGTACAGTGGAGTACAGTAGAGGTAGAGTACAGTAGAGCACAGTAGAGGTAGAATACAGTGAAGTACAGTAGAGGTAGAGTACAGTGGAGTACAGTAGAGGTAGAGTACAGTGGACTACAGTAGAGGTAGAGTACAGTGGAGCACAGTAGAGGTAGAGTACAGTGGAGTACAGTAGAGGTAGAGTACAGTGGAGCACAGTAGAGCTAGAGTACAGTGGAGTACAGTGGAGCACAGTAGAGGTGGAGTACAGTAGAGTAGAGTATAGGTTGAGTACAGTGGAGTACAGTAGAGATAGAGTAGAGTGGAGTAGAGGAGAGATAAAGTACAGTGGATTAGAGTAGAGATAGAGTACAGTGGAGTATAGTTGAGGTAGAGTACAGTGGAGCACAGTAGAGGTAGAGTACGGTGGAGTATAGTTGAGGTAGACTACAGTGGAGTACAGTAGAGGTAGAGTACAGTGGAGCACAGTAGAGATAGTGTACAGTAGAGCAGAGTAGAGGTAGAGTACAGTGGAATACAGTAGAGGTAGAGTACAGTGGAGCACTGTAGAGGTGGAGTACAGTGGAGTACAGTAGAGGTAGAGTACAGTGGAGCACAGTAGAGATAGAGTACAATAGAGCACAGTAGAGGTAGAGTACAGTGGAGTATAGTAGAGGTAGAGTACAGTGGAGTATAGTTGAGGTAGACTACAGTGGAGCACAGTAGAGGTAGAGTACAGTGGAGTACAGTAGAGGTAGAGTACAGTGGAGTATAGTTGAGGTAGACTACAGTGGAGTACAGTAGAGGTAGAGTACAGTGGAGCACAGTAGAGATAGAGTACAGTAGAGCAGAGTAGAGGTAGAGTACGGTGGAGTACAGTAGAGGTAGAGCACAGTAGAGCAGAGTAGAGGTAGAGTACAGTGGAGTACAGTAGAGGTAGAGCACAGTGGAGCACTGTAGAGGTAGAATACAGTGGAGTAGAGTAGAGATAGAGTACAGTGGAGCACAGTAGAGGTAGAGTACAGTGGAGCACAGTAGAGGTAGAGTACAGTGGAGCACAGTAGAGGTAGAGTACAGTGGAGTACAGTAGAGGTAGTGTACAGTGGAGCACAGTAGAGGTAGAGTACAGTGGAGCACTGTAGAGGTGGAGTACAGTGGAGTACAGTAGAGGTAGAGTACAGTGGAGCACAGTAGAGATAGAGTACAGTAGAGCACAGTAGAGGTAGAGTACAGTGGAGTACAGTAGAGGTAGTGTACAATGGAGCACAGTAGAGGTAGAGTACAGTGGAGCACAGTAGAGGTAGAGTACAGTGGAGTACACTAGAGGTAGAGTACAGTGGAGCACAGTAGAGGTAGAGTACAGTGGAGTATAGTTGAGGTAGACTACAGTGGAGTACGGTAGATGTAGAGTAGAGTGGAGCACAGTAGAGATAGAGTACAGTAGAGCAGAGTAGAGGTAGAGTACAGTGGAGCACAGTAGAGGTAGAGCACAGTGGAGCACTGTAGAGGTAGAGTACAGTGGAGTACAGTAGAGATAGAGTACAGTGGAGCACAGTAGAGATAGAGTGCAGTAGAGCACAGTAGAGGTAGAGTACAGCTGAGCACAGTAGAGGTAGAGTACAGTAGAGCAGAGTAGAGGTAGAGTACAGTGGAGTACAGTAGAGGTAGAGCACAGTGGAGCACTGTAGAGGTAGAGTACAGTCGAACACAGTAGAGATAAGTGTAGTAGACTATAGTAGAGGTAGAGTACAGTGGAGTACAGTAGAGGTAGAGTACAGTGGAGTACAGTAGAGGTAGAGTAGAGTGGAGCACATTAGAGGTGGAATAGAGTAGAGTACAGTAGAGGTAGAGTACAGTGGAGTACAGTAGAAGTAGAGTACAGTGGAGCACAGTAGAGGTAGAGTAGAGTGGAGTACAGTAGAGGTAGAGTACAGTCGAGTACAGTAGAGGTAGAGTACAGTGGAGTAGAGTAGAGATAGAGTAGAGTGGAGCATAGCAGAGGTAGAGTACAGTGGATCACAGTAGAGATAGAGTACAGTGGAGTACAGTTGAGCACAGTAGAGGTATAGTACAGTGGAGCACAGTAGCGATAGATTACAGTGGAGTACAGTAGAGATAGAGTACAATGGAGTACAGTAGAGGTAGAGTACAGTGGAGCACAGTAGAGGTAGAGTACAGTGGAGTATTGTTGAGGTAGACTACAGTGGAGTAGAGTAGAGATAGAGTACAGTAGAGCAGAGTAGAGGTAGAGTACAGTGGAGTAGAGTAGAGGTAGAGCACAGTAGAGCAGAGTAGAGGTAGAGTACAGTGGAGTACAGTAGAGGTATAGCACAGTGGAGCACTGTAGAGGTAGAGTACAGTGGAGTACAGTAGAGATAGAGTACAGAGGAGCACAGTAGAGGTAGAGTACAGTGGAGCACAGTAGAGGTAGAGTACAGTGGAGCACAGTAGAGGTAGAGTACAGTGGAGTACAGTAGAGGTAGAGTACAGTGGAGTACAGTAGAGGTAGAGTACAGTGGAGCACAGTAGAGGTAGAGTACAGTGGAGTACAGTGGAGCACAGTAGAGGTGGAGTAGAGTAGAGTACAGTAGAGGTAGAGTAGAGTGGAGCACAGCAGAGGTAGAGTACAGTGGATCACAGTAGAGATAGAGTACAGTGGAGTACAGTTGAGCACAGTAGAGGTATAGTACAATGGAGCACAGTAGCGATAGATTACAGTGGAGTACAGTAGAGATAGAGTACAGTGGAGTACAGTAGAGGTGGAGTACAGTGGAGCACAGTAGAGGTAGAGTACAGTGGAATATTGTTGAGGTAGACTACAGTGGAGTACAGTAGAGATAGAGTACAGTAGAGCAGAGTAGAGGTAGAGTACAGTGGAGTACAGTAGAGGTAGAGCACAGTAGAGCAGAGTAGAGGTAGAGTACAGTGGAGTACAGTAGAGGTATAGCAGAAGTGGAGCACTGTAGAGGTAGAGTACAGTGGAGTACAGAAGAGATAGAGTACAGTGGAGCACAGTAGAGGTAGAGTACAGTGGAGCACAGTAGAGGTAGAGTACAGTGGAGCACAGTAGAGGTAGAGTACAGTGGAGTACAGTAGAGGTAGAGTACAGTGGAGTACAGTAGAGATAGAGTACAGTGGAGTACAGTGGAGCACAGTAGAGGTATAGTACAGTGGAGCACTGTAGAGGTAGAATACAGTGGAGTAGAGTAGAGATAGAGTACATTGGAGCACAGTAGAGGTAGAGTACAGTGGAGCACAGTAGAGGTAGAGTACAGTGGAGTGCAGTAGAGGTAGAGTACAGTGGAGTACAGTAGAGTTAGAGTACAGTGGAGTACAGTAGAGGTATAGCACAGTGGAGCACTGTAGAGGTAGAGTACAATGGAGTACAGTAGAGATAGAGTACAGTGGAGCACAGTAGAGGTAGAGTACAGTGGAGCACAGTAGAGGTAGAGTACAGTGGAGCACAGTAGAGGTAGAGTACAGTGGAGTACAGTAGAGGTAGAGTACAGTGGAGTACAGTAGAGGTAGAGTACAGTGGAGCACAGTAGAGGTAGAGTACAGTGGAGTACAGTGGAGCACAGTAGAGGTGGAGTAGAGTAGAGTACAGTAGAGGTAGAGTACAGTGGAGTACAGTAGAGGTAGAGTACAGTACAGTACAGTAGAGGTAGAGTACAGTGGAGTACAGTAGAGGTAGAGTACAGTAGAGCACAGTAGAGTTAGAATACAGTGGAGTACAGTAGAGGTAGTGTACAGTGGAGTACAGTAGAGGTAGAGTACAGTGGAGTACAGTAGAGGTAGAGTACAGTGGAGTACAGTAGAGATAGAGTACAGTGGAGCACAGTAGAGGTAGAGTACAGTGGAGCACAGTAGAGGTAGAGTACAGTGGAGCACAGTAGAGGTAGAGTACAGTGGAGTACAGTAGAGGTAGAGTACAGTGGAGCACAGTAGAGGTAGAGTACAGTGGAGTATAGTAGAGGTAGAGTACTGTAGAGCACAGTAGAGATAGAGTACAGTAGAGCACAGTAGAGGTAGAGTACAGTGGAGCACAGTAGAGGAAGAGGACAGTGTAGTACAGTAGAGATAGAGTACAGTCGAACACAGTAGAGATAAGTGTAGTGGAGTATAGTAGAGGTAGAGTACAGTGGAGTACAGTAGAGGTAGAATAGAGTGGAGCAAATTAGAGGTGGAGTAGAGTAGAGTACAGTAGAGGTAGAGTACAGTGGAGTACAGTAGAAGTAGAGTACAGTGGAGCACAGTAGAGGTAGAGTAGAGTGGAGTACAGTAGAGGTAGAGTACAGTGGAGTACAGTAGAGGTAGAGTACAGTGGAGTAGAGTAGAGATAGAGTAGAGTGGAGCACAGCAGAGGTAGAGTACAGTGGATCACAGTAGAGATAGAGTACAGTGGAGTACAGTTGAGCACAGTAGAGGTATAGTACAGTGGAGCACAGTAGCGATAGATTACAGTGGAGTACAGTAGAGATAGAGTACAGTGGAGTACAGTAGAGGTAGAGTACAGTGGAGCACAGTAGAGGTAGAGTACAGTGGAGTATTGTTGAGGTAGACTACAGTGGAGTACAGTAGAGATAGAGTACAGTACAGCAGAATAGAGGTAGAGTACAGTGGAGTACAGTAGAGGTAGAGCACAGTAGAGCAGAGTAGAGGTAGAGTACAGTGGACTACAGTAGAGGTATAGCACAGTGGAGCCTTGTAGAGGTATAGTACAGTGGAGTACAGTAGAGATCGAGTACAGTGGAGCACAGTAGAGGTAGAGTACAGTGGAGCACAGTAGAGGTAGAGTACAGTGGAGCACAGTAGAGGTAGAGTACAGTGGAGTACAGTAGAGGTAGAGTACAGTGGAGTACAGTAGAGATAGAGTACAGTGGAGCACAGTAGAGGTAGAGTACAGTGGAGCACAGCAGAGGTAGAGTACAGTGGAGCACAGTAGAGGTAGAGTACAGTGGAGTACAGTAGAGGTAGAGTACAGTGGAGCACAGTAGAGGTAGAGTACAGTGGAGTACAGTGGAGCACAGTAGAGGTGGAGTAGAGTAGAGTACAGTAGAGGTAGAGTAGAGTGGAGCACAGCAGAGGTAGAGTACAGTGGATCACAGTAGAGATAGAGTACAGTGGAGTACAGTTGAGCACAGTAGAGGTATAGTACAGTGGAGCACAGTAGCGATAGATTACAGTGGAGTACAGTAGAGATAGAGTACAGTGGAGTACAGTAGAGGTGGAGTACAGTGGAGCACAGTAGAGGTAGAGTACAGTGGAATATTGTTGAGGTAGACTACAGTGGAGTACAGTAGAGATAGAGTACAGTAGAGCAGAGTAGAGGTAGAGTACAGTGGAGTACAGTAGAGGTAGAGCACAGTAGAGCAGAGTAGAGGTAGAGTACAGTGGAGTACAGTAGAGGTATAGCAGAAGTGGAGCACTGTAGAGGTAGAGTACAGTGGAGTACAGAAGAGATAGAGTACATTGGAGTACAGTAGAGGTAGAGCACAGTGGAGCACAGTAGAGGTAGAGTACAGTGGAGTAGAGTAGAGATAGAGTACATTGGAGCACAGTAGAGGTAGAGTACAGTGGAGCACAGTAGAGGTAGAGTACAGTGGAGTACAGTAGAGGTAGAGTACAGTGGAGTACAGTAGAGGTAGAGTACAGTGGAGTATAGTTGAGGTAGACTACAGTGGAGTACAGTAGAGATAGAGTACAGTAGAGCAGAATAGAGGTAGAGTACAGTGGAGTACAGTAGAGGTAGAGCACAGTAGATCAGAGTAGAGGTAGAGTACAGTGGACTACAGTAGAGGTATAGCACAATGGAGCACTGTAGAGGTATAGTACAGTGGAGTACAGTAGAGATAGAGTACAGTGGAGCACAGTAGAGGTAGAGTACAGTGGAGCACAGTAGAGGTAGAGTACAGTGGAGCACAGTAGAGGTAGAGTACAGTGGAGTACAGTAGAGGTAGAGTACAGTGGAGTACAGTAGAGGTAGAGTACAGTGGAGCACAGTAGAGGTAGAGTACAGTGGAGTACAGTGGAGCACAGTAGAGGTGGAGTACAGTAGAGTACAGTAGAGGTAGAGTACAATGGAGCACAGTAGAGGTAGAGTACAGTGGAGTACAGTGGAGTACAGTAGAGGTGGAGTACAGTAGAGTACACTAGAGGTAGAGAACAGTACAGTACAGTAGAGGTAGAGTACAGTGGAGTACAGTAGAGGTAGAGTACAGTAGAGCACAGTAGAGGTAGAATACAGTGGAGTACAGTAGAGGTAGAATACAGTGGAGTACAGTAGAGGTAGAGTACAGTACAGTGGAGTACAGTAGAGGTAGAGTACAGTACAGTACAGTAGAGGTAGAGTACAGTGGAGTACAGTAGAGATAGAGTACATTGGAGCACAGTAGAGGTAGAGTACAGTGGAGCACAGTAGAGGTAGAGTACAGTGGAGTACAGTAGAGGTAGAGTACAGTGGAGTACAGTAGAGGTAGAGTACAGTGGAGTACAGTAGAGATAGAGTACAGTGGAGCACAGTAGAGGTAGAGTACAGTGGAGCACAGTAGAGGTAGAGTACAGTGGAGCACAGTAGAGGTAGAGTACAGTGGAGTACAGTAGAGGTAGAGTACAGTGGAGCACAGTAGAGGTAGAGTACAGTGGAGTATAGTAGAGGTAGAGTACTGTAGAGCACAGTAGAGATAGAGTACAGTAGAGCACAGTAGAGGTAGAGTACAGTGGAGCACAGTAGAGGAAGAGGACAGTGTAGTACAGTAGAGATAGAGTACAGTCGAACACAGTAGAGATAAGTGTAGTGGAGTATAGTAGAGGTAGAGTACAGTGGAGTACAGTAGAGATAGAGTAGAGTGGAGCACATTAGAGGTGGAGTAGAGTAGAGTACAGTAGAGGTAGAGTACAGTGGAGCACAGTAGAGGTAGAGTACAGTGGAGTACAGTGGAGCACAGTAGAGATGGAGTACAGTGGAGCACAGTAGAGGTAGAGTACAGTGGAGTACAGTGGAGTACAGTAGATGTGGAGTACAGTAGAGTACAGTAGAGGTAGAGAACAGTACAGTACAGTAGAGGTAGAGTACAGTGGAGTACAGTAGAGGTAGAGTACAGTAGAGCACAGTAGAGGTAGAATACAGTGGAGTACAGTAGAGGTAGAGTACAGTGGAGTACAGTAGAGGTAGAGTACAGTGGAGTACAGTAGAGGTAGAGTACAGTACAGTACAGTAGAGGTAGAGTATAGTGGAGTACAGTAGAGGTAGAGTACAGTAGAGCACAGTAGAGGTAGAATGCAGTGGAGTACAGTAGAGGTAGAGTACAGTGGAGTACAGTAGAGGTAGAGTACAGTGGAGTACAGTAGAGATAGAGTACAGTGGAGCACAGTAGAGGTAGAGTACAGTGGAGCACAGTAGAGGTAGAGTACAGTGGAGCACAGTAGAGGTAGAGTACAGTGGAGTACAGTAGAGGTAGAGTACAGTGGAGCACAGTAGAGGTAGAGTACAGTGGAGCACAGTAGAGGAAGAGGACAGTGTAGTACAGTAGAGATAGAGTACAGTCGAACACAGTAGAGATAAGTGTAGTGGAGTATAGTAGAGGTAGAGTACAGTGGAGTACAGTAGAGGTAGAGTACAGTGGAGCACATTAGAGGTGGAGTAGAGTAGAGTACAGTAGAGGTAGAGTACAGTGGAGTACAGTAGAAGTAGAGTACAGTGGAGCACAGTAGAGGTAGAGTAGAGTGGAGTACAGTAGAGGTAGAGTACAGTGGAGTACAGTAGAGGTAGAGTACAGTGGAGTAGAGTAGAGATAGATTAGAGTGGAGCACAGCAGAGGTAGAGTACAGTGGATCACAGTAGAGATAGAGTACAGTGGAGTACAGTTGAGCACAGTAGAGGTATAGTACAGTGGAGCACAGTAGCGATAGATTACAGTGGAGTACAGTAGAGATAGAGTATAGTGGAGTACATTAGAGGTAGAGTACAGTGGAGCACAGTAGAGGTAGAGTACAGTGGAGTATTGTTGAGGTAGACTACAGTGGAGTACGGTAGAGATGGAGTACAGTAGAGCAGAATAGAGGTAGAGTACAGTGGAGTACAGTAGAGGTAGAGCACAGTAGAGCAGAGTAGAGGTAGAGTACAGTGGACTACAGTAGAGGTATAGCACAGTGGAGCACTGTAGAGGTAGAGTACAGTGGAGTACAGTAGAGATAGAGTACAGTGGAGCACAGTAGAGGTAGAGTACAGTGGAGCACAGTAGAGGTAGAGTACAGTGGAACACAGTAGAGGTAGAGTACAGTGGAGTACAGTAGAGGTAGAGTACAGTGGAGTACAGTAGAGGTAGAGTACAGTGGAGCACAGTAGAGGTAGAGTACAGTGGAGTACAGTGGAGCACAGTAGAGGTGGAGTACAGTAGAGTACAGTAGAGGTAGAGTACAGTGGAGCACAGTAGAGGTAGAGTACAGTGGAGTACAGTGGAGCACAGTAGAGGTGGAGTACAGTAGAGTACAGTAGAGGTAGAGTACAATGGAGCACAGTAGAGGTAGAGTACAGTGGAGTACAGTGGAGTACAGTAGAGGTGGAGTACAGTAGAGTACATTAGAGGTAGAGAACAGTACAGTACAGTAGAGGTAGAGTACAGTGGAGTACAGTAGAGGTAGAGTACAGTAGAGCACAGTAGAGGTAGAATACAGTGGAGTACAGTAGAGGTAGAATACAGTGGAGTACAGTAGAGGTAGAGTACAGTGGAGTACAGTAGAGGTAGAGTACAGTACAGTACAGTAGAGGTAGAGTACAGTGGAGTACAGTAGAGGTAGAGTACAGTAGAGCACAGTAGAGGTAGAATACAGTGGAGTACAGTAGAGGTAGAGTACAGTGGAGTACAGTAGAGGTAGAGTACAGTGGAGTACAGTAGAGATAGAGTACAGTGGAGCACAGTAGAGGTAGAGTACAGTGGAGCACAGTAGAGGTAGAGTACAGTGGAGCACAGTAGAGGTAGAGTACAGTGGAGTACAGTAAAGGTAGAGTACAGTGGAGTACAGTAGAGGTAGAGTACAGTGGAGTACAGTAGAGGTAGAGTACAGTGGAAACAGTAGAGGTAGAGTACAGTGGAGTACAGTAGAGATAGAGTACAGTGGAGCACAGTAGAGGTAGAGTACAGTGGAGCACAGTAGAGGTAGAGTACAGGTGAGCACAGTAGAGATAGAGTACAGTGGAGCACAGTAGAGGTAGAGTACAGTGGAGCACAGTAGAGGTAGAGTACAGTGGAGCACAGTAGAGGTAGAGTACAGTGGAGTACAGTAGAGGTAGAGTACAGTGGAGTACAGTAGAGGCAGAGTACAGTGGAGCACAGTAGAGATAGAGTACAGTGGAGCACAGTAGAGGTAGAGTACAGTGGAGCACAGTAGAGGTAGAGTACAGTGGAGCACAGTAGAGGTAGAGTACAGTGGAGTACAGCAGAGGTAGAGTACAGTGGAGTACAGTAGAGGTAGAGTACAGTGGAGCACAGTAGAGGTAGAGTACAGTGGAGTACAGTGGAGCACAGTAGAGGTGGAGTACAGTGGAGCACAGTAGAGGTAGAGTACAGTGGAGTACAGTGGAGTACAGTAGATGTGGAGTACAGTAGAGTACAGTAGAGGTAGAGAACAGTACAGTACAGTAGAGGTAGAGTACAGTGGAGTACAGTAGAGGTAGAGTACAGTAGAGAACAGTAGAGGTAGAATACAGTGGAGTACAGTAGAGGTAGAGTTCAGTGGAGTACAGTAGAGGTAGAGTACAGTGGAGTACAGTAGAGGTAGAGTACAGTGGAGTATAGTTGAGGTAGACTACAGTGGAGTACATTAGAGATAGAGTACAGTAGAGCAGAATAGAGGTAGAGTACAGTGGAGTACAGTAGAGGTAGAGTACAGTAGATCAGAGTAGAGGTAGAGTACAGTGGACTACAGTAGAGGTATAGCACAGTGGAGCACTGTAGAGGTATAGTACAGTGGAGTACAGTAGAGATAGAGTACAGTGGAGCACAGTAGAGGTAGAGTACAGTGGAGCACAGTAGAGGTAGAGTACAGTGGAGCACAGTAGAGGTAGAGTACAGTGGAGTACAGTAGAGGTAGAGTACAGTGGAGTACAGTAGAGGTAGAGTACAGTGGAGCACAGTAGAGGTAGAGTACAGTGGAGTACAGTGGAGCACAGTAGAGGTGGAGTACAGTAGAGTACAGTAGAGGTAGAGTACAATGGAGCACAGTAGAGGTAGAGTACAGTGGAGTACAGTGGAGTACAGTAGAGGTGGAGTACAGTAGAGTACACTAGAGGTAGAGAACAGTACAGTACAGTAGAGGTAGAGTACAGTGGAGTACAGTAGAGGTAGAGTACAGTAGAGCACAGTAGAGGTAGAATACAGTGGAGTACAGTAGAGGTAGAATACAGTGGAGTACAGTAGAGGTAGAGTACAGTACAGTGGAGTACAGTAGAGGTAGAGTACAGTACAGTACAGTAGAGGTAGAGTACAGTGGAGTACAGTAGAGATAGAGTACATTGGAGCACAGTAGAGGTAGAGTACAGTGGAGCACAGTAGAGGTAGAGTACAGTGGAGTACAGTAGAGGTAGAGTACAGTGGAGTACAGTAGAGGTAGAGTACAGTGGAGTACAGTAGAGATAGAGTACAGTGGAGCACAGTAGAGGTAGAGTACAGTGGAGCACAGTAGAGGTAGAGTACAGTGGAGCACAGTAGAGGTAGAGTACAGTGGAGTACAGTAGAGGTAGAGTACAGTGGAGCACAGTAGAGGTAGAGTACAGTGGAGTATAGTAGAGGTAGAGTACTGTAGAGCACAGTAGAGATAGAGTACAGTAGAGCACAGTAGAGGTAGAGTACAGTGGAGCACAGTAGAGGAAGAGGACAGTGTAGTACAGTAGAGATAGAGTACAGTCGAACACAGTAGAGATAAGTGTAGTGGAGTATAGTAGAGGTAGAGTACAGTGGAGTACAGTAGAGATAGAGTAGAGTGGAGCACATTAGAGGTGGAGTAGAGTAGAGTACAGTAGAGGTAGAGTACAGTGGAGCACAGTAGAGGTAGAGTACAGTGGAGTACAGTGGAGCACAGTAGAGATGGAGTACAGTGGAGCACAGTAGAGGTAGAGTACAGTGGAGTACAGTGGAGTACAGTAGATGTGGAGTACAGTAGAGTACAGTAGAGGTAGAGAACAGTACAGTACAGTAGAGGTAGAGTACAGTGGAGTACAGTAGAGGTAGAGTACAGTAGAGCACAGTAGAGGTAGAATACAGTGGAGTACAGTAGAGGTAGAGTACAGTGGAGTACAGTAGAGGTAGAGTACAGTGGAGTACAGTAGAGGTAGAGTACAGTACAGTACAGTAGAGGTAGAGTATAGTGGAGTACAGTAGAGGTAGAGTACAGTAGAGCACAGTAGAGGTAGAATGCAGTGGAGTACAGTAGAGGTAGAGTACAGTGGAGTACAGTAGAGGTAGAGTACAGTGGAGTACAGTAGAGATAGAGTACAGTGGAGCACAGTAGAGGTAGAGTACAGTGGAGCACAGTAGAGGTAGAGTACAGTGGAGCACAGTAGAGGTAGAGTACAGTGGAGTACAGTAGAGGTAGAGTACAGTGGAGCACAGTAGAGGTAGAGTACAGTGGAGCACAGTAGAGGAAGAGGACAGTGTAGTACAGTAGAGATAGAGTACAGTCGAACACAGTAGAGATAAGTGTAGTGGAGTATAGTAGAGGTAGAGTACAGTGGAGTACAGTAGAGGTAGAGTACAGTGGAGCACATTAGAGGTGGAGTAGAGTAGAGTACAGTAGAGGTAGAGTACAGTGGAGTACAGTAGAAGTAGAGTACAGTGGAGCACAGTAGAGGTAGAGTAGAGTGGAGTACAGTAGAGGTAGAGTACAGTGGAGTACAGTAGAGGTAGAGTACAGTGGAGTAGAGTAGAGATAGATTAGAGTGGAGCACAGCAGAGGTAGAGTACAGTGGATCACAGTAGAGATAGAGTACAGTGGAGTACAGTTGAGCACAGTAGAGGTATAGTACAGTGGAGCACAGTAGCGATAGATTACAGTGGAGTACAGTAGAGATAGAGTATAGTGGAGTACATTAGAGGTAGAGTACAGTGGAGCACAGTAGAGGTAGAGTACAGTGGAGTATTGTTGAGGTAGACTACAGTGGAGTACGGTAGAGATGGAGTACAGTAGAGCAGAATAGAGGTAGAGTACAGTGGAGTACAGTAGAGGTAGAGCACAGTAGAGCAGAGTAGAGGTAGAGTACAGTGGACTACAGTAGAGGTATAGCACAGTGGAGCACTGTAGAGGTAGAGTACAGTGGAGTACAGTAGAGATAGAGTACAGTGGAGCACAGTAGAGGTAGAGTACAGTGGAGCACAGTAGAGGTAGAGTACAGTGGAACACAGTAGAGGTAGAGTACAGTGGAGTACAGTAGAGGTAGAGTACAGTGGAGTACAGTAGAGGTAGAGTACAGTGGAGCACAGTAGAGGTAGAGTACAGTGGAGTACAGTGGAGCACAGTAGAGGTGGAGTACAGTAGAGTACAGTAGAGGTAGAGTACAGTGGAGCACAGTAGAGGTAGAGTACAGTGGAGTACAGTGGAGCACAGTAGAGGTGGAGTACAGTAGAGTACAGTAGAGGTAGAGTACAATGGAGCACAGTAGAGGTAGAGTACAGTGGAGTACAGTGGAGTACAGTAGAGGTGGAGTACAGTAGAGTACATTAGAGGTAGAGAACAGTACAGTACAGTAGAGGTAGAGTACAGTGGAGTACAGTAGAGGTAGAGTACAGTAGAGCACAGTAGAGGTAGAATACAGTGGAGTACAGTAGAGGTAGAATACAGTGGAGTACAGTAGAGGTAGAGTACAGTGGAGTACAGTAGAGGTAGAGTACAGTACAGTACAGTAGAGGTAGAGTACAGTGGAGTACAGTAGAGGTAGAGTACAGTAGAGCACAGTAGAGGTAGAATACAGTGGAGTACAGTAGAGGTAGAGTACAGTGGAGTACAGTAGAGGTAGAGTACAGTGGAGTACAGTAGAGATAGAGTACAGTGGAGCACAGTAGAGGTAGAGTACAGTGGAGCACAGTAGAGGTAGAGTACAGTGGAGCACAGTAGAGGTAGAGTACAGTGGAGTACAGTAAAGGTAGAGTACAGTGGAGTACAGTAGAGGTAGAGTACAGTGGAGTACAGTAGAGGTAGAGTACAGTGGAAACAGTAGAGGTAGAGTACAGTGGAGTACAGTAGAGATAGAGTACAGTGGAGCACAGTAGAGGTAGAGTACAGTGGAGCACAGTAGAGGTAGAGTACAGGTGAGCACAGTAGAGATAGAGTACAGTGGAGCACAGTAGAGGTAGAGTACAGTGGAGCACAGTAGAGGTAGAGTACAGTGGAGCACAGTAGAGGTAGAGTACAGTGGAGTACAGTAGAGGTAGAGTACAGTGGAGTACAGTAGAGGCAGAGTACAGTGGAGCACAGTAGAGATAGAGTACAGTGGAGCACAGTAGAGGTAGAGTACAGTGGAGCACAGTAGAGGTAGAGTACAGTGGAGCACAGTAGAGGTAGAGTACAGTGGAGTACAGCAGAGGTAGAGTACAGTGGAGTACAGTAGAGGTAGAGTACAGTGGAGCACAGTAGAGGTAGAGTACAGTGGAGTACAGTGGAGCACAGTAGAGGTGGAGTACAGTGGAGCACAGTAGAGGTAGAGTACAGTGGAGTACAGTGGAGTACAGTAGATGTGGAGTACAGTAGAGTACAGTAGAGGTAGAGAACAGTACAGTACAGTAGAGGTAGAGTACAGTGGAGTACAGTAGAGGTAGAGTACAGTAGAGAACAGTAGAGGTAGAATACAGTGGAGTACAGTAGAGGTAGAGTTCAGTGGAGTACAGTAGAGGTAGAGTACAGTGGAGTACAGTAGAGGTAGAGTACAGTGGAGTATAGTTGAGGTAGACTACAGTGGAGTACATTAGAGATAGAGTACAGTAGAGCAGAATAGAGGTAGAGTACAGTGGAGTACAGTAGAGGTAGAGCACAGTAGATCAGAGTAGAGGTAGAGTACAGTGGACTACAGTAGAGGTATAGCACAGTGGAGCACTGTAGAGGTATAGTACAGTGGAGTACAGTAGAGATAGAGTACAGTGGAGCACAGTAGAGGTAGAGTACAGTGGAGCACAGTAGAGGTAGAGTACAGTGGAGCACAGTAGAGGTAGAGTACAGTGGAGTACAGTAGAGGTAGAGTACAGTGGAGTACAGTAGAGGTAGAGTACAGTGGAGCACAGTAGAGGTAGAGTACAGTGGAGTACAGTGGAGCACAGTAGAGGTGGAGTACAGTAGAGTACAGTAGAGGTAGAGTACAATGGAGCACAGTAGAGGTAGAGTACAGTGGAGTACAGTGGAGTACAGTAGAGGTGGAGTACAGTAGAGTACACTAGAGGTAGAGAACAGTACAGTACAGTAGAGGTAGAGTACAGTGGAGTACAGTAGAGGTAGAGTACAGTAGAGCACAGTAGAGGTAGAATACAGTGGAGTACAGTAGAGGTAGAATACAGTGGAGTACAGTAGAGGTAGAGTACAGTACAGTGGAGTACAGTAGAGGTAGAGTACAGTACAGTACAGTAGAGGTAGAGTACAGTGGAGTACAGTAGAGATAGAGTACATTGGAGCACAGTAGAGGTAGAGTACAGTGGAGCACAGTAGAGGTAGAGTACAGTGGAGTACAGTAGAGGTAGAGTACAGTGGAGTACAGTAGAGGTAGAGTACAGTGGAGTACAGTAGAGATAGAGTACAGTGGAGCACAGTAGAGGTAGAGTACAGTGGAGCACAGTAGAGGTAGAGTACAGTGGAGCACAGTAGAGGTAGAGTACAGTGGAGTACAGTAGAGGTAGAGTACAGTGGAGCACAGTAGAGGTAGAGTACAGTGGAGTATAGTAGAGGTAGAGTACTGTAGAGCACAGTAGAGATAGAGTACAGTAGAGCACAGTAGAGGTAGAGTACAGTGGAGCACAGTAGAGGAAGAGGACAGTGTAGTACAGTAGAGATAGAGTACAGTCGAACACAGTAGAGATAAGTGTAGTGGAGTATAGTAGAGGTAGAGTACAGTGGAGTACAGTAGAGATAGAGTAGAGTGGAGCACATTAGAGGTGGAGTAGAGTAGAGTACAGTAGAGGTAGAGTACAGTGGAGCACAGTAGAGGTAGAGTACAGTGGAGTACAGTGGAGCACAGTAGAGATGGAGTACAGTGGAGCACAGTAGAGGTAGAGTACAGTGGAGTACAGTGGAGTACAGTAGATGTGGAGTACAGTAGAGTACAGTAGAGGTAGAGAACAGTACAGTACAGTAGAGGTAGAGTACAGTGGAGTACAGTAGAGGTAGAGTACAGTAAAGCACAGTAGAGGTAGAATACAGTGGAGTACAGTAGAGGTAGAGTACAGTGGAGTACAGTAGAGGTAGAGTACAGTGGAGTACAGTAGAGGTAGAGTACAGTACAGTACAGTAGAGGTAGAGTATAGTGGAGTACAGTAGAGGTAGAGTACAGTAGAGCACAGTAGAGGTAGAATGCAGTGGAGTACAGTAGAGGTAGAGTACAGTGGAGTACAGTAGAGGTAGAGTACAGTGGAGTACAGTAGAGATAGAGTACAGTGGAGCACAGTAGAGGTAGAGTACAGTGGAGCACAGTAGAGGTAGAGTACAGTGGAGCACAGTAGAGGTAGAGTACAGTGGAGTACAGTAGAGGTAGAGTACAGTGGAGCACAGTAGAGGAAGAGGACAGTGTAGTACAGTAGAGATAGAGTACAGTCGAACACAGTAGAGATAAGTGTAGTGGAGTATAGTAGAGGTAGAGTACAGTGGAGTACAGTAGAGGTAGAGTACAGTGGAGCACATTAGAGGTGGAGTAGAGTAGAGTACAGTAGAGGTAGAGTACAGTGGAGTACAGTAGAAGTAGAGTACAGTGGAGCACAGTAGAGGTAGAGTAGAGTGGAGTACAGTAGAGGTAGAGTACAGTGGAGTACAGTAGAGGTAGAGTACAGTGGAGTAGAGTAGAGATAGATTAGAGTGGAGCACAGCAGAGGTAGAGTACAGTGGATCACAGTAGAAATAGAGTACAGTGGAGTACAGTTGAGCACAGTAGAGGTATAGTACAGTGGAGCACAGTAGCGATAGATTACAGTGGAGTACAGTAGAGATAGAGTATAGTGGAGTACATTAGAGGTAGAGTACAGTGGAGCACAGTAGAGGTAGAGTACAGTGGAGTATTGTTGAGGTAGACTACAGTGGAGTACGGTAGAGATGGAGTACAGTAGAGCAGAATAGAGGTAGAGTACAGTGGAGTACAGTAGAGGTAGAGCACAGTAGAGCAGAGTAGAGGTAGAGTACAGTGGACTACAGTAGAGGTATAGCACAGTGGAGCACTGTAGAGGTAGAGTACAGTGGAGTACAGTAGAGATAGAGTACAGTGGAGCACAGTAGAGGTAGAGTACAGTGGAGCACAGTAGAGGTAGAGTACAGTGGAACACAGTAGAGGTAGAGTACAGTGGAGTACAGTAGAGGTAGAGTACAGTGGAGTACAGTAGAGGTAGAGTACAGTGGAGCACAGTAGAGGTAGAGTACAGTGGAGTACAGTGGAGCACAGTAGAGGTGGAGTACAGTAGAGTACAGTAGAGGTAGAGTACAGTGGAGCACAGTAGAGGTAGAGTACAGTGGAGTACAGTGGAGCACAGTAGAGGTGGAGTACAGTAGAGTACAGTAGAGGTAGAGTACAATGGAGCACAGTAGAGGTAGAGTACAGTGGAGTACAGTGGAGTACAGTAGAGGTGGAGTACAGTAGAGTACAGTAGAGGTAGAGAACAGTACAGTACAGTAGAGGTAGAGTACAGTGGAGTACAGTAGAGGTAGAGTACAGTAGAGCACAGTAGAGGTAGAATACAGTGGAGTACAGTAGAGGTAGAATACAGTGGAGTACAGTAGAGGTAGAGTACAGTGGAGTACAGTAGAGGTAGAGTACAGTACAGTACAGTAGAGGTAGAGTACAGTGGAGTACAGTAGAGGTAGAGTACAGTAGAGCACAGTAGAGGTAGAATACAGTGGAGTACAGTAGAGGTAGAGTACAGTGGAGTACAGTAGAGGTAGAGTACAGTGGAGTACAGTAGAGATAGAGTACAGTGGAGCACAGTAGAGGTAGAGTACAGTGGAGCACAGTAGAGGTAGAGTACAGTGGAGCACAGTAGAGGTAGAGTACAGTGGAGTACAGTGGAGCACAGTAGAGGTGGAGTACAGTAGAGTACAGTAGATGTAGAGTACAGTGGAGCACAGTAGAGGTAGAGTACAGTGGAGTACAGTGGAGTACAGTAGAGGTGGAGTACAGTAGAGTACAATAGATGTAGAGAACAGTACAGTACAGTAGAGGTGGAGTACAGTGGAGCACAGTAGAGGTAGAGTAGAGTGGAGCACAGTAGAGGTAGAGTACAGTGGAGCACAGTAGAGGTAGAGTACAGTGGAGCACAGTAGAGGTAGAGTACAGTGGAGCAAAGTAGAGGTAGAGTACAGTGGAGTACAGTAGAGGTAGAGTACAGTGGAGTACAGTAGAGGTAGAGTACAGTGGAGCACAGTAGAGGTAGAGTACAGTGGAGTACAGTAGAGGTAGAGTACAGTAGAGCACAGTAGAGGTAGAATACAGTGAAGTACAGTAGAGGTAGAGTACAGTGGAGTACAGTAGAGGTAGAGTACAGTGGAGTACAGTAGAGGTAGAGTACAGTGGAGCACAGTAGAGGTAGAGTACAGTGGAGTACAGTAGAGGTAGAGGTAGAGTACAGTGGAGCACAGTAGAGCTAGAGTACAGTGGAGTACAGTGGAGCACAGTAGAGGTGGAGTACAGTAGAGTAGAGTATAGGTTGAGTACAGTGGAGTACAGTAGAGATAGAGTAGAGTGGAGTAGAGTAGAGATAAAGTACAGTGGATTAGAGTAGAGATAGAGTACAGTGGAGTATAGTTGAGGTAGAGTACAGTGGAGCACAGTAGAGGTAGAGTACAGTGGAGTATAGTTGAGGTAGACTACAGTGGAGTACAGTAGAGGTAGAGTACAGTGGAGCTCAGTAGAGATAGTGTACAGTAGAGCAGAGTCGAGGTAGAGTACAGTGGAGTACAGTAGAGGTAGAGTACAGTGGAGCACTGTAGAGGTGGAGTACAGTGGAGTACTGTAGAGGTAGAGTACAGTGGAGCACAGTAGAGATAGAGTACAGTAGAGCACAGTAGAGGTAGAGTACAGTGGAGTATAGTAGAGGTAGAGTACAGTGGAGTATAGTTGAAGTAGACTACAGTGGAGCACAGTAGAGGTAGAGTACAGTGGAGTACAGTAGAGGTAGAGTACAGTGGAGCACAGTAGAGGTAGAGTACAGTGGAGCACAGTAGAGGTAGAGATAGAGCACAGTAGAGATAGAGTACAGTAGAGCACAGTAGAGGTAGAGTACAGTGGAGCACAGTAGAGGTAGAGTACAGTGGAGTATAGTTGAGGTAGACTATAGTGGAGTACAGTAGAGGTAGAGTACAATGGAGTACACTAGAGGTAGAGTACAGTGGAGCACAGTAGAGGTAGAGTACAGTGGAGTATAGTAGAGGTAGAGTACAGTGGAGTACAGTAGAGATAGAGTACAGTGGAGCACAGTAGAGGTAGAGTACAGTGGAGCACAGTAGAGGTAGAGTACAGTGGATCACATTAGAGGTAGAGTACAGTGGAGCACAGTAGAGGTAGAGTACAGTGGAGTACAGTAGAGGTAGAGTACAGTGGAGCACAGTAGAGATAGAGTACAGTAGAGCAGAATAGAGGTAGAGTACAGTGGAGTACAGTAGAGGTAGAGCACAGTAGATCAGAGTAGAGGTAGAGTACAGTGGACTACAGTAGAGGTATAGCACAGTGGAGCACTGTAGAGGTATAGTACAGTGGAGTACAGTAGAGATAGAGTACAGTGGAGCACAGTAGAGGTAGAGTACAGTGGAGCACAGTAGAGGTAGAGTACAGTGGAGCACAGTAGAGGTAGAGTACAGTGGAGTACAGTAGAGGTAGAGTACAGTGGAGTACAGTAGAGGTAGAGTACAGTGGAGCACAGTAGAGGTAGAGTATAGTGGAGTACAGTGGAGCACAGTAGAGGTGGAGTACAGTAGAGTACAGTAGAGGTAGAGTACAATGGAGCACAGTAGAGGTAGAGTACAGTGGAGTACAGTGGAGTACAGTAGAGGTGGAGTACAGTAGAGTACACTAGAGGTAGAGAACAGTACAGTAGAGTAGAGGTAGAGTACAGTGGAGTACAGTAGAGGTAGAGTACAGTAGAGCACAGTAGAGGTAGAATACAGTGGAGTACAGTAGAGGTAGAATACAGTGGAGTACAGTAGAGGTAGAGTACAGTACAGTGGAGTACAGTAGAGGTAGAGTACAGTACAGTACAGTAGAGGTAGAGTACAGTGGAGTACAGTAGAGATAGAGTACATTGGAGCACAGTAGAGGTAGAGTACAGTGGAGCACAGTAGAGGTAGAGTACAGTGGAGTACAGTAGAGGTAGAGTACAGTGGAGTACAGTAGAGGTAGAGTACAGTGGAGTACAGTAGAGGTAGAGTACAGTGGAGCACAGTAGAGGTAGAGTACAGTGGAGCACAGTAGAGGTAGAGTACAGTGGAGCAGAGTAGAGGTAGAGTACAGTGGAGTACAGTAGAGGTAGAGTACAGTGGAGCACAGTAGAGGTAGAGTACAGTGGAGTATAGTAGAGGTAGAGTACTGTAGAGCACAGTAGAGATAGAGTACAGTAGAGCACAGTAGAGGTAGAGTACAGTGGAGCACAGTAGAGGAAGAGGACAGTGTAGTACAGTAGAGATAGAGTACAGTCGAACACAGTAGAGATAAGTGTAGTGGAGTATAGTAGAGGTAGAGTACAGTGGAGTACAGTAGAGATAGAGTAGAGTGGAGCACATTAGAGGTGGAGTAGAGTAGAGTACAGTAGAGGTAGAGTACAGTGGAGCACAGTAGAGGTAGAGTACAGTGGAGTACAGTGGAGCACAGTAGAGATGGAGTACAGTGGAGCACAGTAGAGGTAGAGTACAGTGGAGTACAGTGGAGTACAGTAGATGTGGAGTACAGTAGAGTACAGTAGAGGTAGAGAACAGTACAGTACAGTAGAGGTAGAGTACAGTGGAGTACAGTAGAGGTAGAGTACAGTAAAGCACAGTAGAGGTAGAATACAGTGGAGTACAGTAGAGGTAGAGTACAGTGGAGTACAGTAGAGGTAGAGTACAGTGGAGTACAGTAGAGGTAGAGTACAGTACAGTACAGTAGAGGTAGAGTATACTGGAGTACAGTAGAGGTAGAGTACAGTAGAGCACAGTAGAGGTAGAATGCAGTGGAGTACAGTAGAGGTAGAGTACAGTGGAGTACAGTAGAGGTAGAGTACAGTGGAGCACAGTAGAGGTAGAGTACAGTGGAGCACAGTAGAGGAAGAGGACAGTGTAGTACAGTAGAGATAGAGTACAGTCGAACACAGTAGAGATAAGTGTAGTGGAGTATAGTAGAGGTAGAGTACAGTGGAGTACAGTAGAGGTAGAGTACAGTGGAGCACATTAGAGGTGGAGTAGAGTAGAGTACAGTAGAGGTAGAGTACAGTGGAGTACAGTAGAAGTAGAGTACAGTGGAGCACAGTAGAGGTAGAGTAGAGTGGAGTACAGTAGAGGTAGAGTACAGTGGAGTACAGTAGAGGTAGAGTACAGTGGAGTAGAGTAGAGATAGATTAGAGTGGAGCACAGCAGAGGTAGAGTACAGTGGATCACAGTAGAAATAGAGTACAGTGGAGTACAGTTGAGCACAGTAGAGGTATAGTACAGTGGAGCACAGTAGCGATAGATTACAGTGGAGTACAGTAGAGATAGAGTATAGTGGAGTACATTAGAGGTAGAGTACAGTGGAGCACAGTAGAGGTAGAGTACAGTGGAGTATTGTTGAGGTAGACTACAGTGGAGTACGGTAGAGATGGAGTACAGTAGAGCAGAATAGAGGTAGAGTACAGTGGAGTACAGTAGAGGTAGAGCACAGTAGAGCAGAGTAGAGGTAGAGTACAGTGGACTACAGTAGAGGTATAGCACAGTGGAGCACTGTAGAGGTAGAGTACAGTGGAGTACAGTAGAGATAGAGTACAGTGGAGCACAGTAGAGGTAGAGTACAGTGGAGCACAGTAGAGGTAGAGTACAGTGGAACACAGTAGAGGTAGAGTACAGTGGAGTACAGTAGAGGTAGAGTACAGTGGAGTACAGTAGAGGTAGAGTACAGTGGAGCACAGTAGAGGTAGAGTACAGTGGAGTACAGTGGAGCACAGTAGAGGTGGAGTACAGTAGAGTACAGTAGAGGTAGAGTACAGTGGAGCACAGTAGAGGTAGAGTACAGTGGAGTACAGTGGAGCACAGTAGAGGTGGAGTACAGTAGAGTACAGTAGAGGTAGAGTACAATGGAGCACAGTAGAGGTAGAGTACAGTGGAGTACAGTGGAGTACAGTAGAGGTGGAGTACAGTAGAGTACAGTAGAGGTAGAGAACAGTACAGTACAGTAGAGGTAGAGTACAGTGGAGTACAGTAGAGGTAGAGTACAGTAGAGCACAGTAGAGGTAGAATACAGTGGAGTACAGTAGAGGTAGAATACAGTGGAGTACAGTAGAGGTAGAGTACAGTGGAGTACAGTAGAGGTAGAGTACAGTACAGTACAGTAGAGGTAGAGTACAGTGGAGTACAGTAGAGGTAGAGTACAGTAGAGCACAGTAGAGGTAGAATACAGTGGAGTACAGTAGAGGTAGAGTACAGTGGAGTACAGTAGAGGTAGAGTACAGTGGAGTACAGTAGAGATAGAGTACAGTGGAGCACAGTAGAGGTAGAGTACAGTGGAGCACAGTAGAGGTAGAGTACAGTGGAGCACAGTAGAGGTAGAGTACAGTGGAGTACAGTGGAGCACAGTAGAGGTGGAGTACAGTAGAGTACAGTAGATGTAGAGTACAGTGGAGCACAGTAGAGGTAGAGTACAGTGGAGTACAGTGGAGTACAGTAGAGGTGGAGTACAGTAGAGTACAATAGAGGTAGAGAACAGTACAGTACAGTAGAGGTGGAGTACAGTGGAGCACAGTAGAGGTAGAGTAGAGTGGAGCACAGTAGAGGTAGAGTACAGTGGAGCACAGTAGAGGTAGAGTACAGTGGAGCACAGTAGAGGTAGAGTACAGTGGAGCAAAGTAGAGGTAGAGTACAGTGGAGTACAGTAGAGGTAGAGTACAGTGGAGTACAGTAGAGGTAGAGTACAGTGGAGCACAGTAGAGGTAGAGTACAGTGGAGTACAGTAGAGGTAGAGTACAGTAGAGCACAGTAGAGGTAGAATACAGTGAAGTACAGTAGAGGTAGAGTACAGTGGAGTACAGTAGAGGTAGAGTACAGTGGAGTACAGTAGAGGTAGAGTACAGTGGAGCACAGTAGAGGTAGAGTACAGTGGAGTACAGTAGAGGTAGAGTACAGTGGAGCACAGTAGAGCTAGAGTACAGTGGAGTACAGTGGAGCACAGTAGAGGTGGAGTACAGTAGAGTAGAGTATAGGTTGAGTACAGTGGAGTACAGTAGAGATAGAGTAGAGTGGAGTAGAGTAGAGATAAAGTACAGTGGATTAGAGTAGAGATAGAGTACAGTGGAGTATAGTTGAGGTAGAGTACAGTGGAGCACAGTAGAGGTAGAGTACAGTGGAGTATAGTTGAGGTAGACTACAGTGGAGTACAGTAGAGGTAGAGTACAGTGGAGCTCAGTAGAGATAGTGTACAGTAGAGCAGAGTCAAGGTAGAGTACAGTGGAGTACAGTAGAGGTAGAGTACAGTGGAGCACTGTAGAGGTGGAGTACAGTGGAGTACTGTAGAGGTAGAGTACAGTGGAGCACAGTAGAGATAGAGTACAGTAGAGCACAGTAGAGGTAGAGTACAGTGGAGTATAGTAGAGGTAGAGTACAGTGGAGTATAGTTGAAGTAGACTACAGTGGAGCACAGTAGAGGTAGAGTACAGTGGAGTATAGTAGAGGTAGAGTACAGTGGAGCACAGTAGAGGTAGAGTACAGTGGAGCACAGTAGAGGTAGAGATAGAGCACAGTAGAGATAGAGTACAGTAGAGCACAGTAGAGGTAGAGTACAGTGGAGCACAGTAGAGGTAGAGTACAGTGGAGTATAGTTGAGGTAGACTACAGTGGAGTACAGTAGAGGTAGAGTACAATGGAGTACACTAGAGGTAGAGTACAGTGGAGCACAGTAGAGGTAGAGTACAGTGGAGTATAGTAGAGGTAGAGTACAGTGGAGTACAGTAGAGATAGAGTACAGTGGAGCACAGTAGAGGTAGAGTACAGTGGAGCACAGTAGAGGTAGAGTACAGTGGATCACATTAGAGGTAGAGTACAGTGGAGCACAGTAGAGGTAGAGTACAGTGGAGTACAGTAGAGGTAGAGTACAGTTGAGCACAGTAGAGATAGAGTACAGTAGAGCAGAATAGAGGTAGAGTACAGTGGAGTACAGTAGAGGTAGAGCACAGTAGATCAGAGTAGAGGTAGAGTACAGTGGACTACAGTAGAGGTATAGCACAGTGGAGCACTGTAGAGGTATAGTACAGTGGAGTACAGTAGAGATAGAGTACAGTGGAGCACAGTAGAGGTAGAGTACAGTGGAGCACAGTAGAGGTAGAGTACAGTGGAGCACAGTAGAGGTAGAGTACAGTGGAGTACAGTAGAGGTAGAGTACAGTGGAGTACAGTAGAGGTAGAGTACAGTGGAGCACAGTAGAGGTAGAGTATAGTGGAGTACAGTGGAGCACAGTAGAGGTGGAGTACAGTAGAGTACAGTAGAGGTAGAGTACAATGGAGCACAGTAGAGGTAGAGTACAGTGGAGTACAGTGGAGTACAGTAGAGGTGGAGTACAGTAGAGTACACTAGAGGTAGAGAACAGTACAGTACAGTAGAGGTAGAGTACAGTGGAGTACAGTAGAGGTAGAGTACAGTAGAGCACAGTAGAGGTAGAATACAGTGGAGTACAGTAGAGGTAGAATACAGTGGAGTACAGTAGAGGTAGAGTACAGTACAGTGGAGTACAGTAGAGGTAGAGTACAGTACAGTACAGTAGAGGTAGAGTACAGTGGAGTACAGTAGAGATAGAGTACATTGGAGCACAGTAGAGGTAGAGTACAGTGGAGCACAGTAGAGGTAGAGTACAGTGGAGTACAGTAGAGGTAGAGTACAGTGGAGTACAGTAGAGGTAGAGTACAGTGGAGTACAGTAGAGGTAGAGTACAGTGGAGCACAGTAGAGGTAGAGTACAGTGGAGCACAGTAGAGGTAGAGTACAGTGGAGCACAGTAGAGGTAGAGTACAGTGGAGTACAGTAGAGGTAGAGTACAGTGGAGCACAGTAGAGGTAGAGTACAGTGGAGTATAGTAGAGGTAGAGTACTGTAGAGCACAGTAGAGATAGAGTACAGTAGAGCACAGTAGAGGTAGAGTACAGTGGAGCACAGTAGAGGAAGAGGACAGTGTAGTACAGTAGAGATAGAGTACAGTCGAACACAGTAGAGATAAGTGTAGTGGAGTATAGTAGAGGTAGAGTACAGTGGAGTACAGTAGAGATAGAGTAGAGTGGAGCACATTAGAGGTGGAGTAGAGTAGAGTACAGTAGAGGTAGAGTACAGTGGAGCACAGTAGAGGTAGAGTACAGTGGAGTACAGTGGAGCACAGTAGAGATGGAGTACAGTGGAGCACAGTAGAGGTAGAGTACAGTGGAGTACAGTGGAGTACAGTAGATGTGGAGTACAGTAGAGTACAGTAGAGGTAGAGAACAGTACAGTACAGTAGAGGTAGAGTACAGTGGAGTACAGTAGAGGTAGAGTACAGTAAAGCACAGTAGAGGTAGAATACAGTGGAGTACAGTAGAGGTAGAGTACAGTGGAGTACAGTAGAGGTAGAGTACAGTGGAGTACAGTAGAGGTAGAGTACAGTACAGTACAGTAGAGGTAGAGTATAGTGGAGTACAGTAGAGGTAGAGTACAGTAGAGCACAGTAGAGGTAGAATGCAGTGGAGTACAGTAGAGGTAGAGTACAGTGGAGTACAGTAGAGGTAGAGTACAGTGGAGTACAGTAGAGATAGAGTACAGTGGAGCACAGTAGAGGTAGAGTACAGTGGAGCACAGTAGAGGTAGAGTACAGTGGAGCACAGTAGAGGTAGAGTACAGTGGAGTACAGTAGAGGTAGAGTACAGTGGAGCACAGTAGAGGTAGAGTACAGTGGAGCACAGTAGAGGAAGAGGACAGTGTAGTACAGTAGAGATAGAGTACAGTCGAACACAGTAGAGATAAGTGTAGTGGAGTATAGTAGAGGTAGAGTACAGTGGAGTACAGTAGAGGTAGAGTACAGTGGAGCACATTAGAGGTGGAGTAGAGTAGAGTACAGTAGAGGTAGAGTACAGTGGAGTACAGTAGAAGTAGAGTACAGTGGAGCACAGTAGAGGTAGAGTAGAGTGGAGTACAGTAGAGGTAGAGTACAGTGGAGTACAGTAGAGGTAGAGTACAGTGGAGTAGAGTAGAGATAGATTAGAGTGGAGCACAGCAGAGGTAGAGTACAGTGGATCACAGTAGAAATAGAGTACAGTGGAGTACAGTTGAGCACAGTAGAGGTATAGTACAGTGGAGCACAGTAGAGGTAGAGTACAGTGGAGCACAGTAGAGGTAGAGTACAGTGGAGTACAGTTGAGCACAGTAGAGGTAGAGTACAGTGGATCACAGTAGAAATAGAGTACAGTGGAGTACAGTTGAGCACAGTAGAGGTATAGTACAGTTGAGCACAGTAGAGGTAGAGTACAGTGGAGCACAGTAGAGGTAGAGTACAGTGGAGTACAGTGGAGCACAGTAGAGGTGGAGTACAGTAGAGTACAGTAGAGGTAGAGTACAGTGGAGCACAGTAGAGGTAGAGTACAGTGGAGTACAGTGGAGCACAGTAGAGGTGGAGTACAGTAGAGTACAGTAGAGGTAGAGTACAATGGAGCACAGTAGAGGTAGAGTACAGTGGAGTACAGTAGAGTACAGTAGAGGTAGAGAACAGTACAGTACAGTAGAGGTAGAGTACAGTGGAGTACAGTAGAGGTAGAGTACAGTAGAGCACAGTAGAGGTAGAATACAGTGGAGTACAGTAGAGGTAGAATACAGTGGAGTACAGTAGAGGTAGAGTACAGTGGAGTACAGTAGAGGTAGAGTACAGTACAGTACAGTAGAGGTAGAGTACAGTGGAGTACAGTAGAGGTAGAGTACAGTAGAGCACAGTAGAGGTAGAATACAGTGGAGTACAGTAGAGGTAGAGTACAGTGGAGTACAGTAGAGGTAGAGTACAGTGGAGTACAGTAGAGATAGAGTACAGTGGAGCACAGTAGAGGTAGAGTACAGTGGAGCACAGTAGAGGTAGAGTACAGTGGAGCACAGTAGAGGTAGAGTACAGTGGAGTACAGTGGAGCACAGTAGAGGTGGAGTACAGTAGAGTACAGTAGATGTAGAGTACAGTGGAGCACAGTAGAGGTAGAGTACAGTGGAGTACAGTGGAGTACAGTAGAGGTGGAGTACAGTAGAGTACAATAGAGGTAGAGAACAGTACAGTACAGTAGAGGTGGAGTACAGTGGAGCACAGTAGAGGTAGAGTAGAGTGGAGCACAGTAGAGGTAGAGTACAGTGGAGCACAGTAGAGATAGAGTACAGTGGAGCACAGTAGAGGTAGAGTACAGTGGAGCACAGTAGAGGTAGAGTACAGTGGAGCAAAGTAGAGGTAGAGTACAGTGGAGTACAGTAGAGGTAGAGTACAGTGGAGTACAGTAGAGGTAGAGTACAGTGGAGCACAGTAGAGGTAGAGTACAGTGGAGTACAGTAGAGGTAGAGTACAGTGGAGCACAGTAGAGGTAGAGTACAGTGGAGTACAGTGGAGCACAGTAGAGGTGGAGTACAGTAGAGTACAGTAGAGGTAGAGTACAGTGGAGCACAGTAGAGGTAGAGTACAGTGGAGTACAGTAGAGGTGCAGTACAGTAGAGTACAGTAGAGGTAGAGAACAGTACAGTACAGTAGAGGTAGAGTACAGTGGAGTACAGTAGAGGTAGAGTACAGTAGAGCACAGTAGAGGTAGAATAAAGTGGAGTACAGTAGAGGTAGAGTACAGTGGAGTACAGTAGAGGTAGAGTACAGTGGAGTACAGTAGAGATAGAGTACAGTGGAGTACAGTAGAGATAGAGTACAGTCGAACACAGTAGAGATAAGTGTAGTGGAGTATAGTAGAGGTAGAGTACAGTGGAGTACAGTAGAGGTAGAGTACAGTGGAGTACAGTAGAGGTAGAGTAGAGTGGAGCACATTAGAGGTGGAGTAGAGTAGAGTACAGTAGAGGTAGAGTACAGTGGAGTACAGTAGAAGTAGAGTACAGTGGAGCACATTAGAGGTAGAGTAGAGTGGAGTACAGTAGAGGTAGAGTACAGTGGAGTACAGTAGAGGTAGAGTACAATGGAGTAGAGTAGAGATAGAGTAGAGTGGAGCACAGCAGAGGTAGAGTACAGTGGATCACAGTAGAGATAGAGTACAGTGGAGTACAGTTGAGCACAGTAGAGGTATAGTACAGTGGAGCAGAGTAGCGATAGATTACAGTGGAGTACAGTAGAGATAGAGTACAGTGGAGTACAGTAGAGGTAGAGTACAGTGGAGCACAGTAGAGGTAGAGTACACTGGAGTATTGTTGAGGTAGACTACAGTGGAGTACAGTAGAGATAGAGTACAGTAGAGCAGAGTAGAGGTAGAGTACAGTGGAGTACAGTAGAGGTAGAGCACAGTAGAGCAGAGTAGAGGTAGAGTACAGTGGAGTACAGTAGAGGTATAGCACAGTGGAGCACTGCAGAGGTAGAGTACAGTGGAGTACAGTAGAGATAGAGTACAGTGGAGCACAGTAGAGGTAGAGTACAGTGGAGCACAGTAGAGGTAGAGTACAGTGGAGCACAGTAGAGGTAGAGTACAGTGGAGTACAGTAGAGGTAGAGTACAGTGGAGTTCAGTAGAAGTAGAGTACAGTGGAGCACAGTAGAGGTAGAGTATAGTGGAGTACAGTAGAGGTAGAGTACAGTAGAGCACAGTAGAGGTAGAATGCAGTGGAGTACAGTAGAGGTAGAGTACAGTGGAGTACAGTAGAGGTAGAGTACAGTGGAGTACAGTAGAGGTAGAGTACAGTACAGTACAGTAGAGGTAGAGTATAGTGGAGTACAGTAGAGGTAGAGTACAGTGGAGTACAGTAGAGGTAGAGTATAGTGGAGCACAGTAGAGGTAGAGTACAGTGGAGTACAGTAGAGGTAGAGTACAGTGGAGTTCAGTAGAAGTAGAGTACAGTGGAGCACAGTAGAGGTAGAGTATAGTGGAGTACAGTAGAGGTAGAGTACAGTAGAGCACAGTAGAGGTAGAATGCAGTGGAGTACAGTAGAGGTAGAGTACAGTGGAGTACAGTAGAGGTAGAGTACAGTGGAGTACAGTAGAGGTAGAGTACAGTACAGTACAGTAGAGGTAGAGTACAGTGGAGTACAGTAGAGGTAGAGTACAGTAGAGCACAGTAGAGGTAGAATACAGTGGAGTACAGTAGAGGTAGAGTACAGTGGAGTACAGTAGAGGTAGAGTACAGTGGAGTACAGTAGAGGTAGAGTACAGTACAGTACAGTAGAGGTAGAGTATAGTGGAGTACAGTAGAGGTAGAGTACAGTAGAGCACAGTAGAGGTAGAATGCAGTGGAGTACAGTAGAGGTAGAGTACAGTGGAGTACAGTAGAGGTAGAGTACAGTGGAGTACAGTAGAGATAGAGTACAGTGGAGCACAGTAGAGGTAGAGTACAGTGGAGCACAGTAGAGGTAGAGTACAGTGGAGCACAGTAGAGGTAGAGTACAGTGGAGTACAGTAGAGGTAGAGTACAGTGGAGCACAGTAGAGGTAGAGTACAGTGGAGTATAGTAGAGGTAGAGTACTGTAGAGCACAGTAGAGATAGAGTACAGTAGAGCACAGTAGAGGTAGAGTACAGTGGAGCACAGTAGAGGAAGAGGACAGTGTAGTACAGTAGAGATAGAGTACAGTCGAACACAGTAGAGATAAGTGTAGTGGAGTATAGTAGAGGTAGAGTACAGTGGAGTACAGTAGAGGTAGAGTACAGTGGAGCACATTAGAGGTGGAGTAGAGTAGAGTACAGTAGAGGTAGAATACAGTGGAGTACAGTAGAAGTAGAGTACAGTGGAGCACAGTAGAGGTAGAGTAGAGTGGAGTACAGTAGAGGTAGTGTACAGTGGAGCACAGTAGAGGTAGAGTACAGTAGAGCAGAGTAGAGGTAGAGTACAGTGGAATACAGTAGAGGTAGAGTACAGTGGAGCACAGTAGAGGTAGTGTACAGTAGAGCAGAGTAGAGGTAGAGTACAGTGGAATACAGTAGAGGTAGAGTACAGTGGAGCACTGTAGAGGTGGAGTACAGTGGAGTACAGTAGAGGTAGAGTACAGTGGAGCACAGTAGAGGTAGTGTACAGTAGAGCAGAGTAGAGGTAGAGTACAGTGGAATACAGTAGAGGTAGAGTACAGTGGAGCACTGTAGAGGTGGAGTACAGTGGAGTACAGTAGAGGTAGAGTACAGTGGAGCACAGTAGAGGTGGAGTACAGTGGAGCACTGTAGAGGTGGAGTACAGTGGAGTACAGTAGAGGTAGAGTACAGTGGAGCACTGTAGAGGTGGAGTACAGTGGAGTACAGTAGAGGTAGAGTACAGTGGAGCACTGTAGAGGTGGAGTACAGTGGAGTACAGTAGAGGTAGAGTACAGTGGAGCACTGTAGAGGTGGAGTACAGTGGAGTACAGTAGAGGTAGAGTACAGTGGAGCACTGTAGAGGTGGAGTACAGTGGAGTACAGTAGAGGTAGAGTACAGTGGAGCACTGTAGAGGTGGAGTACAGTGGAGTACAGTAGAGGTAGTGTACAGTGGAGCACAGTAGAGGTAGTGTACAGTAGAGCAGAGTAGAGGTAGAGTACAGTGGAATACAGTAGAGGTAGAGTACAGTGGAGCACTGTAGAGGTGGAGTACAGTGGAGTACAGTAGAGGTAGAGTACAGTGGAGCACAGTAGAGATAGAGTACAGTAGAGCACAGTAGAGGTAGAGTACAGTGGAGTATAGTAGAGGTAGAGTACAGTGGAGTATAGTTGAGGTAGACTACAGTGGAGCACAGTAGAGGTAGAGTACAGTGGAGTACAGTAGAGGTAGAGTACAGTGGAGCACAGTAGAGGTAGAGTACAGTGGAGTATAGTTGAGGTAGACTACAGTGGAGTACAGTAGAGGTAGAGTACAGTGGAGCACAGTAGAGATAGAGTACAGTAGAGCAGAGTAGAGGTAGAGTACGGTGGAGTACAGTAGAGGTAGAGCACAGTAGAGCAGAGTAGAGGTAGAGTACAGTGGAGTACAGTAGAGGTAGAGCACAGTGGAGCACTGTAGAGGTAGAATACAGTGGAGTAGAGTAGAGATAGAGTACATTGGAGCACAGTAGAGGTAGAGTACAGTGGAGCACAGTAGAGGTAGAGTACAGTGGAGCACAGTAGAGGTAGAGTACAGTGGAGTACAGTAGAGGTAGTGTACAGTGGAGCACAGTCGAGGTAGAGTACAGTGGAGCACAGTAGAGGTAGAGTACAGTGGAGTACAGTAGAGGTAGTGTACAGTGGAGCACAGTAGAGGTAGAGTACAGTGGAATATAGTTGAGGTAGACTACAGTGGAGTACAGTAGAGGTAGAGTAGAGTGGAGCACAGTAGAGATAGAGTACAGTAGAGCAGAGTAGAGGTAGAGTAGAGTGGAGTACAGTAGAGGTAGAGCACAGTGGAGCACTGTAGAGGTAGAATACAGTGGAGTAGAGTAGAGATAGAGTACATTGGAGCACAGTAGAGGTAGAGTACAGTGGAGCACAGTAGAGGTAGAGTACAGTGGAGCACAGTAGAGGTAGAGTACAGTGGAGTACAGTAGAGGTAGTGTACAGTGGAGCACAGTAGAGGTAGAGTACAGTGGAGCACAGTAGAGGTAGAGTACAGTGGAGTACAGTAGAGGTAGTGTACAGTGGAGCACAGTAGAGGTAGAGTACAGTGGAGTATAGTTGAGGTAGACTACAGTGGAGTACAGTAGAGGTAGAGTAGAGTGGAGCACAGTAGAGATAGAGTACAGTAGAGCAGAGTAGAGGTAGAGTAGAGTGGAGTACAGTAGAGGTAGAGCACAGTGGAGCACTGTAGAGGTAGAGTACAGTGGAGTACACTAGAGATAGAGTACAGTGGAGCACAGTAGAGATAGAGTGCAGTAGAGCACAGTAGAGGTAGAGTACAGCTGAGCACAGTAGAGGTAGAGCACAGTGGAGCACTGTAGAGGTAGAGTACAGTCGAACACAGTAGAGATAAGTGTAGTGGAGTATAGTAGAGGTAGAGTACAGTGGAGTACAGTAGAGGTAGAGTACAGTGGAGTACAGTAGAGGTAGAGTAGAGTGGAGCACATTAGAGGTGGAATAGAGTAGAGTACAGTAGAGGTAGAGTACAGTGGAGTACAGTAGAAGTAGAGTACAGTGGAGCACAGTAGAGGTAGAGTACAGTGTAGCACAGTAGAGGTAGAGTACAGTGGAGTATAGTAGAGGTAGAGTACTGTAGAGCACAGTAGAGATAGAGTACAGTAGAGCACAGTAGAGGTAGAGTACAGTGGAGCACAGTAGAGGAAGAGGACAGTGTAGTACAGTAGAGATAGAGTACAGTCGAACACAGTAGAGATAAGTGTAGTGGAGTATAGTAGAGGTAGAGTACAGTGGAGTACAGTAGAGATAGAGTAGAGTGGAGCACATTAGAGGTGGAGTAGAGTAGAGTACAGTAGAGGTAGAGTACAGTGGAGCACAGTAGAGGTAGAGTACAGTGGAGTACAGTGGAGCACAGTAGAGATGGAGTACAGTGGAGCACAGTAGAGGTAGAGTACAGTGGAGTACAGTGGAGTACAGTAGATGTGGAGTACAGTAGAGTACAGTAGAGGTAGAGAACAGTACAGTACAGTAGAGGTAGAGTACAGTGGAGTACAGTAGAGGTAGAGTACAGTAAAGCACAGTAGAGGTAGAATACAGTGGAGTACAGTAGAGGTAGAGTACAGTGGAGTACAGTAGAGGTAGAGTACAGTGGAGTACAGTAGAGATAGAGTACAGTGGAGCACAGTAGAGGTAGAGTACAGTGGAGCACAGTAGAGGTAGAGTACAGTGGAGCACAGTAGAGGTAGAGTACAGTGGAGTACAGTAGAGGTAGAGTACAGTGGAGCACAGTAGAGGTAGAGTACAGTGGAGCACAGTAGAGGAAGAGGACAGTGTAGTACAGTAGAGATAGAGTACAGTCGAACACAGTAGAGATAAGTGTAGTGGAGTATAGTAGAGGTAGAGTACAGTGGAGTACAGTAGAGGTAGAGTACAGTGGAGCACATTAGAGGTGGAGTAGAGTAGAGTACAGTAGAGGTAGAGTACAGTGGAGTACAGTAGAAGTAGAGTACAGTGGAGCACAGTAGAGGTAGAGTAGAGTGGAGTACAGTAGAGGTAGAGTACAGTGGAGTACAGTAGAGGTAGAGTACAGTGGAGTAGAGTAGAGATAGATTAGAGTGGAGCACAGCAGAGGTAGAGTACAGTGGATCACAGTAGAAATAGAGTACAGTGGAGTACAGTTGAGCACAGTAGAGGTATAGTACAGTGGAGCACAGTAGCGATAGATTACAGTGGAGTACAGTAGAGATAGAGTATAGTGGAGTACATTAGAGGTAGAGTACAGTGGAGCACAGTAGAGGTAGAGTACAGTGGAGTATTGTTGAGGTAGACTACAGTGGAGTACGGTAGAGATGGAGTACAGTAGAGCAGAATAGAGGTAGAGTACAGTGGAGTACAGTAGAGGTAGAGCACAGTAGAGCAGAGTAGAGGTAGAGTACAGTGGACTACAGTAGAGGTATAGCACAGTGGAGCACTGTAGAGGTAGAGTACAGTGGAGTACAGTAGAGATAGAGTACAGTGGAGCACAGTAGAGGTAGAGTACAGTGGAGCACAGTAGAGGTAGAGTACAGTGGAACACAGTAGAGGTAGAGTACAGTGGAGTACAGTAGAGGTAGAGTACAGTGGAGTACAGTAGAGGTAGAGTACAGTGGAGCACAGTAGAGGTAGAGTACAGTGGAGTACAGTGGAGCACAGTAGAGGTGGAGTACAGTAGAGTACAGTAGAGGTAGAGTACAGTGGAGCACAGTAGAGGTAGAGTACAGTGGAGTACAGTGGAGCACAGTAGAGGTGGAGTACAGTAGAGTACAGTAGAGGTAGAGTACAATGGAGCACAGTAGAGGTAGAGTACAGTGGAGTACAGTGGAGTACAGTAGAGGTGGAGTACAGTAGAGTACAGTAGAGGTAGAGAACAGTACAGTACAGTAGAGGTAGAGTACAGTGGAGTACAGTAGAGGTAGAGTACAGTAGAGCACAGTAGAGGTAGAATACAGTGGAGTACTGTAGAGGTAGAATACAGTGGAGTACAGTAGAGGTAGAGTACAGTGGAGTACAGTAGAGGTAGAGTACAGTACAGTACAGTAGAGGTAGAGTACAGTGGAGTACAGTAGAGGTAGAGTACAGTAGAGCACAGTAGAGGTAGAATACAGTGGAGTACAGTAGAGGTAGAGTACAGTGGAGTACAGTAGAGGTAGAGTACAGTGGAGTACAGTAGAGATAGAGTACAGTGGAGCACAGTAGAGGTAGAGTACAGTGGAGCACAGTAGAGGTAGAGTACAGTGGAGCACAGTAGAGGTAGAGTACAGTGGAGTACAGTGGAGCACAGTAGAGGTGGAGTACAGTAGAGTACAGTAGATGTAGAGTACAGTGGAGCACAGTAGAGGTAGAGTACAGTGGAGTACAGTGGAGTACAGTAGAGGTGGAGTACAGTAGAGTACAATAGAGGTAGAGAACAGTACAGTACAGTAGAGGTGGAGTACAGTGGAGCACAGTAGAGGTAGAGTAGAGTGGAGCACAGTAGAGGTAGAGTACAGTGGAGCACAGTAGAGGTAGAGTACAGTGGAGCACAGTAGAGGTAGAGTACAGTGGAGCAAAGTAGAGGTAGAGTACAGTGGAGTACAGTAGAGGTAGAGTACAGTGGAGTACAGTAGAGGTAGAGTACAGTGGAGCACAGTAGAGGTAGAGTACAGTGGAGTACAGTAGAGGTAGAGTACAGTAGAGCACAGTAGAGGTAGAATACAGTGAAGTACAGTAGAGGTAGAGTACAGTGGAGTACAGTAGAGGTAGAGTACAGTGGAGTACAGTAGAGGTAGAGTACAGTGGAGCACAGTAGAGGTAGAGTACAGTGGAGTACAGTAGAGGTAGAGTACAGTGGAGCACAGTAGAGCTAGAGTACAGTGGAGTACAGTGGAGCACAGTAGAGGTGGAGTACAGTAGAGTAGAGTATAGGTTGAGTACAGTGGAGTACAGTAGAGATAGAGTAGAGTGGAGTAGAGTAGAGATAAAGTACAGTGGATTAGAGTAGAGATAGAGTACAGTGGAGTATAGTTGAGGTAGAGTACAGTGGAGCACAGTAGAGGTAGAGTACAGTGGAGTATAGTTGAGGTAGACTACAGTGGAGTACAGTAGAGGTAGAGTACAGTGGAGCTCAGTAGAGATAGTGTACAGTAGAGCAGAGTCGAGGTAGAGTACAGTGGAGTACAGTAGAGGTAGAGTACAGTGGAGCACTGTAGAGGTGGAGTACAGTGGAGTACTGTAGAGGTAGAGTACAGTGGAGCACAGTAGAGATAGAGTACAGTAGAGCACAGTAGAGGTAGAGTACAGTGGAGTATAGTAGAGGTAGAGTACAGTGGAGTATAGTTGAAGTAGACTACAGTGGAGCACAGTAGAGGTAGAGTACAGTGGAGTACAGTAGAGGTAGAGTACAGTGGAGCACAGTAGAGGTAGAGTACAGTGGAGCACAGTAGAGGTAGAGATAGAGCACAGTAGAGATAGAGTACAGTAGAGCACAGTAGAGGTAGAGTACAGTGGAGCACAGTAGAGGTAGAGTACAGTGGAGTATAGTTGAGGTAGACTACAGTGGAGTACAGTAGAGGTAGAGTACAATGGAGTACACTAGAGGTAGAGTACAGTGGAGCACAGTAGAGGTAGAGTACAGTGGAGTATAGTAGAGGTAGAGTACAGTGGAGTACAGTAGAGATAGAGTACAGTGGAGCACAGTAGAGGTAGAGTACAGTGGAGCACAGTAGAGGTAGAGTACAGTGGATCACATTAGAGGTAGAGTACAGTGGAGCACAGTAGAGGTAGAGTACAGTGGAGTACAGTAGAGGTAGAGTACAGTGGAGCACAGTAGAGATAGAGTACAGTAGAGCAGAATAGAGGTAGAGTACAGTGGAGTACAGTAGAGGTAGAGCACAGTAGATCAGAGTAGAGGTAGAGTACAGTGGACTACAGTAGAGGTATAGCACAGTGGAGCACTGTAGAGGTATAGTACAGTGGAGTACAGTAGAGATAGAGTACAGTGGAGCACAGTAGAGGTAGAGTACAGTGGAGCACAGTAGAGGTAGAGTACAGTGGAGCACAGTAGAGGTAGAGTACAGTGGAGTACAGTAGAGGTAGAGTACAGTGGAGTACAGTAGAGGTAGAGTACAGTGGAGCACAGTAGAGGTAGAGTATAGTGGAGTACAGTGGAGCACAGTAGAGGTGGAGTACAGTAGAGTACAGTAGAGGTAGAGTACAATGGAGCACAGTAGAGGTAGAGTACAGTGGAGTACAGTGGAGTACAGTAGAGGTGGAGTACAGTAGAGTACACTAGAGGTAGAGAACAGTACAGTACAGTAGAGGTAGAGTACAGTGGAGTACAGTAGAGGTAGAGTACAGTAGAGCACAGTAGAGGTAGAATACAGTGGAGTACAGTAGAGGTAGAATACAGTGGAGTACAGTAGAGGTAGAGTACAGTACAGTGGAGTACAGTAGAGGTAGAGTACAGTACAGTACAGTAGAGGTAGAAAACAGTGGAGTACAGTAGAGATAGAGTACATTGGAGCACAGTAGAGGTAGAGTACAGTGGAGCACAGTAGAGGTAGAGTACAGTGGAGTACAGTAGAGGTAGAGTACAGTGGAGTACAGTAGAGGTAGAGTACAGTGGAGTACAGTAGAGGTAGAGTACAGTGGAGCACAGTAGAGGTAGAGTACAGTGGAGCACAGTAGAGGTAGAGTACAGTGGAGCACAGTAGAGGTAGAGTACAGTGGAGTACAGTAGAGGTAGAGTACAGTGGAGCACAGTAGAGGTAGAGTACAGTGGAGTATAGTAGAGGTAGAGTACTGTAGAGCACAGTAGAGATAGAGTACAGTAGAGCACAGTAGAGGTAGAGTACAGTGGAGCACAGTAGAGGAAGAGGACAGTGTAGTACAGTAGAGATAGAGTACAGTCGAACACAGTAGAGATAAGTGTAGTGGAGTATAGTAGAGGTAGAGTACAGTGGAGTACAGTAGAGATAGAGTAGAGTGGAGCACATTAGAGGTGGAGTAGAGTAGAGTACAGTAGAGGTAGAGTACAGTGGAGCACAGTAGAGGTAGAGTACAGTGGAGTACAGTGGAGCACAGTAGAGATGGAGTACAGTGGACCACAGTAGAGGTAGAGTACAGTGGAGTACAGTGGAGTACAGTAGATGTGGAGTACAGTAGAGTACAGTAGAGGTAGAGAACAGTACAGTACAGTAGAGGTAGAGTACAGTGGAGTACAGTAGAGGTAGAGTACAGTAAAGCACAGTAGAGGTAGAATACAGTGGAGTACAGTAGAGGTAGAGTACAGTGGAGTACAGTAGAGGTAGAGTACAGTGGAGTACAGTAGAGGTAGAGTACAGTACAGTACAGTAGAGGTAGAGTATAGTGGAGTACAGTAGAGGTAGAGTACAGTAGAGCACAGTAGAGGTAGAATGCAGTGGAGTACAGTAGAGGTAGAGTACAGTGGAGTACAGTAGAGGTAGAGTACAGTGGAGTACAGTAGAGATAGAGTACAGTGGAGCACAGTAGAGGTAGAGTACAGTGGAGCACAGTAGAGGTAGAGTACAGTGGAGCACAGTAGAGGTAGAGTACAGTGGAGTACAGTAGAGGTAGAGTACAGTGGAGCACAGTAGAGGTAGAGTACAGTGGAGCACAGTAGAGGAAGAGGACAGTGTAGTACAGTAGAGATAGAGTACAGTCGAACACAGTAGAGATAAGTGTAGTGGAGTATAGTAGAGGTAGAGTACAGTGGAGTACAGTAGAGGTAGAGTACAGTGGAGCACATTAGAGGTGGAGTAGAGTAGAGTACAGTAGAGGTAGAGTACAGTGGAGTACAGTAGAGGTAGAGTACAGTGGAGCACATTAGAGGTGGAGTAGAGTAGAGTACAGTAGAGGTAGAGTACAGTGGAGTACAGTAGAAGTAGAGTACAGTGGAGCACAGTAGAGGTAGAGTAGAGTGGAGTACAGTAGAGGTAGAGTACAGTGGAGTACAGTAGAGGTAGAGTACAGTGGAGTAGAGTAGAGATAGATTAGAGTGGAGCACAGCAGAGGTAGAGTACAGTGGATCACAGTAGAAATAGAGTACAGTGGAGTACAGTTGAGCACAGTAGAGGTATAGTACAGTGGAGCACAGTAGAGGTAGAGTACAGTGGAGCACAGTAGAGGTAGAGTACAGTGGAGTACAGTGGATCACAGTAGAAATAGAGTACAGTGGAGTACAGTTGAGCACAGTAGAGGTATAGTACAGTTGAGCACAGTAGAGGTAGAGTACAGTGGAGCACAGTAGAGGTAGAGTACAGTGGAGTACAGTGGAGCACAGTAGAGGTGGAGTACAGTAGAGTACAGTAGAGGTAGAGTACAGTGGAGCACAGTAGAGGTAGAGTACAGTGGAGTACAGTGGAGCACAGTAGAGGTGGAGTACAGTAGAGTACAATAGAGGTAGAGTACAATGGAGCACAGTAGAGGTAGAGTACAGTGGAGTACAGTGGAGTACAGTAGAGGTGGAGTACAGTAGAGTACAGTAGAGGTAGAGAACAGTACAGTACAGTAGAGGTAGAGTACAGTGGAGTACAGTAGAGGTAGAGTACAGTAGAGCACAGTAGAGGTAGAATACAGTGGAGTACAGTAGAGGTAGAATACAGTGGAGTACAGTAGAGGTAGAGTACAGTGGAGTACAGTAGAGGTAGAGTACAGTACAGTACAGTAGAGGTAGAGTACAGTGGAGTACAGTAGAGGTAGAGTACAGTAGAGCACAGTAGAGGTAGAATACAGTGGAGTACAGTAGAGGTAGAGTACAGTGGAGTACAGTAGAGGTAGAGTACAGTGGAGTACAGTAGAGATAGAGTACAGTGGAGCACAGTAGAGGTAGAGTACAGTGGAGCACAGTAGAGGTAGAGTACAGTGGAGCACAGTAGAGGTAGAGTACAGTGGAGTACAGTGGAGCACAGTAGAGGTGGAGTACAGTAGAGTACAGTAGATGTAGAGTACAGTGGAGCACAGTAGAGGTAGAGTACAGTGGAGTACAGTGGAGTACAGTAGAGGTGGAGTACAGTAGAGTACAATAGAGGTAGAGAACAGTACAGTACAGTAGAGGTGGAGTACAGTGGAGCACAGTAGAGGTAGAGTAGAGTGGAGCACAGTAGAGGTAGAGTACAGTGGAGCACAGTAGAGATAGAGTACAGTGGAGCACAGTAGAGGTAGAGTACAGTGGAGCACAGTAGAGGTAGAGTACAGTGGAGCAAAGTAGAGGTAGAGTACAGTGGAGTACAGTAGAGGTAGAGTACAGTGGAGTACAGTAGAGGTAGAGTACAGTGGAGCACAGTAGAGGTAGAGTACAGTGGAGTACAGTAGAGGTAGAGTACAGTGGAGCACAGTAGAGGTAGAGTACAGTGGAGTACAGTGGAGCACAGTAGAGGTGGAGTACAGTAGAGTACAGTAGAGGTAGAGTACAGTGGAGCACAGTAGAGGTAGAGTACAGTGGAGTACAGTAGAGGTGCAGTACAGTAGAGTACAGTAGAGGTAGAGAACAGTACAGTACAGTAGAGGTAGAGTACAGTGGAGTACAGTAGAGGTAGAGTACAGTAGAGCACAGTAGAGGTAGTATAAAGTGGAGTACAGTAGAGGTAGAGTACAGTGGAGTACAGTAGAGGTAGAGTACAGTGGAGTACAGTAGAGATAGAGTACAGTGGAGTACAGTAGAGATAGAGTACAGTCGAACACAGTAGAGATAAGTGTAGTGGAGTATAGTAGAGGTAGAGTACAGTGGAGTACAGTAGAGGTAGAGTACAGTGGAGTACAGTAGAGGTAGAGTAGAGTGGAGCACATTAGAGGTGGAGTAGAGTAGAGTACAGTAGAGGTAGAGTACAGTGGAGTACAGTAGAAGTAGAGTACAGTGGAGCACATTAGAGGTAGAGTAGAGTGGAGTACAGTAGAGGTAGAGTACAGTGGAGTACAGTAGAGGTAGAGTACAATGGAGTAGAGTAGAGATAGAGTAGAGTGGAGCACAGCAGAGGTAGAGTACAGTGGATCACAGTAGAGATAGAGTACAGTGGAGTACAGTTGAGCACAGTAGAGGTATAGTACAGTGGAGCAGAGTAGCGATAGATTACAGTGGAGTACAGTAGAGATAGAGTACAGTGGAGTACAGTAGAGGTAGAGTACAGTGGAGCACAGTAGAGGTAGAGTACACTGGAGTATTGTTGAGGTAGACTACAGTGGAGTACAGTAGAGATAGAGTACAGTAGAGCAGAGTAGAGGTAGAGTACAGTGGAGTACAGTAGAGGTAGAGCACAGTAGAGCAGAGTAGAGGTAGAGTACAGTGGAGTACAGTAGAGGTATAGCACAGTGGAGCACTGCAGAGGTAGAGTACAGTGGAGTACAGTAGAGATAGAGTACAGTGGAGCACAGTAGAGGTAGAGTACAGTGGAGCACAGTAGAGGTAGAGTACAGTGGAGCACAGTAGAGGTAGAGTACAGTGGAGTACAGTAGAGGTAGAGTACAGTGGAGTTCAGTAGAAGTAGAGTACAGTGGAGCACAGTAGAGGTAGAGTATAGTGGAGTACAGTAGAGGTAGAGTACAGTAGAGCACAGTAGAGGTAGAATGCAGTGGAGTACAGTAGAGGTAGAGTACAGTGGAGTACAGTAGAGGTAGAGTACAGTGGAGTACAGTAGAGGTAGAGTACAGTACAGTACAGTAGAGGTAGAGTATAGTGGAGTACAGTAGAGGTAGAGTACAGTGGAGTACAGTAGAGGTAGAGTATAGTGGAGCACAGTAGAGGTAGAGTACAGTGGAGTACAGTAGAGGTAGAGTACAGTGGAGTTCAGTAGAAGTAGAGTACAGTGGAGCACAGTAGAGGTAGAGTATAGTGGAGTACAGTAGAGGTAGAGTACAGTAGAGCACAGTAGAGGTAGAATGCAGTGGAGTACAGTAGAGGTAGAGTACAGTGGAGTACAGTAGAGGTAGAGTACAGTGGAGTACAGTAGAGTTAGAGTACAGTACAGTAGAGGTAGAGTACAGTGGAGTACAGTAGAGGTAGAGTACAGTAGAGCACAGTAGAGGTAGAATACAGTGGAGTACAGTAGAGGTAGAGTACAGTGGAGTACAGTAGAGGTAGAGTACAGTGGAGTACAGTAGAGGTAGAGTACAGTACAGTACAGTAGAGGTAGAGTATAGTGGAGTACAGTAGAGGTAGAGTACAGTAGAGCACAGTAGAGGTAGAATGCAGTGGAGTACAGTAGAGGTAGAGTACAGTGGAGTACAGTAGAGGTAGAGTACAGTGGAGTACAGTAGAGATAGAGTACAGTGGAGCACAGTAGAGGTAGAGTACAGTGGAGCACAGTAGAGGTAGAGTACAGTGGAGCACAGTAGAGGTAGAGTACAGTGGAGTACAGTAGAGGTAGAGTACAGTGGAGCACAGTAGAGGTAGAGTACAGTGGAGTATAGTAGAGGTAGAGTACTGTAGAGCACAGTAGAGATAGAGTACAGTAGAGCACAGTAGAGGTAGAGTACAGTGGAGCACAGTAGAGGAAGCGGACAGTGTAGTACAGTAGAGATAGAGTACAGTCGAACACAGTAGAGATAAGTGTAGTGGAGTATAGTAGAGGTAGAGTACAGTGGAGTACAGTAGAGGTAGAGTACAGTGGAGCACATTAGAGGTGGAGTAGAGTAGAGTACAGTAGAGGTAGAATACAGTGGAGTACAGTAGAAGTAGAGTACAGTGGAGCACAGTAGAGGTAGAGTAGAGTGGAGTACAGTAGAGGTAGAGTACAGTGGAGTACAGTAGAGGTAGAGTACAGTGGAGTAGAGTAGAGATAGATTAGAGTGGAGCACAGCAGAGGTAGAGTACAGTGGATCACAGTAGAGATAGAGTACAGTGGAGTACAGTTGAGCACAGTAGAGGTATAGTACAGTGGAGTACAGTAGAGGTAGAGCACAGTAGAGCAGAGTAGAGGTAGAGTACAGTGGAGTACAGTAGAGGTATAGCACAGTGGAGCACTGTAGAGGTAGAGTACAGTGGAGTACAGTAGAGATAGAGTACAGTGGAGCACAGTAGAGGTAGAGTACAGTGGAGCACACTAGAGGTAGAGTATAGTGGAGTATTGTTGAGGTAGACTACAGTGGAGTACAGTAGAGATAGAGTACAGTAGAGCAGAATAGAGGTAGAGTACAGTGGAGTACAGTAGAGGTAGAGCACAGTAGAGCAGAGTAGAGGTAGAGTACAGTGGACTACAGTAGAGGTATAGCACAGTGGAGCACTGTAGAGGTAGAGTACAGTGGAGTACAGTAGAGATAGAGTACAGTGGAGCACAGTAGAGGTAGAGTACAGTGGAGCACAGTAGAGGTAGAGTACAGTGGAGTACAGTGGAGCACAGTAGAGGTGGAGTACAGTAGAGTACAGTAGAGGTAGAGTACAATGGAGCACAGTAGAGGTAGAGTACAGTGGAGTACAGTGGAGTACAGTAGAGGTGGAGTACAGTAGAGTACAGTAGAGGTAGAGAACAGTACAGTACAGTAGAGGTAGAGTACAGTGGAGTACAGTAGAGGTAGAGTACAGTAGAGCACAGTAGAGGTAGAATACAGTGGAGTACAGTAGAGGTAGAATACAGTGGAGTACAGTAGAGGTAGAGTACAGTGGAGTACAGTAGAGGTAGAGTACAGTACAGTGCAGTAGAGGTAGAGTACAGTGGAGTACAGTAGAGGTAGAGTACAGTAGAGCACAGTAGAGGTAGAATACAGTGGAGTACAGTAGAGGTAGAGTACAGTGGAGTACAGTAGAGGTAGAGTACAGTGGAGTACAGTAGAGATAGAGTACAGTGGAGCACAGTAGAGGTAGAGTACAGTGGAGCACAGTAGAGGTAGAGTACAGTGGAGCACAGTAGAGGTAGAGTACAGTGGAGTACAGTAAAGGTAGAGTACAGTGGAGTACAGTAGAGGTAGAGTACAGTGGAGTACAGTAGAGGTAGAGTACAGTGGAGTACAGTAGAGGTAGAGTACAGTGGAGTACAGTAGAGATAGAGTACAGTGGAGCACAGTAGAGGTAGAGTAGAGTGGAGCACAGTTTAGGTAGAGTACAGTGGAGCACAGTAGAGATAGAGTACAGTGGAGCACAGTAGAGATAGAGTACAGTGGAGCACAGTAGAGGTAGAGTACAGTGGAGCACAGTAGAGGTAGAGTACAGTGGAGCACAGTAGAGGTAGAGTACAGTGGAGTACAGTAGAGGTAGTGTACAGTGGAGCACAGTAGAGGTAGAGTACAGTGGAGCACAGTAGAGGTAGAGTACAGTGGAGTACAGTAGAGGTAGTGTACAGTGGAGCACAGTAGAGGTAGAGTACAGTGGAGTATAGTTGAGGTAGACTACAGTGGAGTACAGTAGAGGTAGAGTAGAGTGGAGCACAGTAGAGATAGAGTACAGTAGAGCAGAGTAGAGGTAGAGTAGAGTGGAGTACAGTAGAGGTAGAGCACAGTGGAGCACTGTAGAGGTAGAATACAGTGGAGTAGAGTAGAGATAGAGTACATTGGAGCACAGTAGAGGTAGAGTACAGTGGAGCACAGTAGAGGTAGAGTACAGTGGAGCACAGTAGAGGTAGAGTACAGTGGAGTACAGTAGAGGTAGTGTACAGTGGAGCACAGTAGAGGTAGAGTACAGTGGAGCACAGTAGAGGTAGAGTACAGTGGAGTACAGTAGAGGTAGTGTACAGTGGAGCACAGTAGAGGTAGAGTACAGTGGAGTATAGTTGAGGTAGACTACAGTGGAGTACAGTAGAGGTAGAGTAGAGTGGAGCACAGTAGAGATAGAGTACAGTAGAGCAGAGTAGAGGTAGAGTAGAGTGGAGTACAGTAGAGGTAGAGCACAGTGGAGCACTGTAGAGGTAGAGTACAGTGGAGTACAGTAGAGATAGAGTACAGTGGAGCACAGTAGAGATAGAGTGCAGTAGAGCACAGTAGAGGTAGAGTACAGCTGAGCACAGTAGAGGTAGAGCACAGTGGAGCACTGTAGAGGTAGAGTACAGTCGAACACAGTAGAGATAAGTGTAGTGGAGTATAGTAGAGGTAGAGTACAGTGGAGTACAGTAGAGGTAGAGTACAGTGGAGTACAGTAGAGGTAGAGTAGAGTGGAGCACATTAGAGGTGGAATAGAGTAGAGTACAGTAGAGGTAGAGTACAGTGGAGTACAGTAGAAGTAGAGTACAGTGGAGCACAGTAGAGGTAGAGTAGAGTGGAGTACAGTAGAGGTAGAGTACAGTGGAGTACAGTAGAGGTAGAGTACAGTGGAGTAGAGTAGAGATAGAGTAGAGTGGAGCATAGCAGAGGTAGAGTACAGTGGATCACAGTAGAGATAGAGTACAGTGGAGTACAGTTGAGCAGAGTAGAGGTAGAGTACAGTGGAGCACAGTAGCGATAGATTACAGTGGAGTACAGTAGAGATAGAGTACAGTGGAGTACAGTAGAGGTAGAGTACAGTGGAGCACAGTAGAGGTAGAGTACAGTGGAGTATTGTTGAGGTAGACTACAGTGGAGTAGAGTAGAGATAGAGTACAGTAGAGCAGAGTAGAGGTAGAGTACAGTGGAGTACAGTAGAGGTAGAGCACAGTAGAGCAGAGTAGAGGTAGAGTACAGTGGAGTACAGTAGAGGTATAGCACAGTGGAGCACTGTAGAGGTAGAGTACAGTGGAGTACAGTAGAGATAGAGTACAGTGGAGCACAGTAGAGGTAGAGTACAGTGGAGCACAGTAGAGGTAGAGTACAGTGGAGCACAGTAGAGTTAGAGTACAGTGGAGTACAGTAGAGGTAGAGTACAGTGGAGTACAGTAGAGGTAGAGTACAGTGGAGCACAGTAGAGGTAGAGTACAGTGGAGTACAGTGGAGCACAGTAGAGGTGGAGTAGAGTAGATTACAGTAGAGGTAGAGTAGAGTGGAGCACAGCAGAGGTAGAGTACAGTGGATCACAGTAGAGATAGAGTACAGTGGAGTACAGTTGAGCACAGTAGAGGTATAGTACAGTGGAGCACAGTAGCGATAGATTACAGTGGAGTACAGTAGAGAAAGAGTACAGTGGAGTACAGTAGAGGTAGAGTACAGTGGAGCACAGTAGAGGTAGAGTACAGTGGAATATTGTTGAGGTAGACTACAGTGGAGTACAGTAGAGATAGAGTACAGTAGAGCAGAGTAGAGGTAGAGTACAGTGGAGTACAGTAGAGGTAGAGCACAGTAGAGCAGAGTAGAGGTAGAGTACAGTGGAGTACAGTAGAGGTATAGCAGAAGTGGAGCACTGTAGAGGTAGAGTACAGTGGAGTACAGAAGAGATAGAGTACAGTGGAGCACAGTAGAGGTAGAGTACAGTGGAGCACAGTAGAGGTAGAGTACAGAGGAGCACAGTAGAGGTAGAGTACAGTGGAGTACAGTAGAGGTAGAGTACAGTGGAGTACAGTAGAGGTAGAGTACAGTGGAGTACAGTGGAGCACAGTAGAGGTGGAGTACAGTAGAGTACAGTAGAGGTAGGGTACAGTGGAGCACAGTAGAGGTAGAGTACAGTGGAGTACAGTGGAGTACAGTAGAGGTGGAGTACAGTAGAGTACAGTAGAGGTAGAGAACAGTACAGTACAGTAGAGGTAGAGTACAGTGGAGTACAGTAGAGGTAGAGTACAGTAGAGCACAGTTGAGGTAGAATACAGTGGAGTACAGTAGAGGTAGAGTACAGTGGAGTACAGTAGAGGTAGAGTACAGTGGAGTACAGTAGAGGTAGAGTACAGTACAGTACAGTAGAGGTAGAGTACAGTGGAGTACAGTAGAGGTAGAGTACAGTAGAGCACAGTAGAGGTAGAATACAGTGGAGTACAGTAGAGGTAGAGTACAGTGGAGCACATTATAGGTAGAGAACAGTGGAGCACAGTAGAGGTAGAGTACAGTGGAGCACAGTAGAGGTAGAGTACAGTGGAGTACAGTAGAGGTAGAGTACAGTGGAGTACAGTAGAGGTAGAGTACAGTGGAGCACAGTAGAGGTAGAGTACAGTGGAGTACAGTGGAGCACATTAGAGGTGGAGTACAGTAGAGTACAGTAGAGGTAGAGTACAGTGGAGCACAGTAGAGGTAGAGTACAGTGGAGTACAGTGGAGTACAGTAGAGGTGCAGTACAGTAGAGTACAGTAGAGGTAGAGAACAGTACAGTACAGTAGAGGTAGAGTACAGTGGAGTACAGTAGAGGTAGAGTACAGTAGAGCACAGTAGAGGTAGAATAAAGTGGAGTACAGTAGAGGTAGAGTACAGTGGAGTAGAGTAGAGGTAGAGTACAGTGGAGTACAGTAGAGATAGAGTACAGTGGAGTACAGTAGAGATAGAGTACAGTCGAACACAGTAGAGATAAGTGTAGTGGAGTATAGTAGAGGTAGAGTACAGTGGAGTACAGTAGAGGTAGAGTACAGTGGAGTACAGTTGAGGTAGAGTAGAGTGGAGCACATTAGAGGTGGAGTAGAGTAGAGTACAGTAGAGGTAGAGTACAGTGGAGTACAGTAGAAGTAGAGTACAGTGGAGCACATTAGAGGTAGAGTAGAGTGGAGTACAGTAGAGGTAGAGTACAGTGGAGTACAGCAGAGGTAGAGTACAATGGAGTAGAGTAGAGATAGAGTAGAGTGGAGCACAGCAGAGGTAGAGTACAGTGGATCACAGTAGAGATAGAGTACAGTGGAGTACAGTTGAGCACAGTAGAGGTATAGTACAGTGGAGCAGAGTAGCGATAGATTACAGTGGAGTACAGTAGAGATAGAGTACAGTGGAGTACAGTAGAGGTAGAGTACAGTGGAGCACAGTAGAGGTAGAGTACACTGGAGTATTGTTGAGGTAGACTACAGTGGAGTACAGTAGAGATAGAGTACAGTAGAGCAGAGTAGAGGTAGAGTACAGTGGAGTACAGTAGAGGTAGAGCACAGTAGAGCAGAGTAGAGGTAGAGTACAGTGGAGTACAGTAGAGGTATAGCACAGTGGAGCACTGTAGAGGTAGAGTACAGTGGAGTACAGTAGAGATAGAGTACAGTGGAACACAGTAGAGGTAGAGTACAGTGGAGCACAGTAGAGGTAGAGTACAGTGGAGCACAGTAGAGGTAGAGTACAGTGGAGTATAGTAAAGGTAGAGTACAGTGGAGTTCAGTAGATGTAGAGTACAGTGGAGCACAGTAGAGGTAGAGTACAGTGGAGTACAGTGGAGCACAGTAGAGGTGGAGTACAGTAGAGTACAGTAGAGGCAGAGTACAGTGGAGCACAGTAGAGGTAGAGTACAGTGGAGTACAGTGGAGTACAGTAGAGGTGGAGTACAGTAGAGTACAGTAGAGGTAGAGAACAGTACAGTACAGTAGAGGTAGAGTACAGTGGAGTACAGTAGAGGTAGAGTACAGTAGAGCACAGTAGAGGTAGAATACAGTGGAGTAGAGTAGAGGTAGAGTACAGTGGAGTACAGTAGAGGTAGAGTACAGTGGAGTACAGTAGAGGTAGAGTACAGTACAGTACAGTAGAGGTAGAGTATAGTGGAGTACAGTAGAGGTAGAGTACAGTAGAGCACAGTAGAGGTAGAATACAGTGGAGTACAGTAGAGGTAGAGTACAGTGGAGTACAGTAGAGGTAGAGTACAGTGGAGTACAGTAGAGATAGAGTACAGTGGAGCACAGTAGAGGTAGAGTACAGTGGAGCACAGTAGAGGTAGAGTACAGTGGAGCACAGTAGAGGTAGAGTACAGTGGAGCACAGTAGAGGTAGAGTACAGTGGAGTACAGTAGAGGTAGAGTACAGTGGAGTACAGTAGAGGTAGAGTACAGTGGAGCACAGTAGAGGTAGAGTACAGTGGAGTACAGTGGAGCACAGTAGAGGTGGAGTATAGTAGAGTACAGTAGAGGTAGAGTACAGTGGAGCACAGTAGAGGTAGAGTACAGTGGAGTACAGTGGAGTACAGTAGAGGTGGAGTACAGTAGAGTACAGTAGAGGTAGAGAACAGTACAGTACAGTAGAGGTAGAGTACAGTGGAGTACAGTAGAGGTAGAGTACAGTAGAGCACAGTAGAGGTAGAATACAGTGGAGTACAGTAGAGGTAGAGTACAGTGGAGTAGAGTAGAGATAGAGTACAGTGGAGCACAGTAGAGGTAGAGTACAGTGGAGCACAGTAGAGGTAGAGTACAGTGGAGCACAGTAGAGGTAGAGTACAGTGGAGCACAGTAGAGGTAGAGTACAGTGGAGTACAGTAGAGGTAGAGTACAGTGGAGTACAGTAGAGGTAGAGTACAGTGGAGCACAGTAGAGGTAGAGTACAGTGGAGTACAGTAGAGGTAGAGTACAGTAGAGCACAGTAGAGGTAGAATACAGTGAAGTACAGTAGAGGTAGAGTACAGTGGAGTACAGTAGAGGTAGAGTACAGTGGACTACAGTAGAGGTAGAGTACAGTGGAGCACAGTAGAGGTAGAGTACAGTGGAGTACAGTAGAGGTAGAGTACAGTGGAGCACAGTAGAGCTAGAGTACAGTGGAGTACTGTGGAGCACAGTAGAGGTGGAGTACAGTGGAGTACAGTAGAGATAGAGTAGAGTGGAGTAGAGGAGAGATAAAGTACAGTGGATTAGAGTAGAGATAGAGTACAGTGGATTATAGTTGAGGTAGAGTACAGTGGAGCACAGTAGAGGTAGAGTACGGTGGAGTATAGTTGAGGTAGACTACAGTGGAGTACAGTAGAGGTAGAGTACAGTGGAGCACAGTAGAGATAGTGTACAGTAGAGCAGAGTAGAGGTAGAGTACAGTGGAATACAGTAGAGGTAGAGTACAGTGGAGCACTGTAGAGGTGGAGTACAGTGGAGTACAGTAGAGGTAGAGTACAGTGGAGCACAGTAGAGATAGAGTACAGTAGAGCACAGTAGAGGTAGAGTACAGTGGAGTATAGTAGAGGTAGAGTACAGTGGAGTATAGTTGAGGTAGACTACAGTGGAGCACAGTAGAGGTAGAGTACAGTGGAGTACAGTAGAGGTAGAGTACAGTGGAGCACAGTAGAGGTAGAGTACAGTGGAGTATAGTTGAGGTAGACTACAGTGGAGTACAGTAGAGGTAGAGTACAGTGGAGCACAGTAGAGATAGAGTACAGTAGAGCAGAGTAGAGGTAGAGTACGGTGGAGTACAGTAGAGGTAGAGCACAGTAGAGCAGAGTAGAGGTAGAGTACAGTGGAGTACAGTAGAGGTAGAGCACAGTGGAGCACTGTAGAGGTAGAATACAGTGGAGTAGAGTAGAGATAGAGTACATTGGAGCACAGTAGAGGTAGAGTACAGTGGAGCACAGTAGAGGTAGAGTACAGTGGAGCACAGTAGAGGTAGAGTACAGTGGAGTACAGTAGAGGTAGTGTACAGTGGAGCACAGTCGAGGTAGAGTACAGTGGAGCACAGTAGAGGTAGAGTACAGTGGAGTACAGTAGAGGTAGTGTACAGTGGAGCACAGTAGAGGTAGAGTACAGTGGAATATAGTTGAGGTAGACTACAGTGGAGTACAGTAGAGGTAGAGTAGAGTGGAGCACAGTAGAGATAGAGTACAGTAGAGCAGAGTAGAGGTAGAGTAGAGTGGAGTACAGTAGAGGTAGAGCACAGTGGAGCACTGTAGAGGTAGAATACAGTGGAGTAGAGTAGAGATAGAGTACATTGGAGCACAGTAGAGGTAGAGTACAGTGGAGCACAGTAGAGGTAGAGTACAGTGGAGCACAGTAGAGGTAGAGTACAGTGGAGTACAGTAGAGGTAGTGTACAGTGGAGCACAGTAGAGGTAGAGTACAGTGGAGCACAGTAGAGGTAGAGTACAGTGGAGTACAGTAGAGGTAGTGTACAGTGGAGCACAGTAGAGGTAGAGTACAGTGGAGTATAGTTGAGGTAGACTACAGTGGAGTACAGTAGAGGTAGAGTAGAGTGGAGCACAGTAGAGATAGAGTACAGTAGAGCAGAGTAGAGGTAGAGTAGAGTGGAGTACAGTAGAGGTAGAGCACAGTGGAGCACTGTAGAGGTAGAGTACAGTGGAGTACAGTAGAGATAGAGTACAGTGGAGCACAGTAGAGATAGAGTGCGTTAGAGCACAGTAGAGGTAGAGTACAGCTGAGCACAGTAGAGGTAGAGCACAGTGGAGCACTGTAGAGGTAGAGTACAGTCGAACACAGTAGAGATAAGTGTAGTGGAGTATAGTAGAGGTAGAGTACAGTGGAGTACAGTAGAGGTAGAGTACAGTGGAGTACAGTAGAGGTAGAGTAGAGTGGAGCACATTAGAGGTGGAATAGAGTAGAGTACAGTAGAGGTAGAGTACAGTGGAGTACAGTAGAAGTAGAGTACAGTGGAGCACAGTAGAGGTAGAGTAGAGTGGAGTACAGTAAAGGTAGAGTACAGTGGAGTACAGTAGAGGTAGAGTACAGTGGAGTAGAGTAGAGATAGAGTAGAGTGGAGCATAGCAGAGGTAGAGTACAGTGGATCACAGTAGAGATAGAGTACAGTGGAGTACAGTTGAGCACAGTAGAGGTAGAGTACAGTGGAGCACAGTAGCGATAGATTACAGTGGAGTACAGTAGAGATAGAGTACAGTGGAGTACAGTAGAGGTAGAGTACAGTGGAGCACAGTAGAGGTAGAGTACATTGGAGTATTGTTGAGGTAGACTACAGTGGAGTAGAGTAGAGATAGAGTACAGTAGAGCAGAGTAGAGGTAGAGTACAGTGGAGTACAGTAGAGGTAGAGCACAGTAGAGCAGAGTAGAGGTAGAGTACAGTGGAGTACAGTAGAGGTATAGCACAGTGGAGCACTGTAGAGGTAGAGTACAGTGGAGTACAGTAGAGATAGAGTACAGTGGAGCACAGTAGAGGTAGAGTACAGTGGAGCACAGTAGAGGTAGAGTACAGTGGAGCACAGTAGAGTTAGAGTACAGTGGAGTACAGTAGAGGTAGAGCACAGTGGAGTACAGTAGAGGTAGAGTACAGTGGAGCACAGTAGAGGTAGAGTACAGTGGAGTACAGTGGAGCACAGTAGAGGTGGAGTAGAGTAGATTACAGTAGAGGTAGAGTAGAGTGGAGCACAGCAGAGGTAGAGTACAGTGGATCACAGTAGAGATAGAGTACAGTGGAGTACAGTTGAGCACAGTAGAGGTATAGTACAGTGGAGCACAGTAGCGATAGATTACAGTGGAGTACAGTAGAGATAGAGTACAGTGGAGTACAGTAGAGGTAGAGTACAGTGGAGCACAGTAGAGGTAGAGTACAGTGGAATATTGTTGAGGTAGACTACAGTGGAGTACAGTAGAGATAGAGTACAGTAGAGCAGAGTAGAGGTAGAGTACAGTGGAGTACAGTAGAGGTAGAGCACAGTAGAGCAGAGTAGAGGTAGAGTACAGTGGAGTACAGTAGAGGTATAGCAGAAGTGGAGCACTGTAGAGGTAGAGTACAGTGGAGTACAGAAGAGATAGAGTACAGTGGAGCACAGTAGAGGTAGAGTACAGTGGAGCACAGTAGAGGTAGAGTACAGAGGAGCACAGTAGAGGTAGAGTACAGTGGAGTACAGTAGAGGTAGAGTACAGTGGAGTACAGTAGAGGTAGAGTACAGTGGAGTACAGTGGAGCACAGTAGAGGTGGAGTACAGTAGAGTACAGTAGAGGTAGGGTACAGTGGAGCACAGTAGAGGTAGAGTACAGTGGAGTACAGTGGAGTACAGTAGAGGTGGAGTACAGTAGAGTACAGTAGAGGTAGAGAACAGTACAGTACAGTAGAGGTAGAGTACAGTGGAGTACAGTAGAGGTAGAGTACAGTAGAGCACAGTTGAGGTAGAATACAGTGGAGTACAGTAGAGGTAGAGTACAGTGGAGTACAGTAGAGGTAGAGTACAGTGGAGTACAGTAGAGGTAGAGTACAGTACAGTACAGTAGAGGTAGAGTACAGTGGAGTACAGTAGAGGTAGAGTACAGTAGAGCACAGTAGAGGTAGAATACAGTGGAGTACAGTAGAGGTAGAGTACAGTGGAGTACAGTAGAGGTAGAGTACATTGGAGTACAGTAGAGAAAGAGTACAGTGGAGCACATTATAGGTAGAGTACAGTGGAGCACAGTAGAGGTAGAGTACAGTGGAGCACAGTAGAGGTAGAGTACAGTGGAGTACAGTAGAGGTAGAGTACAGTGGAGTACAGTAGAGGTAGAGTACAGTGGAGCACAGTAGAGGTAGAGTACAGTGGAGTACAGTGGAGCACATTAGAGGTGGAGTACAGTAGAGTACAGTAGAGGTAGAGTACAGTGGAGCACAGTAGAGGTAGAGTACAGTGGAGTACAGTGGAGTACAGTAGAGGTGCAGTACAGTAGAGTACAGTAGAGGTAGAGAACAGTACAGTACAGTAGAGGTAGAGTACAGTGGAGTACAGTAGAGGTAGATTACAGTAGAGCACAGTATAGGTAGAATAAAGTGGAGTACAGTAGAGGTAGAGTACAGTGGAGTAGAGTAGAGGTAGAGTACAGTGGAGTACAGTAGAGATAGAGTACAGTGGAGTATAGTAGAGGTAGAGTACAGTGGAGTTCAGTAGATGTAGAGTACAGTGGAGCACAGTAGAGGTAGAGTACAGTGGAGTACAGTGGAGCACAGTAGAGGTGGAGTACAGTAGAGTACAGTAGAGGCAGAGTACAGTGGAGCACAGTAGAGGTAGAGTACAGTGGAGTACAGTGGAGTACAGTAGAGGTGGAGTACAGTAGAGTACAGTAGAGGTAGTGTACAGTGGAGCACAGTAGAGGTAGAGTACAGTGGAGTACAGTGGAGTACAGTAGAGGTGGAGTACAGTAGAGTACAGTAGAGGTAGAGAACAGTACAGTACAGTAGAGGTAGAGTACAGTGGAGTACAGTAGTGGTAGAGTACAGTAGAGCACAGTAGAGGTAGAATACAGTGGAGTAGAGTAGAGGTAGAGTACAGTGGAGTACAGTAGAGGTAGAGTACAGTGGAGTACAGTAGAGGTAGAGTACAGTACAGTACAGTAGAGGTAGAGTATAGTGGAGTACAGTAGAGGTAGAGTACAGTAGAGCACAGTAGAGGTAGAATACAGTGGAGTACAGTAGAGGTAGAGTACCGTGGAGTACAGTAGAGGTAGAGTACAGTGGAGTACCGTAGAGATAGAGTACAGTGGAGCACAGTAGAGGTAGAGTACAGTGGAGCACAGTAGAGGTAGAGTACAGTGGAGCACAGTAGAGGTAGAGTACAGTGGAGCACAGTAGAGGTAGAGTACAGTGGAGTACAGTAGAGGTAGAGTACAGTGGAGCACAGTAGAGGTAGAGTACAGTGGAGTACAGTGGAGCACAGTAGAGGTGGAGTATAGTAGAGTACAGTAGAGGTAGAGTACAGTGGAGCACAGTAGAGGTAGAGTACAGTGGAGTACAGTGGAGTACAGTAGAGGTGGAGTACAGTAGAGTACAGTAGAGGTAGAGAACAGTACAGTACAGTAGAGGTAGAGTACAGTGGAGTACAGTAGAGGTAGAGTACAGTAGAGCACAGTAGAGGTAGAATACAGTGGAGTACAGTAGAGGTAGTGTACAGTGGAGTAGAGTAGAGATAGAGTACAGTGGAGCACAGTAGAGGTAGAGTACAGTGGAGCACAGTAGAGGTAGAGTACAGTGGAGCACAGTAGAGGTAGAGTACAGTGGAGCACAGTAGAGGTAGAGTACAGTGGAGTACAGTAGAGGTAGAGTACAGTGGAATACAGTAGAGGTAGAGTACAGTGGAGCACAGTAGAGGTAGAGTACAGTGGAGTACAGTAGAGGTAGAGTACAGTAGAGCACAGTAGAGGTAGAATACAGTGAAGTACAGTAGAGGTAGAGTACAGTGGAGTACAGTAGAGGTAGAGTACAGTGGACTACAGTAGAGGTAGAGTACAGTGGAGCACAGTAGAGGTAGAGTACAGTGGAGTACAGTAGAGGTAGAGTACAGTGGAGCACAGTAGAGCTAGAGTACAGTGGAGTACAGTGGAGCACAGTAGAGGTGGAGTACAGTAGAGTAGAGTATAGGTTGAGTACAGTGGAGTACAGTAGAGATAGAGTAGAGTGGAGTAGAGGAGAGATAAAGTACAGTGGATTAGAGTAGAGATAGAGTACAGTGGATTATAGTTGAGGTAGAGTACAGTGGAGCACAGTAGAGGTAGAGTACGGTGGAGTATAGTTGAGGTAGACTACAGTGGAGTACAGTAGAGGTAGAGTACAGTGGAGCACAGTAGAGATAGTGTACAGTAGAGCAGAGTAGAGGTAGAGTACAGTGGAATACAGTAGAGGTAGAGTACAGTGGAGCACTGTAGAGGTGGAGTACAGTGGAGTACAGTAGAGGTAGAGTACAGTGGAGCACAGTAGAGATAGAGTACAGTAGAGCACAGTAGAGGTAGAGTACAGTGGAGTATAGTAGAGGTAGAGTACAGTGGAGTATAGTTGAGGTAGACTACAGTGGAGCACAGTAGAGGTAGAATACAGTGGAGTACAGTAGAGGTAGAGTACAGTGGAGCACAGTAGAGGTAGAGTACAGTGGAGTATAGTTGAGGTAGACTACAGTGGAGTACAGTAGAGGTAGAGTACAGTGGAGCACAGTAGAGATAGAGTACAGTAGAGCAGAGTAGAGGTAGAGTACGGTGGAGTACAGTAGAGGTAGAGCACAGTAGAGCAGAGTAGAGGTAGAGTACAGTGGAGTACAGTAGAGGTAGAGCACAGTGGAGCACTGTAGAGGTAGAATACAGTGGAGTAGAGTAGAGAGAGAGTACAGTGGAGCACAGTAGAGGTAGAGTACAGTGGAGCACAGTAGAGGTAGAGTACAGTTGAGCACAGTAGAGGTAGAGTACAGTGGAGTACAGTAGAGGTAGTGTACAGTGGAGCACAGTAGAGGTAGAGTACAGTGGAGCACAGTAGAGGTAGAGTACAGTGGAGTACAGTAGAGGTAGTGTACAGTGGAGCACAGTAGAGGTAGAGTACAGTGGAACACAGTAGAGGTAGAGTACAGTGGAGCACAGTAGAGAAGGAGTAGAGTAGAGCAGAGTAGAGGTAGAGTACATTGGAGTACAGTAGAGGTAGAGTACAGTGGAGCACTGTAGAGGTGGAGTACAGTGGAGTACAGTAGAGGTAGAGTACAGTGGAGCACAGTAGAGATAGAGTACAGTAGAGCACAGTAGAGGTAGAGTACAGTGGAGTACAGTAGAGGTAGTGTACAGTGGAGCACAGTAGAGGTAGAGTACAGTGGAGCACAGTAGAGGTAGAGTACAGTGGAGTACACTAGAGGTAGAGTACAGTGGAGCACAGTAGAGGTAGAGTACAGTAGAGCACAGTTGAGGTAGAATACAGTGGAGTACAGTAGAGGTAGAGTACAGTGGAGTACAGTAGAGGTAGAGTACAGTGGAGTACAGTAGAGGTAGAGTACAGTACAGTACAGTAGAGGTAGAGTACAGTCGAGTACAGTAGAGGTAGAGTACAGTAGAGCACAGTAGAGGTAGAATACAGTGGAGTACAGTAGAGGTAGAGTACAGTGGAGTACAGTAGAGGTAGAGTACATTGGAGTACAGTAGAGAAAGAGTACAGTGGAGCACATTAGAGGTAGAGTACAGTGGAGCACAGTAGAGGTAGAGTACAGTGGAGCACAGTAGAGGTAGAGTACAGTGGAGTACAGTAGAGGTAGAGTACAGTGGAGTACAGTAGAGGTAGAGTACAGTGGAGCACAGTAGAGGTAGAGTACAGTGGAGTACAGTGGAGCACAGTAGAGGTGGAGTACAGTAGAGTACAGTAGAGGTAGAGTACAGTGGAGCACAGTAGAGGTAGAGTACAGTGGAGTACAGTAGAGGTGCAGTACAGTAGAGTACAGTAGAGGTAGAGAACAGTACAGTACAGTAGAGGTAGAGTACAGTGGAGTACAGTAGAGGTAGAGTACAGTAGAGCACAGTAGAGGTAGAATAAAGTGGAGTACAGTAGAGGTAGAGTACAGTGGAGTACAGTAGAGGTAGAGTACAGTGGAGTACAGTAGAGATAGAGTACAGTGGAGTACAGTAGAGATAGAGTACAGTCGAACACAGTAGAGATAAGTGTAGTGGAGTATAGTAGAGGTAGAGTACACTGGAGTACAGTAGAGGTAGAGTACAGTGGAGTACAGTAGAGGTAGAGTAGAGTGGAGCACATTAGAGGTGGAGTAGAGTAGAGTACAGTAGAGGTAGAGTACAGTGGAGTACAGTAGAAGTAGAGTACAGTGGAGCACATTAGAGGTAGAGTAGAGTGGAGTACAGTAGAGGTAGAGTACAGTGGAGTACAGTAGAGGTAGAGTACAATGGAGTAGAGTAGAGATAGAGTAGAGTGGAGCACAGCAGAGGTAGAGTACAGTGGATCACAGTAGAGATAGAGTACAGTGGAGTACAGTTGAGCACAGTAGAGGTATAGTACAGTGGAGCAGAGTAGCGATAGATTACAGTGGAGTACAGTAGAGATAGAGTACAGTGGAGTACAGTAGAGGTAGAGTACAGTGGAGCACAGTAGAGGTAGAGTACACTGGAGTATTGTTGAGGTAGACTACAGTGGAGTACAGTAGAGATAGAGTACAGTAGAGCAGAGTAGAGGTAGAGTACAGTGGAGTACAGTAGAGGTAGAGCACAGTAGAGCAGAGTAGAGGTAGAGTACAGTGGAGTACAGTAGAGGTATAGCACAGTGGAGCACTGTAGAGGTAGAGTACAGTGGAGTACAGTAGAGATAGAGTACAGTGGAGCACAGTAGAGGTAGAGTACAGTGGAGCACAGTAGAGGTAGAGTACAGTGGAGCACAGTAGAGGTAGAGTACAGTGGAGTACAGTAGAGGTAGAGTACAGTGGAGTTCAGTAGAAGTAGAGTACAGTGGAGCACAGTAGAGGTAGAGTACAGTGGAGTACAGTGGAGCACAGTAGAGGTGGAGTACAGTAGAGTACAGTAGAGGCAGAGTACATTGGAGCACAGTAGAGGTAGAGTACAGTGGAGTACAGTGGAGTACAGTAGAGGTGGAGTACAGTAGAGTACAGTAGAGGTAGTGTACAGTGGAGCACAGTAGAGGTAGAGTACAGTGGAGTACAGTGGAGTACAGTAGAGGTGGAGTACAGTAGAGTACAGTAGAGGTAGAGAACAGTACAGTACAGTAGAGGTAGAGTACAGTGGAGTACAGTAGAGGTAGAGTACAGTAGAGCACAGTAGAGGTAGAATACAGTGGAGTAGAGTAGAGGTAGAGTACAGTGGAGTACAGTAGAGGTAGAGTACAGTGGAGTACAGTAGAGGTAGAGTGCAGTACAGTACAGTAGAGGTAGAGTATAGTGGAGTACAGTAGAGGTAGAGTACAGTAGAGCACAGTAGAGGTAGAATACAGTGGAGTACAGTAGAGGTAGAGTACAGTGGAGTACAGTAGAGGTAGAGTACAGTGGAGTACAGTAGAGGTAGAGTACAGTGGAGCACAGTAGAGGTAGAGTACAGTGGAGCACAGTAGAGGTAGAGTACAGTGGAGCACATTAGAGGTAGAGTACAGTGGAGTACAGTAGAGGTAGAGTACAGTGGAGTACAGTAGAGGTAGAGTACAGTGGAGCACAGTAGAGGTAGAGTACAGTGGAGTACAGTGGAGCACAGTAGAGGTGGAGTACAGTAGAGTACAGTAGAGGTAGAGTACAGTGGAGCACAGTAGAGGTAGAGTACAGTGGAGTACAGTGGAGTACAGTAGAGGTGGAGTACAGTAGAGTACAGTAGAGGTAGAGAACAGTACAGTACAGTAGAGGTAGAGTACAGTGGAGTACAGTAGAGGTAGAGTACAGTAGAGCACAGTAGAGGTAGAATACAGTGGAGTACAGTAGAGGTAGAGTACAGTGGAGTAGAGTAGAGATAGAGTACAGTGGAGCACAGTAGAGGTAGAGTACAGTGGAGCACAGTAGAGGTAGAGTACAGTGGAGCACAGTAGAGGTAGAGTACAGTGGAGTACAGTAGAGGTAGAGTACAGTGGAGTACAGTAGAGGTAGAGTACAGTGGAGCACAGTAGAGGTAGAGTACAGTGGAGTACAGTAGAGGTAGAGTACAGTAGAGCACAGTAGAGGTAGAGTACAGTGGAGTACAGTAGAGGTAGAGTACAGTAGAGCACAGTAGAGGTAGAATACAGTGAAGTACAGTAGAGGTAGAGTACAGTGGAGTACAGTAGAGGTAGAGTACAGTGGACTACAGTAGAGGTAGAGTACAGTGGAGCACAGTAGAGGTAGAGTACAGTGGAGTACAGTAGAGGTAGAGTACAGTGGAGCACAGTAGAGCTAGAGTACAGTGGAGTACAGTGGAGCACAGTAGAGGTAGAGTACAGTGGAGTACAGTAGAGGTAGAGTACAGTAGAGCACAGTAGAGGTAGAGTACAGTGGAGTACAGTAGAGGTAGAGTACAGTAGAGCACAGTAGAGGTAGAATACAGTGAAGTACAGTAGAGGTAGAGTACAGTGGAGTACAGTAGAGGTAGAGTACAGTGGACTACAGTAGAGGTAGAGTACAGTGGAGCACAGTAGAGATAGAGTACAGTGGAGCACAGTAGAGGTAGAGTACAGTGGAGCAGAGTAGAGGTAGAGTACAGTGGAGCACAGTAGAGGTAGAGTACAGTGGAGTACAGTAGAGGTAGAGTACAGTGGAGTACAGTAGAGGTAGAGTACAGTGGAGCACAGTAGAGGTAGAGTACAGTGGAGTACAGTAGAGGTAGAGTACAGTAGAGCACAGTAGAGGTAGAATACAGTGAAGTACAGTAGAGGTAGAGTACAGTGGAGTACAGTAGAGGTAGAGTACAGTGGACTACAGTAGAGGTAGAGTACAGTGGAGCACAGTAGAGGTAGAGTACAGTGGAGTACAGTAGAGGTAGAGTACAGTGGAGCACAGTAGAGCTAGAGTACAGTGGAGTACAGTGGAGCACAGTAGAGGTGGAGTACAGTAGAGTAGAGTATAGGTTGAGTACAGTGGAGTACAGTAGAGATAGAGTAGAGTGGAGTAGAGGAGAGATAAAGTACAGTGGATTAGAGTAGAGATAGAGTACAGTGGAGTATAGTTGAGGTAGAGTACAGTGGAGCACAGTAGAGGTAGAGTACGGTGGAGTATAGTTGAGGTAGACTACAGTGGAGTACAGTAGAGGTAGAGTACAGTGGAGCACAGTAGAGATAGTGTACAGTAGAGCAGAGTAGAGGTAGAGTACAGTGGAATACAGTAGAGGTAGAGTACAGTGGAGCACTGTAGAGGTGGAGTACAGTGGAGTACAGTAGAGGTAGAGTAGAGTGGAGCACAGTAGAGATAGAGTACAGTAGAGCACAGTAGAGGTAGAGTACAGTGGAGTATAGTAGAGGTAGAGTACAGTGGAGTATAGTTGAGGTAGACTACAGTGGAGCACAGTAGAGGTAGAGTACAGTGGAGTACAGTAGAGGTAGAGTACAGTGGAGCACAGTAGAGGTAGAGTACAGTGGAGTATAGTTGAGGTAGACTACAGTGGAGTACAGTAGAGGTAGAGTACAGTGGAGCACAGTAGAGATAGAGTACAGTAGAGCAGAGTAGAGGTAGAGTACGGTGGAGTACAGTAGAGGTAGAGCACAGTAGAGCAGAGTAGAGGTAGAGTACAGTGGAGTACAGTAGAGGTAGAGCACAGTGGAGCACTGTAGAGGTAGAATACAGTGGAGTAGAGTAGAGATAGAGTACAGTGGAGCACAGTAGAGGTAGAGTACAGTGGAGCACAGTAGAGGTAGAGTACAGTGGAGCACAGTAGAGGTAGAGTACAGTGGAGTACAGTAGAGGTAGTGTACAGTGGAGCACAGTAGAGGTAGAGTACAGTGGAGCACAGTAGAGGTAGAGTACAGTGGAGCACAGTAGAGAAGAAGTAGAGTAGAGCAGAGTAGAGGTAGAGTACATTGGAGTACAGTAGAGGTAGAGTACAGTGGAGCACTGTAGAGGTGGAGTACAGTGGAGTACAGTAGAGGTAGAGTACAGTGGAGCACAGTAGAGATAGAGTACAGTAGAGCACAGTAGAGGTAGAGTACAGTGGAGTACAGTAGAGGTAGTGTACAATGGAGCACAGTAGAGGTAGAGTACAGTGGAGCACAGTAGAGGTAGAGTACAGTGGAGTACACTAGAGGTAGAGTACAGTGGAGCACAGTAGAGGTAGAGTACAGTGGAGTATAGTTGAGGTTGACTACAGTGGAGTACGGTAGATGTAGAGTAGAGTGGAGCACAGTAGAGATAGAGTACAGTAGAGCAGAGTAGAGGTAGAGTACAGTGGAGCACAGTAGAGGTAGAGCACAGTGGAGCACTGTAGAGGTAGAGTACAGTGGAGTACAGTAGAGATAGAGTACAGTGGAGCACAGTAGAGATAGAGTGCAGTAGAGCACAGTAGAGGTAGAGTACAGCTGAGCACAGTAGAGGTAGAGTACAGTAGAGCAGAGTAGAGGTAGAGTACAGTGGAGTACAGTAGAGGTAGAGCACAGTGGAGCACTGTAGAGGTAGAGTACAGTCGAACACAGTAGAGATAAGTGTAGTAGACTATAGTAGAGGTAGAGTACAGTGGAGTACAGTAGAGGTAGAGTACAGTGGAGTACAGTAGAGGTAGAGTAGAGTGGAGCACATTAGAGGTGGAATAGAGTAGAGTACAGTAGAGGTAGAGTACAGTGGAGTACAGTAGAAGTAGAGTACAGTGGAGCACAGTAGAGGTAGAGTAGAGTGGAGTACAGTAGAGGTAGAGTACAGTGGAGTACAGTAGAGGTAGAGTACAGTGGAGTAGAGTAGAGATAGAGTAGAGTGGAGCATAGCAGAGGTAGAGTACAGTGGATCACAGTAGAGATAGAGTACAGTGGAGTACAGTTGAGCACAGTAGAGGTATAGTACAGTGGAGCACAGTAGCGATAGATTACAGTGGAGTACAGTAGAGATAGAGTACAATGGAGTACAGTAGAGGTAGAGTACAGTGGAGCACAGTAGAGGTAGAGTACAGTGGAGTATTGTTGAGGTAGACTACAGTGGAGTAGAGTAGAGATAGAGTACAGTAGAGCAGAGTAGAGGTAGAGTACAGTGGAGTAGAGTAGAGGTAGAGCACAGTAGAGCAGAGTAGAGGTAGAGTACAGTGGAGTACAGTAGAGGTATAGCACAGTGGAGCACTGTAGAGGTAGAGTACAGTGGAGTACAGTAGAGATAGAGTACAGAGGAGCACAGTAGAGGTAGAGTACAGTGGAGCACAGTAGAGGTAGAGTACAGTGGAGCACAGTAGAGGTAGAGTACAGTGGAGTACAGTAGAGGTAGAGTACAGTGGAGTACAGTAGAGGTAGAGTACAGTGGAGCACAGTAGAGGTAGAGTACAGTGGAGTACAGTGGAGCACAGTAGAGGTGGAGTAGAGTAGAGTACAGTAGAGGTAGAGTAGAGTGGAGCACAGCAGAGGTAGAGTACAGTGGATCACAGTAGAGATAGAGTACAGTGGAGTACAGTTGAACACAGTAGAGGTATAGTACAATGGAGCACAGTAGCGATAGATTACAGTGGAGTACAGTAGAGATAGAGTACAGTGGAGTACAGTAGAGGTGGAGTACAGTGGAGCACAGTAGAGGTAGAGTACAGTGGAATATTGTTGAGGTAGACTACAGTGGAGTACAGTAGAGATAGAGTACAGTAGAGCAGAGTAGAGGTAGAGTACAGTGGAGTACAGTAGAGGTAGAGCACAGTAGAGCAGAGTAGAGGTAGAGTACAGTGGAGTACAGTAGAGGTATAGCAGAAGTGGAGCACTGTAGAGGTAGAGTACAGTGGAGTACAGAAGAGATAGAGTACAGTGGAGCACAGTAGAGGTAGAGTACAGTGGAGCACAGTAGAGGTAGAGTACAGTGGAGCACAGTAGAGGTAGAGTACAGTGGAGTACAGTAGAGGTAGAGTACAGTGGAGTACAGTAGAGATAGAGTACAGTGGAGTACAGTGGAGCACAGTAGAGGTATAGTACAGTGGAGCACTGTAGAGGTAGAATACAGTGGAGTAGAGTAGAGATAGAGTACATTGGAGCACAGTAGAGGTAGAGTACAGTGGAGCACAGTAGAGGTAGAGTACAGTGGAGTGCAGTAGAGGTAGAGTACAGTGGAGTACAGTAGAGTTAGAGTACACTGGAGTACAGTAGAGGTATAGCACAGTGGAGCACTGTAGAGGTAGAGTACAATGGAGTACAGTAGAGATAGAGTACAGTGGAGCACAGTAGAGGTAGAGTACAGTGGAGCACAGTAGAGGTAGAGTACAGTGGAGCACAGTAGAGGTAGAGTACAGTGGAGTACAGTAGAGGTAGAGTACAGTGGAGTACAGTAGAGGTAGAGTACAGTGGAGCACAGTAGAGGTAGAGTACAGTGGAGTACAGTGGAGCACAGTAGAGGTGGAGTAGAGTAGAGTACAGTAGAGGTAGAGTACAGTGGAGTACAGTAGAGGTAGAGTACAGTACAGTACAGTAGAGGTAGAGTACAGTGGAGTACAGTAGAGGTAGAGTACAGTAGAGCACAGTAGAGTTAGAATACAGTGGAGTACAGTAGAGGTAGTGTACAGTGGAGTACAGTAGAGGTAGAGTACAGTGGAGTACAGTAGAGGTAGAGTACAGTGGAGTACAGTAGAGATAGAGTACAGTGGAGCACAGTAGAGGTAGAGTACAGTGGAGCACAGTAGAGGTAGAGTACAGTGGAGCACAGTAGAGGTAGAGTACAGTGGAGTACAGTAGAGGTAGAGTACAGTGGAGCACAGTAGAGGTAGAGTACAGTGGAGTATAGTAGAGGTAGAGTACTGTAGAGCACAGTAGAGATAGAGTACAGTAGAGCACAGTAGAGGTAGAGTACAGTGGAGCACAGTAGAGGAAGAGGACAGTGTAGTACAGTAGAGATAGAGTACAGTCGAACACAGTAGAGATAAGTGTAGTGGAGTATAGTAGAGGTAGAGTACAGTGGAGTACAGTAGAGGTAGAATAGAGTGGAGCAAATTAGAGGTGGAGTAGAGTAGAGTACAGTAGAGGTAGAGTACAGTGGAGTACAGTAGAAGTAGAGTACAGTGGAGCACAGTAGAGGTAGAGTAGAGTGGAGTACAGTAGAGGTAGAGTACAGTGGAGTACAGTAGAGGTAGAGTACAGTGGAGTAGAGTAGAGATAGAGTAGAGTGGAGCACAGCAGAGGTAGAGTACAGTGGATCACAGTAGAGATAGAGTACAGTGGAGTACAGTTGAGCACAGTAGAGGTATAGTACAGTGGAGCACAGTAGCGATAGATTACAGTGGAGTACAGTAGAGATAGAGTACAGTGGAGTACAGTAGAGGTAGAGTACAGTGGAGCACAGTAGAGGTAGAGTACAGTGGAGTATTGTTGAGGTAGACTACAGTGGAGTACAGTAGAGATAGAGTACAGTACAGCAGAATAGAGGTAGAGTACAGTGGAGTACAGTAGAGGTAGAGCACAGTAGAGCAGAGTAGAGGTAGAGTACAGTGGACTACAGTAGAGGTATAGCACAGTGGAGCCTTGTAGAGGTATAGTACAGTGGAGTACAGTAGAGATCGAGGACAGTGGAGCACAGTAGAGGTAGAGTACAGTGGAGCACAGTAGAGGTAGAGTACAGTGGAGCACAGTAGAGGTAGAGTACAGTGGAGTACAGTAGAGGTAGAGTACAGTGGAGTACAGTAGAGATAGAGTACAGTGGAGCACAGTAGAGGTAGAGTACAGTGGAGCACAGTAGAGGTAGAGTACAGTGGAGCACAGTAGAGGTAGAGTACAGTGGAGTACAGTGGAGGCAGAGTAGAGTGGAGCACAGCAGAGGTAGAGTACAGTGGATCACAGTAGAGATAGAGTACAGTGGAGCACAGTAGAGGTAGAGTACAGTGGAGTACAGTAGAGGTAGAGTACAGTGGAGCACAGTAGAGGTAGAGTACAGTGGAGTACAGTAGAGGTAGAGTAGAGTGGAGCACAGCAGAGGTAGAGTACAGTGGATCACAGTAGAGATAGAGTACAGTGGAGTACAGTTGAGCACAGTAGAGGTATAGTACAGTGGAGCACAGTAGCGATAGATTACAGTGGAGTACAGTAGAGATAGAGTACAGTGGAGTACAGTAGAGGTGGAGTACAGTGGAGCACAGTAGAGGTAGAGTACAGTGGAATATTGTTGAGGTAGACTACAGTGGAGTACAGTAGAGATAGAGTACAGTAGAGCAGAGTAGAGGTAGAGTACAGTGGAGTACAGTAGAGGTAGAGCACAGTAGAGCAGAGTAGAGGTAGAGTACAGTGGAGTACAGTAGAGGTATAGCAGAAGTGGAGCACTGTAGAGGTAGAGTACAGTGGAGTACAGAAGAGATAGAGTACATTGGAGTACAGTAGAGGTAGAGCACAGTGGAGCACAGTAGAGGTAGAGTACAGTGGAGTAGAGTAGAGATAGAGTACATTGGAGCACAGTAGAGGTAGAGTACAGTGGAGCACAGTAGAGGTAGAGTACAGTGGAGTACAGTAGAGGTAGAGTACAGTGGAGTACAGTAGAGGTAGAGTACAGTGGAGTATAGTTGAGGTAGACTACAGTGGAGTACAGTAGAGATAGAGTACAGTAGAGCAGAATAGAGGTAGAGTACAGTGGAGTACAGTAGAGGTAGAGCACAGTAGATCAGAGTAGAGGTAGAGTACAGTGGACTACAGTAGAGGTATAGCACAGTGGAGCACTGTAGAGGTATAGTACAGTGGAGTACAGTAGAGATAGAGTACAGTGGAGCACAGTAGAGGTAGAGTACAGTGGAGCACAGTAGAGGTAGAGTACAGTGGAGCACAGTAGAGGTAGAGTACAGTGGAGTACAGTAGAGGTAGAGTACAGTGGAGTACAGTAGAGGTAGAGTACAGTGGAGCACAGTAGAGGTAGAGTACAGTGGAGTACAGTGGAGCACAGTAGAGGTGGAGTACAGTAGAGTACAGTAGAGGTAGAGTACAATGGAGCACAGTAGAGGTAGAGTACAGTGGAGTACAGTGGAGTACAGTAGAGGTGGAGTACAGTAGAGTACACTAGAGGTAGAGAACAGTACAGTACAGTAGAGGTAGAGTACAGTGGAGTACAGTAGAGGTAGAGTACAGTAGAGCACAGTAGAGGTAGAATACAGTGGAGTACAGTAGAGGTAGAATACAGTGGAGTACAGTAGAGGTAGAGTACAGTACAGTGGAGTACAGTAGAGGTAGAGTACAGTACAGTACAGTAGAGGTAGAGTACAGTGGAGTACAGTAGAGATATAGTACATTGGAGCACAGTAGAGGTAGAGTACAGTGGAGCACAGTAGAGGTAGAGTACAGTGGAGTACAGTAGAGGTAGAGTACAGTGGAGTACAGTAGAGGTAGAGTACAGTGGAGTACAGTAGAGATAGAGTACAGTGGAGCACAGTAGAGGTAGAGTACAGTGGAGCACAGTAGAGGTAGAGTACAGTGGAGCACAGTAGAGGTAGAGTACAGTGGAGTACAGTAGAGGTAGAGTACAGTGGAGCACAGTAGAGGTAGAGTACAGTGGAGTATAGTAGAGGTAGAGTACTGTAGAGCACAGTAGAGATAGAGTACAGTAGAGCACAGTAGAGGTAGAGTACAGTGGAGCACAGTAGAGGAAGAGGACAGTGTAGTACAGTAGAGATAGAGTACAGTCGAACACAGTAGAGATAAGTGTAGTGGAGTATAGTAGAGGTAGAGTACAGTGGAGTACAGTAGAGATAGAGTAGAGTGGAGCACATTAGAGGTGGAGTAGAGTAGAGTACAGTAGAGGTAGAGTACAGTGGAGCACAGTGGAGGTAGAGTACAGTGGAGTACAGTGGAGCACAGTAGAGATGGAGTACAGTGGAGCACAGTAGAGGTAGAGTACAGTGGAGTACAGTGGAGTACAGTAGATGTGGAGTACAGTAGAGTACAGTAGAGGTAGAGAACAGTACAGTACAGTAGAGGTAGAGTACAGTGGAGTACAGTAGAGGTAGAGTACAGTAGAGCACATTAGAGGTAGAATACAGTGGAGTACAGTAGAGGTAGAGTACAGTGGAGTACAGTAGAGGTAGAGTACAGTGGAGTACAGTAGAGGTAGAGTACAGTACAGTACAGTAGAGGTAGAGTATAGTGGAGTACAGTAGAGGTAGAGTACAGTAGAGCACAGTAGAGGTAGAATGCAGTGGAGTACAGTAGAGGTAGAGTACAGTGGAGTACAGTAGAGGTAGAGTACAGTGGAGTACAGTAGAGATAGAGTACAGTGGAGCACAGTAGAGGTAGAGTACAGTGGAGCACAGTAGAGGTAGAGTACAGTGGAGCACAGTAGAGGTAGAGTACAGTGGAGTACAGTAGAGGTAGAGTACAGTGGAGCACAGTAGAGGTAGAGTACAGTGGAGCACAGTAGAGGAAGAGGACAGTGTAGTACAGTAGAGATAGAGTACAGTCGAACACAGTAGAGATAAGTGTAGTGGAGTATAGTAGAGGTAGAGTACAGTGGAGTACAGTAGAGGTAGAGTACAGTGGAGCACATTAGAGGTGGAGTAGAGTAGAGTACAGTAGAGGTAGAGTACAGTGGAGTACAGTAGAAGTAGAGTACAGTGGAGCACAGTAGAGGTAGAGTAGAGTGGAGTACAGTAGAGGTAGAGTACAGTGGAGTACAGTAGAGGTAGAGTACAGTGGAGTAGAGTAGAGATAGATTAGAGTGGAGCACAGCAGAGGTAGAGTACAGTGGATCACAGTAGAGATAGAGTACAGTGGAGTACAGTTGAGCACAGTAGAGGTATAGTACAGTGGAGCACAGTAGCGATAGATTACAGTGGAGTACAGTAGAGATAGAGTATAGTGGAGTACATTAGAGGTAGAGTACAGTGGAGCACAGTAGAGGTAGAGTACAGTGGAGTATTGTTGAGGTAGACTACAGTGGAGTACGGTAGAGATGGAGTACAGTAGAGCAGAATAGAGGTAGAGTACAGTGGAGTACAGTAGAGGTAGAGCACAGTAGAGCAGAGTAGAGGTAGAGTACAGTGGACTACAGTAGAGGTATAGCACAGTGGAGCACTGTAGAGGTAGAGTACAGTGGAGTACAGTAGAAATAGAGTACAGTGGAGCACAGTAGAGGTAGAGTACAGTGGAGCACAGTAGAGGTAGAGTACAGTGGAACACAGTAGAGGTAGAGTACAGTGGAGTACAGTAGAGGTAGAGTACAGTGGAGTACAGTAGAGGTAGAGTACAGTGGAGCACAGTAGAGGTAGAGTACAGTGGAGTACAGTGGAGCACAGTAGAGGTGGAGTACAGTAGAGTACAGTAGAGGTAGAGTACAGTGGAGCACAGTAGAGGTAGAGTACAGTGGAGTACAGTGGAGCACAGTAGAGGTGGAGTACAGTAGAGTACAGTAGAGGTAGAGTACAATGGAGCACAGTAGAGGTAGAGTACAGTGGAGTACAGTGGAGTACAGTAGAGGTGGAGTACAGTAGAGTACATTAGAGGTAGAGAACAGTACAGTACAGTAGAGGTAGAGTACAGTGGAGTACAGTAGAGGTAGAGTACAGTAGAGCACAGTAGAGGTAGAATACAGTGGAGTACAGTAGAGGTAGAATACAGTGGAGTACAGTAGAGGTAGAGTACAGTGGAGTACAGTAGAGGTAGAGTACAGTACAGTACAGTAGAGGTAGAGTACAGTGGAGTACAGTAGAGGTAGAGTACAGTAGAGCACAGTAGAGGTAGAATACAGTGGAGTACAGTAGAGGTAGAGTACAGTGGAGTACAGTAGAGGTAGAGTACAGTGGAGTACAGTAGAGATAGAGTACAGTGGAGCACAGTAGAGGTAGAGTACAGTGGAGCACAGTAGAGGTAGAGTACAGTGGAGCACAGTAGAGGTAGAGTACAGTGGAGTACAGTAAAGGTAGAGTACAGTGGAGTACAGTAGAGGTAGAGTACAGTGGAGTACAGTAGAGGTAGAGTACAGTGGAAACAGTAGAGGTAGAGTACAGTGGAGTACAGTAGAGATAGAGTACAGTGGAGCACAGTAGAGGTAGAGTACAGTGGAGCACAGTAGAGGTAGAGTACAGGTGAGCACAGTAGAGATAGAGTACAGTGGAGCACAGTAGAGGTAGAGTACAGTGGAGCACAGTAGAGGTAGAGTACAGTGGAGCACAGTAGAGGTAGAGTACAGTGGAGTACAGTAGAGGTAGAGTACAGTGGAGTACAGTAGAGGCAGAGTACAGTGGAGCACAGTAGAGATAGAGTACAGTGGAGCACAGTAGAGGTAGAGTACAGTGGAGCACAGTAGAGGTAGAGTACAGTGGAGCACAGTAGAGGTAGAGTACAGTGGAGTACAGCAGAGGTAGAGTACAGTGGAGTACAGTAGAGGTAGAGTACAGTGGAGCACAGTAGAGGTAGAGTACAGTGGAGTACAGTGGAGCACAGTAGAGGTGGAGTACAGTGGAGCACAGTAGAGGTAGAGTACAGTGGAGTACAGTGGAGTACAGTAGATGTGGAGTACAGTAGAGTACAGTAGAGGTAGAGAACAGTACAGTACAGTAGAGGTAGAGTACAGTGGAGTACAGTAGAGGTAGAGTACAGTAGAGAACAGTAGAGGTAGAATACAGTGGAGTACAGTAGAGGTAGAGTACAGTGGAGTACAGTAGAGGTAGAGTACAGTGGAGTACAGTAGAGGTAGAGTACAGTGGAGTATAGTTGAGGTAGACTACAGTGGAGTACAGTAGAGATAGAGTACAGTAGAGCAGAATAGAGGTAGAGTACAGTGGAGTACAGTAGAGGTAGAGCACAGTAGATCAGAGTAGAGGTAGAGTACAGTGGACTACAGTAGAGGTATAGCACAGTGGAGCACTGTAGAGGTATAGTACAGTGGAGTACAGTAGAGATAGAGTACAGTGGAGCACAGTAGAGGTAGAGTACAGTGGAGCACAGTAGAGGTAGAGTACAGTGGAGCACAGTAGAGGTAGAGTACAGTGGAGTACAGTAGAGGTAGAGTACAGTGGAGTACAGTAGAGGTAGAGTACAGTGGAGCACAGTAGAGGTAGAGTACAGTGGAGTACAGTGGAGCACAGTAGAGGTGGAGTACAGTAGAGTACAGTAGAGGTAGAGTACAATGGAGCACAGTAGAGGTAGAGTACAGTGGAGTACAGTGGAGTACAGTAGAGGTGGAGTACAGTAGAGTACACTAGAGGTAGAGAACAGTACAGTACAGTAGAGGTAGAGTACAGTGGAGTACAGTAGAGGTAGAGTACAGTAGAGCACAGTAGAGGTAGAATACAGTGGAGTACAGTAGAGGTAGAATACAGTGGAGTACAGTAGAGGTAGAGTACAGTACAGTGGAGTACAGTAGAGGTAGAGTACAGTACAGTACAGTAGAGGTAGAGTACAGTGGAGTACAGTAGAGATAGAGTACATTGGAGCACAGTAGAGGTAGAGTACAGTGGAGCACAGTAGAGGTAGAGTACAGTGGAGTACAGTAGAGGTAGAGTACAGTGGAGTACAGTAGAGGTAGAGTACAGTGGAGTACAGTAGAGATAGAGTACAGTGGAGCACAGTAGAGGTAGAGTACAGTGGAGCACAGTAGAGGTAGAGTACAGTGGAGCACAGTAGAGGTAGAGTACAGTGGAGTACAGTAGAGGTAGAGTACAGTGGAGCACAGTAGAGGTAGAGTACAGTGGAGTATAGTAGAGGTAGAGTACTGTAGAGCACAGTAGAGATAGAGTACAGTAGAGCACAGTAGAGGTAGAGTACAGTGGAGCACAGTAGAGGAAGAGGACAGTGTAGTACAGTAGAGATAGAGTACAGTCGAACACAGTAGAGATAAGTGTAGTGGAGTATAGTAGAGGTAGAGTACAGTGGAGTACAGTAGAGATAGAGTAGAGTGGAGCACATTAGAGGTGGAGTAGAGTAGAGTACAGTAGAGGTAGAGTACAGTGGAGCACAGTAGAGGTAGAGTACAGTGGAGTACAGTGGAGCACAGTAGAGATGGAGTACAGTGGAGCACAGTAGAGGTAGAGTACAGTGGAGTACAGTGGAGTACAGTAGATGTGGAGTACAGTAGAGTACAGTAGAGGTAGAGAACAGTACAGTACAGTAGAGGTAGAGTACAGTGGAGTACAGTAGAGGTAGAGTACAGTAAAGCACAGTAGAGGTAGAATACAGTGGAGTACAGTAGAGGTAGAGTACAGTGGAGTACAGTAGAGGTAGAGTACAGTGGAGTACAGTAGAGGTAGAGTACAGTACAGTACAGTAGAGGTAGAGTATAGTGGAGTACAGTAGAGGTAGAGTACAGTAGAGCACAGTAGAGGTAGAATGCAGTGGAGTACAGTAGAGGTAGAGTACAGTGGAGTACAGTAGAGGTAGAGTACAGTGGAGTACAGTAGAGATAGAGTACAGTGGAGCACAGTAGAGGTAGAGTACAGTGGAGCACAGTAGAGGTAGAGTACAGTGGAGCACAGGTGAGGTAGAGTACAGTGGAGTACAGTAGAGGTAGAGTACAGTGGAGCACAGTAGAGGTAGAGTACAGTGGAGCACAGTAGAGGAAGAGGACAGTGTAGTACAGTAGAGATAGAGTACAGTCGAACACAGTAGAGATAAGTGTAGTGGAGTATAGTAGAGGTAGAGTACAGTGGAGTACAGTAGAGGTAGAGTACAGTGGAGCACATTAGAGGTGGAGTAGAGTAGAGTACAGTAGAGGTAGAGTACAGTGGAGTACAGTAGAAGTAGAGTACAGTGGAGCACAGTAGAGGTAGAGTAGAGTGGAGTACAGTAGAGGTAGAGTACAGTGGAGTACAGTAGAGGTAGAGTACAGTGGAGTAGAGTAGAGATAGATTAGAGTGGAGCACAGCAGAGGTAGAGTACAGTGGATCACAGTAGAAATAGAGTACAGTGGAGTACAGTTGAGCACAGTAGAGGTATAGTACAGTGGAGCACAGTAGCGATAGATTACAGTGGAGTACAGTAGAGATAGAGTATAGTGGAGTACATTAGAGGTAGAGTACAGTGGAGCACAGTAGAGGTAGAGTACAGTGGATTATTGTTGAGGTAGACTACAGTGGAGTACGGTAGAGATGGAGTACAGTAGAGCAGAATAGAGGTAGAGTACAGTGGAGTACAGTAGAGGTAGAGCACAGTAGAGCAGAGTAGAGGTAGAGTACAGTGGACTACAGTAGAGGTATAGCACAGTGGAGCACTGTAGAGGTAGAGTACAGTGGAGTACAGTAGAGATAGAGTACAGTGGAGCACAGTAGAGGTAGAGTACAGTGGAGCACAGTAGAGGTAGAGTACAGTGGAACACAGTAGAGGTAGAGTACAGTGGAGTACAGTAGAGGTAGAGTACAGTGGAGTACAGTAGAGGTAGAGTACAGTGGAGCACAGTAGAGGTAGAGTACAGTGGAGTACAGTGGAGCACAGTAGAGGTGGAGTACAGTAGAGTACAGTAGAGGTAGAATACAGTGGAGCACAGTAGATGTAGAGTACAGTGGAGTACAGTGGAGCACAGTAGAGGTGGAGTACAGTAGAGTACAGTAGAGGTAGAGTACAATGGAGCACAGTAGAGGTAGAGTACAGTGGAGTACAGTGGAGTACAGTAGAGGTGGAGTACAGTAGAGTACAGTAGAGGTAGAGAACAGTACAGTACAGTAGAGGTAGAGTACAGTGGAGTACAGTAGAGGTAGAGTACAGTAGAGCACAGTAGAGGTAGAATACAGTGGAGTACAGTAGAGGTAGAATACAGTGGAGTACAGTAGAGGTAGAGTACAGTGGAGTACAGTAGAGGTAGAGTACAGTACAGTACAGTAGAGGTAGAGTACAGTGGAGTACAGTAGAGGTAGAGTACAGTAGAGCACAGTAGAGGTAGAATACAGTGGAGTACAGTAGAGGTAGAGTACAGTGGAGTACAGTAGAGGTAGAGTACAGTGGAGTACAGTAGAGATAGAGTACAGTGGAGCACAGTAGAGGTAGAGTACAGTGGAGCACAGTAGAGGTAGAGTACAGTGGAGCACAGTAGAGGTAGAGTACAGTGGAGTACAGTAAAGGTAGAGTACAGTGGAGTACAGTAGAGGTAGAGTACAGTGGAGTACAGTAGAGGTAGAGTACAGTGGAGTACAGTAGAGGTAGAGTACAGTGGAGTACAGTAGAGATAGAGTACAGTGGAGCACAGTAGAGGTAGAGTACAGTGGAGCACAGTAGAGGTAGAGTACAGGTGAGCACAGTAGAGATAGAGTACAGTGGAGCACAGTAGAGGTAGAGTACAGTGGAGCACAGTAGAGGTAGAGTACAGTGGAGCACAGTAGAGGTAGAGTACAGTGGAGTACAGTAGAGGTAGAGTACAGTGGAGTACAGTAGAGGCAGAGTACAGTGGAGCACAGTAGAGATAGAGTACAGTGGAGCACAGTAGAGGTAGAGTACAGTGGAGCACAGTAGAGGTAGAGTACAGTGGAGCACAGTAGAGGTAGAGTACAGTGGAGTACAGCAGAGGTAGAGTACAGTGGAGTACAGTAGAGGTAGAGTACAGTGGAGCACAGTAGAGGTAGAGTACAGTGGAGTACAGTGGAGCACAGTAGAGGTGGAGTACAGTGGAGCACAGTAGAGGTAGAGTACAGTGGAGTACAGTGGAGTACAGTAGATGTGGAGTACAGTAGAGTACAGTAGAGGTAGAGAACAGTACAGTACAGTAGAGGTAGAGTACAGTGGAGTACAGTAGAGGTAGAGTACAGTAGAGAACAGTAGAGGTAGAATACAGTGGAGTACAGTAGAGGTAGAGTACAGTGGAGTACAGTAGAGGTAGAGTACAGTGGAGTACAGTAGAGGTAGAGTACAGTACAGTACAGTAGAGGTAGAGTATAGTGGAGTACAGTAGAGGTAGAGTACAATAGAGCACAGTAGAGGTAGAATGCAGTGGAGTACAGTAGAGGTAGAGTACAGTGGAGTACAGTAGAGGTAGAGTACAGTGGAGTACAGTAGAGATAGAGTACAGTGGAGCACAGTAGAGGTAGAGTAGAGTGGAGCACAGTAGAGGAAGAGTACAGTGGAGCACAGTAGAGGTAGAGTACAGTGGAGTACAGTAGAGGTAGAGTACAGTGGAGCACAGTAGAGGTAGAGTACAGTGGAGTACAGTGGAGCACAGTAGAGGTGGAGTACAGTAGAGTACAGTAGATGTAGAGTACAGTGGAGCACAGTAGAGGTAGAGTACAGTGGAGTACATTGGAGTACAGTAGAGGTGGAGTACAGTAGAGTACAATAGAGGTAGAGAACAGTACAGTACAGTAGAGGTGGAGTACAGTGGAGCACAGTAGAGGTAGAGTAGAGTGGAGCACAGTAGAGGTAGAGTACAGTGGAGCACAGTAGAGATAGAGTACAGTGGAGCACAGTAGAGGTAGAGTACAGTGGAGCACAGTAGAGGTAGAGTACAGTGGAGCAAAGTAGAGGTAGAGTACAGTGGAGTACAGTAGAGGTAGAGTACAGTGGAGTACAGTAGAGGTAGAGTACAGTGGAGCACAGTAGAGGTAGAGTACAGTGGAGTACAGTAGAGGTAGAGTACAGTAGAGCACAGTAGAGGTAGAATACAGTGAAGTACAGTAGAGGTAGAGTACAGTGGAGTACAGTAGAGGTAGAGTACAGTGGAGTACAGTAGAGGTAGAGTACAGTGGAGCACAGTAGAGGTAGAGTACAGTGGAGTACAGTAGAGGTAGAGTACAGTGGAGCACAGTAGAGCTAGAGTACAGTGGAGTACAGTGGAGCACAGTAGAGGTGGAGTACAGTAGAGTAGAGTATAGGTTGAGTACAGTGGAGTACAGTAGAGATAGAGTAGAGTGGAGTAGAGTAGAGATAAAGTACAGTGGATTAGAGTAGAGATAGAGTACAGTGGAGTATAGTTGAGGTAGAGAACAGTGGAGCACAGTAGAGGTAGAGTACAGTGGACTATAGTTGAGGTAGACTACAGTGGAGTACAGTAGAGGTAGAGTACAGTGGAGCACAGTAGAGATAGAGTAGAGTGGAGTAGAGTAGAGATAAAGTACAGTGGATTAGAGTAGAGATAGAGTACAGTAGAGCACAGTAGAGGTAGAGTACAGTGGAGTATAGTAGAGGTAGAGTACAGTGGAGTATAGTTGAAGTAGACTACAGTGGAGCACAGTAGAGGTAGAGTACAGTGGAGTACAGTAGAGGTAGAGTACAGTGGAGCACAGTAGAGGTAGAGTACAGTGGAGCACAGTAGAGGTAGAGATAGAGCACAGTAGAGATAGAGTACAGTAGAGCACAGTAGAGGTAGAGTACAGTGGAGCACAGTAGAGGTAGAGTACAGTGGAGTATAGTTGAGGTAGACTACAGTGGAGTACAGTAGAGGTAGAGTACAATGGAGTACACTAGAGGTAGAGTACAGTGGAGCACAGTAGAGGTAGAGTACAGTGGAGTATAGTTGAGGTAGACTACAGTGGAGTACAGTAGAGGTAGAGTAGAGTGGAGCACAGTAGAGATAGAGTACAGTAGAGCAGAGTAGAGGTAGAGTACAGTGGAGTACAGTAGAGGTAGAGCACAGTGGAGCACTGTAGAGGTAGAGTACAGTGGAGTACAGTAGAGATAGAGTACAGTGGAGCACAGTAGAGATAGAGTGCAGTAGAGCACAGTAGAGGTAGAGTACAGCTGAGCAGTAGAGATAAGTGTAGTGGAGTATAGTAGAGGTAGAGTACAGTGGAGTACAGTAGAGGTAGAGTACAGTGGAGTACAGTAGAGGTAGAGTAGAGTGGAGCACATTAGAGGTGGAGTAGAGTAGAGTACAGTAGAGGTAGAGTACAGTGGAGTACAGTAGAGGTAGAGTACAGTACAGTACAGTAGAGGTAGAGTACAGTGGAGTACAGTAGAGGTAGAGTACAGTAGAGCACAGTAGAGGTAGAATGCAGTGGAGTACAGTAGAGGTAGAGTACAGTGGAGTACAGTAGAGGTAGAGTACATTGGAGTACAGTAGAGATAGAGTACAGTGGAGCACAGTAGAGTTAGAGTACAGTGGAGCACAGTAGAGGTAGAGTACAGTGGAGCACAGTAGAGGTAGAGTACAGTGGAGCACAGTAGAGGTAGAGTACAGTGGAGTATAGTAGAGGTAGAGTACTGTAGAGCACAGTAGAGATAGAGTACAGTAGAGCACAGTAGAGGTAGAGTACAGTGGAGCACAGTAGAGGAAGAGGACAGTGTAGTACAGTAGAGATAGAGTACAGTCGAACACAGTAGAGATAAGTGTAGTGGAGTATAGTAGAGGTAGAGTACAGTGGAGTACAGTAGAGGTAGAGTAGAGTGGAGCACATTAGAGGTGGAGTAGAGTAGAGTACAGTAGAGGTAGAGTACAGTGGAGTACAGTAGAAGTAGAGTACAGTGGAGCACAGTAGAGGTAGAGTAGAGTGGAGTACAGTAGAGGTAGAGTACAGTGGAGCACAGTAGAGGTAGAGTACAGTGGAGTACAGTGGAGCACAGTAGAGGTGGAGCACAGTAGAGTACAGTAGAGGTAGAGTACAGTGGAGCACAGTAGAGGTAGAGTACAGTGGAGTACAGTGGAGTACAGTAGAGGTGCAGTACAGTAGAGTACAGTAGAGGTAGAGAACAGTACAGTACAGTAGAGGTAGAGTACAGTGGAGTACAGTAGAGGTAGAGTACAGTAGAGCACAGTAGAGGTAGAATAAAGTGGAGTACAGTAGAGGTAGAGTACAGTGGAGTACAGTAGACATAGAGTACAGTGGAGTACAGTAGAGATAGAGTACAGTCGAACACAGTAGAGATAAGTGTAGTGGAGTATAGTAGAGGTAGAGTACAGTGGAGTACAGTAGAGGTAGAGTACAGTGGAGTACAGTAGAGGTAGAGTAGAGTGGAGCACATTAGAGGTGGAGTAGAGTAGAGTACAGTAGAGGTAGAGTACAGTGGAGTACAGTAGAAGTAGAGTACAGTGGAGCACAGTAGAGGTAGAGTAGAGTGGAGTACAGTAGAGGTAGAGTACAGTGGAGTACAGTAGAGGTAGAGTACAGTGGAGTAGAGTAGAGATAGAGTACAGTGGAGCACAGTAGAGGTAGAGTACAGTGGAGTATTGTTGAGGTAGACTACAGTGGAGTACAGTAGAGATAGAGTACAGTAGAGCAGAGTAGAGGTAGAGTACAGTGGAGTACAGTAGAGGTAGAGCACAGTAGAGCAGAGTAGAGGTAGAGTACAGTGGAGTACAGTAGAGGTATAGCACAGTGGAGCACTGTAGAGGTAGAGTACAGTGGAGTACAGTAGAGATAGAGTACAGTGGAGCACAGTAGAGGTAGAGTACAGTGGAGCACAGTAGAGGTAGAGTACAGTGGATCACAGTAGAGGTAGAGTACAGTGGAGTACAGTAGAGGTAGAGTACAGTGGAGTTCAGTAGAAGTAGAGTACAGTGGAGCACAGTAGAGGTAGAGTACAGTGGAGTACAGTGGAGCACAGTAGAGGTGGAGTACAGTAGAGTACAGTAGAGGCAGAGTACAGTGGAGCACAGTAGAGGTAGAGTACAGTGGAGTACAGTAGAGGTGGAGTACAGTAGAGTACAGTAGAGGTAGAGAACAGTACAGTACAGTAGAGGTAGAGTACAGTGGAGTACAGTAGAGGTAGAGTACAGTAGAGCACAGTAGAGGTAGAATACAGTGGAGTACAGTAGAGGTAGAGTACAGTGGAGTACAGTAGAGGTAGAGTACAGTAGAGTACAGTAGAGGTAGAGTACAGTACAGTACAGTAGAGGTAGAGTACAGTGGAGTAGAGTAGAGGTAGAGTACAGTAGAGCACAGTAGAGGTAGAATACAGTGGAGTACAGTAGAGGTAGAGTACAGTGGAGTACAGTAGAGGTAGAGTACAGTGGAGTACAGTAGAGATAGAGTACAGTGTAGCACAGTAGAGGTAGAGTAAAGTGGAGCACAGTAGAGGTAGAGTACAGTGGAGTATAGTTGAGGTAGACTACAGTGGAGTACAGTAGAGGTAGAGTAGAGTGGAGCACAGTAGAGATAGAGTATAGTGGAGTATTGTTGAGGTAGACTACAGTGGAGTACAGTAGAGATAGAGTACAGTAGAGCAGAATAGAGGTAGAGTACAGTGGAGTACAGTAGAGGTAGAGTACAGTACAGTACAGTAGAGGTAGAGTATAGTGGAGTACAGTAGAGGTAGAGTACAGTAGAGCACAGTAGAGGTAGAATGCAGTGGAGTACAGTAGAGGTAGAGTACAGTGGAGTACAGTAGAAGTAGAGTACAGTGGAGCACAGTAGAGGTAGAGTAGAGTGGAGTACAGTAGAGGTAGAGTACAGTGGAGTACAGTAGAGGTAGAGTACAGTGGAGTAGAGTAGAGATAGAGTAGAGTGGAGCACAGCAGAGGTAGAGTACAGTGGATCACAGTAGAGATAGAGTACAGTGGAGTACAGTTGAGCACAGTAGAGGTATAGTACAGTGGAGCACAGTAGCGATAGATTACAGTGGAGTACAGTAGAGATAGAGTACAGTGGAGTACAGTAGAGGTAGAGTACAGTGGAGCACAGTAGAGGTAGAGTATAGTGGAGTATTGTTGAGGTAGACTACAGTGGAGTACAGTAGAGATAGAGTACAGTAGAGCAGAATAGAGGTAGAGTACAGTGGAGTACAGTAGAGGTAGAGCACAGTAGAGCAGAGTAGAGGTAGAGTACAGTGGACTACAGTAGAGGTATAGCACAGTGGAGCACTGTAGAGGTAGAGTACAGTGGAGTACAGTAGAGATAGAGTACAGTGGAGCACAGTAGAGGTAGAGTACATTGGAGCACATTAGAGGTAGAGTACAGTGGAGCACAGTAGAGGTAGAGTACAGTGGAGTACAGTAGAGGTAGAGTACAGTGGAGTACAGTAGAGGTAGAGTACAGTGGAGCACAGTAGAGGTAGAGTACAGTGGAGTACAGTGGAGCACAGTAGAGGTGGAGTACAGTAGAGTACAGTACAGTAGAGGTAGATTACAATGGAGCACAGTAGAGGTAGAGTACAGTGGAGTACAGTGGAGTACAGTAGAGGTGGAGTACAGTAGAGTACAGTAGAGGTAGAGAACAGTACAGTACAGTAGAGGTAGAGTACAGTGGAGTACAGTAGAGGTAGAGTACAGTAGAGCACAGTAGAGGTAGAATACAGTGGAGTACAGTAGAGGTAGAATACAGTGGAGTACAGTAGAGGTAGAGTACAGTGGAGTACAGTAGAGGTAGGGTACAGTGGAGTACAGTAGAGATAGAGTACAGTGGAGCACAGTAGAGGTAGAGTACAGTGGAGCACAGTAGAGGTAGAGTACAGTGGAGAACAGTAGAGGTAGAGTACAGTGGAGTACAGTAAAGGTAGAGTACAGTGGAGTACAGTAGAGGTAGAGTACAGTGGAGTACAGTAGAGGTAGAGTACAGTGGAGTACAGTAGAGGTAGAGTACAGTGGAGTACAGTAGAGATAGAGTACAGTGGAGCACAGTAGAGGTAGAGTACAGTGGAGCACAGTAGAGGTAGAGTACAGTGGAGCACAGTAGAGATAGAGTACAGTGGAGCACAGTAGAGGTAGAGTACAGTGGAGCACAGTAGAGGTAGAATACAGTGGAGTACAGTAGAGGTAGAGTACAGTGGAGTACAGTAGAGGTAGAGTACAGTAGAGTACAGTAGAGGTAGAGTACAGTACAGTACAGTAGAGGTAGAGTACAGTGGAGTAGAGTAGAGGTAGAGTACAGTAGAGCACAGTAGAGGTAGAATACAGTGGAGTACAGTAGAGGTAGAGTACAGTGGAGTACAGTAGAGGTAGAGTACAGTGGAGTACAGTAGAGATAGAGTACAGTGTAGCACAGTAGAGGTAGAGTAAAGTGGAGCACAGTAGAGGTAGAGTACAGTGGAGTATAGTTGAGGTAGACTACAGTGGAGTACAGTAGAGGTAGAGTAGAGTGGAGCACAGTAGAGATAGAGTATAGTGGAGTATTGTTGAGGTAGACTACAGTGGAGTACAGTAGAGATAGAGTACAGTAGAGCAGAATAGAGGTAGAGTACAGTGGAGTACAGTAGAGGTAGAGTACAGTACAGTACAGTAGAGGTAGAGTATAGTGGAGTACAGTAGAGGTAGAGTACAGTAGAGCACAGTAGAGGTAGAATGCAGTGGAGTACAGTAGAGGTAGAGTACAGTGGAGTACAGTAGAAGTAGAGTACAGTGGAGCACAGTAGAGGTAGAGTAGAGTGGAGTACAGTAGAGGTAGAGTACAGTGGAGTACAGTAGAGGTAGAGTACAGTGGAGTAGAGTAGAGATAGAGTAGAGTGGAGCACAGCAGAGGTAGAGTACAGTGGATCACAGTAGAGATAGAGTACAGTGGAGTACAGTTGAGCACAGTAGAGGTATAGTACAGTGGAGCACAGTAGCGATAGATTACAGTGGAGTACAGTAGAGATAGAGTACAGTGGAGTACAGTAGAGGTAGAGTACAGTGGAGCACAGTAGAGGTAGAGTATAGTGGAGTATTGTTGAGGTAGACTACAGTGGAGTACAGTAGAGATAGAGTACAGTAGAGCAGAATAGAGGTAGAGTACAGTGGAGTACAGTAGAGGTAGAGCACAGTAGAGCAGAGTAGAGGTAGAGTACAGTGGACTACAGTAGAGGTATAGCACAGTGGAGCACTGTAGAGGTAGAGTACAGTGGAGTACAGTAGAGATAGAGTACAGTGGAGCACAGTAGAGGTAGAGTACAGTGGAGCACATTAGAGGTAGAGTACAGTGGAGCACAGTAGAGGTAGAGTACAGTGGAGTACAGTAGAGGTAGAGTACAGTGGAGTACAGTAGAGGTAGAGTACAGTGGAGCACAGTAGAGGTAGAGTACAGTGGAGTACAGTGGAGCACAGTAGAGGTGGAGTACAGTAGAGTACAGTACAGTAGAGGTAGATTACAATGGAGCACAGTAGAGGTAGAGTACAGTGGAGTACAGTGGAGTACAGTAGAGGTGGAGTACAGTAGAGTACAGTAGAGGTAGAGAACAGTACAGTACAGTAGAGGTAGAGTACAGTGGAGTACAGTAGAGGTAGAGTACAGTAGAGCACAGTAGAGGTAGAATACAGTGGAGTACAGTAGAGGTAGAATACAGTGGAGTACAGTAGAGGTAGAGTACAGTGGAGTACAGTAGAGGTAGGGTACAGTGGAGTACAGTAGAGATAGAGTACAGTGGAGCACAGTAGAGGTAGAGTACAGTGGAGCACAGTAGAGGTAGAGTACAGTGGAGAACAGTAGAGGTAGAGTACAGTGGAGTACAGTAAAGGTAGAGTACAGTGGAGTACAGTAGAGGTAGAGTACAGTGGAGTACAGTAGAGGTAGAGTACAGTGGAGTACAGTAGAGGTAGAGTACAGTGGAGTACAGTAGAGATAGAGTACAGTGGAGCACAGTAGAGGTAGAGTACAGTGGAGCACAGTAGAGGTAGAGTACAGTGGAGCACAGTAGAGATAGAGTACAGTGGAGCACAGTAGAGGTAGAGTACAGTGGAGCACAGTAGAGGTAGAGTACAGTGGAGCACAGTAGAGGTAGAGTACAGTGGAGTACAGTAGAGGTAGAGTACAGTGGAGTACAGTAGAGGTAGAGTACAGTGGAGCACAGTAGAGATAGAGTACAGTGGAGCACAGTAGAGGTAGAGTACAGTGGAGCACAGTAGAGGTAGAGTACAGTGGAGCACAGTAGAGGTAGAGTACAGTGGAGCACAGCAGAGGTAGAGTACAGTGGAGTACAGTAGAGGTAGAGTACAGTGGAGCACAGTAGAGGTAGAGTACAGTGGAGTATAGTAGAGGTAGAGTACAGTGGAGTACAGTAGAGATAGAGTACAGTGGAGCACAGTAGAGGTAGAGTACAGTGGAGCACAGTAGAGGTAGAGTACAGTGGAGCACAGTAGAGGTACAGTACAGTGGAGCACAGTAGAGATAGAGTACAGTGGAGTACAGTAGAGGTAGAGTACAGTGGAGCACAGTAGAGATAGAGTACAGTAGAGCAGAATAGAGGTAGAGTACAGTGGAGTACAGTAGAGGTAGAGCACAGTAGATCAGAGTAGAGGTAGAGTACAGTGGACTACAGTAGAGGTATAGCACAGTGGAGCACTGTAGAGGTATAGTACAGTGGAGTACAGTAGAGATAGAGTACAGTGGAGCACAGTAGAGGTAGAGTACAGTGGAGCACAGTAGAGGTAGAGTACAGTGGAGCACAGTAGAGGTAGAGTACAGTGGAGTACAGTAGAGGTAGAGTACAGTGGAGTACAGTAGAGGTAGAGTACAGTGGAGCACAGTAGAGGTAGAGTACAGTGGAGTACAGTGGAGCACAGTAGAGGTGGAGTACAGTAGAGTACAGTAGAGGTAGAGTACAATGGAGCACAGTAGAGGTAGAGTACAGTGGAGTACAGTGGAGTACAGTAGAGGTGGAGTACAGTAGAGTACACTAGAGGTAGAGAACAGTACAGTACAGTAGAGGTAGAGTACAGTGGAGTACAGTAGAGGTAGAGTACAGTAGAGCACAGTAGAGGTAGAATACAGTGGAGTACAGTAGAGGTAGAATACAGTGGAGTACAGTAGAGGTAGAGTACAGTACAGTGGAGTACAGTAGAGGTAGAGTACAGTACAGTACAGTAGAGGTAGAGTACAGTGGAGTACAGTAGAGATAGAGTACATTGGAGCACAGTAGAGGTAGAGTACAGTGGAGCACAGTAGAGGTAGAGTACAGTGGAGTACAGTAGAGGTAGAGTACAGTGGAGTACAGTAGAGGTAGAGTACAGTGGAGTACAGTAGAGATAGAGTACAGTGGAGCACAGTAGAGGTAGAGTACAGTGGAGCACAGTAGAGGTAGAGTACAGTGGAGTACAGTAGAGGTAGAGTACAGTAGAGCACAGTAGAGGTAGAATACAGTGGAGTACAGTAGAGGTAGAGTACAGTGGAGTACAGTAGAGGTAGAGTACAGTGGAGTACAGTAGAGATAGAGTACAGTGTAGCAGAGTAGAGGTAGAGTAAAGTGGAGCACAGTAGAGGTAGAGTACAGTGGAGTATAGTTGAGGTAGACTACAGTGGAGTACAGTAGAGGTAGAGTAGAGTGGAGCACAGTAGAGATAGAGTATAGTGGAGTATTGTTGAGGTAGACTACAGTGGAGTACAGTAGAGATAGAGTACAGTAGAGCAGAATAGAGGTAGAGTACAGTGGAGTACAGTAGAGGTAGAGTACAGTACAGTACAGTAGAGGTAGAGTATAGTGGAGTACAGTAGAGGTAGAGTACAGTAGAGCACAGTAGAGGTAGAATACAGTGGAGTACAGTAGAGGTAGAGTACAGTGGAGTACAGTAGAAGTAGAGTACAGTGGAGCACAGTAGAGGTAGAGTAGAGTGGAGTACAGTAGAGGTAGAGTACAGTGGAGTACAGTAGAGGTAGAGTACAGTGGAGTAGAGTAGAGATAGAGTAGAGTGGAGCACAGCAGAGGTAGAGTACAGTGGATCACAGTAGAGATAGAGTACAGTGGAGTACAGTTGAGCACAGTAGAGGTATAGTACAGTGGAGCACAGTAGCGATAGATTACAGTGGAGTACAGTAGAGATAGAGTACAGTGGAGTACAGTAGAGGTAGAGTACAGTGGAGCACAGTAGAGGTAGAGTATAGTGGAGTATTGTTGAGGTAGACTACAGTGGAGTACAGTAGAGATAGAGTACAGTAGAGCTGAATAGAGGTAGAGTACAGTGGAGTACAGTAGAGGTAGAGCACAGTAGAGCAGAGTAGAGGTAGAGTACAGTGGACTACAGTAGAGGTATAGCACAGTGGAGCACTGTAGAGGTAGAGTACAGTGGAGTACAGTAGAGATAGAGTACAGTGGAGCACAGTAGAGGTAGAGTACAGTGGAGCACATTAGAGGTAGAGTACAGTGGAGCACAGTAGAGGTAGAGTACAGTGGAGTACAGTAGAGGTAGAGTACAGTGGAGTACAGTAGAGGTAGAGTACAGTGGAGCACAGTAGAGGTAGAGTACAGTGGAGTACAGTGGAGCACAGTAGAGGTGGAGTACAGTAGAGTACAGTACAGTAGAGGTAGATTACAATGGAGCACAGTAGAGGTAGAGTACAGTGGAGTACAGTGGAGTACAGTAGAGGTGGAGTACAGTAGAGTACAGTAGAGGTAGAGAACAGTACAGTACAGTAGAGGTAGAGTACAGTGGAGTACAGTAGAGGTAGAGTACAGTAGAGCACAGTAGAGGTAGAATACAGTGGAGTACAGTAGAGGTAGAATACAGTGGAGTACAGTAGAGGTAGAGTACAGTGGAGTACAGTAGAGGTAGGGTACAGTGGAGTACAGTAGAGATAGAGTACAGTGGAGCACAGTAGAGGTAGAGTACAGTGGAGCACAGTAGAGGTAGAGTACAGTGGAGAACAGTAGAGGTAGAGTACAGTGGAGTACAGTAAAGGTAGAGTACAGTGGAGTACAGTAGAGGTAGAGTACAGTGGAGTACAGTAGAGGTAGAGTACAGTGGAGTACAGTAGAGGTAGAGTACAGTGGAGTACAGTAGAGATAGAGTACAGTGGAGCACAGTAGAGGTAGAGTACAGTGGAGCACAGTAGAGGTAGAGTACAGTGGAGCACAGTAGAGATAGAGTACAGTGGAGCACAGTAGAGGTAGAGTACAGTGGAGCACAGTAGAGGTAGAGTACAGTGGAGCACAGTAGAGGTAGAGTACAGTGGAGTACAGTAGAGGTAGAGTACAGTGGAGTACAGTAGAGGTAGAGTACAGTGGAGCACAGTAGAGATAGAGTACAGTGGAGCACAGTAGAGGTAGAGTACAGTGGAGCACAGTAGAGGTAGAGTACAGTGGAGCACAGTAGAGGTAGAGTACAGTGGAGCACAGCAGAGGTAGAGTACAGTGGAGTACAGTAGAGGTAGAGTACAGTGGAGCACAGTAGAGGTAGAGTACAGTGGAGTATAGTAGAGGTAGAGTACAGTGGAGTACAGTAGAGATAGAGTACAGTGGAGCACAGTAGAGGTAGAGTACAGTGGAGCACAGTAGAGGTAGAGTACAGTGGAGCACAGTAGAGGTACAGTACAGTGGAGCACAGTAGAGATAGAGTACAGTGGAGTACAGTAGAGGTAGAGTACAGTGGAGCACAGTAGAGATAGAGTACAGTAGAGCAGAATAGAGGTAGAGTACAGTGGAGTACAGTAGAGGTAGAGCACAGTAGATCAGAGTAGAGGTAGAGTACAGTGGACTACAGTAGAGGTATAGCACAGTGGAGCACTGTAGAGGTATAGTACAGTGGAGTACAGTAGAGATAGAGTACAGTGGAGCACAGTAGAGGTAGAGTACAGTGGAGCACAGTAGAGGTAGAGTACAGTGGAGTACAGTAGAGGTAGAGTACAGTGGAGTACAGTAGAGGTAGAGTACAGTGGAGTACAGTAGAGGTAGAGTACAGTGGAGCACAGTAGAGGTAGAGTACAGTGGAGTACAGTGGAGCACAGTAGAGGTGGAGTACAGTAGAGTACAGTAGAGGTAGAGTACAATGGAGCACAGTAGAGGTAGAGTACAGTGGAGTACAGTGGAGTACAGTAGAGGTGGAGTACAGTAGAGTACACTAGAGGTAGAGAACAGTACAGTACAGTAGAGGTAGAGTACAGTGGAGTACAGTAGAGGTAGAGTACAGTAGAGCACAGTAGAGGTAGAATACAGTGGAGTACAGTAGAGGTAGAATACAGTGGAGTACAGTAGAGGTAGAGTACAGTACAGTGGAGTACAGTAGAGGTAGAGTACAGTACAGTACAGTAGAGGTAGAGTACAGTGGAGTACAGTAGAGATAGAGTACATTGGAGCACAGTAGAGGTAGAGTACAGTGGAGCACAGTAGAGGTAGAGTACAGTGGAGTACAGTAGAGGTAGAGTACAGTGGAGTACAGTAGAGGTAGAGTACAGTGGAGTACAGTAGAGGTAGAGTAAAGTGGAGCACAGTAGAGGTAGAGTACAGTGGAGTACAGTAGAGGTAGAGTACAGTGTAGCAGAGTAGAGGTAGAGTACAGTGGAGTATAGTAGAGGTAGAGTACTGTAGAGCACAGTAGAGATAGAGTACAGTAGAGCACAGTAGAGGTAGAGTACAGTGGAGCACAGTAGAGGAAGAGGACAGTGTAGTACAGTAGAGATAGAGTACAGTCGAACACAGTAGAGATAAGTGTAGTGGAGTATAGTAGAGGTAGAGTACAGTGGAGTACAGTAGAGATAGAGTAGAGTGGAGCACATTAGAGGTGGAGTAGAGTAGAGTACAGTAGAGGTAGAGTACAGTGGAGCACAGTAGAGGTAGAGTACAGTGGAGTACAGTGGAGCACAGTAGAGATGGAGTACAGTGGAGCACAGTAGAGGTAGAGTACAGTGGAGTACAGTGGAGTACAGTAGATGTGGAGTACAGTAGAGTACAGTAGAGGTAGAGAACAGTATAGTACAGTAGAGGTAGAGTACAGTGGAGTACAGTAGAGGTAGAGTACAGTAAAGCACAGTAGAGGTAGAATACAGTGGAGTACAGTAGAGGTAGAGTACAGTGGAGTACAGTAGAGGTAGAGTACAGTGGAGTACAGTAGAGGTAGAGTACAGTACAGTACAGTAGAGGTAGAGTATAGTGGAGTACAGTAGAGGTAGAGTACAGTAGAGCACAGTAGAGGTAGAATGCAGTGGAGTACAGTAGAGGTAGAGTACAGTGGAGTACAGTAGAGGTAGAGTACAGTGGAGTACAGTAGAGATAGAGTACAGTGGAGCACAGTAGAGGTAGAGTACAGTGGAGCACAGTAGAGGTAGAGTACAGTGGAGCACAGTAGAGGTAGAGTACAGTGGAGTACAGTAGAGGTAGAGTACAGTGGAGCACAGTAGAGGTAGAGTACAGTGGAGCACAGTAGAGGTAGAGTACAGTGGAGCACAGTAGAGGTAGAGTACAGTGGAGTACAGTAGAGGTAGAGTACAGTGGAGTACAGTAGAGGTAGAGTACAGTGGAGCACAGTAGAGGTAGAGTACAGTGGAGTACAGTGGAGCACAGTAGAGGTGGAGTACAGTAGAGTACAGTAGAGGTAGAGTACAATGGAGCACAGTAGAGGTAGAGTACAGTGGAGTACAGTGGAGTACAGTAGAGGTGGAGTACAGTAGAGTACACTAGAGGTAGAGAACAGTACAGTACAGTAGAGGTAGAGTACAGTGGAGTACAGTAGAGGTAGAGTACAGTAGAGCACAGTAGAGGTAGAATACAGTGGAGTACAGTAGAGGTAGAATACAGTGGAGTACAGTAGAGGTAGAGTACAGTACAGTGGAGTACAGTAGAGGTAGAGTACAGTACAGTACAGTAGAGGTAGAGTACAGTGGAGTACAGTAGAGATAGAGTACATTGGAGCACAGTAGAGGTAGAGTACAGTGGAGCACAGTAGAGGTAGAGTACAGTGGAGTACAGTAGAGGTAGAGTACAGTGGAGTACAGTAGAGGTAGAGTACAGTGGAGTACAGTAGAGATAGAGTACAGTGGAGCACAGTAGAGGTAGAGTACAGTGGAGCACAGTAGAGGTAGAGTACAGTGGAGTACAGTAGAGGTAGAGTACAGTAGAGCACAGTAGAGGTAGAATACAGTGGAGTACAGTAGAGGTAGAGTACAGTGGAGTACAGTAGAGGTAGAGTACAGTGGAGTACAGTAGAGATAGAGTACAGTGTAGCAGAGTAGAGGTAGAGTAAAGTGGAGCACAGTAGAGGTAGAGTACAGTGGAGTATAGTTGAGGTAGACTAAAGTGGAGTACAGTAGAGGTAGAGTAGAGTGGAGCACAGTAGAGATAGAGTATAGTGGAGTATTGTTGAGGTAGACTACAGTGGAGTACAGTAGAGATAGAGTACAGTAGAGCAGAATAGAGGTAGAGTACAGTGGAGTACAGTAGAGGTAGAGTACAGTACAGTACAGTAGAGGTAGAGTATAGTGGAGTACAGTAGAGGTAGAGTACAGTAGAGCACAGTAGAGGTAGAATGCAGTGGAGTACAGTAGAGGTAGAGTACAGTGGAGTACAGTAGAAGTAGAGTACAGTGGAGCACAGTAGAGGTAGAGTAGAGTGGAGTACAGTAGAGGTAGAGTACAGTGGAGTACAGTAGAGGTAGAGTACAGTGGAGTAGAGTAGAGATAGAGTAGAGTGGAGCACAGCAGAGGTAGAGTACAGTGGATCACAGTAGAGATAGAGTACAGTGGAGTACAGTTGAGCACAGTAGAGGTATAGTACAGTGGAGCACAGTAGCGATAGATTACAGTGGAGTACAGTAGAGATAGAGTACAGTGGAGTACAGTAGAGGTAGAGTACAGTGGAGCACAGTAGAGGTAGAGTATAGTGGAGTATTGTTGAGGTAGACTACAGTGGAGTACAGTAGAGATAGAGTACAGTAGAGCAGAATAGAGGTAGAGTACAGTGGAGTACAGTAGAGGTAGAGCACAGTAGAGCAGAGTAGAGGTAGAGTACAGTGGACTACAGTAGAGGTATAGCACAGTGGAGCACTGTAGAGGTAGAGTACAGTGGAGTACAGTAGAGATAGAGTACAGTGGAGCACAGTAGAGGTAGAGTACAGTGGAGCACATTAGAGGTAGAGTACAGTGGAGCACAGTAGAGGTAGAGTACAGTGGAGTACAGTAGAGGTAGAGTACAGTGGAGTACAGTAGAGGTAGAGTACAGTGGAGCACAGTAGAGGTAGAGTACAGTGGAGTACAGTGGAGCACAGTAGAGGTGGAGTACAGTAGAGTACAGTACAGTAGAGGTAGATTACAATGGAGCACAGTAGAGGTAGAGTACAGTGGAGTACAGTGGAGTACAGTAGAGGTGGAGTACAGTAGAGTACAGTAGAGGTAGAGAACAGTACAGTACAGTAGAGGTAGAGTACAGTGGAGTACAGTAGAGGTAGAGTACAGTAGAGCACAGTAGAGGTAGAATACAGTGGAGTACAGTAGAGGTAGAATACAGTGGAGTACAGTAGAGGTAGAGTACAGTGGAGTACAGTAGAGGTAGGGTACAGTGGAGTACAGTAGAGATAGAGTACAGTGGAGCACAGTAGAGGTAGAGTACAGTGGAGCACAGTAGAGGTAGAGTACAGTGGAGAACAGTAGAGGTAGAGTACAGTGGAGTACAGTAAAGGTAGAGTACAGTGGAGTACAGTAGAGGTAGAGTACAGTGGAGTACAGTAGAGGTAGAGTACAGTGGAGTACAGTAGAGGTAGAGTACAGTGGAGTACAGTAGAGATAGAGTACAGTGGAGCACAGTAGAGGTAGAGTACAGTGGAGCACAGTAGAGGTAGAGTACAGTGGAGCACAGTAGAGATAGAGTACAGTGGAGCACAGTAGAGGTAGAGTACAGTGGAGCACAGTAGAGGTAGAGTACAGTGGAGCACAGTAGAGGTAGAGTACAGTGGAGCACAGTAGAGGTAGAGTACAGTGGAGTACAGTAGAGGTAGAGTACAGTGGAGCACAGTAGAGATAGAGTACAGTGGAGCACAGTAGAGGTAGAGTACAGTGGAGCACAGTAGAGGTAGAGTACAGTGGAGCACAGCAGAGGTAGAGTACAGTGGAGCACAGTAGAGGTAGAGTACAGTGGAGCACAGTAGAGGTAGAGTACAGTGGAGCATAGTAGAGGTAGAGTACAGTGGAGTACAGTAGAGATAGAGTACAGTGGAGCACAGTAGAGGTAGAGTACAGTGGAGCACAGTAGAGGTAGAGTACAGTGGAGCACAGTAGAGGTACAGTACAGTGGAGCACAGTAGAGATAGAGTACAGTGGAGTACAGTAGAGGTAGAGTACAGTGGAGCACAGTAGAGATAGAGTACAGTAGAGCAGAATAGAGGTAGAGTACAGTGGAGTACAGTAGAGGTAGAGCACAGTAGATCAGAGTAGAGGTAGAGTACAGTGGACTACAGTAGAGGTATAGCACAGTGGAGCACTGTAGAGGTATAGTACAGTGGAGTACAGTAGAGATAGAGTACAGTGGAGCACAGTAGAGGTAGAGTACAGTGGAGCACAGTAGAGGTAGAGTACAGTGGAGTACAGTAGAGGTAGAGTACAGTGGAGTACAGTAGAGGTAGAGTACAGTGGAGTACAGTAGAGGTAGAGTACAGTGGAGCACAGTAGAGGTAGAGTACAGTGGAGTACAGTGGAGCACAGTAGAGGTGGAGTACAGTAGAGTACAGTAGAGGTAGAGTACAATGGAGCACAGTAGAGGTAGAGTACAGTGGAGTACAGTGGAGTACAGTAGAGGTGGAGTACAGTAGAGTACACTAGAGGTAGAGAACAGTACAGTACAGTAGAGGTAGAGTACAGTGGAGTACAGTAGAGGTAGAGTACAGTAGAGCACAGTAGAGGTAGAATACAGTGGAGTACAGTAGAGGTAGAATACAGTGGAGTACAGTAGAGGTAGAGTACAGTACAGTGGAGTACAGTAGAGGTAGAGTACAGTACAGTACAGTAGAGGTAGAGTACAGTGGAGTACAGTAGAGATAGAGTACATTGGAGCACAGTAGAGGTAGAGTACAGTGGAGCACAGTAGAGGTAGAGTACAGTGGAGTACAGTAGAGGTAGAGTACAGTGGAGTACAGTAGAGGTAGAGTACAGTGGAGTACAGTAGAGATAGAGTACAGTGGAGCACAGTAGAGGTAGAGTACAGTGGAGCACAGTAGAGGTAGAGTAAAGTGGAGCACAGTAGAGGTAGAGTACAGTGGAGTACAGTAGAGGTAGAGTACAGTGTAGCAGAGTAGAGGTAGAGTACAGTGGAGTATAGTAGAGGTAGAGTACTGTAGAGCACAGTAGAGATAGAGTACAGTAGAGCACAGTAGAGGTAGAGTACAGTGGAGCACAGTAGAGGAAGAGGACAGTGTAGTACAGTAGAGATAGAGTACAGTCGAACACAGTAGAGATAAGTGTAGTGGAGTATAGTAGAGGTAGAGTACAGTGGAGCACAGTAGAGGTAGAGTACAGTGGAGTACAGTGGAGCACAGTAGAGATGGAGTACAGTGGAGCACAGTAGAGGTAGAGTACAGTGGAGTACAGTGGAGTACAGTAGATGTGGAGTACAGTAGAGTACAGTAGAGGTAGAGAACAGTACAGTACAGTAGAGGTAGAGTACAGTGGAGTACAGTAGAGGTAGAGTACAGTAAAGCACAGTAGAGGTAGAATACAGTGGAGTACAGTAGAGGTAGAGTACAGTGGAGTACAGTAGAGGTAGAGTACAGTGGAGTACAGTAGAGGTAGAGTACAGTACAGTACAGTAGAGGTAGAGTATAGTGGAGTACAGTAGAGGTAGAGTACAGTAGAGCACAGTAGAGGTAGAATGCAGTGGAGTACAGTAGAGGTAGAGTACAGTGGAGTACAGTAGAGGTAGAGTACAGTGGAGTACAGTAGAGATAGAGTACAGTGGAGCACAGTAGAGGTAGAGTACAGTGGAGCACAGTAGAGGTAGAGTACAGTGGAGCACAGTAGAGGTAGAGTACAGTGGAGTACAGTAGAGGTAGAGTACAGTGGAGCACAGTAGAGGTAGAGTACAGTGGAGCACAGTAGAGGAAGAGGACAGTGTAGTACAGTAGAGATAGAGTACAGTCGAACACAGTAGAGATAAGTGTAGTGGAGTATAGTAGAGGTAGAGTACAGTGGAGTACAGTAGAGGTAGAGTACAGTGGAGCACATTAGAGGTGGAGTAGAGTAGAGTACAGTAGAGGTAGAGTACAGTGGAGTACAGTAGAAGTAGAGTACAGTGGAGCACAGTAGAGGTAGAGTAGAGTGGAGTACAGTAGAGGTAGAGTACAGTGGAGTACAGTAGAGGTAGAGTACAGTGGAGTAGAGTAGAGATAGATTAGAGTGGAGCACAGCAGAGGTAGAGTACAGTGGATCACAGTAGAAATAGAGTACAGTGGAGTACAGTTGAGCACAGTAGAGGTATAGTACAGTGGAGCACAGTAGCGATAGATTACAGTGGAGTACAGTAGAGATAGAGTATAGTGGAGTACATTAGAGGTAGAGTACAGTGGAGCACAGTAGAGGTAGAGTACAGTGGAGTATTGTTGAGGTAGACTACAGTGGAGTACGGTAGAGATGGAGTACAGTAGAGCAGAATAGAGGTAGAGTACAGTGGAGTACAGTAGAGGTAGAGCACAGTAGAGCAGAGTAGAGGTAGAGTACAGTGGACTACAGTAGAGGTATAGCACAGTGGAGCACTGTAGAGGTAGAGTACAGTGGAGTACAGTAGAGATAGAGTACAGTGGAGCACAGTAGAGGTAGAGTACAGTGGAGCACAGTAGAGGTAGAGTACAGTGGAACACAGTAGAGGTAGAGTACAGTGGAGTACAGTAGAGGTAGAGTACAGTGGAGTACAGTAGAGGTAGAGTACAGTGGAGCACAGTAGAGGTAGAGTACAGTGGAGTACAGTGGAGCACAGTAGAGGTGGAGTACAGTAGAGTACAGTAGAGGTAGAGTACAGTGGAGCACAGTAGAGGTAGAGTACAGTGGAGTACAGTGGAGCACAGTAGAGGTGGAGTACAGTAGAGTACAGTAGAGGTAGAGTACAATGGAGCACAGTAGAGGTAGAGTACAGTGGAGTACAGTGGAGTACAGTAGAGGTGGAGTACAGTAGAGTACAGTAGAGGTAGAGAACAGTACAGTACAGTAGAGGTAGAGTACAGTGGAGTACAGTAGAGGTAGAGTACAGTAGAGCAAAGTAGAGGTAGAATACAGTGGAGTACAGTAGAGGTAGAATACAGTGGAGTACAGTAGAGGTAGAGTACAGTGGAGTACAGTAGAGGTAGAGTACAGTACAGTACAGTAGAGGTAGAGTACAGTGGAGTACAGTAGAGGTAGAGTACAGTAGAGCACAGTAGAGGTAGAATACAGTGGAGTACAGTAGAGGTAGAGTACAGTGGAGTACAGTAGAGGTAGAGTACAGTGGAGTACAGTAGAGATAGAGTACAGTGGAGCACAGTAGAGGTAGAGTACAGTGGAGCACAGTAGAGGTAGAGTACAGTGGAGCACAGTAGAGGTAGAGTACAGTGGAGTACAGTGGAGCACAGTAGAGGTGGAGTACAGTAGAGTACAGTAGATGTAGAGTACAGTGGAGCACAGTAGAGGTAGAGTACAGTGGAGTACAGTGGAGTACAGTAGAGGTGGAGTACAGTAGAGTACAATAGAGGTAGAGAACAGTACAGTACAGTAGAGGTGGAGTACAGTGGAGCACAGTAGAGGTAGAGTAGAGTGGAGCACAGTAGAGGTAGAGTACAGTGGAGCACAGTAGAGGTAGAGTACAGTGGAGCACAGTAGAGGTAGAGTACAGTGGAGCAAAGTAGAGGTAGAGTACAGTGGAGTACAGTAGAGGTAGAGTACAGTGGAGTACAGTAGAGGTAGAGTACAGTGGAGCACAGTAGAGGTAGAGTACAGTGGAGTACAGTAGAGGTAGAGTACAGTAGAGCACAGTAGAGGTAGAATACAGTGAAGTACAGTAGAGGTAGAGTACAGTGGAGTACAGTAGAGGTAGAGTACAGTGGAGTACAGTAGAGGTAGAGTACAGTGGAGCACAGTAGAGGTAGAGTACAGTGGAGTACAGTAGAGGTAGAGTACAGTGGAGCACAGTAGAGCTAGAGTACAGTGGAGTACAGTGGAGCACAGTAGAGGTGGAGTACAGTAGAGTAGAGTATAGGTTGAGTACAGTGGAGTACAGTAGAGATAGAGTAGAGTGGAGTAGAGTAGAGATAAAGTACAGTGGATTAGAGTAGAGATAGAGTACAGTGGAGTATAGTTGAGGTAGAGTACAGTGGAGCACAGTAGAGGTAGAGTACAGTGGAGTATAGTTGAGGTAGACTACAGTGGAGTACAGTAGAGGTAGAGTACAGTGGAGCTCAGTAGAGATAGTGTACAGTAGAGCAGAGTCGAGGTAGAGTACAGTGGAGTACAGTAGAGGTAGAGTACAGTGGAGCACTGTAGAGGTGGAGTACAGTGGAGTACTGTAGAGGTAGAGTACAGTGGAGCACAGTAGAGATAGAGTACAGTAGAGCACAGTAGAGGTAGAGTACAGTGGAGTATAGTAGAGGTAGAGTACAGTGGAGTATAGTTGAAGTAGACTACAGTGGAGCACAGTAGAGGTAGAGTACAGTGGAGTACAGTAGAGGTAGAGTACAGTGGAGCACAGTAGAGGTAGAGTACAGTGGAGCACAGTAGAGGTAGAGATAGAGCACAGTAGAGATAGAGTACAGTAGAGCACAGTAGAGGTAGAGTACAGTGGAGCACAGTAGAGGTAGAGTACAGTGGAGTATAGTTGAGGTAGACTACAGTGGAGTACAGTAGAGGTAGAGTACAATGGAGTACACTAGAGGTAGAGTACAGTGGAGCACAGTAGAGGTAGAGTACAGTGGAGTATAGTAGAGGTAGAGTACAGTGGAGTACAGTAGAGATAGAGTACAGTGGAGCACAGTAGAGGTAGAGTACAGTGGAGCACAGTAGAGGTAGAGTACAGTGGATCACATTAGAGGTAGAGTACAGTGGAGCACAGTAGAGGTAGAGTACAGTGGAGTACAGTAGAGGTAGAGTACAGTGGAGCACAGTAGAGATAGAGTACAGTAGAGCAGAATAGAGGTAGAGTACAGTGGAGTACAGTAGAGGTAGAGCACAGTAGATCAGAGTAGAGGTAGAGTACAGTGGACTACAGTAGAGGTATAGCACAGTGGAGCACTGTAGAGGTATAGTACAGTGGAGTACAGTAGAGATAGAGTACAGTGGAGCACAGTAGAGGTAGAGTACAGTGGAGCACAGTAGAGGTAGAGTACAGTGGAGCACAGTAGAGGTAGAGTACAGTGGAGTACAGTAGAGGTAGAGTACAGTGGAGTACAGTAGAGGTAGAGTACAGTGGAGCACAGTAGAGGTAGAGTATAGTGGAGTACAGTGGAGCACAGTAGAGGTGGAGTACAGTAGAGTACAGTAGAGGTAGAGTACAATGGAGCACAGTAGAGGTAGAGTACAGTGGAGTACAGTGGAGTACAGTAGAGGTGGAGTACAGTAGAGTACACTAGAGGTAGAGAACAGTACAGTACAGTAGAGGTAGAGTACAGTGGAGTACAGTAGAGGTAGAGTACAGTAGAGCACAGTAGAGGTAGAATACAGTGGAGTACAGTAGAGGTAGAATACAGTGGAGTACAGTAGAGGTAGAGTACAGTACAGTGGAGTACAGTAGAGGTAGAGTACAGTACAGTACAGTAGAGGTAGAGTACAGTGGAGTACAGTAGAGATAGAGTACATTGGAGCACAGTAGAGGTAGAGTACAGTGGAGCACAGTAGAGGTAGAGTACAGTGGAGTACAGTAGAGGTAGAGTACAGTGGAGTACAGTAGAGGTAGAGTACAGTGGAGTACAGTAGAGGTAGAGTACAGTGGAGCACAGTAGAGGTAGAGTACAGTGGAGCACAGTAGAGGTAGAGTACAGTGGAGCACAGTAGAGGTAGAGTACAGTGGAGTACAGTAGAGGTAGAGTACAGTGGAGCACAGTAGAGGTAGAGTACAGTGGAGTATAGTAGAGGTAGAGTACTGTAGAGCACAGTAGAGATAGAGTACAGTAGAGCACAGTAGAGGTAGAGTACAGTGGAGCACAGTAGAGGAAGAGGACAGTGTAGTACAGTAGAGATAGAGTACAGTCGAACACAGTAGAGATAAGTTTAGTGGAGTATAGTAGAGGTAGAGTACAGTGGAGTACAGTAGAGATAGAGTAGAGTGGAGCACATTAGAGGTGGAGTAGAGTAGAGTACAGTAGAGGTAGAGTACAGTGGAGCACAGTAGAGGTAGAGTACAGTGGAGTACAGTGGAGCACAGTAGAGATGGAGTACAGTGGAGCACAGTAGAGGTAGAGTACAGTGGAGTACAGTGGAGTACAGTAGATGTGGAGTACAGTAGAGTACAGTAGAGGTAGAGAACAGTACAGTACAGTAGAGGTAGAGTACAGTGGAGTACAGTAGAGGTAGAGTACAGTAAAGCACAGTAGAGGTAGAATACAGTGGAGTACAGTAGAGGTAGAGTACAGTGGAGTACAGTAGAGGTAGAGTACAGTGGATTACAGTAGAGGTAGAGTACAGTACAGTACAGTAGAGGTAGAGTATAGTGGAGTACAGTAGAGGTAGAGTACAGTAGAGCACAGTAGAGGTAGAATGCAGTGGAGTACAGTAGAGGTAGAGTACAGTGGAGTACAGTAGAGGTAGAGTACAGTGGAGTACAGTAGAGATAGAGTACAGTGGAGCACAGTAGAGGTAGAGTACAGTGGAGCACAGTAGAGGTAGAGTACAGTGGAGCACAGTAGAGGTAGAGTACAGTGGAGTACAGTAGAGGTAGAGTACAGTGGAGCACAGTAGAGGTAGAGTACAGTGGAGCACAGTAGAGGAAGAGGACAGTGTAGTACAGTAGAGATAGAGTAAAGTCGAACACAGTAGAGATAAGTGTAGTGGAGTATAGTAGAGGTAGAGTACAGTGGAGTACAGTAGAGGTAGAGTACAGTGGAGCACATTAGAGGTGGAGTAGAGTAGAGTACAGTAGAGGTAGAGTACAGTGGAGTACAGTAGAAGTAGAGTACAGTGGAGCACAGTAGAGGTAGAGTAGAGTGGAGTACAGTAGAGGTAGAGTACAGTGGAGTACAGTAGAGGTAGAGTACAGTGGAGTAGAGTAGAGATAGATTAGAGTGGAGCACAGCAGAGGTAGAGTACAGTGGATCACAGTAGAAATAGAGTACAGTGGAGTACAGTTGAGCACAGTAGAGGTATAGTACAGTGGAGCACAGTAGAGGTAGAGTACAGTGGAGCACAGTAGAGGTAGAGTACAGTGGAGTACAGTTGAGCACAGTAGAGGTAGAGTACAGTGGATCACAGTAGAAATAGAGTACAGTGGAGTACAGTTGAGCACAGTAGAGGTATAGTACAGTTGAGCACAGTAGAGGTAGAGTACAGTGGAGCACAGTAGAGGTAGAGTACAGTGGAGTACAGTGGAGCACAGTAGAGGTGGAGTACAGTAGAGTACAGTAGAGGTAGAGTACAGTGGAGCACAGTAGAGGTAGAGTACAGTAGAGTACAGTGGAGCACAGTAGAGGTAGAGTACAGTGGAGTACAGTGGAGCACAGTAGAGGTAGATTACAGTGGAGTACAGTGGAGTACAGTAGAGGTGGAGTACAGTAGAGTACAGTAGAGGTAGAGAACAGTACAGTACAGTAGAGGTAGAGTACAGTGGAGTACAGTAGAGGTAGAGTACAGTAGAGCACAGTAGAGGTAGAATACAGTGGAGTACAGTAGAGGTAGAATACAGTGGAGTACAGTAGAGGTAGAGTACAGTGGAGTACAGTAGAGGTAGAGTACAGTACAGTACAGTAGAGGTAGAGTACAGTGGAGTACAGTAGAGGTAGAGTACAGTAGAGCACAGTAGAGGTAGAATACAGTGGAGTACAGTAGAGGTAGAGTACAGTGGAGTACAGTAGAGGTAGAGTACAGTGGAGTACAGTAGAGATAGAGTACAGTGGAGCACAGTAGAGGTAGAGTACAGTGGAGCACAGTAGAGGTAGAGTACAGTGGAGCACAGTAGAGGTAGAGTACAGTGGAGTACAGTGGAGCACAGTAGAGGTGGAGTACAGTAGAGTACAGTAGATGTAGAGTACAGTGGAGCACAGTAGAGGTAGAGTACAGTGGAGTACAGTGGAGTACAGTAGAGGTGGAGTACAGTAGAGTACAATAGAGGTAGAGAACAGTACAGTACAGTAGAGGTGGAGTACAGTGGAGCACAGTAGAGGTAGAGTACAGTGGAGCACAGTAGAGGTAGAGTACAGTGGAGCAAAGTAGAGGTAGAGTACAGTGGAGTACAGTAGAGGTAGAGTACAGTGGAGTACAGTAGAGGTAGAGTACAGTGGAGCACAGTAGAGGTAGAGTACAGTGGAGTACAGTAGAGGTAGAGTACAGTAGAGCACAGTAGAGGTAGAATACAGTGAAGTACAGTAGAGGTAGAGTACAGTGGAGTACAGTAGAGGTAGAGTACAGTGGAGTACAGTAGAGGTAGAGTACAGTGGAGCACAGTAGAGGTAGAGTACAGTGGAGTACAGTAGAGGTAGAGTACAGTGGAGCACAGTAGAGCTAGAGTACAGTGGAGTACAGTGGAGCACAGTAGAGGTGGAGTACAGTAGAGTAGAGTATAGGTTGAGTACAGTGGAGTACAGTAGAGATAGAGTAGAGTGGAGTAGAGTAGAGATAAAGTACAGTGGATTAGAGTAGAGATAGAGTACAGTGGAGTATAGTTGAGGTAGAGTACAGTGGAGCACAGTAGAGGTAGAGTACATTGGAGTATAGTTGAGGTAGACTACAGTGGAGTACAGTAGAGGTAGAGTACAGTGGAGCACAGTAGAGATAGTGTACAGTAGAGCAGAGTCGAGGTAGAGTACAGTGGAGTACAGTAGAGGTAGAGTACAGTGGAGCACTGTAGAGGTGGAGTACAGTGGAGTACTGTAGAGGTAGAGTACAGTGGAGCACAGTAGAGATAGAGTACAGTAGAGCACAGTAGAGGTAGAGTACAGTGGAGTATAGTAGAGGTAGAGTACAGTGGAGTATAGTTGAAGTAGACTACAGTGGAGCACAGTAGAGGTAGAGTACAGTGGAGTACAGTAGAGGTAGAGTACAGTGGAGCACAGTAGAGGTAGAGTACAGTGGAGCACAGTAGAGGTAGAGATAGAGCACAGTAGAGATAGAGTACAGTAGAGCACAGTAGAGGTAGAGTACAGTGGAGCACAGTAGAGGTAGAGTACAGTGGAGTATAGTTGAGGTAGACTACAGTGGAGTACAGTAGAGGTAGAGTACAATGGAGTACACTAGAGGTAGAGTACAGTGGAGCACAGTAGAGGTAGAGTACAGTGGAGTATAGTAGAGGTAGAGTACAGTGGAGTACAGTAGAGATAGAGTACAGTGGAGCACAGTAGAGGTAGAGTACAGTGGAGCACAGTAGAGGTAGAGTACAGTGGAGCACAGTAGAGGTAGAGTACAGTGGAGCACAGTAGAGGTAGAGTACAGTGGAGTACAGTAGAGGTAGAGTACAGTGGAGCACAGTAGAGATAGAGTACAGTAGAGCAGAATAGAGGTAGAGTACAGTGGAGTACAGTAGAGGTAGAGCACAGTAGATCAGAGTAGAGGTAGAGTACAGTGGACTACAGTAGAGGTATAGCACAGTGGAGCACAGTAGAGGTATAGTACAGTGGAGTACAGTAGAGATAGAGTACAGTGGAGCACAGTAGAGGTAGAGTACAGTGGAGCACAGTAGAGGTAGAGTACAGTGGAGCACAGTAGAGGTAGAGTACAGTGGAGTACAGTAGAGGTAGAGTACAGTGGAGTACAGTAGAGGTAGAGTACAGTGGAGCACAGTAGAGGTAGAGTATAGTGGAGTACAGTGGAGCACAGTAGAGGTGGAGTACAGTAGAGTACAGTAGAGGTAGAGTACAATGGAGCACAGTAGAGGTAGAGTACAGTGGAGTACAGTGGAGTACAGTAGAGGTGGAGTACAGTAGAGTACACTAGAGGTAGAGAACAGTACAGTACAGTAGAGGTAGAGTACAGTGGAGTACAGTAGAGGTAGAGTACAGTAGAGCACAGTAGAGGTAGAATACAGTGGAGTACAGTAGAGGTAGAATACAGTGGAGTACAGTAGAGGTAGAGTACAGTACAGTGGAGTACAGTAGAGGTAGAGTACAGTACAGTACAGTAGAGGTAGAGTACAGTGGAGTACAGTAGAGATAGAGTACATTGGAGCACAGTAGAGGTAGAGTACAGTGGAGCACAGTAGAGGTAGAGTACAGTGGAGTACAGTAGAGGTAGAGTACAGTGGAGTACAGTAGAGGTAGAGTACAGTGGAGTACAGTAGAGGTAGAGTACAGTGGAGCACAGTAGAGGTAGAGTACAGTGGAGCACAGTAGAGGTAGAGTACAGTGGAGCACAGTAGAGGTAGAGTACAGTGGAGTACAGTAGAGGTAGAGTACAGTGGAGCACAGTAGAGGTAGAGTACAGTGGAGTATAGTAGAGGTAGAGTACTGTAGAGCACAGTAGAGATAGAGTACAGTAGAGCACAGTAGAGGTAGAGTACAGTGGAGCACAGTAGAGGAAGAGGACAGTGTAGTACAGTAGAGATAGAGTACAGTCGAACACAGTAGAGATAAGTGTAGTGGAGTATAGTAGAGGTAGAGTACAGTGGAGTACAGTAGAGATAGAGTAGAGTGGAGCACATTAGAGGTGGAGTAGAGTAGAGTACAGTAGAGGTAGAGTACAGTGGAGCACAGTAGAGGTAGAGTACAGTGGAGTACAGTGGAGCACAGTAGAGATGGAGTACAGTGGAGCACAGTAGAGGTAGAGTACAGTGGAGTACAGTGGAGTACAGTAGATGTGGAGTACAGTAGAGTACAGTAGAGGTAGAGAACAGTACAGTACAGTAGAGGTAGAGTACAGTGGAGTACAGTAGAGGTAGAGTACAGTAAAGCACAGTAGAGGTAGAATACAGTGGAGTACAGTAGAGGTAGAGTACAGTGGAGTACAGTAGAGGTAGAGTACAGTGGAGTACAGTAGAGGTAGAGTACAGTACAGTACAGTAGAGGTAGAGTATAGTGGAGTACAGTAGAGGTAGAGTACAGTAGAGCACAGTAGAGGTAGAATGCAGTGGAGTACAGTAGAGGTAGAGTACAGTGGAGTACAGTAGAGGTAGAGTACAGTGGAGTACAGTAGAGATAGAGTACAGTGGAGCACAGTAGAGGTAGAGTACAGTGGAGCACAGTAGAGGTAGAGTACAGTGGAGCACAGTAGAGGTAGAGTACAGTGGAGTACAGTAGAGGTAGAGTACAGTGGAGCACAGTAGAGGTAGAGTACAGTGGAGCACAGTAGAGGAAGAGGACAGTGTAGTACAGTAGAGATAGAGTACAGTCGAACACAGTAGAGATAAGTGTAGTGGAGTATAGTAGAGGTAGAGTACAGTGGAGTACAGTAGAGGTAGAGTACAGTGGAGCACATTAGAGGTGGAGTAGAGTAGAGTACAGTAGAGGTAGAGTACAGTGGAGTACAGTAGAAGTAGAGTACAGTGGAGCACAGTAGAGGTAGAGTAGAGTGGAGTACAGTAGAGGTAGAGTACAGTGGAGTACAGTAGAGGTAGAGTACAGTGGAGTAGAGTAGAGATAGATTACAGTGGAGCACAGCAGAGGTAGAGTACAGTGGATCACAGTAGAAATAGAGTACAGTGGAGTACAGTTGAGCACAGTAGAGGTATAGTACAGTGGAGCACAGTAGCGATAGATTACAGTGGAGTACAGTAGAGATAGAGTATAGTGGAGTACAGTGGAGCACAGTAGAGATGGAGTACAGTGGAGCACAGTAGAGGTAGAGTACAGTGGAGTACAGTGGAGTACAGTAGAGATAGAGTAGAGTGGAGCACATTAGAGGTGGAGTAGAGTAGAGTACAGTAGAGGTAGAGTACAGTGGAGCACAGTAGAGGTAGAGTACAGTGGAGTACAGTGGAGCACAGTAGAGATGGAGTACAGTGGAGCACAGTAGAAGTAGAGTACAGTGGAGTACAGTGGAGTACAGTAGATGTGGAATACAGTAGAGTACAGTAGAGGTAGAGAACAGTACAGTACAGTAGAGGTAGAGTACAGTGGAGTACAGTAGAGGTAGAGTACAGTAAAGCACAGTAGAGGTAGAATACAGTGGAGTACAGTAGAGGTAGAGTACAGTGGAGTACAGTAGAGGTAGAGTACAGTGGAGTACAGTAGAGGTAGAGTACAGTACAGTACAGTAGAGGTAGAGTATAGTGGAGTACAGTAGAGGTAGAGTACAGTAGAGCACAGTAGAGGTAGAATGCAGTGGAGTACAGTAGAGGTAGAGTACAGTGGAGTACAGTAGAGGTAGAGTACAGTGGAGTACAGTAGAGATAGAGTACAGTGGAGCACAGTAGAGGTAGAGTACAGTGGAGCACAGTAGAGGTAGAGTACAGTGGAGCACAGTAGAGGTAGAGTACAGTGGAGTACAGTAGAGGTAGAGTACAGTGGAGCACAGTAGAGGTAGAGTACAGTGGAGCACAGTAGAGGAAGAGGACAGTGTAGTACAGTAGAGATAGAGTACAGTCGAACACAGTAGAGATAAGTGTAGTGGAGTATAGTAGAGGTAGAGTACAGTGGAGTACAGTAGAGGTAGAGTACAGTGGAGCACATTAGAGGTGGAGTAGAGTAGAGTACAGTAGAGGTAGAGTACAGTGGAGTACAGTAGAAGTAGAGTACAGTGGAGCACAGTAGAGGTAGAGTAGAGTGGAGTACAGTAGAGGTAGAGTACAGTGGAGTACAGTAGAGGTAGAGTACAGTGGAGTAGAGTAGAGATAGATTAGAGTGGAGCACAGCAGAGGTAGAGTACAGTGGATCACAGTAGAAATAGAGTACAGTGGAGTACAGTTGAGCACAGTAGAGGTATAGTACAGTGGAGCACAGTAGCGATAGATTACAGTGGAGTACAGTAGAGATAGAGTATAGTGGAGTACATTAGAGGTAGAGTACAGTGGAGCACAGTAGAGGTAGAGTACAGTGGAGTATTGTTGAGGTAGACTACAGTGGAGTACGGTAGAGATGGAGTACAGTAGAGCAGAATAGAGGTAGAGTACAGTGGAGTACAGTAGAGGTAGAGCACAGTAGAGCAGAGTAGAGGTAGAGTACAGTGGACTACAGTAGAGGTATAGCACAGTGGAGCACTGTAGAGGTAGAGTACAGTGGAGTACAGTAGAGATAGAGTACAGTGGAGCACAGCAGAGGTAGAGTACAGTGGAGCACAGTAGAGGTAGAGTACAGTGGAACACAGTAGAGGTAGAGTACAGTGGAGTACAGTAGAGGTAGAGTACAGTGGAGTACAGTAGAGGTAGAGTACAGTGGAGCACAGTAGAGGTAGAGTACAGTGGAGTACAGTGGAGCACAGTAGAGGTGGAGTACAGTAGAGTACAGTAGAGGTAGAGTACAGTGGAGCACAGTAGAGGTAGAGTACAGTGGAGTACAGTGGAGCACAGTAGAGGTGGAGTACAGTAGAGTACAGTAGAGGTAGAGTACAATGGAGCACAGTAGAGGTAGAGTACAGTGGAGTACAGTGGAGTACAGTAGAGGTGGAGTACAGTAGAGTACAGTAGAGGTAGAGAACAGTACAGTACAGTAGAGGTAGAGTACAGTGGAGTACAGTAGAGGTAGAGTACAGTAGAGCACAGTAGAGGTAGAATACAGTGGAGTACAGTAGAGGTAGAATACAGTGGAGTACAGTAGAGGTAGAGTACAGTGGAGTACAGTAGAGGTAGAGTACAGTACAGTACAGTAGAGGTAGAGTACAGTGGAGTACAGTAGAGGTAGAGTACAGTAGAGCACAGTAGAGGTAGAATACAGTGGAGTACAGTAGAGGTAGAGTACATTGGAGTATAGTAGAGGTAGAGTACAGTGGAGTACAGTAGAGATAGAGTACAGTGGAGCACAGTAGAGGTAGAGTACAGTGGAGCACAGTAGAGGTAGAGTACAGTGGAGCACAGTAGAGGTAGAGTACAGTGGAGTACAGTAAAGGTAGAGTACAGTGGAGTACAGTAGAGGTAGAGTACAGTGGAGTACAGTAGAGGTAGAGTACAGTGGAGTACAGTAGAGGTAGAGTACAGTGGAGTACAGTAGAGATAGAGTACAGTGGAGCACAGTAGAGGTAGAGTACAGTGGAGCACAGTAGAGGTAGAGTACAGGTGAGCACAGTAGAGATAGAGTACAGTGGAGCACAGTAGAGGTAGAGTACAGTGGAGCACAGTAGAGGTAGAGTACAGTGGAGCACAGTAGAGGTAGAGTACAGTGGAGTACAGTAGAGGTAGAGTACAGTGGAGTACAGTAGAGGCAGAGTACAGTGGAGCACAGTAGAGATAGAGTACAGTGGAGCACAGTAGAGGTAGAGTACAGTGGAGCACAGTAGAGGTAGAGTACAGTGGAGCACAGTAGAGGTAGAGTACAGTGGAGTACAGCAGAGGTAGAGTACAGTGGAGTACAGTAGAGGTAGAGTACAGTGGAGCACAGTAGAGGTAGAGTACAGTGGAGTACAGTGGAGCACAGTAGAGGTGGAGTACAGTGGAGCACAGTAGAGGTAGAGTACAGTGGAGTACAGTGGAGTACAGTAGATGTGGAGTACAGTAGAGTACAGTAGAGGTAGAGAACAGTACAGTACAGTAGAGGTAGAGTACAGTGGAGTACAGTAGAGGTAGAGTACAGTAGAGAACAGTAGAGGTAGAATACAGTGGAGTAGAGTAGAGGTAGAGTACAGTGGAGTACAGTAGAGGTAGAGTACAGTGGAGTACAGTAGAGGTAGAGTACAGTACAGTACAGTAGAGGTAGAGTATAGTGGAGTACAGTAGAGGTAGAGTACAATAGAGCACAGTAGAGGTAGAATGCAGTGGAGTACAGTAGAGGTAGAGTACAGTGGAGTACAGTAGAGGTAGAGTACAGTGGAGTACAGTAGAGATAGAGTACAGTGGAGCACAGTAGAGGTAGAGTAGAGTGGAGCACAGTAGAGGAAGAGTACAGTGGAGCACAGTAGAGGTAGAGTACAGTGGAGTACAGTAGAGGTAGAGTACAGTGGAGCACAGTAGAGGTAGAGTACAGTGGAGTACAGTGGAGCACAGTAGAGGTGGAGTACAGTAGAGTACAGTAGATGTAGAGTACAGTGGAGCACAGTAGAGGTAGAGTACAGTGGAGTACAGTGGAGTACAGTAGAGGTGGAGTACAGTAGAGTACAATAGAGGTAGAGAACAGTACAGTACAGTAGAGGTGGAGTACAGTGGAGCACAGTAGAGGTAGAGTAGAGTGGAGCACAGTAGAGGTAGAGTACAGTGGAGCACAGTAGAGATAGAGTACAGTGGAGCACAGTAGAGGTAGAGTACAGTGGAGCACAGTAGAGGTAGAGTACAGTGGAGCAAAGTAGAGGTAGAGTACAGTGGAGTACAGTAGAGGTAGAGTACAGTGGAGTACAGTAGAGGTAGAGTACAGTGGAGCACAGTAGAGGTAGAGTACAGTGGAGTACAGTAGAGGTAGAGTACAGTAGAGCACAGTAGAGGTAGAATACAGTGAAGTACAGTAGAGGTAGAGTACAGTGGAGTACAGTAGAGGTAGAGTACAGTGGAGTACAGTAGAGGTAGAGTACAATGGAGCACAGTAGAGGTAGAGTACAGTGGAGTACAGTAGAGGTAGAGTACAGTGGAGCACAGTAGAGCTAGAGTACAGTGGAGTACAGTGGAGCACAGTAGAGGTGGAGTACAGTAGAGTAGAGTATAGGTTGAGTACAGTGGAGTACAGTAGATATAGAGTAGAGTGGAGTAGAGTAGAGATAAAGTACAGTGGATTAGAGTAGAGATAGAGTACAGTGGAGTATAGTTGAGGTAGAGAACAGTGGAGCACAGTAGAGGTAGAGTACAGTGGACTATAGTTGAGGTAGACTACAGTGGAGTACAGTAGAGGTAGAGTACAGTGGAGCACAGTAGAGATAGAGTAGAGTGGAGTAGAGTAGAGATAAAGTACAGTGGATTAGAGTAGAGATAGAGTACAGTAGAGCACAGTAGAGGTAGAGTACAGTGGAGTATAGTAGAGGTAGAGTACAGTGGAGTATAGTTGAAGTAGACTACAGTGGAGCACAGTAGAGGTAGAGTACAGTGGAGTACAGTAGAGGTAGAGTACAGTGGAGCACAGTAGAGGTAGAGTACAGTGGAGCACAGTAGAGGTAGAGATAGAGCACAGTAGAGATAGAGTACAGTAGAGCACAGTAGAGGTAGAGTACAGTGGAGCACAGTAGAGGTAGAGTACAGTGGAGTATAGTTGAGGTAGACTACAGTGGAGTACAGTAGAGGTAGAGTACAATGGAGTACACTAGAGGTAGAGTACAGTGGAGCACAGTAGAGGTAGAGTACAGTGGAGTATAGTTGAGGTAGACTACAGTGGAGTACAGTAGAGGTAGAGTAGAGTGGAGCACAGTAGAGATAGAGTACAGTAGAGCAGAGTAGAGGTAGAGTACAGTGGAGTACAGTAGAGGTAGAGCACAGTGGAGCACTGTAGAGGTAGAGTACAGTGGAGTACAGTAGAGATAGAGTACAGTGGAGCACAGTAGAGATAGAGTGCAGTAGAGCACAGTAGAGGTAGAGTACAGCTGAGCAGTAGAGATAAGTGTAGTGGAGTATAGTAGAGGTAGAGTACAGTGGAGTACAGTAGAGGTAGAGTACAGTGGAGTACAGTAGAGGTAGAGTAGAGTGGAGCACATTAGAGGTGGAGTAGAGTAGAGTACAGTAGAGGTAGAGTACAGTGGAGTACAGTAGAGGTAGAGTACAGTACAGTACAGTAGAGGTAGAGTACAGTGGAGTACAGTAGAGGTAGAGTACAGTAGAGCACAGTAGAGGTAGAATACAGTGGAGTACAGTAGAGGTAGAGTACAGTGGAGTACAGTAGAGGTAGAGTACATTGGAGTACAGTAGAGATAGAGTACAGTGGAGCACAGTAGAGTTAGAGTACAGTGGAGCACAGTAGAGGTAGAGTACAGTGGAGCACAGTAGAGGTAGAGTACAGTGGAGCACAGTAGAGGTAGAGTACAGTGGAGTATAGTAGAGGTAGAGTACTGTAGAGCACAGTAGAGATAGAGTACAGTAGAGCACAGTAGAGGTAGAGTACAGTGGAGCACAGTAGAGGAAGAGGACAGTGTAGTACAGTAGAGATAGAGTACAGTCAAACACAGTAGAGATAAGTGTAGTGGAGTATAGTAGAGGTAGAGTACAGTGGAGTACAGTAGAGGTAGAGTAGAGTGGAGCACATTAGAGGTGGAGTAGAGTAGAGTACAGTAGAGGTAGAGTACAGTGGAGTACAGTAGAAGTAGAGTACAGTGGAGCACAGTAGAGGTAGAGTAGAGTGGAGTACAGTAGAGGTAGAGTACAGTGGAGCACAGTAGAGGTAGAGTACAGTGGAGTACAGTGGAGCACAGTAGAGGTGGAGCACAGTAGAGTACAGTAGAGGTAGAGTACAGTGGAGCACAGTAGAGGTAGAGTACAGTGGAGTACAGTGGAGTACAGTAGAGGTGCAGTACAGTAGAGTACAGTAGAGGTAGAGAACAGTACAGTACAGTAGAGGTAGAGTACAGTGGAGTACAGTAGAGGTAGAGTACAGTAGAGCACAGTAGAGGTAGAATAAAGTGGAGTACAGTAGAGGTAGAGTACAGTGGAGTACAGTAGACATAGAGTACAGTGGAGTACAGTAGAGATAGAGTACAGTCGAAAACAGTAGAGATAAGTGTAGTGGAGTATAGTAGAGGTAGAGTACAGTGGAGTACAGTAGAGGTAGAGTACAGTGGAGTACAGTAGAGGTAGAGTAGAGTGGAGCACATTAGAGGTGGAGTAGAGTAGAGTACAGTAGAGGTAGAGTACAGTGGAGTACAGTAGAAGTAGAGTACAGTGGAGCACAGTAGAGGTAGAGTAGAGTGGAGTACAGTAGAGGTAGAGTACAGTGGAGTACAGTAGAGGTAGAGTACAGTGGAGTAGAGTAGAGATAGAGTACAGTGGAGCACAGTAGAGGTAGAGTACAGTAGAGTATTGTTGAGGTAGACTACAGTGGAGTACAGTAGAGATAGAGTACAGTAGAGCAGAGTAGAGGTAGAGTACAGTGGAGTACAATAGAGGTAGAGCACAGTAGAGCAGAGTAGAGGTAGAGTACAGTGGAGTACAGTAGAGGTATAGCACAGTGGAGCACTGTAGAGGTAGAGTACAGTGGAGTACAGTAGAGATAGAGTACAGTGGAGCACAGTAGAGGTAGAGTACAGTGGAGCACAGTAGAGGTAGAGTACAGTGGATCACAGTAGAGGTAGAGTACAGTGGAGTACAGTAGAGGTAGAGTACAGTGGAGTTCAGTAGAAGTAGAGTACAGTGGAGCACAGTAGAGGTAGAGTACAGTGGAGTACAGTAGAGGTAGAGTACAGTGGAGCACAGTAGAGGAAGAGGACAGTGTAGTACAGTAGAGATAGAGTACAGTCGAACACAGTAGAGATAAGTGTAGTGGAGTATAGTAGAGGTAGAGTACAGTGGAGTACAGTAGAGATAGAGTAGAGTGGAGCACATTAGAGGTGGAGTAGAGTAGAGTACAGTAGAGGTAGAGTACAGTGGAGCACAGTAGAGGTAGAGTACAGTGGAGTACAGTGGAGCACAGTAGAGATGGAGTACAGTGGAGCACAGTAGAGGTAGAGTACAGTGGAGTACAGTGGAGTACAGTAGATGTGGAGTACAGTAGAGTACAGTAGAGGTAGAGAACAGTACAGTACAGTAGAGGTAGAGTACAGTGGAGTACAGTAGAGGTAGAGTACAGTAAAGCACAGTAGAGGTAGAATACAGTGGAGTACAGTAGAGGTAGAGTACAGTGGAGTACAGTAGAGGTAGAGTACAGTGGAGTACAGTAGAGGTAGAGTACAGTACAGTACAGTAGAGGTAGAGTATAGTGGAGTACAGTAGAGGTAGAGTACAGTAGAGCACAGTAGAGGTAGAATGCAGTGGAGTACAGTAGAGGTAGAGTACAGTGGAGTACAGTAGAGGTAGAGTACAGTGGAGTACAGTAGAGATAGAGTACAGTGGAGCACAGTAGAGGTAGAGTACAGTGGAGCACAGTAGAGGTAGAGTACAGTGGAGCACAGTAGAGGTAGAGTACAGTGGAGTACAGTAGAGGTAGAGTACAGTGGAGCACAGTAGAGGTAGAGTACAGTGGAGCACAGTAGAGGAAGAGGACAGTGTAGTACAGTAGAGATAGAGTACAGTCGAACACAGTAGAGATAAGTGTAGTGGAGTATAGTAGAGGTAGAGTACAGTGGAGTACAGTAGAGGTAGAGTACAGTGGAGCACATTAGAGGTGGAGTGGAGTAGAGTACAGTAGAGGTAGAGTACAGTGGAGTACAGTAGAAGTAGAGTACAGTGGAGCACAGTAGAGGTAGAGTAGAGTGGAGTACAGTAGAGGTAGAGTACAGTGGAGTACAGTAGAGGTAGAGTACAGTGGAGTAGAGTAGAGATAGATTAGAGTGGAGCACAGCAGAGGTAGAGTACAGTGGATCACAGTAGAAATAGAGTACAGTGGAGTACAGTTGAGCACAGTAGAGGTATAGTACAGTGGAGCACAGTAGCGATAGATTACAGTGGAGTACAGTAGAGATAGAGTATAGTGGAGTACAGTGGAGCACAGTAGAGATGGAGTACAGTGGAGCACAGTAGAGGTAGAGTACAGTGGAGTACAGTGGAGTACAGTAGAGATAGAGTAGAGTGGAGCACATTAGAGGTGGAGTAGAGTAGAGTACAGTAGAGGTAGAGTACAGTGGAGCACAGTAGAGGTAGAGTACAGTGGAGTACAGTGGAGCACAGTAGAGATGGAGTACAGTGGAGCACAGTAGAGGTAGAGTACAGTGGAGTACAGTGGAGTACAGTAGATGTGGAGTACAGTAGAGTACAGTAGAGGTAGAGAACAGTACAGTACAGTAGAGGTAGAGTACAGTGGAGTACAGTAGAGGTAGAGTACAGTAAAGCACAGTAGAGGTAGAATACAGTGGAGTACAGTAGAGGTAGAGTACAGTGGAGTACAGTAGAGGTAGAGTACAGTGGAGTACAGTAGAGGTAGAGTACAGTACAGTACAGTAGAGGTAGAGTATAGTGGAGTACAGTAGAGGTAGAGTACAGTAGAGCACAGTAGAGGTAGAATGCAGTGGAGTACAGTAGAGGTAGAGTACAGTGGAGTACAGTAGAGGTAGAGTACAGTGGAGTACAGTAGAGATAGAGTACAGTGGAGCACAGTAGAGGTAGAGTACAGTGGAGCACAGTAGAGGTAGAGTACAGTGGAGCACAGTAGAGGTAGAGTACAGTGGAGTACAGTAGAGGTAGAGTAGAGTGGAGCACAGTAGAGGTAGAGTACAGTGGAGCACAGTAGAGGAAGAGGACAGTGTAGTACAGTAGAGATAGAGTACAGTCGAACACAGTAGAGATAAGTGTAGTGGAGTATAGTAGAGGTAGAGTACAGTGGAGTACAGTAGAGGTAGAGTACAGTGGAGCACATTAGAGGTGGAGTAGAGTAGAGTACAGTAGAGGTAGAGTACAGTGGAGTACAGTAGAAGTAGAGTACAGTGGAGCACAGTAGAGGTAGAGTAGAGTGGAGTACAGTAGAGGTAGAGTACAGTGGAGTACAGTAGAGGTAGAGTACAGTGGAGTAGAGTAGAGATAGATTAGAGTGGAGCACAGCAGAGGTAGAGTACAGTGGATCACAGTAGAAATAGAGTACAGTGGAGTACAGTTGAGCACAGTAGAGGTATAGTACAGTGGAGCACAGTAGCGATAGATTACAGTGGAGTACAGTAGAGATAGAGTATAGTGGAGTACATTAGAGGTAGAGTACAGTGGAGCACAGTAGAGGTAGAGTACAGTGGAGTATTGTTGAGGTAGACTACAGTGGAGTACGGTAGAGATGGAGTACAGTAGAGCAGAATAGAGGTAGAGTACAGTGGAGTACAGTAGAGGTAGAGCACAGTAGAGCAGAGTAGAGGTAGAGTACAGTGGACTACAGTAGAGGTATAGCACAGTGGAGCACTGTAGAGGTAGAGTACAGTGGAGTACAGTAGAGATAGAGTACAGTGGAGCACAGTAGAGGTAGAGTACAGTGGAGCACAGTAGAGGTAGAGTACAGTGGAACACAGTAGAGGTAGAGTACAGTGGAGTACAGTAGAGGTAGAGTACAGTGGAGTACAGTAGAGGTAGAGTACAGTGGAGCACAGTAGAGGTAGGGTACAGTGGAGTACAGTGGAGCACAGTAGAGGTGGAGTACAGTAGAGTACAGTAGAGGTAGAGTACAGTGGAGCACAGTAGAGGTAGAGTACAGTGGAGTACAGTGGAGCACAGTAGAGGTGGAGTACAGTAGAGTACAGTAGAGGTAGAGTACAATGGAGCAGAGTAGAGGTAGAGTACAGTGGAGTACAGTGGAGTACAGTAGAGGTGGAGTACAGTAGAGTACAGTAGAGGTAGAGAACAGTACAGTACAGTAGAGGTAGAGTACAGTGGAGTACAGTAGAGGTAGAGTACAGTAGAGCAAAGTAGAGGTAGAATACAGTGGAGTACAGTAGAGGTAGAATACAGTGGAGTACAGTAGAGGTAGAGTACAGTGGAGTACAGTAGAGGTAGAGTACAGTACAGTACAGTAGAGGTAGAGTACAGTGGAGTACAGTAGAGGTAGAGTACAGTAGAGCACAGTAGAGGTAGAATACAGTGGAGTACAGTAGAGGTAGAGTACATTGGAGTATAGTAGAGGTAGAGTACAGTGGAGTACAGTAGAGATAGAGTACAGTGGAGCACAGTAGAGGTAGAGTACAGTGGAGCACAGTAGAGGTAGAGTACAGTGGAGCACAGTAGAGGTAGAGTACAGTGGAGTACAGTAAAGGTAGAGTACAGTGGAGTACAGTAGAGGTAGAGTACAGTGGAGTACAGTAGAGGTAGAGTACAGTGGAGTACAGTAGAGGTAGAGTACAGTGGAGTACAGTAGAGATAGAGTACAGTGGAGCACAGTAGAGGTAGAGTACAGTGGAGCACAGTAGAGGTAGAGTACAGGTGAGCACAGTAGAGATAGAGTACAGTGGAGCACAGTAGAGGTAGAGTACAGTGGAGCACAGTAGAGGTAGAGTACAGTGGAGCACAGTAGAGGTAGAGTACAGTGGAGTACAGTAGAGGTAGAGTACAGTGGAGTACAGTAGAGGCAGAGTACAGTGGAGCACAGTAGAGATAGAGTACAGTGGAGCACAGTAGAGGTAGAGTACAGTGGAGCACAGTAGAGGTAGAGTACAGTGGAGCACAGTAGAGGTAGAGTACAGTGGAGTACAGCAGAGGTAGAGTACAGTGGAGTACAGTAGAGGTAGAGTACAGTGGAGCACAGTAGAGGTAGAGTACAGTGGAGTACAGTGGAGCACAGTAGAGGTGGAGTACAGTGGAGCACAGTAGAGGTAGAGTACAGTGGAGTACAGTGGAGTACAGTAGATGTGGAGTACAGTAGAGTACAGTAGAGGTAGAGAACAGTACAGTACAGTAGAGGTAGAGTACAGTGGAGTACAGTAGAGGTAGAGTACAGTAGAGAACAGTAGAGGTAGAATACAGTGGAGTAGAGTAGAGGTAGAGTACAGTGGAGTACAGTACAGGTAGAGTTCAGTGGAGTACAGTAGAGGTAGAGTACAGTACAGTACAGTAGAGGTAGAGTATAGTGGAGTACAGTAGAGGTAGAGTACAATAGAGCACAGTAGAGGTAGAATGCAGTGGAGTACAGTAGAGGTAGAGTACAGTGGAGTACAGTAGAGGTAGAGTACAGTGGAGTACAGTAGAGATAGAGTACAGTGGAGCACAGTAGAGGTAGAGTAGAGTGGAGCACAGTAGAGGAAGAGTACAGTGGAGCACAGTAGAGGTAGAGTACAGTGGAGTACAGTAGAGGTAGAGTACAGTGGAGCACAGTAGAGGTAGAGTACAGTGGAGTACAGTGGAGCACAGTAGAGGTGGAGTACAGTAGAGTACAGTAGATGTAGAGTACAGTGGAGCACAGTAGAGGTAGAGTACAGTGGAGTACAGTGGAGTACAGTAGAGGTGGAGTACAGTAGAGTACAATAGAGGTAGAGAACAGTACAGTACAGTAGAGGTGGAGTACAGTGGAGCACAGTAGAGGTAGAGTAGAGTGGAGCACAGTAGAGGTAGAGTACAGTGGAGCACAGTAGAGATAGAGTACAGTGGAGCACAGTAGAGGTAGAGTACAGTGGAGCACAGTAGAGGTAGAGTACAGTGGAGCAAAGTAGAGGTAGAGTACAGTGGAGTACAGTAGAGGTAGAGTACAGTGGAGTACAGTAGAGGTAGAGTACAGTGGAGCACAGTAGAGGTAGAGTACAGTGGAGTACAGTAGAGGTAGAGTACAGTAGAGCACAGTAGAGGTAGAATACAGTGAAGTACAGTAGAGGTAGAGTACAGTGGAGTACAGTAGAGGTAGAGTACAGTGGAGTACAGTAGAGGTAGAGTACAATGGAGCACAGTAGAGGTAGAGTACAGTGGAGTACAGTAGAGGTAGAGTACAGTGGAGCACAGTAGAGCTAGAGTACAGTGGAGTACAGTGGAGCACAGTAGAGGTGGAGTACAGTAGAGTAGAGTATAGGTTGAGTACAGTGGAGTACAGTAGAGATAGAGTAGAGTGGAGTAGAGTAGAGATAAAGTACAGTGGATTAGAGTAGAGATAGAGTACAGTGGAGTATAGTTGAGGTAGAGAACAGTGGAGCACAGTAGAGGTAGAGTACAGTGGACTATAGTTGAGGTAGACTACAGTGGAGTACAGTAGAGGTAGAGTACAGTGGAGCACAGTAGAGATAGAGTAGAGTGGAGTAGAGTAGAGATAAAGTACAGTGGATTAGAGTAGAGATAGAGTACAGTAGAGCACAGTAGAGGTAGAGTACAGTGGAGTATAGTAGAGGTAGAGTACAGTGGAGTATAGTTGAAGTAGACTACAGTGGAGCACAGTAGAGGTAGAGTACAGTGGAGTACAGTAGAGGTAGAGTACAGTGGAGCACAGTAGAGGTAGAGTACAGTGGAGCACAGTAGAGGTAGAGATAGAGCACAGTAGAGATAGAGTACAGTAGAGCACAGTAGAGGTAGAGTACAGTGGAGCACAGTAGAGGTAGAGTACAGTGGAGTATAGTTGAGGTAGACTACAGTGGAGTACAGTAGAGGTAGAGTACAATGGAGTACACTAGAGGTAGAGTACAGTGGAGCACAGTAGAGGTAGAGTACAGTGGAGTATAGTTGAGGTAGACTACAGTGGAGTACAGTAGAGGTAGAGTAGAGTGGAGCACAGTAGAGATAGAGTACAGTAGAGCAGAGTAGAGGTAGAGTACAGTGGAGTACAGTAGAGGTAGAGCACAGTGGAGCACTGTAGAGGTAGAGTACAGTGGAGTACAGTAGAGATAGAGTACAGTGGAGCACAGTAGAGATAGAGTGCAGTAGAGCACAGTAGAGGTAGAGTACAGCTGAGCAGTAGAGATAAGTGTAGTGGAGTATAGTAGAGGTAGAGTACAGTGGAGTACAGTAGAGGTAGAGTACAGTGGAGTACAGTAGAGGTAGAGTAGAGTGGAGCACATTAGAGGTGGAGTAGAGTAGAGTACAGTAGAGGTAGAGTACAGTGGAGTACAGTAGAGGTAGAGTACAGTACAGTACAGTAGAGGTAGAGTACAGTGGAGTACAGTAGAGGTAGAGTACAGTAGAGCACAGTAGAGGTAGAATACAGTGGAGTACAGTAGAGGTAGAGTACAGTGGAGTACAGTAGAGGTAGAGTACATTGGAGTACAGTAGAGATAGAGTACAGTGGAGCACAGTAGAGTTAGAGTACAGTGGAGCACAGTAGAGGTAGAGTACAGTGGAGCACAGTAGAGGTAGAGTACAGTGGAGCACAGTAGAGGTAGAGTACAGTGGAGTATAGTAGAGGTAGAGTACTGTAGAGCACAGTAGAGATAGAGTACAGTAGAGCACAGTAGAGGTAGAGTACAGTGGAGCACAGTAGAGGAAGAGGACAGTGTAGTACAGTAGAGATAGAGTACAGTCGAACACAGTAGAGATAAGTGTAGTGGAGTATAGTAGAGGTAGAGTACAGTGGAGTACAGTAGAGGTAGAGTAGAGTGGAGCACATTAGAGGTGGAGTAGAGTAGAGTACAGTAGAGGTAGAGTACAGTGGAGTACAGTAGAAGTAGAGTACAGTGGAGCACAGTAGAGGTAGAGTAGAGTGGAGTACAGTAGAGGTAGAGTACAGTGGAGCACAGTAGAGGTAGAGTACAGTGGAGTACAGTGGAGCACAGTAGAGGTGGAGCACAGTAGAGTACAGTAGAGGTAGAGTACAGTGGAGCACAGTAGAGGTAGAGTACAGTGGAGTACAGTGGAGTACAGTAGAGGTGCAGTACAGTAGAGTACAGTAGAGGTAGAGAACAGTACAGTACAGTAGAGGTAGAGTACAGTGGAGTACAGTAGAGGTAGAGTACAGTAGAGCACAGTAGAGGTAGAATAAAGTGGAGTACAGTAGAGGTAGAGTACAGTGGAGTACAGTAGACATAGAGTACAGTGGAGTACAGTAGAGATAGAGTACAGTCGAACACAGTAGAGATAAGTGTAGTGGAGTATAGTAGAGGTAGAGTACAGTGGAGTACAGTAGAGGTAGAGTACAGTGGAGTACAGTAGAGGTAGAGTAGAGTGGAGCACATTAGAGGTGGAGTAGAGTAGAGTACAGTAGAGGTAGAGTACAGTGGAGTACAGTAGAAGTAGAGTACAGTGGAGCACAGTAGAGGTAGAGTAGAGTGGAGTACAGTAGAGGTAGAGTACAGTGGAGTACAGTAGAGGTAGAGTACAGTGGAGTAGAGTAGAGATAGAGTACAGTGGAGCACAGTAGAGGTAGAGTACAGTAGAGTATTGTTGAGGTAGACTACAGTGGAGTACAGTAGAGATAGAGTACAGTAGAGCAGAGTAGAGGTAGAGTACAGTGGAGTACAATAGAGGTAGAGCACAGTAGAGCAGAGTAGAGGTAGAGTACAGTGGAGTACAGTAGAGGTATAGCACAGTGGAGCACTGTAGATGTAGAGTACAGTGGAGTACAGTAGAGATAGAGTACAGTGGAGCACAGTAGAGGTAGAGTACAGTGGAGCACAGTAGAGGTAGAGTACAGTGGATCACAGTAGAGGTAGAGTACAGTGGAGTACAGTAGAGGTAGAGTACAGTGGAGTTCAGTAGAAGTAGAGTACAGTGGAGCACAGTAGAGGTAGAGTACAGTGGAGTACAGTGGAGCACAGTAGAGGTGGAGTACAGTAGAGTACAGTAGAGGCAGAGTACAGTGGAGCACAGTAGAGGTAGAGTACAGTGGAGTACAGTAGAGGTGGAGTACAGTAGAGTACAGTAGAGGTAGAGAACAGTACAGTACAGTAGAGGTAGAGTACAGTGGAGTACAGTAGAGGTAGAGTACAGTAGAGCACAGTAGAGGTAGAATACAGTGGAGTACAGTAGAGGTAGAGTACAGTGGAGTACAGTAGAGGTAGAGTACAGTAGAGTACAGTAGAGGTAGAGTACAGTACAGTACAGTAGAGGTAGAGTACAGTGGAGTACAGTAGAGGTAGAGTACAGTAGAGCACAGTAGAGGTAGAATACAGTGGAGTACAGTAGAGGTAGAGTACAGTGGAGTACAGTAGAGGTAGAGTACAGTGGAGTACAGTAGAGATAGAGTACAGTGTAGCACAGTAGAGGTAGAGTAAAGTGGAGCACAGTAGAGGTAGAGTACAGTGGAGTATAGTTGAGGTAGACTACAGTGGAGTACAGTAGAGGTAGAGTAGAGTGGAGCACAGTAGAGATAGAGTATAGTGGAGTATTGTTGAGGTAGACTACAGTGGAGTACAGTAGAGATAGAGTACAGTAGAGCAGAATAGAGGTAGAGTACAGTGGAGTACAGTAGAGGTAGAGTACAGTACAGTACAGTAGAGGTAGAGTATAGTGGAGTACAGTAGAGGTAGAGTACAGTAGAGCACAGTAGAGGTAGAATGCAGTGGAGTACAGTAGAGGTAGAGTACAGTGGAGTACAGTAGAAGTAGAGTACAGTGGAGCACAGTAGAGGTAGAGTAGAGTGGAGTACAGTAGAGGTAGAGTACAGTGGAGTACAGTAGAGGTAGAGTACAGTGGAGTAGAGTAGAGATAGAGTAGAGTGGAGCACAGCAGAGGTAGAGTACAGTGGATCACAGTAGAGATAGAGTACAGTGGAGTACAGTTGAGCACAGTAGAGGTATAGTACAGTGGAGCACAGTAGCGATAGATTACAGTGGAGTACAGTAGAGATAGAGTACAGTGGAGTACAGTAGAGGTAGAGTACAGTGGAGCACAGTAGAGGTAGAGTATAGTGGAGTATTGTTGAGGTAGACTACAGTGGAGTACAGTAGAGATAGAGTACAGTAGAGCAGAATAGAGGTAGAGTACAGTGGAGTACAGTAGAGGTAGAGCACAGTAGAGCAGAGTAGAGGTAGAGTACAGTGGACTACAGTAGAGGTATAGCACAGTGGAGCACTCTAGAGGTAGAGTACAGTGGAGTACAGTAGAGATAGAGTACAGTGGAGCACAGTAGAGGTAGAGTACAGTGGAGCACATTAGAGGTAGAGTACAGTGGAGCACAGTAGAGGTAGAGTACAGTGGAGTACAGTAGAGGTAGAGTACAGTGGAGTACAGTAGAGGTAGAGTACAGTGGAGCACAGTAGAGGTAGAGTACAGTGGAGTACAGTGGAGCACAGTAGAGGTGGAGTACAGTAGAGTACAGTACAGTAGAGGTAGATTACAATGGAGCACAGTAGAGGTAGAGTACAGTGGAGTACAGTGGAGTACAGTAGAGGTGGAGTACAGTAGAGTACAGTAGAGGTAGAGAACAGTACAGTACAGTAGAGGTAGAGTACAGTGGAGTACAGTAGAGGTAGAGTACAGTAGAGCACAGTAGAGGTAGAATACAGTGGAGTACAGTAGAGGTAGAATACAGTGGAGTACAGTAGAGGTAGAGTACAGTGGAGTACAGTAGAGGTAGAGTACAGTGGAGTACAGTAGAGATAGAGTACAGTGGAGCACAGTAGAGGTAGAGTACAGTGGAGCACAGTAGAGGTAGAGTACAGTGGAGAACAGTAGAGGTAGAGTACAGTGGAGTACAGTAAAGGTAGAGTACAGTGGAGTACAGTAGAGGTAGAGTACAGTGGAGTACAGTAGAGGTAGAGTACAGTGGAGTACAGTAGAGGTAGAGTACAGTGGAGTACAGTAGAGATAGAGTACAGTGGAGCACAGTAGAGGTAGAGTACAGTGGAGCACAGTAGAGGTAGAGTACAGTGGAGCACAGTAGAGATAGAGTACAGTGGAGCACAGTAGAGTTAGAGTACAGTGGAGCACAGTAGAGGTAGAGTACAGTGGAGCACAGTAGAGGTAGAGTACAGTGGAGTACAGTAGAGGTAGAGTACAGTGGAGTACAGTAGAGGTAGAGTACAGTGGAGCACAGTAGAGATAGAGTACAGTGGAGCACAGTAGAGGTAGAGTACAGTGGAGCACAGTAGAGGTAGAGTACAGTGGAGCACAGTAGAGGTAGAGTACAGTGGAGTACAGCAGAGGTAGAGTACAGTGGAGTACAGTAGAGGTAGAGTACAGTGGAGCACAGTAGAGGTAGAGTACAGTGGAGTACAGTGGAGCACAGTAGAGATGGAGTACAGTGGAGCACAGTAGAGGTAGAGTACAGTGGAGTACAGTGGAGTACAGTAGATGTGGAGTACAGTAGAGTACAGTAGAGGTAGAGAACAGTACAGTACAGTAGAGGTAGAGTACTTTGGAGTACAGTAGAGGTAGAGTACAGTAGAGCACAGTAGAGGTAGAATACAGTGGAGTACAGTAGAGGTAGAGTACAGTGGAGTACAGTAGAGGTAGAGTACAGTGGAGTACAGTAGAGGTAGAGTACAGTACAGTACAGTAGAGGTAGAGTATAGTGGAGTACAGTAGAGGTAGAGTACAGTAGAGCACAGTAGAGGTAGAATGCAGTGGAGTACAGTAGAGGTAGAGTACAGTGGAGTACAGTAGAGGTAGAGTACAGTGGAGTACAGTAGAGATAGAGTACAGTGGAGCACAGTAGAGGTAGAGTACAGTGGAGCACAGTAGAGGTAGAGTACAGTGGAGCACAGTAGAGGTAGAGTACAGTGGAGTACAGTAGAGGTAGAGTACAGTGGAGCACAGTAGAGGTAGAGTACAGTGGAGTATAGTAGAGGTAGAGTACTGTAGAGCACAGTAGAGATAGAGTACAGTAGAGCACAGTAGAGGTAGAGTACAGTGGAGCACAGTAGAGGAAGAGGACAGTGTAGTACAGTAGAGATAGAGTACAGTCGAACACAGTAGAGATAAGTGTAGTGGAGTATAGTAGAGGTAGAGTACAGTGGAGTACAGTAGAGGTAGAGTACAGTGGAGCACATTAGAGGTGGAGTAGAGTAGAGTACAGTAGAGGTAGAATACAGTGGAGTACAGTAGAAGTAGAGTACAGTGGAGCACAGTAGAGGTAGAGTAGAGTGGAGTACAGTAGAGGTAGAGTACAGTGGAGTACAGTAGAGGTAGAGTACAGTGGAGTAGAGTAGAGATAGATTAGAGTGGAGCACAGCAGAGGTAGAGTACAGTGGATCACAGTAGAGATAGAGTACAGTGGAGTACAGTTGAGCACAGTAGAGGTATAGTACAGTGGAGTACAGTAGAGGTAGAGCACAGTAGAGCAGAGTAGAGGTAGAGTACAGTGGAGTACAGTAGAGGTATAGCACAGTGGAGCACTGTAGAGGTAGAGTACAGTGGAGTACAGTAGAGATAGAGTACAGTGGAGCACAGTAGAGGTAGAGTACAGTGGAGCACACTAGAGGTAGAGTATAGTGGAGTATTGTTGAGGTAGACTACAGTGGAGTACAGTAGAGATAGAGTACAGTAGAGCAGAATAGAGGTAGAGTACAGTGGAGTACAGTAGAGGTAGAGCACAGTAGAGCAGAGTAGAGGTAGAGTACAGTGGACTACAGTAGAGGTATAGCACAGTGGAGCACTGTAGAGGTAGAGTACAGTGGAGTACAGTAGAGATAGAGTACAGTGGAGCACAGTAGAGGTAGAGTACAGTGGAGCACAGTAGAGGTAGAGTACAGTGGAGCACAGTAGAGGTAGAGTACAGTGGAGTACAGTAGAGGTAGAGTACAGTGGAGTACAGTAGAGGTAGAGTACAGTGGAGCACAGTAGAGGTAGAGTACAGTGGAGTACAGTGGAGTACAGTAGAGGTGGAGTACAGTAGAGTACAGTAGAGGTAGAGAACAGTACAGTACAGTAGAGGTAGAGTACAGTGGAGTACAGTAGAGGTAGAGTACAGTAGAGCACAGTAGAGGTAGAATACAGTGGAGTACAGTAGAGGTAGAATACAGTGGAGTACAGTAGAGGTAGAGTACAGTGGAGTACAGTAGAGGTAGAGTACAGTACAGTACAGTAGAGGTAGAGTACAGTGGAGTACAGTAGAGGTAGAGTAGAGTAGAGCACAGTAGAGGTAGAATACAGTGGAGTACAGTAGAGGTAGAGTACAGTGGAGTACAGTAGAGGTAGAGTACAGTGGAGTACAGTAGAGATAGAGTACAGTGGAGCACAGTAGAGGTAGAGTACAGTGGAGCACAGTAGAGGTAGAGTACAGTGGAGCACAGTAGAGGTAGAGTACAGTGGAGTACAGTAAAGGTAGAGTACAGTGGAGTACAGTAGAGGTAGAGTACAGTGGAGTACAGTAGAGGTAGAGTACAGTGGAGTACAGTAGAGGTAGAGTACAGTGGAGTACAGTAGAGATAGAGTACAGTGGAGCACAGTAGAGGTAGAGTAGAGTGGAGCACAGTAGAGGTAGAGTACAGTGGAGCACAGTAGAGATAGAGTACAGTGGAGCACAGTAGAGATAGAGTACAGTGGAGCACAGTAGAGGTAGAGTACAGTGGAGCACAGTAGAGGTAGAGTACAGTGGAGCACAGTAGAGGTAGAGTACAGTGGAGTACAGTAGAGGTAGTGTACAGTGGAGCACAGTAGAGGTAGAGTACAGTGGAGCACAGTAGAGGTAGAGTACAGTGGAGTACAGTAGAGGTAGTGTACAGTGGAGCACAGTAGAGGTAGAGTACAGTGGAGTATAGTTGAGGTAGACTACAGTGGAGTACAGTAGAGGTAGAGTAGAGTGGAGCACAGTAGAGATAGAGTACAGTAGAGCAGAGTAGAGGTAGAGTAGAGTGGAGTACAGTAGAGGTAGAGCACAGTGGAGCACTGTAGAGGTAGAGTACAGTGGAGTACAGTAGAGATAGAGTACAGTGGAGCACAGTAGAGATAGAGTGCAGTAGAGCACAGTAGAGGTAGAGTACAGCTGAGCACAGTAGAGGTAGAGCACAGTGGAGCACTGTAGAGGTAGAGTACAGTCGAACACAGTAGAGATAAGTGTAGTGGAGTATAGTAGAGGTAGAGTACAGTGGAGTACAGTAGAGGTAGAGTACAGTGGAGTACAGTAGAGGTAGAGTAGAGTGGAGCACATTAGAGGTGGAATAGAGTAGAGTACAGTAGAGGTAGAGTACAGTGGAGTACAGTAGAAGTAGAGTACAGTGGAGCACAGTAGAGGTAGAGTAGAGTGGAGTACAGTAGAGGTAGAGTACAGTGGAGTACAGTAGAGGTAGAGTACAGTGGAGTAGAGTAGAGATAGAGTAGAGTGGAGCATAGCAGAGGTAGAGTACAGTGGATCACAGTAGAGATAGAGTACAGTGGAGTACAGTTGAGCACAGTAGAGGTAGAGTACAGTGGAGCACAGTAGCGATAGATTACAGTGGAGTACAGTAGAGATAGAGTACAGTGGAGTACAGTAGAGGTAGAGTACAGTGGAGCACAGTAGAGGTAGAGTACAGTGGAGTATTGTTGAGGTAGACTACAGTGGAGTAGAGTAGAGATAGAGTACAGTAGAGCAGAGTAGAGGTAGAGTACAGTGGAGTACAGTAGAGGTAGAGCACAGTAGAGCAGAGTAGAGGTAGAGTACAGTGGAGTACAGTAGAGGTATAGCACAGTGGAGCACTGTAGAGGTAGAGTACAGTGGAGTACAGTAGAGATAGAGTACAGTGGAGCACAGTAGAGGTAGAGTACAGTGGAGCACAGTAGAGGTAGAGTACAGTGGAGCACAGTAGAGTTAGAGTACAGTGGAGTACAGTAGAGGTAGAGTACAGTGGAGTACAGTAGAGGTAGAGTACAGTGGAGCACAGTAGAGGTAGAGTACAGTGGAGTACAGTGGAGCACAGTAGAGGTGGAGTAGAGTAGATTACAGTAGAGGTAGAGTAGAGTGGAGCACAGCAGAGGTAGAGTACAGTGGATCACAGTAGAGATAGAGTACAGTGGAGTACAGTTGAGCACAGTAGAGGTATAGTACAGTGGAGCACAGTAGCGATAGATTACAGTGGAGTACAGTAGAGAAAGAGTACAGTGGAGTACAGTAGAGGTAGAGTACAGTGGAATATTGTTGAGGTAGACTACAGTGGAGTACAGTAGAGATAGAGTACAGTAGAGCAGAGTAGAGGTAGAGTACAGTGGAGTACAGTAGAGGTAGAGCACAGTAGAGCAGAGTAGAGGTAGAGTACAGTGGAGTACAGTAGAGGTATAGCAGAAGTGGAGCACTGTAGAGGTAGAGTACAGTGGAGTACAGAAGAGATAGAGTACAGTGGAGCACAGTAGAGGTAGAGTACAGTGGAGCACAGTAGAGGTAGAGTACAGAGGAGCACAGTAGAGGTAGAGTACAGTGGAGTACAGTAGAGGTAGAGTACAGTGGAGTACAGTAGAGGTAGAGTACAGTGGAGTACAGTGGAGCACAGTAGAGGTGGAGTACAGTAGAGTACAGTAGAGGTAGGGTACAGTGGAGCACAGTAGAGGTAGAGTACAGTGGAGTACAGTGGAGTACAGTAGAGGTGGAGTACAGTAGAGTACAGTAGAGGTAGAGAACAGTACAGTACAGTAGAGGTAGAGTACAGTGGAGTACAGTAGAGGTAGAGTACAGTAGAGCACAGTTGAGGTAGAATACAGTGGAGTACAGTAGAGGTAGAGTACAGTGGAGTACAGTAGAGGTAGAGTACAGTGGAGTACAGTAGAGGTAGAGTACAGTACAGTACAGTAGAGGTAGAGTACAGTGGAGTACAGTAGAGGTAGAGTACAGTAGAGCACAGTAGAGGTAGAATACAGTGGAGTACAGTAGAGGTAGAGTACAGTGGAGTACAGTAGAGGTAGAGTACATTGGAGTACAGTAGAGAAAGAGTACAGTGGAGCACATTATAGGTAGAGAACAGTGGAGCACAGTAGAGGTAGAGTACAGTGGAGCACAGTAGAGGTAGAGTACAGTGGAGTACAGTAGAGGTAGAGTACAGTGGAGTACAGTAGAGGTAGAGTACAGTGGAGCACAGTAGAGGTAGAGTACAGTGGAGTACAGTGGAGCACATTAGAGGTGGAGTACAGTAGAGTACAGTAGAGGTAGAGTACAGTGGAGCACAGTAGAGGTAGAGTACAGTGGAGTACAGTGGAGTACAGTAGAGGTGCAGTACAGTAGAGTACAGTAGAGGTAGAGAACAGTACAGTACAGTAGAGGTAGAGTACAGTGGAGTACAGTAGAGGTAGAGTACAGTAGAGCACAGTAGAGGTAGAATAAAGTGGAGTACAGTAGAGGTAGAGTACAGTGGAGTAGAGTAGAGGTAGAGTACAGTGGAGTACAGTAGAGATAGAGTACAGTGGAGTACAGTAGAGATAGAGTACAGTCGAACACAGTAGAGATAAGTGTAGTGGAGTATAGTAGAGGTAGAGTACAGTGGAGTACAGTAGAGGTAGAGTACAGTGGAGTACAGTTGAGGTAGAGTAGAGTGGAGCACATTAGAGGTGGAGTAGAGTAGAGTACAGTAGAGGTAGAGTACAGTGGAGTACAGTAGAAGTAGAGTACAGTGGAGCACATTAGAGGTAGAGTAGAGTGGAGTACAGTAGAGGTAGAGTACAGTGGAGTACAGCAGAGGTAGAGTACAATGGAGTAGAGTAGAGATAGAGTAGAGTGGAGCACAGCAGAGGTAGAGTACAGTGGATCACAGTAGAGATAGAGTACAGTGGAGTACAGTTGAGCACAGTAGAGGTATAGTACAGTGGAGCAGAGTAGCGATAGATTACAGTGGAGTACAGTAGAGATAGAGTACAGTGGAGTACAGTAGAGGTAGAGTACAGTGGAGCACAGTAGAGGTAGAGTACACTGGAGTATTGTTGAGGTAGACTACAGTGGAGTACAGTAGAGATAGAGTACAGTAGAGCAGAGTAGAGGTAGAGTACAGTGGAGTACAGTAGAGGTAGAGCACAGTAGAGCAGAGTAGAGGTAGAGTACAGTGGAGTACAGTAGAGGTATAGCACAGTGGAGCACTGTAGAGGTAGAGTACAGTGGAGTACAGTAGAGATAGAGTACAGTGGAACACAGTAGAGGTAGAGTACAGTGGAGCACAGTAGAGGTAGAGTACAGTGGAGCACAGTAGAGGTAGAGTACAGTGGAGTGTAGTAAAGGTAGAGTACAGTGGAGTTCAGTAGATGTAGAGTACAGTGGAGCACAGTAGAGGTAGAGTACAGTGGAGTACAGTGGAGCACAGTAGAGGTGGAGTACAGTAGAGTACAGTAGAGGCAGAGTACAGTGGAGCACAGTAGAGGTAGAGTACAGTGGAGTACAGTGGAGTACAGTAGAGGTGGAGTACAGTAGAGTACAGTAGAGGTAGTGTACAGTGGAGCACAGTAGAGGTAGAGTACAGTGGAGTACAGTGGAGTACAGTAGAGGTGGAGTACAGTAGAGTACAGTAGAGGTAGAGAACAGTACAGTAAAGTAGAGGTAGAGTACAGTGGAGTACAGTAGAGGTAGAGTACAGTAGAGCACAGTAGAGGTAGAATACAGTGGAGTAGAGTAGAGGTAGAGTACAGTGGAGTACAGTAGAGGTAGAGTACAGTGGAGTACAGTAGAGGTAGAGTACAGTACAGTACAGTAGAGGTAGAGTATAGTGGAGTACAGTAGAGGTAGAGTACAGTAGAGGTAGAGTACAGTAGAGCACAGTAGAGGTAGAATACAGTGGAGTACAGTAGAGGTAGAGTACAGTGGAGTACAGTAGAGGTAGAGTACAGTGGAGTACAGTAGAGATAGAGTACAGTGGAGCACAGTAGAGGTAGAGTACAGTGGAGCACAGTAGAGGTAGAGTACAGTGGAGCACAGTAGAGGTAGAGTACAGTGGAGCACAGTAGAGGTAGAGTACAGTGGAGTACAGTAGAGGTAGAGTACAGTGGAGTACAGTAGAGGTAGAGTACAGTGGAGCACAGTAGAGGTAGAGTACAGTGGAGTACAGTGGAGCACAGTAGAGGTGGAGTATAGTAGAGTACAGTAGAGGTAGAGTACAGTGGAGCACAGTAGAGGTAGAGTACAGTGGAGTACAGTGGAGTACAGTAGAGGTGGAGTACAGTAGAGTACAGTAGAGGTAGAGAACAGTACAGTACAGTAGAGGTAGAGTACAGTGGAGTACAGTAGAGGTAGAGTACAGTAGAGCACAGTAGAGGTAGAATACAGTGGAGTACAGTAGAGGTAGAGTACAGTGGAGTAGAGTAGAGATAGAGTACAGTGGAGCACAGTAGAGGTAGAGTACAGTGGAGCACAGTAGAGGTAGAGTACAGTGGAGCACAGTAGAGGTAGAGTACAGTGGAGCACAGTAGAGGTAGAGTACAGTGGAGTACAGTAGAGGTAGAGTACAGTGGAGTACAGTAGAGGTAGAGTACAGTGGAGCACAGTAGAGGTAGAGTACAGTGGAGTACAGTAGAGGTAGAGTACAGTAGAGCACAGTAGAGGTAGAATACAGTGAAGTACAGTAGAGGTAGAGTACAGTGGAGTACAGTAGAGGTAGAGTACAGTGGACTACAGTAGAGGTAGAGTACAGTGGAGCACAGTAGAGGTAGAGTACAGTGGAGTACAGTAGAGGTAGATACAGTGGAGCACAGTAGAGCTAGAGTACAGTGGAGTACAGTGGAGCACAGTAGAGGTGGAGTACAGTGGAGTACAGTAGAGATAGAGTAGAGTGGAGTAGAGGAGAGATAAAGTACAGTGGATTAGAGTAGAGATAGAGTACAGTGGATTATAGTTGAGGTAGAGTACAGTGGAGCACAGTAGAGGTAGAGTACGGTGGAGTATAGTTGAGGTAGACTACAGTGGAGTACAGTAGAGGTAGAGTACAGTGGAGCACAGTAGAGATAGTGTACAGTAGAGCAGAGTAGAGGTAGAGTACAGTGGAATACAGTAGAGGTAGAGTACAGTGGAGCACTGTAGAGGTGGAGTACAGTGGAGTACAGTAGAGGTAGAGTACAGTGGAGCACAGTAGAGATAGAGTACAGTAGAGCACAGTAGAGGTAGAGTACAGTGGAGTATAGTAGAGGTAGAGTACAGTGGAGTATAGTTGAGGTAGACTACAGTGGAGCACAGTAGAGGTAGAGTACAGTGGAGTACAGTAGAGGTAGAGTACAGTGGAGCACAGTAGAGGTAGAGTACAGTGGAGTATAGTTGAGGTAGACTACAGTGGAGTACAGTAGAGGTAGAGTACAGTGGAGCACAGTAGAGATAGAGTACAGTAGAGCAGAGTAGAGGTAGAGTACGGTGGAGTACAGTAGAGGTAGAGCACAGTAGAGCAGAGTAGAGGTAGAGTACAGTGGAGTACAGTAGAGGTAGAGCACAGTGGAGCACTGTAGAGGTAGAATACAGTGGAGTAGAGTAGAGAGAGAGTACAGTGGAGCACAGTAGAGGTAGAGTACAGTGGAGCACAGTAGAGGTAGAGTACAGTTGAGCACAGTAGAGGTAGAGTACAGTGGAGTACAGTAGAGGTAGTGTACAGTGGAGCACAGTAGAGGTAGAGTACAGTGGAGCACAGTAGAGGTAGAGTACAGTGGAGTACAGTAGAGGTAGTGTACAGTGGAGCACAGTAGAGGTAGAGTACAGTGGAGCACAGTAGAGGTAGAGTACAGTGGAGCACAGTAGAGAAGGAGTAGAGTAGAGCAGAGTAGAGGTAGAGTACATTGGAGTACAGTAGAGGTAGAGTACAGTGGAGCACTGTAGAGGTGGAGTACAGTGGAGTACAGTAGAGGTAGAGTACAGTGGAGCACAGTAGAGATAGAGTACAGTAGAGCACAGTAGAGGTAGAGTACAGTGGAGTACAGTAGAGGTAGTGTACAGTGGAGCACAGTAGAGGTAGAGTACAGTGGAGCACAGTAGAGGTAGAGTACAGTGGAGTACACTAGAGGTAGAGTACAGTGGAGCACAGTAGAGGTAGAGTACAGTAGAGCACAGTTGAGGTAGAATACAGTGGAGTACAGTAGAGGTAGAGTACAGTGGAGTACAGTAGAGGTAGAGTACAGTGGAGTACAGTAGAGGTAGAGTACAGTACAGTACAGTAGAGGTAGAGTACAGTCGAGTACAGTAGAGGTAGAGTACAGTAGAGCACAGTAGAGGTAGAATACAGTGGAGTACAGTAGAGGTAGAGTACAGTGGAGTACAGTAGAGGTAGAGTACATTGGAGTACAGTAGAGAAAGAGTACAGTGGAGCACATTAGAGGTAGAGTACAGTGGAGCACAGTAGAGGTAGAGTACAGTGGAGCACAGTAGAGGTAGAGTACAGTGGAGTACAGTAGAGGTAGAGTACAGTGGAGTACAGTAGAGGTAGAGTACAGTGGAGCACAGTAGAGGTAGAGTACAGTGGAGTACAGTGGAGCACAGTAGAGGTGGAGTACAGTAGAGTACAGTAGAGGTAGAGTACAGTGGAGCACAGTAGAGGTAGAGTACAGTGGAGTACAGTAGAGGTGCAGTACAGTAGAGTACAGTAGAGGTAGAGAACAGTACAGTACAGTAGAGGTAGAGTACAGTGGAGTACAGTAGAGGTAGAGTACAGTAGAGCACAGTAGAGGTAGAATAAAGTGGAGTACAGTAGAGGTAGAGTACAGTGGAGTACAGTAGAGGTAGAGTACAGTGGAGTACAGTAGAGATAGAGTACAGTGGAGTACAGTAGAGATAGAGTACAGTCGAACACAGTAGAGATAAGTGTAGTGGAGTATAGTAGAGGTAGAGTACAGTGGAGTACAGTAGAGGTAGAGTACAGTGGAGTACAGTAGAGGTAGAGTAGAGTGGAGCACATTAGAGGTGGAGTAGAGTAGAGTACAGTAGAGGTAGAGTACAGTGGAGTACAGTAGAAGTAGAGTACAGTGGAGCACATTAGAGGTAGAGTAGAGTGGAGTACAGTAGAGGTAGAGTACAGTGGAGTACAGTAGAGGTAGAGTACAATGGAGTAGAGTAGAGATAGAGTAGAGTGGAGCACAGCAGAGGTAGAGTACAGTGGATCACAGTAGAGATAGAGTACAGTGGAGTACAGTTGAGCACAGTAGAGGTATAGTACAGTGGAGCAGAGTAGCGATAGATTACAGTGGAGTACAGTAGAGATAGAGTACAGTGGAGTACAGTAGAGGTAGAGTACAGTGGAGCACAGTAGAGGTAGAGTACACTGGAGTATTGTTGAGGTAGACTACAGTGGAGTACAGTAGAGATAGAGTACAGTAGAGCAGAGTAGAGGTAGAGTACAGTGGAGTACAGTAGAGGTAGAGCACAGTGGAGCACTGTAGAGGTAGAGTACAGTGGAGTACAGTAGAGATAGAGTACAGTGGAGCACAGTAGAGGTAGAGTACAGTGGAGCACAGTAGAGGTAGAGTACAGTGGAGCACAGTAGAGGTAGAGTACAGTGGAGTACAGTAGAGGTAGAGTACAGTGGAGTTCAGTAGAAGTAGAGTACAGTGGAGCACAGTAGAGGTAGAGTACAGTGGAGTACAGTGGAGCACAGTAGAGGTGGAGTACAGTAGAGTACAGTAGAGGCAGAGTACATTGGAGCACAGTAGAGGTAGAGTACAGTGGAGTACAGTGGAGTACAGTAGAGGTGGAGTACAGTAGAGTACAGTAGAGGTAGTGTACAGTGGAGCACAGTAGAGGTAGAGTACAGTGGAGTACAGTGGAGTACAGTAGAGGTGGAGTACAGTGGAGTACAGTAGAGGTAGAGTACAGTGGAGTTCAGTAGAAGTAGAGTACAGTGGAGCACAGTAGAGGTAGAGTACAGTGGAGTACAGTGGAGCACAGTAGAGGTGGAGTACAGTAGAGTACAGTAGAGGCAGAGTACATTGGAGCACAGTAGAGGTAGAGTACAGTGGAGTACAGTGGAGTACAGTAGAGGTGGAGTACAGTAGAGTACAGTAGAGGTAGTGTACAGTGGAGCACAGTAGAGGTAGAGTACAGTGGAGTACAGTGGAGTACAGTAGAGGTGGAGTACAGTAGAGTACAGTAGAGGTAGAGAACAGTACAGTACAGTAGAGGTAGAGTACAGTGGAGTACAGTAGAGGTAGAGTACAGTAGAGCACAGTAGAGGTAGAATACAGTGGAGTAGAGTAGAGGTAGAGTACAGTGGAGTACAGTAGAGGTAGAGTACAGTGGAGTACAGTAGAGGTAGAGTACAGTACAGTACAGTAGAGGTAGAGTATAGTGGAGTACAGTAGAGGTAGAGTACAGTAGAGCACAGTAGAGGTAGAATACAGTGGAGTACAGTAGAGGTAGAGTACAGTGGAGTACAGTAGAGGTAGAGTACAGTGGAGTACAGTAGAGGTAGAGTACAGTGGAGCACAGTAGAGGTAGAGTACAGTGGAGCACAGTAGAGGTAGAGTACAGTGGAGCACATTAGAGGTAGAGTACAGTGGAGTACAGTAGAGGTAGAGTACAGTGGAGTACAGTAGAGGTAGAGTACAGTGGAGCACAGTAGAGGTAGAGTACAGTGGAGTACAGTGGAGCACAGTAGAGGTGGAGTACAGTAGAGTACAGTAGAGGTAGAGTACAGTGGAGCACAGTAGAGGTAGAGTACAGTGGAGTACAGTGGAGTACAGTAGAGGTTGAGTACAGTAGAGTACAGTAGAGGTAGAGAACAGTACAGTACAGTAGAGGTAGAGTACAGTGGAGTACAGTAGAGGTAGAGTACAGTAGAGCACAGTAGAGGTAGAATACAGTGGAGTACAGTAGAGGTAGAGTACAGTGGAGTAGAGTAGAGATAGAGTACAGTGGAGCACAGTAGAGGTAGAGTACAGTGGAGCACAGTAGAGGTAGAGTACAGTGGAGCACAGTAGAGGTAGAGTACAGTGGAGTACAGTAGAGGTAGAGTACAGTGGAGTACAGTAGAGGTAGAGTACAGTGGAGCACAGTAGAGGTAGAGTACAGTGGAGTACAGTAGAGGTAGAGTACAGTAGAGCACAGTAGAGGTAGAGTACAGTGGAGTACAGTAGAGGTAGAGTACAGTAGAGCACAGTAGAGGTAGAATACAGTGAAGTACAGTAGAGGTAGAGTACAGTGGAGTACAGTAGAGGTAGAGTACAGTGGACTACAGTAGAGGTAGAGTACAGTGGAGCACAGTAGAGGTAGAGTACAGTGGAGTACAGTAGAGGTAGAGTACAGTGGAGCACAGTAGAGCTAGAGTACAGTGGAGTACAGTGGAGCACAGTAGAGGTAGAGTACAGTGGAGTACAGTAGAGGTAGAGTACAGTGGAGCACAGTAGAGGTAGAGTACACTGGAGTATTGTTGAGGTAGACTACAGTGGAGTACAGTAGAGATAGAGTACAGTAGAGCAGAGTAGAGGTAGAGTACAGTGGAGTACAGTAGAGGTAGAGCACAGTAGAGCAGAGTAGAGGTAGAGTACAGTGGAGTACAGTAGAGGTATAGCACAGTGGAGCACTGTAGAGGTAGAGTACAGTGGAGTACAGTAGAGATAGAGTACAGTGGAACACAGTAGAGGTAGAGTACAGTGGAGCACAGTAGAGGTAGAGTACAGTGGAGCACAGTAGAGGTAGAGTACAGTGGAGTATAGTAAAGGTAGAGTACAGTGGAGTTCAGTAGATGTAGAGTACAGTGGAGCACAGTAGAGGTAGAGTACAGTGGAGTACAGTGGAGCACAGTAGAGGTGGAGTACAGTAGAGTACAGTAGAGGCAGAGTACAGTGGAGCACAGTAGAGGTAGAGTACAGTGGAGTACAGTGGAGTACAGTAGAGGTGGAGTACAGTAGAGTACAGTAGAGGTAGTGTACAGTGGAGCACAGTAGAGGTAGAGTACAGTGGAGTACAGTGGAGTACAGTAGAGGTGGAGTACAGTAGAGTACAGTAGAGGTAGAGAACAGTACAGTACAGTAGAGGTAGAGTACAGTGGAGTACAGTAGAGGTAGAGTACAGTAGAGCACAGTAGAGGTAGAATACAGTGGAGTAGAGTAGAGGTAGAGTACAGTGGAGTACAGTAGAGGTAGAGTACAGTGGAGTACAGTAGAGGTAGAGTACAGTACAGTACAGTAGAGGTAGAGTATAGTGGAGTACAGTAGAGGTAGAGTGCAGTAGAGGTAGAGTACAGTAGAGCACAGTAGAGGTAGAATACAGTGGAGTACAGTAGAGGTAGAGTACAGTGGAGTACAGTAGAGGTAGAGTACAGTGGAGTACAGTAGAGATAGAGTACAGTGGAGCACAGTAGAGGTAGAGTACAGTGGAGCACAGTAGAGGTAGAGTACAGTGGAGCACAGTAGAGGTAGAGTACAGTGGAGCACAGTAGAGGTAGAGTACAGTGGAGTACAGTAGAGGTAGAGTACAGTGGAGTACAGTAGAGGTAGAGTACAGTGGAGCACAGTAGAGGTAGAGTACAGTGGAGTACAGTGGAGCACAGTAGAGGTGGAGTATAGTAGAGTACAGTAGAGGTAGAGTACAGTGGAGCACAGTAGAGGTAGAGTACAGTGGAGTACAGTGGAGTACAGTAGAGGTGGAGTACAGTAGAGTACAGTAGAGGTAGAGAACAGTACAGTACAGTAGAGGTAGAGTACAGTGGAGTACAGTAGAGGTAGAGTACAGTAGAGCACAGTAGAGGTAGAATACAGTGGAGTACAGTAGAGGTAGAGTACAGTGGAGTAGAGTAGAGATAGAGTACAGTGGAGCACAGTAGAGGTAGAGTACAGTGGAGCACAGTAGAGGTAGAGTACAGTGGAGCACAGTAGAGGTAGAGTACAGTGGAGCACAGTAGAGGTAGAGTACAGTAGAGTACAGTAGAGGTAGAGTACAGTGGAGTACAGTAGAGGTAGAGTACAGTGGAGCACAGTAGAGGTAGAGTACAGTGGAGTACAGTAGAGGTAGAGTACAGTAGAGCACAGTAGAGGTAGAATACAGTGAAGTACAGTAGAGGTAGAGTACAGTGGAGTACAGTAGAGGTAGAGTACAGTGGACTACAGTAGAGGTAGAGTACAGTGGAGCACAGTAGAGGTAGAGTACAGTGGAGTACAGTAGAGGTAGAGTACAGTGGAGCACAGTAGAGCTAGAGTACAGTGGAGTACAGTGGAGCACAGTAGAGGTGGAGTACAGTGGAGTACAGTAGAGATAGAGTAGAGTGGAGTAGAGGAGAGATAAAGTACAGTGGATTAGAGTAGAGATAGAGTACAGTGGATTATAGTTGAGGTAGAGTACAGTGGAGCACAGTAGAGGTAGAGTACGGTGGAGTATAGTTGAGGTAGACTACAGTGGAGTACAGTAGAGGTAGAGTACAGTGGAGCACAGTAGAGATAGTGTACAGTAGAGCAGAGTAGAGGTAGAGTACAGTGGAATACAGTAGAGGTAGAGTACAGTGGAGCACTGTAGAGGTGGAATACAGTGGAGTACAGTAGAGGTAGAGTACAGTGGAGCACAGTAGAGATAGAGTACAGTAGAGCACAGTAGAGGTAGAGTACAGTGGAGTATAGTAGAGGTAGAGTACAGTGGAGTATAGTTGAGGTAGACTACAGTGGAGCACAGTAGAGGTAGAGTACAGTGGAGTACAGTAGAGGTAGAGTACAGTGGAGCACAGTAGAGGTAGAGTACAGTGGAGTATAGTTGAGGTAGACTACAGTGGAGTACAGTAGAGGTAGAGTACAGTGGAGCACAGTAGAGATAGAGTACAGTAGAGCAGAGTAGAGGTAGAGTACGGTGGAGTACAGTAGAGGTAGAGCACAGTAGAGCAGAGTAGAGGTAGAGTACAGTGGAGTACAGTAGAGGTAGAGCACAGTGGAGCACTGTAGAGGTAGAATACAGTGGAGTAGAGTAGAGAGAGAGTACAGTGGAGCACAGTAGAGGTAGAGTACAGTGGAGCACAGTAGAGGTAGAGTACAGTTGAGCACAGTAGAGGTAGAGTACAGTGGAGTACAGTAGAGGTAGTGTACAGTGGAGCACAGTAGAGGTAGAGTACAGTGGAGCACAGTAGAGGTAGAGTACAGTGGAGCACAGTAGAGGTAGAGTACAGTTGAGCACAGTAGAGGTAGAGTACAGTGGAGTACAGTAGAGGTAGTGTACAGTGGAGCACAGTAGAGGTAGAGTACAGTGGAGCACAGTAGAGGTAGAGTACAGTGGAGTACAGTAGAGGTAGTGTACAGTGGAGCACAGTAGAGGTAGAGTACAGTGGAGCACAGTAGAGGTAGAGTACAGTGGAGCACAGTAGAGAAGGAGTAGAGTAGATCAGAGTAGAGGTAGAGTACATTGGAGTACAGTAGAGGTAGAGTACAGTGGAGCACTGTAGAGGTGGAGTACAGTGGAGTACAGTAGAGGTAGAGTACAGTGGAGCACAGTAGAGATAGAGTACAGTAGAGCACAGTAGAGGTAGAGTACAGTGGAGTACAGTAGAGGTAGTGTAGAGTGGAGCACAGTAGAGGTAGAGTACAGTGGAGCACAGTAGAGGTAGAGTACAGTGGAGTACACTAGAGGTAGAGTACAGTGGAGCACAGTAGAGGTAGAGTACAGTAGAGCACAGTTGAGGTAGAATACAGTGGAGTACAGTAGAGGTAGAGTACAGTGGAGTACAGTAGAGGTAGAGTACAGTGGAGTACAGTAGAGGTAGAGTACAGTACAGTACAGTAGAGGTAGAGTACAGTCGAGTACAGTAGAGGTAGAGTACAGTAGAGCACAGTAGAGGTAGAATACAGTGGAGTACAGTAGAGGTAGAGTACAGTGGAGTACAGTAGAGGTAGAGTACATTGGAGTACAGTAGAGAAAGAGTACAGTGGAGCACATTAGAGGTAGAGTACAGTGGAGCACAGTAGAGGTAGAGTACAGTGGAGCACAGTAGAGGTAGAGTACAGTGGAGTACAGTAGAGGTAGAGTACAGTGGAGTACAGTAGAGGTAGAGTACAGTTGAGCACAGTAGAGGTAGAGTACAGTGGAGTACAGTGGAGCACAGTAGAGGTGGAGTACAGTAGAGTACAGTAGAGGTAGAGTACAGTGGAGCACAGTAGAGGTAGAGTACAGTGGAGTACAGTAGAGGTGCAGTACAGTAGAGTACAGTAGAGGTAGAGAACAGTACAGTACAGTAGAGGTAGAGTACAGTGGAGTACAGTAGAGGTAGAGTACAGTAGAGCACAGTAGAGGTAGAATAAAGTGGAGTACAGTAGAGGTAGAGTACAGTGGAGTACAGTAGAGGTAGAGTACAGTGGAGTACAGTAGAGATAGAGTACAGTGGAGTACAGTAGAGATAGAGTACAGTCGAACACAGTAGAGATAAGTGTAGTGGAGTATAGTAGAGGTAGAGTACAGTGGAGTACAGTAGAGGTAGAGTACAGTGGAGTACAGTAGAGGTAGAGTAGAGTGGAGCACATTAGAGGTGGAGTAGAGTAGAGTACAGTAGAGGTAGAGTACAGTGGAGTACAGTAGAAGTAGAGTACAGTGGAGCACATTAGAGGTAGAGTAGAGTGGAGTACAGTAGAGGTAGAGTACAGTGGAGTACAGTAGAGGTAGAGTACAATGGAGTAGAGTAGAGATAGAGTAGAGTGGAGCACAGCAGAGGTAGAGTACAGTGGATCACAGTAGAGATAGAGTACAGTGGAGTACAGTTGAGCACAGTAGAGGTATAGTACAGTGGAGCAGAGTAGCGATAGATTACAGTGGAGTACAGTAGAGATAGAGTACAGTGGAGTACAGTAGAGGTAGAGTACAGTGGAGCACAGTAGAGGTAGAGTACACTGGAGTATTGTTGAGGTAGACTACAGTGGAGTACAGTAGAGATAGAGTACAGTAGAGCAGAGTAGAGGTAGAGTACAGTGGAGTACAGTAGAGGTAGAGCACAGTGGAGCACTGTAGAGGTAGAGTACAGTGGAGTACAGTAGAGATAGAGTACAGTGGAGCACAGTAGAGGTAGAGTACAGTGGAGCACAGTAGAGGTAGAGTACAGTGGAGCACAGTAGAGGTAGAGTACAGTGGAGTACAGTAGAGGTAGAGTACAGTGGAGTTCAGTAGAAGTAGAGTACAGTGGAGCACAGTAGAGGTAGAGTACAGTGGAGTACAGTGGAGCACAGTAGAGGTGGAGTACAGTAGAGTACAGTAGAGGCAGAGTACATTGGAGCACAGTAGAGGTAGAGTACAGTGGAGTACAGTGGAGTACAGTAGAGGTGGAGTACAGTGGAGTACAGTAGAGGTAGTGTACAGTGGAGCACAGTAGAGGTAGAGTACAGTGGAGTACAGTGGAGTACAGTAGAGGTGGAGTACAGTGGAGTACAGTAGAGGTAGAGTACAGTGGAGTTCAGTAGAAGTAGAGTACAGTGGAGCACAGTAGAGGTAGAGTACAGTGGAGTACAGTGGAGCACAGTAGAGGTGGAGTACAGTAGAGTACAGTAGAGGCAGAGTACATTGGAGCACAGTAGAGGTAGAGTACAGTGGAGTACAGTGGAGTACAGTAGAGGTGGAGTACAGTAGAGTACAGTAGAGGTAGTGTACAGTGGAGCACAGTAGAGGTAGAGTACAGTGGAGTACAGTGGAGTACAGTAGAGGTGGAGTACAGTAGAGTACAGTAGAGGTAGAGAACAGTACAGTACAGTAGAGGTAGAGTACAGTGGAGTACAGTAGAGGTAGAGTACAGTAGAGCACAGTAGAGGTAGAATACAGTGGAGTAGAGTAGAGGTAGAGTACAGTGGAGTACAGTAGAGGTAGAGTACAGTGGAGTACAGTAGAGGTAGAGTACAGTACAGTACAGTAGAGGTAGAGTATAGTGGAGTACAGTAGAGGTAGAGTACAGTAGAGCACAGTAGAGGTAGAATACAGTGGAGTACAGTAGAGGTAGAGTACAGTGGAGTACAGTAGAGGTAGAGTACAGTGGAGTACAGTAGAGGTAGAGTACAGTGGAGCACAGTAGAGGTAGAGTACAGTGGAGCACAGTAGAGGTAGAGTACAGTGGAGCACATTAGAGGTAGAGTACAGTGGAGTACAGTAGAGGTAGAGTACAGTGGAGTACAGTAGAGGTAGAGTACAGTGGAGCACAGTAGAGGTAGAGTACAGTGGAGTACAGTGGAGCACAGTAGAGGTGGAGTACAGTAGAGTACAGTAGAGGTAGAGTACAGTGGAGCACAGTAGAGGTAGAGTACAGTGGAGTACAGTGGAGTACAGTAGAGGTGGAGTACAGTAGAGTACAGTAGAGGTAGAGAACAGTACAGTACAGTAGAGGTAGAGTACAGTGGAGTACAGTAGAGGTAGAGTACAGTAGAGCACAGTAGAGGTAGAATACAGTGGAGTACAGTAGAGGTAGAGTACAGTGGAGTAGAGTAGAGATAGAGTACAGTGGAGCACAGTAGAGGTAGAGTACAGTGGAGCACAGTAGAGGTAGAGTACAGTGGAGCACAGTAGAGGTAGAGTACAGTGGAGTACAGTAGAGGTAGAGTACAGTGGAGTACAGTAGAGGTAGAGTACAGTGGAGCACAGTAGAGGTAGAGTACAGTGGAGTACAGTAGAGGTAGAGTACAGTAGAGCACAGTAGAGGTAGAGTACAGTGGAGTACAGTAGAGGTAGAGTACAGTAGAGCACAGTAGAGGTAGAATACAGTGAAGTACAGTAGAGGTAGAGTACAGTGGAGTACAGTAGAGGTAGAGTACAGTGGACTACAGTAGAGGTAGAGTACAGTGGAGCACAGTAGAGGTAGAGTACAGTGGAGTACAGTAGAGGTAGAGTACAGTGGAGCACAGTAGAGCTAGAGTACAGTGGAGTACAGTGGAGCACAGTAGAGGTAGAGTACAGTGGAGTACAGTAGAGGTAGAGTACAGTAGAGCACAGTAGAGGTAGAGTACAGTGGAGTACAGTAGAGGTAGAGTACAGTAGAGCACAGTAGAGGTAGAATACAGTGAAGTACAGTAGAGGTAGAGTACAGTGGAGTACAGTAGAGGTAGAGTACAGTGGACTACAGTAGAGGTAGAGTACAGTGGAGCACAGTAGAGATAGAGTACAGTGGAGCACAGTAGAGGTAGAGTACAGTGGAGCAGAGTAGAGGTAGAGTACAGTGGAGCACAGTAGAGGTAGAGTACAGTGGAGTACAGTAGAGGTAGAGTACAGTGGAGTACAGTAGAGGTAGAGTACAGTGGAGCACAGTAGAGGTAGAGTACAGTGGAGTACAGTAGAGGTAGAGTACAGTAGAGCACAGTAGAGGTAGAATACAGTGAAGTACAGTAGAGGTAGAGTACAGTGGAGTACAGTAGAGGTAGAGTACAGTGGACTACAGTAGAGGTAGAGTACAGTGGAGCACAGTAGAGGTAGAGTACAGTGGAGTACAGTAGAGGTAGAGTACAGTGGAGCACAGTAGAGCTAGAGTACAGTGGAGTACAGTGGAGCACAGTAGAGGTGGAGTACAGTAGAGTAGAGTATAGGTTGAGTACAGTGGAGTACAGTAGAGATAGAGTAGAGTGGAGTAGAGGAGAGATAAAGTACAGTGGATTAGAGTAGAGATAGAGTACAGTGGAGTATAGTTGAGGTAGAGTACAGTGGAGCACAGTAGAGGTAGAGTACGGTGGAGTATAGTTGAGGTAGACTACAGTGGAGTACAGTAGAGGTAGAGTACAGTGGAGCACAGTAGAGATAGTGTACAGTAGAGCAGAGTAGAGGTAGAGTACAGTGGAATACAGTAGAGGTAGAGTACAGTGGAGCACTGTAGAGGTGGAGTACAGTGGAGTACAGTAGAGGTAGAGTACAGTGGAGCACAGTAGAGATAGAGTACAGTAGAGCACAGTAGAGGTAGAGTACAGTGGAGTATAGTAGAGGTAGAGTACAGTGGAGTATAGTTGAGGTAGACTACAGTGGAGCACAGTAGAGGTAGAGTACAGTGGAGTACAGTAGAGGTAGAGTACAGTGGAGCACAGTAGAGGTAGAGTACAGTGGAGTATAGTTGAGGTAGACTACAGTGGAGTACAGTAGAGGTAGAGTACAGTGGAGCACAGTAGAGATAGAGTACAGTAGAGCAGAGTAGAGGTAGAGTACGGTGGAGTACAGTAGAGGTAGAGCACAGTAGAGCAGAGTAGAGGTAGAGTACAGTGGAGTACAGTAGAGGTAGAGCACAGTGGAGCACTGTAGAGGTAGAATACAGTGGAGTAGAGTAGAGATAGAGTACAGTGGAGCACAGTAGAGGTAGAGTACAGTGGAGCACAGTAGAGGTAGAGTACAGTGGAGCACAGTAGAGGTAGAGTACAGTGGAGTACAGTAGAGGTAGTGTACAGTGGAGCACAGTAGAGGTAGAGTACAGTGGAGCACAGTAGAGGTAGAGTACAGTGGAGCACAGTAGAGAAGAAGTAGAGTAGAGCAGAGTAGAGGTAGAGTACATTGGAGTACAGTAGAGGTAGAGTACAGTGGAGCACTGTAGAGGTGGAGTACAGTGGAGTACAGTAGAGGTAGAGTACAGTGGAGCACAGTAGAGATAGAGTACAGTAGAGCACAGTAGAGGTAGAGTACAGTGGAGTACAGTAGAGGTAGTGTACAATGGAGCACAGTAGAGGTAGAGTACAGTGGAGCACAGTAGAGGTAGAGTACAGTGGAGTACACTAGAGGTAGAGTACAGTGGAGCACAGTAGAGGTAGAGTACAGTGGAGTATAGTTGAGGTAGACTACAGTGGAGTACGGTAGATGTAGAGTAGAGTGGAGCACAGTAGAGATAGAGTACAGTAGAGCAGAGTAGAGGTAGAGTACAGTGGAGCACAGTAGAGGTAGAGCACAGTGGAGCACTGTATAGGTAGAGTACAGTGGAGTACAGTAGAGATAGAGTACAGTGGAGCACAGTAGAGATAGAGTGCAGTAGAGCACAGTAGAGGTAGAGTACAGCTGAGCACAGTAGAGGTAGAGTAGAGTAGAGCAGAGTAGAGGTAGAGTACAGTGGAGTACAGTAGAGGTAGAGCACAGTGGAGCACTGTAGAGGTAGAGTACAGTCGAACACAGTAGAGATAAGTGTAGTAGACTATAGTAGAGGTAGAGTACAGTGGAGTACAGTAGAGGTAGAGTACAGTGGAGTACAGTAGAGGTAGAGTAGAGTGGAGCACATTAGAGGTGGAATAGAGTAGAGTACAGTAGAGGTAGAGTACAGTGGAGTACAGTAGAAGTAGAGTACAGTGGAGCACAGTAGAGGTAGAGTAGAGTGGAGTACAGTAGAGGTAGAGTACAGTGGAGTACAGTAGAGGTAGAGTACAGTGGAGTAGAGTAGAGATAGAGTAGAGTGGAGCATAGCAGAGGTAGAGTACAGTGGATCACAGTAGAGATAGAGTACAGTGGAGTACAGTTGAGCACAGTAGAGGTATAGTACAGTGGAGCACAGTAGCGATAGATTACAGTGGAGTACAGTAGAGATAGAGTACAATGGAGTACAGTAGAGGTAGAGTACAGTGGAGCACAGTAGAGGTAGAGTACAGTGGAGTATTGTTGAGGTAGACTACAGTGGAGTAGAGTAGAGATAGAGTACAGTAGAGCAGAGTAGAGGTAGAGTACAGTGGAGTAGAGTAGAGGTAGAGCACAGTAGAGCAGAGTAGAGGTAGAGTACAGTGGAGTACAGTAGAGGTATAGCACAGTGGAGCACTGTAGAGGTAGAGTACAGTGGAGTACAGTAGAGATAGAGTACAGAGGAGCACAGTAGAGGTAGAGTACAGTGGAGCACAGTAGAGGTAGAGTACAGTGGAGCACAGTAGAGGTAGAGTACAGTGGAGTACAGTAGAGGTAGAGTACAGTGGAGTACAGTAGAGGTAGAGTACAGTGGAGCACAGTAGAGGTAGAGTACAGTGGAGTACAGTGGAGCACAGTAGAGGTGGAGTAGAGTAGAGTACAGTAGAGGTAGAGTAGAGTGGAGCACAGCAGAGGTAGAGTACAGTGGATCACAGTAGAGATAGAGTACAGTGGAGTACAGTTGAGCACAGTAGAGGTATAGTACAATGGAGCACAGTAGCGATAGATTACAGTGGAGTACAGTAGAGATAGAGTACAGTGGAGTACAGTAGAGGTGGAGTACAGTGGAGCACAGTAGAGGTAGAGTACAGTGGAATATTGTTGAGGTAGACTACAGTGGAGTACAGTAGAGATAGAGTACACTAGAGCAGAGTAGAGGTAGAGTACAGTGGAGTACAGTAGAGGTAGAGCACAGTAGAGCAGAGTAGAGGTAGAGTACAGTGGAGTACAGTAGAGGTATAGCAGAAGTGGAGCACTGTAGAGGTAGAGTACAGTGGAGTACAGAAGAGATAGAGTACAGTGGAGCACAGTAGAGGTAGAGTACAGTGGAGCACAGTAGAGGTAGAGTACAGTGGAGCACAGTAGAGGTAGAGTACAGTGGAGTACAGTAGAGGTAGAGTACAGTGGAGTACAGTAGAGATAGAGTACAGTGGAGTACAGTGGAGCACAGTAGAGGTATAGTACAAAGGAGCACTGTAGAGGTAGAATACAGTGGAGTAGAGTAGAGATAGAGTACATTAGAGCACAGTAGAGGTAGAGTACAGTGGAGCACAGTAGAGGTAGAGTACAGTGGAGTGCAGTAGAGGTAGAGTATAGTGGAGTACAGTAGAGTTAGAGTACAGTGGAGTACAGTAGAGGTATAGCACAGTGGAGCACTGTAGAGGTAGAGTACAATGGAGTACAGTAGAGATAGAGTACAGTGGAGCACAGTAGAGGTAGAGTACAGTGGAGCACAGTAGAGGTAGAGTACAGTGGAGCACAGTAGAGGTAGAGTACAGTGGAGTACAGTAGAGGTAGAGTACAGTGGAGTACAGTAGAGGTAGAGTACAGTGGAGCACAGTAGAGGTAGAGTACAGTGGAGTACAGTGGAGCACAGTAGAGGTGGAGTAGAGTAGAGTACAGTAGAGGTAGAGTACAGTGGAGTACAGTAGAGGTAGAGTACAGTACAGTACAGTAGAGGTAGAGTACAGTGGAGTACAGTAGAGGTAGAGTACAGTAGAGCACAGTAGAGTTAGAATACAGTGGAGTACAGTAGAGGTAGTGTACAGTGGAGTACAGTAGAGGTAGAGTACAGTGGAGTACAGTAGAGGTAGAGTACAGTGGAGTACAGTAGAGATAGAGTACAGTGGAGCACAGTAGAGGTAGAGTACAGTGGAGCACAGTAGAGGTAGAGTACAGTGGAGCACAGTAGATGTAGAGTACAGTGGAGTACAGTAGAGGTAGAGTACAGTGGAGCACAGTAGAGGTAGAGTACAGTGGAGTATAGTAGAGGTAGAGTACTGTAGAGCACAGTAGAGATAGAGTACAGTAGAGCACAGTAGAGGTAGAGTACAGTGGAGCACAGTAGAGGAAGAGGACAGTGTAGTACAGTAGAGATAGAGTACAGTCGAACACAGTAGAGATAAGTGTAGTGGAGTATAGTAGAGGTAGAGTACAGTGGAGTACAGTAGAGGTAGAATAGAGTGGAGCAAATTAGAGGTGGAGTAGAGTAGAGTACAGTAGAGGTAGAGTACAGTGGAGTACAGTAGAAGTAGAGTACAGTGGAGCACAGTAGAGGTAGAGTAGAGTGGAGTACAGTAGAGGTAGAGTACAGTGGAGTACAGTAGAGGTAGAGTACAGTGGAGTAGAGTAGAGATAGAGTAGAGTGGAGCACAGCAGAGGTAGAGTACAGTGGATCACAGTAGAGATAGAGTACAGTGGAGTACAGTTGAGCACAGTAGAGGTATAGTACAGTGGAGCACAGTAGCGATAGATTACAGTGGAGTACAGTAGAGATAGAGTACAGTGGAGTACAGTAGAGGTAGAGTACAGTGGAGCACAGTAGAGGTAGAGTACAGTGGAGTATTGTTGAGGTAGACTACAGTGGAGTACAGTAGAGATAGAGTACAGTACAGCAGAATAGAGGTAGAGTACAGTGGAGTACAGTAGAGGTAGAGCACAGTAGAGCAGAGTAGAGGTAGAGTACAGTGGACTACAGTAGAGGTATAGCACAGTGGAGCCTTGTAGAGGTATAGTACAGTGGAGTACAGTAGAGATCGAGTACAGTGGAGCACAGTAGAGGTAGAGTACAGTGGAGCACAGTAGAGGTAGAGTACAGTGGAGCACAGTAGAGGTAGAGTACAGTGGAGTACAGTAGAGGTAGAGTACAGTGGAGTACAGTAGAGATAGAGTACAGTGGAGCACAGTAGAGGTAGAGTACAGTGGAGCACAGTAGAGGTAGAGTACAGTGGAGCACAGTAGAGGTAGAGTACAGTGGAGTACAGTAGAGGTAGAGTACAGTGGAGCACAGTAGAGGTAGAGTACAGTGGAGTACAGTGGAGCACAGTAGAGGTGGAGTAGAGTAGAGTACAGTAGAGGTAGAGTAGAGTGGAGCACAGCAGAGGTAGAGTACAGTGGATCACAGTAGAGATAGAGTACAGTGGAGTACAGTTGAGCACAGTAGAGGTATAGTACAGTGGAGCACAGTAGCGATAGATTACAGTGGAGTACAGTAGAGATAGAGTACAGTGGAGTACAGTAGAGGTGGAGTACAGTGGAGCACAGTAGAGGTAGAGTACAGTGGAATATTGTTGAGGTAGACTACAGTGGAGTACAGTAGAGATAGAGTACAGTAGAGCAGAGTAGAGGTAGAGTACAGTGGAGTACAGTAGAGGTAGAGCACAGTAGAGCAGAGTAGAGGTAGAGTACAGTGGAGTACAGTAGAGGTATAGCAGAAGTGGAGCACTGTAGAGGTAGAGTACAGTGGAGTACAGAAGAGATAGAGTACATTGGAGTACAGTAGAGGTAGAGCACAGTGGAGCACAGTAGAGGTAGAGTACAGTGGAGTAGAGTAGAGATAGAGTACATTGGAGCACAGTAGAGGTAGAGTACAGTGGAGCACAGTAGAGGTAGAGTACAGTGGAGTACAGTAGAGGTAGAGTACAGTGGAGTACAGTAGAGGTAGAGTACAGTGGAGTATAGTTGAGGTAGACTACAGTGGAGTACAGTAGAGATAGAGTACAGTAGAGCAGAATAGAGGTAGAGTACAGTGGAGTACAGTAGAGGTAGAGCACAGTAGATCAGAGTAGAGGTAGAGTACAGTGGACTACAGTAGAGGTATAGCACAGTGGAGCACTGTAGAGGTATAGTACAGTGGAGTACAGTAGAGATAGAGTACAGTGGAGCACAGTAGAGGTAGAGTACAGTGGAGCACAGTAGAGGTAGAGTACAGTGGAGCACAGTAGAGGTAGAGTACAGTGGAGTACAGTAGAGGTAGAGTACAGTGGAGTACAGTAGAGGTAGAGTACAGTGGAGCACAGTAGAGGTAGAGTACAGTGGAGTACAGTGGAGCACAGTAGAGGTGGAGTACAGTAGAGTACAGTAGAGGTAGAGTACAATGGAGCACAGTAGAGGTAGAGTACAGTGGAGTACAGTGGAGTACAGTAGAGGTGGAGTACAGTAGAGTACACTAGAGGTAGAGAACAGTACAGTACAGTAGAGGTAGAGTACAGTGGAGTACAGTAGAGGTAGAGTACAGTAGAGCACAGTAGAGGTAGAATACAGTGGAGTACAGTAGAGGTAGAATACAGTGGAGTACAGTAGAGGTAGAGTACAGTACAGTGGAGTACAGTAGAGGTAGAGTACAGTACAGTACAGTAGAGGTAGAGTACAGTGGAGTACAGTAGAGATAGAGTACATTGGAGCACAGTAGAGGTAGAGTACAGTGGAGCACAGTAGAGGTAGAGTACAGTGGAGTACAGTAGAGGTAGAGTACAGTGGAGTACAGTAGAGGTAGAGTACAGTGGAGTACAGTAGAGATAGAGTACAGTGGAGCACAGTAGAGGTAGAGTACAGTGGAGCACAGTAGAGGTAGAGTACAGTGGAGCACAGTAGAGGTAGAGTACAGTGGAGTACAGTAGAGGTAGAGTACAGTGGAGCACAGTAGAGGTAGAGTACAGTGGAGTATAGTAGAGGTAGAGTACTGTAGAGCACAGTAGAGATAGAGTACAGTAGAGCACAGTAGAGGTAGAGTACAGTGGAGCACAGTAGAGGAAGAGGACAGTGTAGTACAGTAGAGATAGAGTACAGTCGAAAACAGTAGAGATAAGTGTAGTGGAGTATAGTAGAGGTAGAGTACAGTGGAGTACAGTAGAGATATAGTAGAGTGGAGCACATTAGAGGTGGAGTAGAGTAGAGTACAGTAGAGGTAGAGTACAGTGGAGCACAGTAGAGGTAGAGTACAGTGGAGTACAGTGGAGCACAGTAGAGATGGAGTACAGTGGAGCACAGTAGAGGTAGAGTACAGTGGAGTACAGTGGAGTACAGTAGATGTGGAGTACAGTAGAGTACAGTAGAGGTAGAGAACAGTACAGTACAGTAGAGGTAGAGTACAGTGGAGTACAGTAGAGGTAGAGTACAGTAGAGCACAGTAGAGGTAGAATACAGTGGAGTACAGTAGAGGTAGAGTACAGTGGAGTACAGTAGAGGTAGAGTACAGTGGAGTACAGTAGAGGTAGAGTACAGTACAGTACAGTAGAGGTAGAGTATAGTGGAGTACAGTAGAGGTAGAGTACAGTAGAGCACAGTAGAGGTAGAATGCAGTGGAGTACAGTAGAGGTAGAGTACAGTGGAGTACAGTAGAGGTAGAGTACAGTGGAGTACAGTAGAGATAGAGTACAGTGGAGCACAGTAGAGGTAGAGTACAGTGGAGCACAGTAGAGGTAGAGTACAGTGGAGCACAGTAGAGGTAGAGTACAGTGGAGTACAGTAGAGGTAGAGTACAGTGGAGCACAGTAGAGGTAGAGTACAGTGGAGCACAGTAGAGGAAGAGGACAGTGTAGTACAGTAGAGATAGAGTACAGTCGAACACAGTAGAGATAAGTGTAGTGGAGTATAGTAGAGGTAGAGTACAGTGGAGTACAGTAGAGGTAGAGTACAGTGGAGCACATTAGAGGTGGAGTAGAGTAGAGTACAGTAGAGGTAGAGTACAGTGGAGTACAGTAGAAGTAGAGTACAGTGGAGCACAGTAGAGGTAGAGTAGAGTGGAGTACAGTAGAGGTAGAGTACAGTGGAGTACAGTAGAGGTAGAGTACAGTGGAGTAGAGTAGAGATAGATTAGAGTGGAGCACAGCAGAGGTAGAGTACAGTGGATCACAGTAGAGATAGAGTACAGTGGAGTACAGTTGAGCACAGTAGAGGTATAGTACAGTGGAGCACAGTAGCGATAGATTACAGTGGAGTACAGTAGAGATAGAGTATAGTGGAGTACATTAGAGGTAGAGTACAGTGGAGCACAGTAGAGGTAGAGTACAGTGGAGTATTGTTGAGGTAGACTACAGTGGAGTACGGTAGAGATGGAGTACAGTAGAGCAGAATAGAGGTAGAGTACAGTGGAGTACAGTAGAGGTAGAGCACAGTAGAGCAGAGTAGAGGTAGAGTACAGTGGACTACAGTAGAGGTATAGCACAGTGGAGCAATGTAGAGGTAGAGTACAGTGGAGTACAGTAGAGATAGAGTACAGTGGAGCACAGTAGAGGTAGAGTACAGTGGAGCACAGTAGAGGTAGAGTACAGTGGAACACAGTAGAGGTAGAGTACAGTGGAGTACAGTAGAGGTAGAGTACAGTGGAGTACAGTAGAGGTAGAGTACAGTGGAGCACAGTAGAGGTAGAGTACAGTGGAGTACAGTGGAGCACAGTAGAGGTGGAGTACAGTAGAGTACAGTAGAGGTAGAGTACAGTGGAGCACAGTAGAGGTAGAGTACAGTGGAGTACAGTGGAGCACAGTAGAGGTGGAGTACAGTAGAGTACAGTAGAGGTAGAGTACAATGGAGCACAGTAGAGGTAGAGTACAGTGGAGTACAGTGGAGTACAGTAGAGGTGGAGTACAGTAGAGTACATTAGAGGTAGAGAACAGTACAGTACAGTAGAGGTAGAGTACAGTGGAGTACAGTAGAGGTAGAGTACAGTAGAGCACAGTAGAGGTAGAATACAGTGGAGTACAGTAGAGGTAGAATACAGTGGAGTACAGTAGAGGTAGAGTACAGTGGAGTACAGTAGAGGTAGAGTACAGTACAGTACAGTAGAGGTAGAGTACAGTGGAGTACAGTAGAGGTAGAGTACAGTAGAGCACAGTAGAGGTAGAATACAGTGGAGTACAGTAGAGGTAGAGTACAGTGGAGTACAGTAGAGGTAGAGTACAGTGGAGTACAGTAGAGATAGAGTACAGTGGAGCACAGTAGAGGTAGAGTACAGTGGAGCACAGTAGAGGTAGAGTACAGTGGAGCACAGTAGAGGTAGAGTACAGTGGAGTACAGTAAAGGTAGAGTACAGTGGAGTACAGTAGAGGTAGAGTACAGTGGAGTACAGTAGAGGTAGAGTACAGTGGAAACAGTAGAGGTAGAGTACAGTGGAGTACAGTAGAGATAGAGTACAGTGGAGCACAGTAGAGGTAGAGTACAGTGGAGCACAGTAGAGGTAGAGTACAGGTGAGCACAGTAGAGATAGAGTACAGTGGAGCACAGTAGAGGTAGAGTACAGTGGAGCACAGTAGAGGTAGAGTACAGTGGAGCACAGTAGAGGTAGAGTACAGTGGAGTACAGTAGAGGTAGAGTACAGGGGAGTACAGTAGAGGCAGAGTACAGTGGAGCACAGTAGAGATAGAGTACAGTGGAGCACAGTAGAGGTAGAGTACAGTGGAGCACAGTAGAGGTAGAGTACAGTGGAGCACAGTAGAGGTAGAGTACAGTGGAGTACAGTAGAGGTAGAGTACAGTGGAGCACAGTAGAGGTAGAGTACAGTGGAGTACAGTGGAGCACAGTAGAGGTGGAGTACAGTGGAGCACAGTAGAGGTAGAGTACAGTGGAGTACAGTGGAGTACAGTAGATGTGGAGTACAGTAGAGTAAAGTAGAGGTAGAGAACAGTACAGTACAGTAGAGGTAGAGTACAGTGGAGTACAGTAGAGGTAGAGTACAGTAGAGAACAGTAGAGGTAGAATACAGTGGAGTACAGTAGAGGTAGAGTACAGTGGAGTACAGTAGAGGTAGAGTACAGTGGAGTACAGTAGAGGTAGAGTACAGTACAGTACAGTAGAGGTAGAGTATAGTGGAGTACAGTAGAGGTAGAGTACAGTAGAGAACAGTAGAGGTAGAATACAGTGGAGTACAGTAGAGGTAGAGTACAGTGGAGTACAGTAGAGGTAGAGTACAGTGGAGTACAGTAGAGGTAGAGTACAGTACAGTACAGTAGAGGTAGAGTATAGTGGAGTACAGTAGAGGTAGAGTACAGTAGAGCACAGTAGAGGTAGAATGCAGTGGAGTACAGTAGAGGTAGAGTACAGTGGAGTACAGTAGAGGTAGAGTACAGTGGAGTACAGTAGAGATAGAGTACAGTGGAGCACAGTAGAGGTAGAGTAGAGTGGAGCACAGTAGAGGAAGAGTACAGTGGAGCACAGTAGAGGTAGAGTACAGTGGAGTACAGTAGAGGTAGAGTACAGTGGAGTACAGTAGAGGTAGAGTACAGTGGAGCACAGTAGAGGTAGAGTACAGTGGAGTACAGTGGAGCACAGTAGAGGTGGAGTACAGTAGAGTACAGTAGATGTAGAGTACAGTGGAGCACAGTAGAGGTAGAGTACAGTGGAGTACAGTGGAGTACAGTAGAGGTGGAGTACAGTAGAGTACAATAGAGGTAGAGAACAGTACAGTACAGTAGAGGTGGAGTACAGTGGAGCACAGTAGAGGTAGAGTAGAGTGGAGCACAGTAGAGGTAGAGTACAGTGGAGCACAGTAGAGATAGAGTACAGTGGAGCACAGTAGAGGTAGAGTACAGTGGAGTACAGTAGAGGTAGAGTACAGTGGAGCACAGTAGAGGTAGAGTACAGTGGAGTACAGTAGAGGTAGAGTACAGTGGAGCACAGTAGAGCTAGAGTACAGTTGAGTACAGTGGAGCACAGTAGAGGTGGAGTACAGTAGAGTAGAGTATAGGTTGAGTACAGTGGAGTACAGTAGAGATAGAGTAGAGTGGAGAAGAGTAGAGATAAAGTACAGTGGATTAGAGTAGAGATAGAGTACAGTGGAGTATAGTTGAGGTAGAGTACAGTGGAGCACAGTAGAGGTAGAGTACAGTGGAGTATAGTTGAGGTAGACTACAGTGGAGTACAGTAGATGTAGAGTACAGTGGAGCACAGTAGAGATAGTGTACAGTAGAGCAGAGTAGAGGTAGAGTACAGTGGAGTACAGTAGAGGTAGAGTACAGTGGAGCACTGTAGAGGTGGAGTACAGTGGAGTACTGTAGAGGTAGAGTACAGTGGAGCACAGTAGAGATAGAGTACAGTAGAGCACAGTAGAGGTAGAGTACAGTGGAGTATAGTAGAGGTAGAGTACAGTGGAGTATAGTTGAAGTAGACTACAGTGGAGCACAGTAGAGGTAGAGTACAGTGGAGTACAGTAGAGGTAGAGTACAGTGGAGCACAGTAGAGGTAGAGTACAGTGGAGCACAGTAGAGGTAGAGATAGAGCACAGTAGAGATATAGTACAGTAGAGCACAGTAGAGGTAGAGTACAGTGGAGCACAGTAGAGGTAGAGTACAGTGGAGTATAGTTGAGGTAGACTACAGTGGAGTACAGTAGAGGTAGAGTACAATGGAGTACACTAGAGGTAGAGTACAGTGGAGCACAGTAGAGGTAGAGTACAGTGGAGTATAGTAGAGGTAGAGTACAGTGGAGTACAGTAGAGATAGAGTACAGTGGAGCACAGTAGAGGTAGAGTACAGTGGAGCACAGTAGAGGTAGAGTACAGTGGAGCACAGTAGAGGTACAGTACAGTGGAGCACAGTAGAGATAGAGTACAGTGGAGTACAGTAGAGGTAGAGTACAGTGGAGCACAGTAGAGATAGAGTACAGTAGAGCAGAATAGAGGTAGAGTACAGTGGAGTACAGTAGAGGTAGAGCACAGTAGATCAGAGTAGAGGTAGAGTACAGTGGACTACAGTAGAGGTATAGCACAGTGGAGCACTGTAGAGGTATAGTACAGTGGAGTACAGTAGAGATAGAGTACAGTGGAGCACAGTAGAGGTAGAGTACAGTGGAGCACAGTAGAGGTAGAGTACAGTGGAGCACAGTAGAGGTAGAGTACAGTGGAGTACAGTAGAGGTAGAGTACAGTGGAGTACAGTAGAGGTAGAGTACAGTGGAGCACAGTAGAGGTAGAGTACAGTGGAGTACAGTGGAGCACAGTAGAGGTGGAGTACAGTAGAGTACAGTAGAGGTAGAGTACAATGGAGCACAGTAGAGGTAGAGTACAGTGGAGTACAGTGGAGTACAGTAGAGGTGGAGTACAGTAGAGTACACTAGAGGTAGAGAACAGTACAGTACAGTAGAGGTAGAGTACAGTGGAGTACAGTAGAGGTAGAGTACAGTAGAGCACAGTAGAGGTAGAATACAGTGGAGTACAGTAGAGGTAGAATACAGTGGAGTACAGTAGAGGTAGAGTACAGTACAGTGGAGTACAGTAGACGTAGAGTACAGTACAGTACAGTAGAGGTAGAGTACAGTGGAGTACAGTAGAGATAGAGTACATTGGAGCACAGTAGAGGTAGAGTACAGTGGAGCACAGTAGAGGTAGAGTACAGTGGAGTACAGTAGAGGTAGAGTACAGTGGAGTACAGTAGAGGTAGAGTACAGTGGAGTACAGTAGAGATAGAGTACAGTGGAGCACAGTAGAGGTAGAGTACAGTGGAGCACAGTAGAGGTAGAGTACAGTGGAGCACAGTAGAGGTAGAGTACAGTGGAGTACAGTAGAGGTAGAGTACAGTGGAGCACAGTAGAGGTAGAGTACAGTGGAGTATAGTAGAGGTAGAGTACTGTAGAGCACAGTAGAGATAGAGTACAGTAGAGCACAGTAGAGGTAGAGTACAGTGGAGCACAGTAGAGGAAGAGGACAGTGTAGTACAGTAGAGATAGAGTACAGTCGAACACAGTAGAGATAAGTGTAGTGGAGTATAGTAGAGGTAGAGTACAGTGGAGTACAGTAGAGATAGAGTAGAGTGGAGCACATTAGAGGTGGAGTAGAGTAGAGTACAGTAGAGGTAGAGTACAGTGGAGCACAGTAGAGGTAGAGTACAGTGGAGTACAGTGGAGCACAGTAGAGATGGAGTACAGTGGAGCACAGTAGAGGTAGAGTACAGTGGAGTACAGTGGAGTACAGTAGATGTGGAGTACAGTAGAGTACAGTAGAGGTAGAGAACAGTACAGTACAGTAGAGGTAGAGTACAGTGGAGTACAGTAGAGGTAGAGTACAGTAAAGCACAGTAGAGGTAGAATACAGTGGAGTACAGTAGAGGTAGAGTACAGTGGAGTACAGTAGAGGTAGAGTACAGTGGAGTACAGTAGAGGTAGAGTACAGTACAGTACAGTAGAGGTAGAGTATAGTGGAGTACAGTAGAGGTAGAGTACAGTAGAGCACAGTAGAGGTAGAATGCAGTGGAGTACAGTAGAGGTAGAGTACAGTGGAGTACAGTAGAGGTAGAGTACAGTGGAGTACAGTAGAGATAGAGTACAGTGGAGCACAGTAGAGGTAGAGTACAGTGGAGCACAGTAGAGGTAGAGTACAGTGGAGCACAGTAGAGGTAGAGTACAGTGGAGTACAGTAGAGGTAGAGTACAGTGGAGCACAGTAGAGGTAGAGTACAGTGGAGCACAGTAGAGGAAGAGGACAGTGTAGTACAGTAGAGATAGAGTACAGTCGAACACAGTAGAGATAAGTGTAGTGGAGTATAGTAGAGGTAGAGTACAGTGGAGTACAGTAGAGGTAGAGTACAGTGGAGCACATTAGAGGTGGAGTAGAGTAGAGTACAGTAGAGGTAGAGTACAGTGGAGTACAGTAGAAGTAGAGTACAGTGGAGCACAGTAGAGGTAGAGTAGAGTGGAGTACAGTAGAGGTAGAGTACAGTGGAGTACAGTAGAGGTAGAGTACAGTGGAGTAGAGTAGAGATAGATTAGAGTGGAGCACAGCAGAGGTAGAGTACAGTGGATCACAGTAGAAATAGAGTACAGTGGAGTACAGTTGAGCACAGTAGAGGTATAGTACAGTGGAGCACAGTAGCGATAGATTACAGTGGAGTACAGTAGAGATAGAGTATAGTGGAGTACATTAGAGGTAGAGTACAGTGGAGCACAGTAGAGGTAGAGTACAGTGGAGTATTGTTGAGGTAGACTACAGTGGAGTACGGTAGAGATGGAGTACAGTAGAGCAGAATAGAGGTAGAGTACAGTGGAGTACAGTAGAGGTAGAGCACAGTAGAGCAGAGTAGAGGTAGAGTACAGTGGACTACAGTAGAGGTATAGCACAGTGGAGCACTGTAGAGGTAGAGTACAGTGGAGTACAGTAGAGATAGAGTACAGTGGAGCACAGTAGAGGTAGAGTACAGTGGAGCACAGTAGAGGTAGAGTACAGTGGAACACAGTAGAGGTAGAGTACAGTGGAGTACAGTAGAGGTAGAGTACAGTGGAGTACAGTAGAGGTAGAGTACAGTGGAGCACAGTAGAGGTAGAGTACAGTGGAGTACAGTGGAGCACAGTAGAGGTGGAGTACAGTAGAGTACAGTAGAGGTAGAGTACAGTGGAGCACAGTAGAGGTAGAGTACAGTGGAGTACAGTGGAGCACAGTAGAGGTGAAGTACAGTAGAGTACAGTAGAGGTAGAGTACAATGGAGCACAGTAGAGGTAGAGTACAGTGGAGTACAGTGGAGTACAGTAGAGGTGGAGTACAGTAGAGTACAGTAGAGGTAGAGAACAGTACAGTACAGTAGAGGTAGAGTACAGTGGAGTACAGTAGAGGTAGAGTACAGTAGAGCACAGTAGAGGTAGAATACAGTGGAGTACAGTAGAGGTAGAATACAGTGGAGTACAGTAGAGGTAGAGTACAGTGGAGTACAGTAGAGGTAGAGTACAGTACAGTACAGTAGAGGTAGAGTACAGTGGAGTACAGTAGAGGTAGAGTACAGTAGAGCACAGTAGAGGTAGAATACAGTGGAGTACAGTAGAGGTAGAGTACAGTGGAGTACAGTAGAGGTAGAGTACAGTGGAGTACAGTAGAGATAGAGTACAGTGGAGCACAGTAGAGGTAGAGTACAGTGGAGCAGAGTAGAGGTAGAGTACAGTGGAGCACAGTAGAGGTAGAGTACAGTGGAGTACAGTAAAGGTAGAGTACAGTGGAGTACAGTAGAGGTAGAGTACAGTGGAGTACAGTAGAGGTAGAGTACAGTGGAGTACAGTAGAGGTAGAGTACAGTGGAGTACAGTAGAGATAGAGTACAGTGGAGCACAGTAGAGGTAGAGTACAGTGGAGCACAGTAGAGGTAGAGTACAGGTGAGCACAGTAGAGATAGAGTACAGTGGAGCACAGTAGAGGTAGAGTACAGTGGAGCACAGTAGAGGTAGAGTACAGTGGAGCACAGTAGAGGTAGAGTACAGTGGAGTACAGTAGAGGTAGAGTACAGTGGAGTACAGTAGAGGCAGAGTACAGTGGAGCACAGTAGAGATAGAGTACAGTGGAGCACAGTAGAGGTAGAGTACAGTGGAGCACAGTAGAGGTAGAGTACAGTGGAGCACAGTAGAGGTAGAGTACAGTGGAGTACAGCAGAGGTAGAGTACAGTGGAGTACAGTAGAGGTAGAGTACAGTGGAGCACAGTAGAGGTAGAGTACAGTGGAGTACAGTGGAGCACAGTAGAGGTGGAGTACAGTGGAGCACAGTAGAGGTAGAGTACAGTGGAGTACAGTGGAGTACAGTAGATGTGGAGTACAGTAGAGTACAGTAGAGGTAGAGAACAGTACAGTACAGTAGAGGTAGAGTACAGTGGAGTACAGTAGAGGTAGAGTACAGTAGAGAACAGTAGAGGTAGAATACAGTGGAGTACAGTAGAGGTAGAGTACAGTGGAGTACAGTAGAGGTAGAGTACAGTGGAGTACAGTAGAGGTAGAGTACAGTACAGTACAGTAGAGGTAGAGTATAGTGGAGTACAGTAGAGGTAGAGTACAATAGAGCACAGTAGAGGTAGAATGCAGTGGAGTACAGTAGAGGTAGAGTACAGTGGAGTACAGTAGAGGTAGAGTACAGTGGAGTACAGTAGAGATAGAGTACAGTGGAGCACAGTAGAGGTAGAGTAGAGTGGAGCACAGTAGAGGAAGAGTACAGTGGAGCACAGTAGAGGTAGAGTACAGTGGAGTACAGTAGAGGTAGAGTACAGTGGAGCACAGTAGAGGTAGAGTACAGTGGAGTACAGTGGAGCACAGTAGAGGTGGAGTACAGTAGAGTACAGTAGATGTAGAGTACAGTGGAGCACAGTAGAGGTAGAGTACAGTGGAGTACAGTGGAGTACAGTAGAGGTGGAGTACAGTAGAGTACAATAGAGGTAGAGAACAGTACAGTACAGTAGAGGTGGAGTACAGTGGAGCACAGTAGAGGTAGAGTAGAGTGGAGCACAGTAGAGGTAGAGTACAGTGGAGCACAGTAGAGATAGAGTACAGTGGAGCACAGTAGAGGTAGAGTACAGTGGAGCACAGTAGAGGTAGAGTACAGTGGAGCAAAGTAGAGGTAGAGTACAGTGGAGTACAGTAGAGGTAGAGTACAGTGGAGTACAGTAGAGGTAGAGTACAGTGGAGCACAGTAGAGGTAGAGTACAGTGGAGTACAGTAGAGGTAGAGTACAGTAGAGCACAGTAGAGGTAGAATACAGTGAAGTACAGTAGAGGTAGAGTACAGTGGAGTACAGTAGAGGTAGAGTACAGTGGAGTACAGTAGAGGTAGAGTACAGTGGAGCACAGTAGAGGTAGAGTACAGTGGAGTACAGTAGAGGTAGAGTACAGTGGAGCACAGTAGAGCTAGAGTACAGTGGAGTACAGTGGAGCACAGTAGAGGTGGAGTACAGTAGAGTAGAGTATAGGTTGAGTACAGTGGAGTACAGTAGAGATAGAGTAGAGTGGAGTAGAGTAGAGATAAAGTACAGTGGATTAGAGTAGAGATAGAGTACAGTGGAGTATAGTTGAGGTAGAGAACAGTGGAGCACAGTAGAGGTAGAGTACAGTGGACTATAGTTGAGGTAGACTACAGTGGAGTACAGTAGAGGTAGAGTACAGTGGAGCACAGTAGAGATAGAGTAGAGTGGAGTAGAGTAGAGATAAAGTACAGTGGATTAGAGTAGAGATAGAGTACAGTAGAGCACAGTAGAGGTAGAGTACAGTGGAGTATAGTAGAGGTAGAGTACAGTGGAGTATAGTTGAAGTAGACTACAGTGGAGCACAGTAGAGGTAGAGTACAGTGGAGTACAGTAGAGGTAGAGTACAGTGGAGCACAGTAGAGGTAGAGTACAGTGGAGCACAGTAGAGGTAGAGATAGAGCACAGTAGAGATAGAGTACAGTAGAGCACAGTAGAGGTAGAGTACAGTGGAGCACAGTAGAGGTAGAGTACAGTGGAGTATAGTTGAGGTAGACTACAGTGGAGTACAGTAGAGGTAGAGTACAATGGAGTACACTAGAGGTAGAGTACAGTGGAGCACAGTAGAGGTAGAGTACAGTGGAGTATAGTTGAGGTAGACTACAGTGGAGTACAGTAGAGGTAGAGTAGAGTGGAGCACAGTAGAGATAGAGTACAGTAGAGCAGAGTAGAGGTAGAGTACAGTGGAGTACAGTAGAGGTAGAGCACAGTGGAGCACTGTAGAGGTAGAGTACAGTGGAGTACAGTAGAGATAGAGTACAGTGGAGCACAGTAGAGATAGAGTGCAGTAGAGCACAGTAGAGGTAGAGTACAGCTGAGCAGTAGAGATAAGTGTAGTGGAGTATAGTAGAGGTAGAGTACAGTGGAGTACAGTAGAGGTAGAGTACAGTGGAGTACAGTAGAGGTAGAGTAGAGTGGAGCACATTAGAGGTGGAGTAGAGTAGAGTACAGTAGAGGTAGAGTACAGTGGAGTACAGTAGAGGTAGAGTACAGTACAGTAGAGGTAGAGTACAGTGGAGTACAGTAGAGGTAGAGTACAGTAGAGCACAGTAGAGGTAGAATGCAGTGGAGTACAGTAGAGGTAGAGTACAGTGGAGTACAGTAGAGGTAGAGTACATTGGAGTACAGTAGAGATAGAGTACAGTGGAGCACAGTAGAGTTAGAGTACAGTGGAGCACAGTAGAGGTAGAGTACAGTGGAGCACAGTAGAGGTAGAGTACAGTGGAGCACAGTAGAGGTAGAGTACAGTGGAGTATAGTAGAGGTAGAGTACTGTAGAGCACAGTAGAGATAGAGTACAGTAGAGCACAGTAGAGGTAGAGTACAGTGGAGCACAGTAGAGGAAGAGGACAGTGTAGTATAGTAGAGATAGAGTACAGTCGAACACAGTAGAGATAAGTGTAGTGGAGTATAGTAGAGGTAGAGTACAGTGGAGTACAGTAGAGGTAGAGTAGAGTGGAGCACATTAGAGGTGGAGTAGAGTAGAGTACAGTAGAGGTAGAGTACAGTGGAGTACAGTAGAAGTAGAGTACAGTGGAGCACAGTAGAGGTAGAGTAGAGTGGAGTACAGTAGAGGTAGAGTACAGTGGAGCACAGTAGAGGTAGAGTACAGTGGAGTACAGTGGAGCACAGTAGAGGTGGAGCACAGTAGAGTACAGTAGAGGTAGAGTACAGTGGAGCACAGTAGAGGTAGAGTACAGTGGAGTACAGTGGAGTACAGTAGAGGTGCAGTACAGTAGAGTACAGTAGAGGTAGAGAACAGTACAGTACAGTAGAGGTAGAGTACAGTGGAGTACAGTAGAGGTAGAGTACAGTAGAGCACAGTAGAGGTAGAATAAAGTGGAGTACAGTAGAGGTAGAGTACAGTGGAGTACAGTAGACATAGAGTACAGTGGAGTACAGTAGAGATAGAGTACAGTCGAACACAGTAGAGATAAGTGTAGTGGAGTATAGTAGAGGTAGAGTACAGTGGAGTACAGTAGAGGTAGAGTACAGTGGAGTACAGTAGAGGTAGAGTAGAGTGGAGCACATTAGAGGTGGAGTAGAGTAGAGTACAGTAGAGGTAGAGTACAGTGGAGTACAGTAGAAGTAGAGTACAGTGGAGCACAGTAGAGGTAGAGTAGAGTGGAGTACAGTAGAGGTAGAGTACAGTGGAGTACAGTAGAGGTAGAGTACAGTGGAGTAGAGTAGAGATAGAGTACAGTGGAGCACAGTAGAGGTAGAGTACAGTGGAGTATTGTTGAGGTAGACTACAGTGGAGTACAGTAGAGATAGAGTACAGTAGAGCAGAGTAGAGGTAGAGTACAGTGGAGTACAGTAGAGGTAGAGCACAGTAGAGCAGAGTAGAGGTAGAGTACAGTGGAGTACAGTAGAGGTATAGCACTGTGGAGCACTGTAGAGGTAGAGTACAGTGGAGTACAGTAGAGATAGAGTACAGTGGAGCACAGTAGAGGTAGAGTACAGTGGAGCACAGTAGAGGTAGAGTACAGTGGATCACAGTAGAGGTAGAGTACAGTGGAGTACAGTAGAGGTAGAGTACAGTGGAGTTCAGTAGAAGTAGAGTACAGTGGAGCACAGTAGAGGTAGAGTACAGTGGAGTACAGTGGAGCACAGTAGAGGTGGAGTACAGTAGAGTACAGTAGAGGCAGAGTACAGTGGAGCACAGTAGAGGTAGAGTACAGTGGAGTACAGTAGAGGTGGAGTACAGTAGAGTACAGTAGAGGTAGAGAACAGTACAGTACAGTAGAGGTAGAGTACAGTGGAGCACAGTAGAGGTAGAGTACAGTGGAGCACAGTAGAGGTAGAGATAGAGCACAGTAGAGATATAGTACAGTAGAGCACAGTAGAGGTAGAGTACAGTGGAGCACAGTAGAGGTAGAGTACAGTGGAGTATAGTTGAGGTAGACTACAGTGGAGTACAGTAGAGGTAGAGTACAATGGAGTACACTAGAGGTAGAGTACAGTGGAGCACAGTAGAGGTAGAGTACAGTGGAGTATAGTAGAGGTAGAGTACAGTGGAGTACAGTAGAGATAGAGTACAGTGGAGCACAGTAGAGGTAGAGTACAGTGGAGCACAGTAGAGGTAGAGTACAGTGGAGCACAGTAGAGGTACAGTACAGTGGAGCACAGTAGAGATAGAGTACAGTGGAGTACAGTAGAGGTAGAGTACAGTGGAGCACAGTAGAGATAGAGTACAGTAGAGCAGAATAGAGGTAGAGTACAGTGGAGTACAGTAGAGGTAGAGCACAGTAGATCAGAGTAGAGGTAGAGTACAGTGGACTACAGTAGAGGTATAGCACAGTGGAGCACTGTAGAGGTATAGTACAGTGGAGTACAGTAGAGATAGAGTACAGTGGAGCACAGTAGAGGTAGAGTACAGTGGAGCACAGTAGAGGTAGAGTACAGTGGAGCACAGTAGAGGTAGAGTACAGTGGAGTACAGTAGAGGTAGAGTACAGTGGAGTACAGTAGAGGTAGAGTACAGTGGAGCACAGTAGAGGTAGAGTACAGTGGAGTACAGTGGAGCACAGTAGAGGTGGAGTACAGTAGAGTACAGTAGAGGTAGAGTACAATGGAGCACAGTAGAGGTAGAGTACAGTGGAGTACAGTGGAGTACAGTAGAGGTGGAGTACAGTAGAGTACACTAGAGGTAGAGAACAGTACAGTACAGTAGAGGTAGAGTACAGTGGAGTACAGTAGAGGTAGAGTACAGTAGAGCACAGTAGAGGTAGAATACAGTGGAGTACAGTAGAGGTAGAATACAGTGGAGTACAGTAGAGGTAGAGTACAGTACAGTGGAGTACAGTAGAGGTAGAGTACAGTACAGTACAGTAGAGGTAGAGTACAGTGGAGTACAGTAGAGATAGAGTACATTGGAGCACAGTAGAGGTAGAGTACAGTGGAGCACAGTAGAGGTAGAGTACAGTGGAGTACAGTAGAGGTAGAGTACAGTGGAGTACAGTAGAGGTAGAGTACAGTGGAGTACAGTAGAGATAGAGTACAGTGGAGCACAGTAGAGGTAGAGTACAGTGGAGCACAGTAGAGGTAGAGTACAGTGGAGCACAGTAGAGGTAGAGTACAGTGGAGTACAGTAGAGGTAGAGTACAGTGGAGCACAGTAGAGGTAGAGTACAGTGGAGTATAGTAGAGGTAGAGTACTGTAGAGCACAGTAGAGATAGAGTACAGTAGAGCACAGTAGAGGTAGAGTACAGTGGAGCACAGTAGAGGAAGAGGACAGTGTAGTACAGTAGAGATAGAGTACAGTCGAACACAGTAGAGATAAGTGTAGTGGAGTATAGTAGAGGTAGAGTACAGTGGAGTACAGTAGAGATAGAGTAGAGTGGAGCACATTAGAGGTGGAGTAGAGTAGAGTACAGTAGAGGTAGAGTACAGTGGAGCACAGTAGAGGTAGAGTACAGTGGAGTACAGTGGAGCACAGTAGAGATGGAGTACAGTGGAGCACAGTAGAGGTAGAGTACAGTGGAGTACAGTGGAGTACAGTAGATGTGGAGTACAGTAGAGTACAGTAGAGGTAGAGAACAGTACAGTACAGTAGAGGTAGAGTACAGTGGAGTACAGTAGAGGTAGAGTACAGTAAAGCACAGTAGAGGTAGAATACAGTGGAGTACAGTAGAGGTAGAGTACAGTGGAGTACAGTAGAGGTATAGTACAGTGGAGTACAGTAGAGGTAGAGTACAGTACAGTACAGTAGAGTTAGAGTATAGTGTAGTACATTAGAGGTAGAGTACAGTAGAGCACAGTAGAGGTAGAATGCAGTGGAGTACAGTAGAGGTAGAGTACAGTGGAGTACAGTAGAGGTAGAGTACAGTGGAGTACAGTAGAGATAGAGTACAGTGGAGCACAGTAGAGGTAGAGTACAGTGGAGCACAGTAGAGGTAGAGTACAGTGGAGCACAGTAGAGGTAGAGTACAGTGGAGTACAGTAGAGGTAGAGTACAGTGGAGCACAGTAGAGGTAGAGTACAGTGGAGCACAGTAGAGGAAGAGGACAGTGTAGTACAGTAGAGATAGAGTACAGTCGAACACAGTAGAGATAAGTGTAGTGGAGTATAGTAGAGGTAGAGTACAGTGGAGTACAGTAGAGGTAGAGTACAGTGGAGCACATTAGAGGTGGAGTAGAGTAGAGTACAGTAGAGGTAGAGTACAGTGGAGTACAGTAGAAGTAGAGTACAGTGGAGCACATTAGAGGTAGAGTAGAGTGGAGTACAGTAGAGGTAGAGTACAGTGGAGTACAGTAGAGGTAGAGTACAGTGGAGTAGAGTAGAGATAGATTAGAGTGGAGCACAGCAGAGGTAGAGTACAGTGGATCACAGTAGAAATAGAGTACAGTGGAGTACAGTTGATTACAGTAGAGGTATAGTACAGTGGAGCACAGTAGCGATAGATTACAGTGGACTACAGTAGAGATAGAGTATAGTGGAGTACAGTGGAGCACAGTAGAGATGGAGTACAGTGGAGCACAGTAGAGGTAGAGTACAGTGGAGTACAGTGGAGTACAGTAGAGATAGAGTAGAGTGGAGCACATTAGAGGTGGAGTAGAGTAGAGTACAGTAGAGGTAGAGTACAGTGGAGCACAGTAGAGGTAGAGTACAGTGGAGTACAGTGGAGCACAGTAGAGATGGAGTACAGTGGAGCACAGTAGAGGTAGAGTACAGTGGAGTACAGTGGAGTACAGTAGATGTGGAGTACAGTAGAGTACAGTAGAGGTAGAGAACAGTACAGTACAGTAGAGGTAGAGTACAGTGGAGTACAGTAGAGGTAGAGTACAGTAAAGCACAGTAGAGGTAGAATACAGTGGAGTACAGTAGAGGTAGAGTACAGTGGAGTACAGTAGAGGTAGAGTACAGTACAGTACAGTAGAGGTAGAGTATAGTGGAGTACAGTAGAGGTAGAGTACAGTAGAGCACAGTAGAGGTAGAATGCAGTGGAGTACAGTAGAGGTAGAGTACAGTGGAGTACAGTAGAGGTAGAGTACAGTGGAGTACAGTAGAGATAGAGTACAGTGGAGCACAGTAGAGGTAGAGTACAGTGGAGCACAGTAGAGGTAGAGTACAGTGGAGCACAATAGAGGTAGAGTACAGTGGAGTACAGTAGAGGTAGAGTACAGTGGAGCACAGTAGAGGTAGAGTACAGTGGAGCACAGTAGAGGAAGAGGACAGTGTAGTACAGTAGAGATAGAGTACAGTCGAACACAGTAGAGATAAGTGTAGTGGAGTATAGTAGAGGTAGAGTACAGTGGAGTACAGTAGAGGTAGAGTACAGTGGAGCACATTAGAGGTGGAGTAGAGTAGAGTACAGTAGAGGTAGAGTACAGTGGAGTACAGTAGAAGTAGAGTACAGTGGAGCACAGTAGAGGTAGAGTAGAGTGGAGTACAGTAGAGGTAGAGTACAGTGGAGTACAGTAGAGGTAGAGTACAGTGGAGTAGAGTAGAGATAGATTAGAGTGGAGCACAGCAGAGGTAGAGTACAGTGGATCACAGTAGAAATAGAGTACAGTGGAGTACAGTTGAGCACAGTAGAGGTATAGTACAGTGGAGCACAGTAGCGATAGATTACAGTGGAGTACAGTAGAGATAGAGTATAGTGGAGTACATTAGAGGTAGAGTACAGTGGAGCACAGTAGAGGTAGAGTACAGTGGAGTATTGTTGAGGTAGACTACAGTGGAGTACGGTAGAGATGGAGTACAGTAGAGCAGAATAGAGGTAGAGTACAGTGGAGTACAGTAGAGGTAGAGCACAGTAGAGCAGAGTAGAGGTAGAGTACAGTGGACTACAGTAGAGGTATAGCACAGTGGAGCACTGTAGAGGTAGAGTACAGTGGAGTACAGTAGAGATAGAGTACAGTGGAGCACAGTAGAGGTAGAGTACAGTGGAGCACAGTAGAGGTAGAGTACAGTGGAACACAGTAGAGGTAGAGTACAGTGGAGTACAGTAGAGGTAGAGTACAGTGGAGTACAGTAGAGGTAGAGTACAGTGGAGCACAGTAGAGGTAGAGTACAGTGGAGTACAGTGGAGCACAGTAGAGGTGGAGTACAGTAGAGTACAGTAGAGGTAGAGTACAGTGGAGCACAGTAGAGGTAGAGTACAGTGGAGTACAGTGGAGCACAGTAGAGGTGAAGTACAGTAGAGTACAGTAGAGGTAGAGTACAATGGAGCACAGTAGAGGTAGAGTACAGTGGAGTACAGTGGAGTACAGTAGAGGTGGAGTACAGTAGAGTACAGTAGAGGTAGAGAACAGTACAGTACAGTAGAGGTAGAGTACAGTGGAGTACAGTAGAGGTAGAGTACAGTAGAGCACAGTAGAGGTAGAATACAGTGGAGTACAGTAGAGGTAGAATACAGTGGAGTACAGTAGAGGTAGAGTACAGTGGAGTACAGTAGAGGTAGAGTACAGTACAGTACAGTAGAGGTAGAGTACAGTGGAGTACAGTAGAGGTAGAGTACAGTAGAGCACAGTAGAGGTAGAATACAGTGGAGTACAGTAGAGGTAGAGTACAGTGGAGTACAGTAGAGGTAGAGTACAGTGGAGTACAGTAGAGATAGAGTACAGTGGAGCACAGTAGAGGTAGAGTACAGTGGAGCACAGTAGAGGTAGAGTACAGTGGAGGACAGTAGAGGTAGAGTACAGTGGAGTACAGTAAAGGTAGAGTACAGTGGAGTACAGTAGAGGTAGAGTACAGTGGAGTACTGTAGAGGTAGAGTACAGTGGAGTACAGTAGAGGTAGAGTACAGTGGAGTACAGTAGAGATAGAGTACAGTGGAGCACAGTAGAGGTAGAGTACAGTGGAGCACAGTAGAGGTAGAGTACAGGTGAGCACAGTAGAGATAGAGTACAGTGGAGCACAGTAGAGGTAGAGTACAGTGGAGCACAGTAGAGGTAGAGTACAGTGGAGCACAGTAGAGGTAGAGTACAGTGGAGTACAGTAGAGGTAGAGTACAGTGGAGTACAGTAGAGGCAGAGTACAGTGGAGCACAGTAGAGATAGAGTACAATGGAGCACAGTAGAGGTAGAGTACAGTGGAGCACAGTAGAGGTAGAGTACAGTGGAGCACAGTAGAGGTAGAGTACAGTGGAGTACAGCAGAGGTAGAGTACAGTGGAGTACAGTAGAGGTAGAGTACAGTGGAGCACAGTAGAGGTAGAGTACAGTGGAGTACAGTGGAGCACAGTAGAGGTGGAGTACAGTGGAGCACAGTAGAGGTAGAGTACAGTGGAGTACAGTGGAGTACAGTAGATGTGGAGTACAGTAGAGTACAGTAGAGGTAGAGAACAGTACAGTACAGTAGAGGTAGAGTACAGTGGAGTACAGTAGAGGTAGAGTACAGTAGAGAACAGTAGAGGTAGAATACAGTGAAGTACAGTAGAGGTAGAGTACAATGGAGTACAGTAGAGGTAGAGTACAGTGGAGTACAGTAGAGGTAGAGTACAGTACAGTACAGTAGAGGTAGAGTATAGTGGAGTACAGTAGAGGTAGAGTACAATAGAGCACAGTAGAGGTAGAATGCAGTGGAGTACAGTAGAGGTAGAGTACAGTGGAGTACAGTAGAGGTAGAGTACAGTGGAGTACAGTAGAGATAGAGTACAGTGGAGCACAGTAGAGGTAGAGTAGAGTGGAGCACAGTAGAGGAAGAGTACAGTGGAGCACAGTAGAGGTAGAGTACAGTGGAGTACAGTAGAGGTAGAGTACAGTGGAGCACAGTAGAGGTAGAGTACAGTGGAGTACAGTGGAGCACAGTAGAGGTGGAGTACAGTAGAGTACAGTAGATGTAGAGTACAGTGGAGCACAGTAGAGGTAGAGTACAGTGGAGTACAGTGGAGTACAGTAGAGGTGGAGTACAGTAGAGTACAATAGAGGTAGAGAACAGTACAGTACAGTAGAGGTGGAGTACAGTGGAGCACAGTAGAGGTAGAGTAGAGTGGAGCACAGTAGAGGTAGAGTACAGTGGAGCACAGTAGAGATAGAGTACAGTGGAGCACAGTAGAGGTAGAGTACAGTGGAGCACAGTAGAGGTAGAGTACAGTGGAGTACAGTAGAGGTAGAGTACAGTGGAGCACAGTAGAGGTAGAGTACAGTGGAGTACAGTAGAGGTAGAGTACAGTAGAGCACAGTAGAGGTAGAATACAGTGAAGTACAGTAGAGGTAGAGTACAGTGGAGTACAGTAGAGGTAGAGTACAGTGGAGTACAGTAGAGGTAGAGTACAGTGGAGCACAGTAGAGGTAGAGTACAGTGGAGTACAGTAGAGGTAGAATACAGTGGAGCACAGTAGAGCTAGAGTACAGTGGAGTACAGTGGAGCACAGTAGAGGTGGAGTACAGTAGAGTAGAGTATAGGTTGAGTACAGTGGAGTACAGTAGAGATAGAGTAGAGTGGAGTAGAGTAGAGATAAAGTACAGTGGATTAGAGTAGAGATAGAGTACAGTGGAGTATAGTTGAGGTAGAGAACAGTGGAGCACAGTAGAGGTAGAGTACAGTGGACTATAGTTGAGGTAGACTACAGTGGAGTACAGTAGAGGTAGAGTACAGTGGAGCACAGTAGAGATAGAGTAGAGTGGAGTAGAGTAGAGATAAAGTACAGTGGATTAGAGTAGAGATAGAGTACAGTAGAGCACAGTAGAGGTAGAGTACAGTGGAGTATAGTAGAGGTAGAGTACAGTGGAGTATAGTTGAAGTAGACTACAGTGGAGCACAGTAGAGGTAGAGTACAGTGGAGTACAGTAGAGGTAGAGTACAGTGGAGCACAGTAGAGGTAGAGTACAGTGGAGCACAGTAGAGGTAGAGATAGAGCACAGTAGAGATAGAGTACAGTAGAGCACAGTAGAGGTAGAGTACAGTGGAGCACAGTAGAGGTAGAGTACAGTGGAGTATAGTTGAGGTAGACTACAGTGGAGTACAGTAGAGGTAGAGTACAATGGAGTACACTAGAGGTAGAGTACAGTGGAGCACAGTAGAGGTAGAGTACAGTGGAGTATAGTTGAGGTAGACTACAGTGGAGTACAGTAGAGGTAGAGTAGAGTGGAGCACAGTAGAGATAGAGTACAGTAGAGCAGAGTAGAGGTAGAGTACAGTGGAGTACAGTAGAGGTAGAGCACAGTGGAGCACTGTAGAGGTAGAGTACAGTGGAGTACAGTAGAGATAGAGTACAGTGGAGCACAGTAGAGATAGAGTGCAGTAGAGCACAGTAGAGGTAGAGTACAGCTGAGCAGTAGAGATAAGTGTAGTGGAGTATAGTAGAGGTAGAGTACAGTGGAGTACAGTAGAGGTAGAGTACAGTGGAGTACAGTAGAGGTAGAGTAGAGTGGAGCACATTAGAGGTGGAGTAGAGTAGAGTACAGTAGAGGTAGAGTACAGTGGAGTACAGTAGAGGTAGAGTACAGTACAGTACAGTAGAGGTAGAGTACAGTGGAGTACAGTAGAGGTAGAGTACAGTAGAGCACAGTAGAGGTAGAATGCAGTGGAGTACAGTAGAGGTAGAGTACAGTGGAGTACAGTAGAGGTAGAGTACATTGGAGTACAGTAGAGATAGAGTACAGTGGAGCACAGTAGAGTTAGAGTACAGTGGAGCACAGTAGAGGTAGAGTACAGTGGAGCACAGTAGAGGTAGAGTACAGTGGAGCACAGTAGAGGTAGAGTACAGTGGAGTATAGTAGAGGTAGAGTACTGTAGAGCACAGTAGAGATAGAGTACAGTAGAGCACAGTAGAGGTAGAGTACAGTTGAGCACAGTAGAGGAAGAGGACAGTGTAGTACAGTAGAGATAGAGTACAGTCGAACACAGTAGAGATAAGTGTAGTGGAGTATAGTAGAGGTAGAGTACAGTGGAGTACAGTAGAGGTAGAGTAGAGTGGAGCACATTAGAGGTGGAGTAGAGTAGAGTACAGTAGAGGTAGAGTACAGTGGAGTACAGTAGAAGTAGAGTACAGTGGAGCACAGTAGAGGTAGAGTAGAGTGGAGTACAGTAGAGGTAGAGTACAGTGGAGCACAGTAGAGGTAGAGTACAGTGGAGTACAGTGGAGCACAGTAGAGGTGGAGCACAGTAGAGTACAGTAGAGGTAGAGTACAGTGGAGCACAGTAGAGGTAGAGTACAGTGGAGTACAGTGGAGTACAGTAGAGGTGCAGTACAGTAGAGTACAGTAGAGGTAGAGAACAGTACAGTACAGTAGAGGTAGAGTACAGTGGAGTACAGTAGAGGTAGAGTACAGTAGAGCACAGTAGAGGTAGAATAAAGTGGAGTACAGTAGAGGTAGAGTACAGTGGAGTACAGTAGACATAGAGTACAGTGGAGTACAGTAGAGATAGAGTACAGTCGAACACAGTAGAGATAAGTGTAGTGGAGTATAGTAGAGGTAGAGTACAGTGGAGTACAGTAGAGGTAGAGTACAGTGGAGTACAGTAGAGGTAGAGTAGAGTGGAGCACATTAGAGGTGGAGTAGAGTAGAGTACAGTAGAGGTAGAGTACAGTGGAGTACAGTAGAAGTAGAGTACAGTGGAGCACAGTAGAGGTAGAGTAGAGTGGAGTACAGTAGAGGTAGAGTACAGTGGAGTACAGTAGAGGTAGAGTACAGTGGAGTAGAGTAGAGATAGAGTACAGTGGAGCACAGTAGAGGTAGAGTACAGTGGAGTATTGTTGAGGTAGACTACAGTGGAGTACAGTAGAGATAGAGTACAGTAGAGCAGAGTAGAGGTAGAGTACAGTGGAGTACAGTAGAGGTAGAGCACAGTAGAGCAGAGTAGAGGTAGAGTACAGTGGAGTACAGTAGAGGTATAGCACAGTGGAGCACTGTAGAGGTAGAGTACAGTGGAGTACAGTAGAGATAGAGTACAGTGGAGCACAGTAGAGGTAGAGTACAGTGGAGCACAGTAGAGGTAGAGTACAGTGGATCACAGTAGAGGTAGAGTACAGTGGAGTACAGTAGAGGTAGAGTACAGTGGAGTTCAGTAGAAGTAGAGTACAGTGGAGCACAGTAGAGGTAGAGTACAGTGGAGTACAGTGGAGCACAGTAGAGGTGGAGTACAGTAGAGTACAGTAGAGGCAGAGTACAGTGGAGCACAGTAGAGGTAGAGTACAGTGGAGTACAGTAGAGGTGGAGTACAGTAGAGTACAGTAGAGGTAGAGAACAGTACAGTACAGTAGAGGTAGAGTACAGTGGAGTACAGTAGAGGTAGAGTACAGTAGAGCACAGTAGAGGTAGAATACAGTGGAGTACAGTAGAGGTAGAGTACAGTGGAGTACAGTAGAGGTAGAGTACAGTAGAGTACAGTAGAGGTAGAGTACAGTACAGTACAGTAGAGGTAGAGTACAGTGGAGTACAGTAGAGGTAGAGTACAGTAGAGCACAGTAGAGGTAGAATACAGTGGAGTACAGTAGAGGTAGAGTACAGTGGAGTACAGTAGAGGTAGAGTACAGTGGAGTACAGTAGAGATAGAGTACAGTGTAGCACAGTAGAGGTAGAGTAAAGTGGAGCACAGTAGAGGTAGAGTACAGTGGAGTATAGTTGAGGTAGACTACAGTGGAGTACAGTAGAGGTAGAGTAGAGTGGAGCACAGTAGAGATAGAGTATAGTGGAGTATTGTTGAGGTAGACTACAGTGGAGTACAGTAGAGATAGAGTACAGTAGAGCAGAATAGAGGTAGAGTACAGTGGAGTACAGTAGAGGTAGAGTACAGTACAGTACAGTAGAGGTAGAGTATAGTGGAGTACAGTAGAGGTAGAGTACAGTAGAGCACAGTAGAGGTAGAATGCAGTGGAGTACAGTAGAGGTAGAGTACAGTGGAGTACAGTAGAAGTAGAGTACAGTGGAGCACAGTAGAGGTAGAGTAGAGTGGAGTACAGTAGAGGTAGAGTACAGTGGAGTACAGTAGAGGTAGAGTACAGTGGAGTAGAGTAGAGATAGAGTAGAGTGGAGCACAGCAGAGGTAGAGTACAGTGGATCACAGTAGAGATAGAGTACAGTGGAGTACAGTTGAGCACAGTAGAGGTATAGTACAGTGGAGCACAGTAGCGATAGATTACAGTGGAGTACAGTAGAGATAGAGTACAGTGGAGTACAGTAGAGGTAGAGTACAGTGGAGCACAGTAGAGGTAGAGTATAGTGGAGTATTGTTGAGGTAGACTACAGTGGAGTACAGTAGAGATAGAGTACAGTAGAGCAGAATAGAGGTAGAGTACAGTGGAGTACAGTAGAGGTAGAGCACAGTAGAGCAGAGTAGAGGTAGAGTACAGTGGACTACAGTAGAGGTATAGCACAGTGGAGCACTGTAGAGGTAGAGTACAGTGGAGTACAGTAGAGATAGAGTACAGTGGAGCACAGTAGAGGTAGAGTACAGTGGAGCACATTAGAGGTAGAGTACAGTGGAGCACAGTAGAGGTAGAGTACAGTGGAGTACAGTAGAGGTAGAGTACAGTGGAGTACAGTAGAGGTAGAGTACAGTGGAGCACAGTAGAGGTAGAGTACAGTGGAGTACAGTGGAGCACAGTAGAGGTGGAGTACAGTAGAGTACAGTACAGTAGAGGTAGATTACAATGGAGCACAGTAGAGGTAGAGTACAGTGGAGTACAGTGGAGTACAGTAGAGGTGGAGTACAGTAGAGTACAGTAGAGGTAGAGAACAGTACAGTACAGTAGAGGTAGAGCACAGTGGAGTACAGTAGAGGTAGAGTACAGTAGAGCACAGTAGAGGTAGAATACAGTGGAGTACAGTAGAGGTAGAATACAGTGGAGTACAGTAGAGGTAGAGTACAGTGGAGTACAGTAGAGGTAGGGTACAGTGGAGTACAGTAGAGATAGAGTACAGTGGAGCACAGTAGAGGTAGAGTACAGTGGAGCACAGTAGAGGTAGAGTACAGTGGAGAACAGTAGAGGTAGAGTACAGTGGAGTACAGAAAAGGTAGAGTACAGTGGAGTACAGTAGAGGTAGAGTACAGTGGAGTACAGTAGAGGTAGAGTACAGTGGAGTACAGTAGAGGTAGAGTACAGTGGAGTACAGTAGAGATAGAGTACAGTGGAGCACAGTAGAGGTAGAGTACAGTGGAGCACAGTAGAGGTAGAGTACAGTGGAGCACAGTAGAGATAGAGTACAGTGGAGCACAGTAGAGGTAGAGTACAGTGGAGCACAGTAGAGGTAGAGTACAGTGGAGCACAGTAGAGGTAGAGTACAGTGGAGCACAGTAGAGGTAGAGTACAGTGGAGTACAGTAGAGGTAGAGTACAGTGGAGCACAGTAGAGATAGAGTACAGTGGAGCACAGTAGAGGTAGAGTACAGTGGAGCACAGTAGAGGTAGAGTACAGTGGAGCACAGTAGAGGTAGAGTACAGTGGAGTACAGCAGAGGTAGAGTACAGTGGAGTACAGTAGAGGTAGAGTACAGTGGAGCACAGTAGAGGTAGAGTACAGTGGAGTATAGTAGAGGTAGAGTACAGTGGAGTACAGTAGAGATAGAGTACAGTGGAGCACAGTAGAGGTAGAGTACAGTGGAGCACAGTAGAGGTAGAGTACAGTGGAGCACAGTAGAGGTACAGTACAGTGGAGCACAGTAGAGATAGAGTACAGTGGAGTACAGTAGAGGTAGAGTACAGTGGAGCACAGTAGAGATAGAGTACAGTAGAGCAGAATAGAGGTAGAGTACAGTGGAGTACAGTAGAGGTAGAGCACAGTAGATCAGAGTAGAGGTAGAGTACAGTGGACTACAGTAGAGGTATAGCACAGTGGAGCACTGTAGAGGTATAGTACAGTGGAGTACAGTAGAGATAGAGTACAGTGGAGCACAGTAGAGGTAGAGTACAGTGGAGCACAGTAGAGGTAGAGTACAGTGGAGCACAGTAGAGGTAGAGTACAGTGGAGTACAGTAGAGGTAGAGTACAGTGGAGTACAGTAGAGGTAGAGTACAGTGGAGCACAGTAGAGGTAGAGTACAGTGGAGTACAGTGGAGCACAGTAGAGGTGGAGTACAGTAGAGTACAGTAGAGGTAGAGTACAATGGAGCACAGTAGAGGTAGAGTACAGTGGAGTACAGTGGAGTACAGTAGAGGTGGAGTACAGTAGAGTACACTAGAGGTAGAGAACAGTACAGTACAGTAGAGGTAGAGTACAGTGGAGTACAGTAGAGGTAGAGTACAGTAGAGCACAGTAGAGGTAGAATACAGTGGAGTACAGTAGAGGTAGAATACAGTGGAGTACAGTAGAGGTAGAGTACAGTACAGTGGAGTACAGTAGAGTGTAGAGTACAGTACAGTACAGTAGAGGTAGAGTACAGTGGAGTACAGTAGAGATAGAGTACATTGGAGCACAGTAGAGGTAGAGTACAGTGGAGCACAGTAGAGGTAGAGTACAGTGGAGTACAGTAGAGGTAGAGTACAGTGGAGTACAGTAGAGGTAGAGTACAGTGGAGTACAGTAGAGATAGAGTACAGTGGAGCACAGTAGAGGTAGAGTACAGTGGAGCACAGTAGAGGTAGAGTACAGTGGAGCACAGTAGAGGTAGAGTACAGTGGAGTACAGTAGAGGTAGAGTACAGTGGAGCACAGTAGAGGTAGAGTACAGTGGAGTATAGTAGAGGTAGAGTACTGTAGAGCACAGTAGAGATAGAGTACAGTAGAGCACAGTAGAGGTAGAGTACAGTGGAGCACAGTAGAGGAAGAGGACAGTGTAGTACAGTAGAGATAGAGTACAGTCGAACACAGTAGAGATAAGTGTAGTGGAGTATAGTAGAGGTAGAGTACAGTGGAGTACAGTAGAGATAGAGTAGAGTGGAGCACATTAGAGGTGGAGTAGAGTAGAGTACAGTAGAGGTAGAGTACAGTGGAGCACAGTAGAGGTAGAGTACAGTGGAGTACAGTGGAGCACAGTAGAGATGGAGTACAGTGGAGCACAGTAGAGGTAGAGTACAGTGGAGTACAGTGGAGTACAGTAGATGTGGAGTACAGTAGAGTACAGTAGAGGTAGAGAACAGTACAGTACAGTAGAGGTAGAGTACAGTGGAGTACAGTAGAGGTAGAGTACAGTAAAGCACAGTAGAGGTAGAATACAGTGGAGTACAGTAGAGGTAGAGTACAGTGGAGTACAGTAGAGGTAGAGTACAGTGGAGTACAGTAGAGGTAGAGTACAGTACAGTACAGTAGAGGTAGAGTATAGTGGAGTACAGTAGAGGTAGAGTACAGTAGAGCACAGTAGAGGTAGAATGCAGTGGAGTACAGTAGAGGTAGAGTACAGTGGAGTACAGTAGAGGTAGAGTACAGTGGAGTACAGTAGAGATAGAGTACAGTGGAGCACAGTAGAGGTAGAGTACAGTGGAGCACAGTAGAGGTAGAGTACAGTGGAGCACAGTAGAGGTAGAGTACAGTGGAGTACAGTAGAGGTAGAGTACAGTGGAGCACAGTAGAGGTAGAGTACAGTGGAGCACAGTAGAGGAAGAGGACAGTGTAGTACAGTAGAGATAGAGTACAGTCGAACACAGTAGAGATAAGTGTAGTGGAGTATAGTAGAGGTAGAGTACACTGGAGTACAGTAGAGGTAGAGTACAGTGGAGCACATTAGAGGTGGAGTAGAGTAGAGTACAGTAGAGGTAGAGTACAGTGGAGTACAGTAGAAGTAGAGTACAGTGGAGCACAGTAGAGGTAGAGTAGAGTGGAGTACAGTAGAGGTAGAGTACAGTGGAGTACAGTAGAGGTAGAGTACAGTGGAGTAGAGTAGAGATAGATTAGAGTGGAGCACAGCAGAGGTAGAGTACAGTGGATCACAGTAGAAATAGAGTACAGTGGAGTACAGTTGAGCACAGTAGAGGTATAGTACAGTGGAGCACAGTAGCGATAGATTACAGTGGAGTACAGTAGAGATAGAGTATAGTGGAGTACATTAGAGGTAGAGTACAGTGGAGCACAGTAGAGGTAGAGTACAGTGGAGTATTGTTGAGGTAGACTACAGTGGAGTACGGTAGAGATGGAGTACAGTAGAGCAGAATAGAGGTAGAGTACAGTGGAGTACAGTAGAGGTAGAGCACAGTAGAGCAGAGTAGAGGTAGAGTACAGTGGACTACAGTAGAGGTATAGCACAGTGGAGCACTGTAGAGGTAGAGTACAGTGGAGTACAGTAGAGATAGAGTACAGTGGAGCACAGTAGAGGTAGAGTACAGTGGAACACAGTAGAGGTAGAGTACAGTGGAGTACAGTAGAGGTAGAGTACAGTGGAGTACAGTAGAGGTAGAGTACAGTGGAGCACAGTAGAGGTAGAGTACAGTGGAGTACAGTGGAGCACAGTAGAGGTGGAGTACAGTAGAGTACAGTAGAGGTAGAGTACAGTGGAGCACAGTAGAGGTAGAGTACAGTGGAGTACAGTGGAGCACAGTAGAGGTGGAGTACAGTAGAGTACAGTAGAGGTAGAGTACAATGGAGCACAGTAGAGGTAGAGTACAGTGGAGTACAGTGGAGTACAGTAGAGGTGGAGTACAGTAGAGTACAGTAGAGGTAGAGAACAGTACAGTACAGTAGAGGTAGAGTACAGTGGAGTACAGTAGAGGTAGAGTACAGTAGAGCACAGTAGAGGTAGAATACAGTGGAGTACAGTAGAGGTAGAATACAGTGGAGTACAGTAGAGGTAGAGTACAGTGGAGTACAGTAGAGGTAGAGTACAGTACAGTACAGTAGAGGTAGAATACAGTGGAGTACAGTAGAGGTAGAGTACAGTAGAGCACAGTAGAGGTAGAATACAGTGGAGTACAGTAGAGGTAGATTACAGTGGAGTACAGTAGAGGTAGAGTACAGTGGAGTACAGTAGAGATAGAGTACAGTGGAGCACAGTAGAGGTAGAGTACAGTGGAGCACAGTAGAGGTAGAGTACAGTGGAAAACACAGTAGAGGTAGAGTACAGTGGAGTACAGTAAAGGTAGAGTACAGTGGAGTACAGTAGAGGTAGAGTACAGTGGAGTACAGTAGAGGTAGAGTACAGTGGAGTACAGTAGAGGTAGAGTACAGTGGAGTACAGTAGAGATAGAGTACAGTGGAGCACAGTAGAGGTAGAGTACAGTGGAGCACAGTAGAGGTAGAGTACAGGTGAGCACAGTAGAGATAGAGTACAGTGGAGCACAGTAGAGGTAGAGTACAGTGGAGCACAGTAGAGGTAGAGTACAGTGGAGCACAGTAGAGGTAGAGTACAGTGGAGCACAGTAGAGGTAGAGTACAGTGGAGTACAGTAGAGGTAGAGTACAGTGGAGTACAGTAGAGGCAGAGTACAGTGGAGCACAGTAGAGATAGAGTACAGTGGAGCACAGTAGAGGTAGAGTACAGTGGAGCACAGTAGAGGTAGAGTACAGTGGAGCACAGTAGAGGTTGAGTACAGTGGAGTACAGCAGAGGTAGAGTACAGTGGAGTACAGTAGAGGTAGAGTACAGTGGAGCACAGTAGAGGTAGAGTACAGTGGAGTACAGTGGAGCACAGTAGAGGTGGAGTACAGTGGAGCACAGTAGAGGTAGAGTACAGTGGAGTACAGTGGAGTACAGTAGATGTGGAGTACAGTAGAGTACAGTAGAGGTAGAGAACAGTACAGTACAGTAGAGGTAGAGTACAGTGGAGTACAGTAGAGGTAGAGTACAGTAGAGAACAGTAGAGGTAGAATACAGTGGAGTACAGTAGAGGTAGAGTACAGTGGAGTACAGTAGAGGTAGAGTACAGTGGAGTACAGTAGAGGTAGAGTACAGTACAGTACAGTAGAGGTAGAGTATAGTGGAGTACAGTAGAGGTAGAGTACAATAGAGCACAGTAGAGGTAGAATGCAGTGGAGTACAGTAGAGGTAGAGTACAGTGGAGTACAGTAGAGGTAGAGTACAGTGGAGTACAGTAGAGATAGAGTACAGTGGAGCACAGTAGAGGTAGAGTAGAGTGGAGCACAGTAGAGGAAGAGTACAGTGGAGCACAGTAGAGGTAGAGTACAGTGGAGTACAGTAGAGGTAGAGTACAGTGGAGCACAGTAGAGGTAGAGTACAGTGGAGTACAGTAGAGGTAGAGTACAGTGGAGTACAGTAGAGGTAGAGTACAGTGGAGCACAGTAGAGGTAGAGTACAGTGGAGTACAGTAGAGGTAGAGTACAGTAGAGCACAGTAGAGGTAGAATACAGTGAAGTACAGTAGAGGTAGAGTACAGTGGAGTACAGTAGAGGTAGAGTACAGTGGAGTACAGTAGAGGTAGAGTACAGTGGAGTACAGTAGAGGTAGAGTACAGTACAGTACAGTAGAGGTAGAGTATAGTGGAGTACAGTAGAGGTAGAGTACAGTAGAGCACAGTAGAGGTAGAATGCAGTGGAGTACAGTAGAGGTAGAGTACAGTGGAGTACAGTAGAGGTAGAGTACAGTGGAGTACAGTAGAGATAGAGTACAGTGGAGCACAGTAGAGGTAGAGTACAGTGGAGCACAGTAGAGGTAGAGTACAGTGGAGCACAGTAGAGGTAGAGTACAGTGGAGTACAGTAGAGGTAGAGTACAGTGGAGCACAGTAGAGGTAGAGTACAGTGGAGCACAGTAGAGGAAGAGGACAGTGTAGTACAGTAGAGATAGAGTACAGTCGAACACAGTAGAGATAAGTGTAGTGGAGTATAGTAGAGGTAGAGTACAGTGGAGTACAGTAGAGGTAGAGTACAGTGGAGCACATTAGAGGTGGAGTAGAGTAGAGTACAGTAGAGGTAGAGTACAGTGGAGTACAGTAGAAGTAGAGTACAGTGGAGCACAGTAGAGGTAGAGTAGAGTGGAGTACAGTAGAGGTAGAGTACAGTGGAGTACAGTAGAGGTAGAGTACAGTGGAGTAGAGTAGAGATAGATTAGAGTGGAGCACAGCAGAGGTAGAGTACAGTGGATCACAGTAGAAATAGAGTACAGTGGAGTACAGTTGAGCACAGTAGAGGTATAGTACAGTGGAGCACAGTAGCGATAGATTACAGTGGAGTACAGTAGAGATAGAGTATAGTGGAGTACAGTGGAGCACAGTAGAGATGGAGTACAGTGGAGCACAGTAGAGGTAGAGTACAGTGGAGTACAGTGGAGTACAGTAGAGATAGAGTAGAGTGGAGCACATTAGAGGTGGAGTAGAGTAGAGTACAGTAGAGGTAGAGTACAGTGGAGCACAGTAGAGGTAGAGTACAGTGGAGTACAGTGGAGCACAGTAGAGATGGAGTACAGTGGAGCACAGTAGAGGTAGAGTACAGTGGAGTACAGTGGAGTACAGTAGATGTGGAGTACAGTAGAGTACAGTAGAGGTAGAGAACAGTACAGTACAGTAGAGGTAGAGTACAGTGGAGTACAGTAGAGGTAGAGTACAGTAAAGCACAGTAGAGGTAGAATACAGTGGAGTACAGTAGAGGTAGAGTACAGTGGAGTACAGTAGAGGTAGAGTACAGTGGAGTACAGTAGAGGTAGAGTACAGTACAGTACAGTAGAGGTAGAGTATAGTGGAGTACAGTAGAGGTAGAGTACAGTAGAGCACAGTAGAGGTAGAATGCAGTGGAGTACAGTAGAGGTAGAGTACAGTGGAGTACAGTAGAGGTAGAGTACAGTGGAGTACAGTAGAGATAGAGTACAGTGGAGCACAGTAGAGGTAGAGTACAGTGGAGCACAGTAGAGGTAGAGTACAGTGGAGCACAGTAGAGGTAGAGTACAGTGGAGTACAGTAGAGGTAGAGTACAGTGGAGCACAGTAGAGGTAGAGTACAGTGGAGCACAGTAGAGGAAGAGGACAGTGTAGTACAGTAGAGATAGAGTACAGTCGAACACAGTAGAGATAAGTGTAGTGGAGTATAGTAGAGGTAGAGTACACTGGAGTACAGTAGAGGTAGAGTACAGTGGAGCACATTAGAGGTGGAGTAGAGTAGAGTACAGTAGAGGTAGAGTACAGTGGAGTACAGTAGAAGTAGAGTACAGTGGAGCACAGTAGAGGTAGAGTAGAGTGGAGTACAGTAGAGGTAGAGTACAGTGGAGTACAGTAGAGGTAGATTACAGTGGAGTAGAGTAGAGATAGATTAGAGTGGAGCACAGCAGAGGTAGAGTACAGTGGATCACAGTAGAAATAGAGTACAGTGGAGTACAGTTGAGCACAGTAGAGGTATAGTACAGTGGAGCACAGTAGCGATAGATTACAGTGGAGTACAGTAGAGATAGAGTATAGTGGAGTACATTAGAGGTAGAGTACAGTGGAGCACAGTAGAGGTAGAGTACAGTGGAGTATTGTTGAGGTAGACTACAGTGGAGTACGGTAGAGATGGAGTACAGTAGAGCAGAATAGAGGTAGAGTACAGTGGAGTACAGTAGAGGTAGAGCACAGTAGAGCAGAGTAGAGGTAGAGTACAGTGGACTACAGTAGAGGTATAGCACAGTGGAGCACTGTAGAGGTAGAGTACAGTGGAGTACAGTAGAGATAGAGTACAGTGGAGCACAGTAGAGGTAGAGTACAGTGGAACACAGTAGAGGTAGAGTACAGTGGAGTACAGTAGAGGTAGAGTACAGTGGAGTACAGTAGAGGTAGAGTACAGTGGAGCACAGTAGAGGTAGAGTACAGTGGAGTACAGTGGAGCACAGTAGAGGTGGAGTACAGTAGAGTACAGTAGAGGTAGAGTACAGTGGAGCACAGTAGAGGTAGAGTACAGTGGAGTACAGTGGAGCACAGTAGAGGTGGAGTACAGTAGAGTACAGTAGAGGTAGAGTACAATGGAGCACAGTAGAGGTAGAGTACAGTGGAGTACAGTGGAGTACAGTAGAGGTGGAGTACAGTAGAGTACAGTAGAGGTAGAGAACAGTACAGTACAGTAGAGGTAGAGTACAGTGGAGTACAGTAGAGGTAGAGTACAGTAGAGCACAGTAGAGGTAGAATACAGTGGAGTACAGTAGAGGTAGAATACAGTGGAGTACAGTAGAGGTAGAGTACAGTGGAGTACAGTAGAGGTAGAGTACAGTACAGTACAGTAGAGGTAGAATACAGTGGAGTACAGTAGAGGTAGAGTACAGTAGAGCACAGTAGAGGTAGAATACAGTGGAGTACAGTAGAGGTAGATTACAGTGGAGTACAGTAGAGGTAGAGTACAGTGGAGTACAGTAGAGATAGAGTACAGTGGAGCACAGTAGAGGTAGAGTACAGTGGAGCACAGTAGAGGTAGAGTACAGTGGAAAACACAGTAGAGGTAGAGTACAGTGGAGTACAGTAAAGGTAGAGTACAGTGGAGTACAGTAGAGGTAGAGTACAGTACAGTACAGTAGAGGTAGAGTACAGTGGAGTACAGTAGAGGTAGAGTACAGTGGAGTACAGTAGAGATAGAGTACAGTGGAGCACAGTAGAGGTAGAGTACAGTGGAGCACAGTAGAGGTAGAGTACAGGTGAGCACAGTAGAGATAGAGTACAGTGGAGCACAGTAGAGGTAGAGTACAGTGGAGCACAGTAGAGGTAGAGTACAGTGGAGCACAGTAGAGGTAGAGTACAGTGGAGTACAGTAGAGGTAGAGTACAGTGGAGTACAGTAGAGGCAGAGTACAGTGGAGCACAGTAGAGATAGAGTACAGTGGAGCACAGTAGAGGTAGAGTACAGTGGAGCACAGTAGAGGTAGAGTACAGTGGAGCACAGTAGAGGTTGAGTACAGTGGAGTACAGCAGAGGTAGAGTACAGTGGAGTACAGTAGAGGTAGAGTACAGTGGAGCACAGTAGAGGTAGAGTACAGTGGAGTACAGTGGAGCACAGTAGAGGTGGAGTACAGTGGAGCACAGTAGAGGTAGAGTACAGTGGAGTACAGTGGAGTACAGTAGATGTGGAGTACAGTAGAGTACAGTAGAGGTAGAGAACAGTACAGTACAGTAGAGGTAGAGTACAGTGGAGTACAGTAGAGGTAGAGTACAGTAGAGAACAGTAGAGGTAGAATACAGTGGAGTACAGTAGAGGTAGAGTACAGTGGAGTACAGTAGAGGTAGAGTACAGTGGAGTACAGTAGAGGTAGAGTACAGTACAGTACAGTAGAGGTAGAGTATAGTGGAGTACAGTAGAGGTAGAGTACAATAGAGCACAGTAGAGGTAGAATGCAGTGGAGTACAGTAGAGGTAGAGTACAGTGGAGTACAGTAGAGGTAGAGTACAGTGGAGTACAGTAGAGATAGAGTACAGTGGAGCACAGTAGAGGTAGAGTAGAGTGGAGCACAGTAGAGGAAGAGTACAGTGGAGCACAGTAGAGGTAGAGTACAGTGGAGTACAGTAGAGGTAGAGTACAGTGGAGCACAGTAGAGGTAGAGTACAGTGGAGTACAGTGGAGCACAGTAGAGGTGGAGTACAGTAGAGTACAGTAGATGTAGAGTACAGTGGAGCACAGTAGAGGTAGAGTACAGTGGAGTACAGTGGAGTACAGTAGAGGTGGAGTACAGTAGAGTACAATAGAGGTAGAGAACAGTACAGTACAGTAGAGGTGGAGTACAGTGGAGCACAGTAGAGGTAGAGTAGAGTGGAGCACAGTAGAGGTAGAGTACAGTGGAGCACAGTAGAGATAGAGTACAGTGGAGCACAGTAGAGGTAGAGTACAGTGGAGCACAGTAGAGGTAGAGTACAGTGGAGCAAAGTAGAGGTAGAGTACAGTGGAGTACAGTAGAGGTAGAGTACAGTGGAGTACAGTAGAGGTAGAGTACAGTGGAGCACAGTAGAGGTAGAGTACAGTGGAGTACAGTAGAGGTAGAGTACAGTAGAGCACAGTAGAGGTAGAATACAGTGAAGTACAGTAGAGGTAGAGTACAGTGGAGTACAGTAGAGGTAGAGTACAGTGGAGTACAGTAGAGGTAGAGTACAGTGGAGCACAGTAGAGGTAGAGTACAGTGGAGTACAGTAGAGGTAGAGTACAGTGGAGCACAGTAGAGCTAGAGTACAGTGGAGTACAGTGGAGCACAGTAGAGGTGGAGTACAGTAGAGTAGAGTATAGGTTGAGTACAGTGGAGTACAGTAGAGATAGAGTAGAGTGGAGTAGAGTAGAGATAAAGTACAGTGGATTAGAGTAGAGATAGAGTACAGTGGAGTATAGTTGAGGTAGAGAACAGTGGAGCACAGTAGAGGTAGAGTACAGTGCACTATAGTTGAGGTAGACTACAGTGGAGTACAGTAGAGGTAGAGTACAGTGGAGCACAGTAGAGATAGAGTAGAGTGGAGTAGAGTAGAGATAAAGTACAGTGGATTAGAGTAGAGATAGAGTACAGTAGAGCACAGTAGAGGTAGAGTACAGTGGAGTATAGTAGAGGTAGAGTACAGTGGAGTATAGTTGAAGTAGACTACAGTGGAGCACAGTAGAGGTAGAATACAGTGGAGTACAGTAGAGGTAGAGTACAGTGGAGCACAGTAGAGGTAGAGTACAGTGGAGCACAGTAGAGGTAGAGATAGAGCACAGTAGAGATAGAGTACAGTAGAGCACAGTAGAGGTAGAGTACAGTGGAGCACAGTAGAGGTAGAGTACAGTGGAGTATAGTTGAGGTAGACTACAGTGGAGTACAGTAGAGGTAGAGTACAATGGAGTACACTAGAGGTAGAGTACAGTGGAGCACAGTAGAGGTAGAGTACAGTGGAGTATAGTTGAGGTAGACTACAGTGGAGTACAGTAGAGGTAGAGTAGAGTGGAGCACAGTAGAGATAGAGTACAGTAGAGCAGAGTAGAGGTAGAGTACAGTGGAGTACAGTAGAGGTAGAGCACAGTGGAGCACTGTAGAGGTAGAGTACAGTGGAGTACAGTAGAGATAGAGTACAGTGGAGCACAGTAGAGATAGAGTGCAGTAGAGCACAGTAGAGGTAGAGTACAGCTGAGCAGTAGAGATAAGTGTAGTGGAGTATAGTAGAGGTAGAGTACAGTGGAGTACAGTAGAGGTAGAGTACAGTGGAGTACAGTAGAGGTAGAGTAGAGTGGAGCACATTAGAGGTGGAGTAGAGTAGAGTACAGTAGAGGTAGAGTACAGTGGAGTACAGTAGAGGTAGAGTACAGTACAGTACAGTAGAGGTAGAGTACAGTGGAGTACAGTAGAGGTAGAGTACAGTAGAGCACAGTAGAGGTAGAATACAGTGGAGCACAGTAGAGGTAGAGTACAGTGGAGTACAGTAGAGGTAGAGTACAGTGGAGCACAGTAGAGGTAGAGTACAGTGGAGCACAGTAGAGGAAGAGGACAGTGTAGTACAGTAGAGATAGAGTACAGTCGAACACAGTAGAGATAAGTGTAGTGGAGTATAGTAGAGGTAGAGTACACTGGAGTACAGTAGAGGTAGAGTACAGTGGAGCACATTAGAGGTGGAGTAGAGTAGAGTACAGTAGAGGTAGAGTACAGTGGAGTACAGTAGAAGTAGAGTACAGTGGAGCACAGTAGAGGTAGAGTAGAGTGGAGTACAGTAGAGGTAGAGTACAGTGGAGTACAGTAGAGGTAGAGTACAGTGGAGTAGAGTAGAGATAGATTAGAGTGGAGCACAGCAGAGGTAGAGTACAGTGGATCACAGTAGAAATAGAGTACAGTGGAGTACAGTTGAGCACAGTAGAGGTATAGTACAGTGGAGCACAGTAGCGATAGATTACAGTGGAGTACAGTAGAGATAGAGTATAGTGGAGTACATTAGAGGTAGAGTACAGTGGAGCACAGTAGAGGTAGAGTACAGTGGAGTATTGTTGAGGTAGACTACAGTGGAGTACGGTAGAGATGGAGTACAGTAGAGCAGAATAGAGGTAGAGTACAGTGGAGTACAGTAGAGGTAGAGCACAGTAGAGCAGAGTAGAGGTAGAGTACAGTGGACTACAGTAGAGGTATAGCACAGTGGAGCACTGTAGAGGTAGAGTACAGTGGAGTACAGTAGAGATAGAGTACAGTGGAGCACAGTAGAGGTAGAGTACAGTGGAACACAGTAGAGGTAGAGTACAGTGGAGTACAGTAGAGGTAGAGTACAGTGGAGTACAGTAGAGGTAGAGTACAGTGGAGCACAGTAGAGGTAGAGTACAGTGGAGTACAGTGGAGCACAGTAGAGGTGGAGTACAGTAGAGTACAGTAGAGGTAGAGTACAGTGGAGCACAGTAGAGGTAGAGTACAGTGGAGTACAGTGGAGCACAGTAGAGGTGGAGTACAGTAGAGTACAGTAGAGGTAGAGTACAATGGAGCACAGTAGAGGTAGAGTACAGTGGAGTACAGTGGAGTACAGTAGAGGTGGAGTACAGTAGAGTACAGTAGAGGTAGAGAACAGTACAGTACAGTAGAGGTAGAGTACAGTGGAGTACAGTAGAGGTAGAGTACAGTAGAGCACAGTAGAGGTAGAATACAGTGGAGTACAGTAGAGGTAGAATACAGTGGAGTACAGTAGAGGTAGAGTACAGTGGAGTACAGTAGAGGTAGAGTACAGTACAGTACAGTAGAGGTAGAATACAGTGGAGTACAGTAGAGGTAGAGTACAGTAGAGCACAGTAGAGGTAGAATACAGTGGAGTACAGTAGAGGTAGATTACAGTGGAGTACAGTAGAGGTAGAGTACAGTGGAGTACAGTAGAGATAGAGTACAGTGGAGCACAGTAGAGGTAGAGTACAGTGGAGCACAGTAGAGGTAGAGTACAGTGGAAAACACAGTAGAGGTAGAGTACAGTGGAGTACAGTAAAGGTAGAGTACAGTGGAGTACAGTAGAGGTAGAGTACAGTGGAGTACAGTAGAGGTAGAGTACAGTGGAGTACAGTAGAGGTAGAGTACAGTGGAGTACAGTAGAGATAGAGTACAGTGGAGCACAGTAGAGGTAGAGTACAGTGGAGCACAGTAGAGGTAGAGTACAGGTGAGCACAGTAGAGATAGAGTACAGTGGAGCACAGTAGAGGTAGAGTACAGTGGAGCACAGTAGAGGTAGAGTACAGTGGAGCACAGTAGAGGTAGAGTACAGTGGAGTACAGTAGAGGTAGAGTACAGTGGAGTACAGTAGAGGCAGAGTACAGTGGAGCACAGTAGAGATAGAGTACAGTGGAGCACAGTAGAGGTAGAGTACAGTGGAGCACAGTAGAGGTAGAGTACAGTGGAGCACAGTAGAGGTAGAGTACAGTGGAGTACAGCAGAGGTAGAGTACAGTGGAGTACAGTAGAGGTAGAGTACAGTGGAGCACAGTAGAGGTAGAGTACAGTGGAGTACAGTGGAGCACAGTAGAGGTGGAGTACAGTGGAGCACAGTAGAGGTAGAGTACAGTGGAGTACAGTGGAGTACAGTAGATGTGGAGTACAGTAGAGTACAGTAGAGGTAGAGAACAGTACAGTACAGTAGAGGTAGAGTACAGTGGAGTACAGTAGAGGTAGAGTACAGTAGAGAACAGTAGAGGTAGAATACAGTGGAGTACAGTAGAGGTAGAGTACAGTGGAGTACAGTAGAGGTAGAGTACAGTGGAGTACAGTAGAGGTAGAGTACAGTACAGTACAGTAGAGGTAGAGTATAGTGGAGTACAGTAGAGGTAGAGTACAATAGAGCACAGTAGAGGTAGAATGCAGTGGAGTACAGTAGAGGTAGAGTACAGTGGAGTACAGTAGAGGTAGAGTACAGTGGAGTACAGTAGAGATAGAGTACAGTGGAGCACAGTAGAGGTAGAGTAGAGTGGAGCACAGTAGAGGAAGAGTACAGTGGAGCACAGTAGAGGTAGAGTACAGTGGAGTACAGTAGAGGTAGAGTACAGTGGAGCACAGTAGAGGTAGAGTACAGTGGAGTACAGTGGAGCACAGTAGAGGTGGAGTACAGTAGAGTACAGTAGATGTAGAGTACAGTGGAGCACAGTAGAGGTAGAGTACAGTGGAGTACAGTGGAGTACAGTAGAGGTGGAGTACAGTAGAGTACAATAGAGGTAGAGAACAGTACAGTACAGTAGAGGTGGAGTACAGTGGAGCACAGTAGAGGTAGAGTAGAGTGGAGCACAGTAGAGGTAGAGTACAGTGGAGCACAGTAGAGATAGAGTACAGTGGAGCACAGTAGAGGTAGAGTACAGTGGAGCACAGTAGAGGTAGAGTACAGTGGAGCAAAGTAGAGGTAGAGTACAGTGGAGTACAGTAGAGGTAGAGTACAGTGGAGTACAGTAGAGGTAGAGTACAGTGGAGCACAGTAGAGGTAGAGTACAGTGGAGTACAGTAGAGGTAGAGTACAGTAGAGCACAGTAGAGGTAGAATACAGTGAAGTACAGTAGAGGTAGAGTACAGTGGAGTACAGTAGAGGTAGAGTACAGTGGAGTACAGTAGAGGTAGAGTACAGTGGAGCACAGTAGAGGTAGAGTACAGTGGAGTACAGTAGAGGTAGAGTACAGTGGAGCACAGTAGAGCTAGAGTACAGTGGAGTACAGTGGAGCACAGTAGAGGTGGAGTACAGTAGAGTAGAGTATAGGTTGAGTACAGTGGAGTACAGTAGAGATAGAGTAGAGTGGAGTAGAGTAGAGATAAAGTACAGTGGATTAGAGTAGAGATAGAGTACAGTGGAGTATAGTTGAGGTAGAGAACAGTGGAGCACAGTAGAGGTAGAGTACAGTGCACTATAGTTGAGGTAGACTACAGTGGAGTACAGTAGAGGTAGAGTACAGTGGAGCACAGTAGAGATAGAGTAGAGTGGAGTAGAGTAGAGATAAAGTACAGTGGATTAGAGTAGAGATAGAGTACAGTAGAGCACAGTAGAGGTAGAGTACAGTGGAGTATAGTAGAGGTAGAGTACAGTGGAGTATAGTTGAAGTAGACTACAGTGGAGCACAGTAGAGGTAGAATACAGTGGAGTACAGTAGAGGTAGAGTACAGTGGAGCACAGTAGAGGTAGAGTACAGTGGAGCACAGTAGAGGTAGAGATAGAGCACAGTAGAGATAGAGTACAGTAGAGCACAGTAGAGGTAGAGTACAGTGGAGCACAGTAGAGGTAGAGTACAGTGGAGTATAGTTGAGGTAGACTACAGTGGAGTACAGTAGAGGTAGAGTACAATGGAGTACACTAGAGGTAGAGTACAGTGGAGCACAGTAGAGGTAGAGTACAGTGGAGTATAGTTGAGGTAGACTACAGTGGAGTACAGTAGAGGTAGAGTAGAGTGGAGCACAGTAGAGATAGAGTACAGTAGAGCAGAGTAGAGGTAGAGTACAGTGGAGTACAGTAGAGGTAGAGCACAGTGGAGCACTGTAGAGGTAGAGTACAGTGGAGTACAGTAGAGATAGAGTACAGTGGAGCACAGTAGAGATAGAGTGCAGTAGAGCACAGTAGAGGTAGAGTACAGCTGAGCAGTAGAGATAAGTGTAGTGGAGTATAGTAGAGGTAGAGTACAGTGGAGTACAGTAGAGGTAGAGTACAGTGGAGTACAGTAGAGGTAGAGTAGAGTGGAGCACATTAGAGGTGGAGTAGAGTAGAGTACAGTAGAGGTAGAGTACAGTGGAGTACAGTAGAGGTAGAGTACAGTACAGTACAGTAGAGGTAGAGTACAGTGGAGTACAGTAGAGGTAGAGTACAGTAGAGCACAGTAGAGGTAGAATACAGTGGAGTACAGTAGAGGTAGAGTACAGTGGAGTACAGTAGAGGTAGAGTACATTGGAGTACAGTAGAGATAGAGTACAGTGGAGCACAGTAGAGTTAGAGTACAGTGGAGCACAGTAGAGGTAGAGTACAGTGGAGCACAGTAGAGGTAGAGTACAGTGGAGCACAGTAGAGGTAGAGTACAGTGGAGTATAGTAGAGGTAGAGTACTGTAGAGCACAGTAGAGATAGAGTACAGTAGAGCACAGTAGAGGTAGAGTACAGTGGAGCACAGTAGAGGAAGAGGACAGTGTAGTACAGTAGAGATAGAGTACAGTCGAACACAGTAGAGATAAGTGTAGTGGAGTATAGTAGAGGTAGAGTACAGTGGAGTACAGTAGAGGTAGAGTAGAGCGGAGCACATTAGAGGTGGAGTAGAGTAGAGTACAGTAGAGGTAGAGTACAGTGGAGTACAGTAGAAGTAGAGTACAGTGGAGCACAGTAGAGGTAGAGTAGAGTGGAGCACAGTAGAGGTAGAGTACAGTGGAGCACAGTAGAGGTAGAGTACAGTGGAGTACAGTGGAGCACAGTAGAGGTGGAGCACAGTAGAGTACAGTAGAGGTAGAGTACAGTGGAGCACAGTAGAGGTAGAGTACAGTGGAGTACAGTGGAGTACAGTAGAGGTGCAGTACAGTAGAGTACAGTAGAGGTAGAGAACAGTACAGTACAGTAGAGGTAGAGTACAGTGGAGTACAGTAGAGGTAGAGTACAGTAGAGCACAGTAGAGGTAGAATAAAGTGGAGTACAGTAGAGGTAGAGTACAGTGGAGTACAGTAGACATAGAGTACAGTGGAGTACAGTAGAGATAGAGTACAGTCGAACACAGTAGAGATAAGTGTAGTGGAGTATAGTAGAGGTAGAGTACAGTGGAGTACAGTAGAGGTAGAGTACAGTGGAGTACAGTAGAGGTAGAGTAGAGTGGAGCACATTAGAGGTGGAGTAGAGTAGAGTACAGTAGAGGTAGAGTACAGTGGAGTACAGTAGAAGTAGAGTACAGTGGAGCACAGTAGAGGTAGAGTAGAGTGGAGTACAGTAGAGGTAGAGTACAGTGGAGTACAGTAGAGGTAGAGTACAGTGGAGTAGAGTAGAGATAGAGTACAGTGGAGCACAGTAGAGGTAGAGTACAGTGGAGTATTGTTGAGGTAGACTACAGTGGAGTACAGTAGAGATAGAGTACAGTAGAGCAGAGTAGAGGTAGAGTACAGTGGAGTACAGTAGAGGTAGAGCACAGTAGAGCAGAGTAGAGGTAGAGTACAGTGGAGTACAGTAGAGGTATAGCACAGTGGAGCACTGTAGAGGTAGAGTACAGTGGAGTACAGTAGAGATAGAGTACAGTGGAGCACAGTAGAGGTAGAGTACAGTGGAGCACAGTAGAGGTAGAGTACAGTGGATCACAGTAGAGGTAGAGTACAGTGGAGTACAGTAGAGGTAGAGTACAGTGGAGTTCAGTAGAAGTAGAGTACAGTGGAGCACAGTAGAGGTAGAGTACAGTGGAGTACAGTGGAGCACAGTAGAGGTGGAGTACAGTAGAGTACAGTAGAGGCAGAGTACAGTGGAGCACAGTAGAGGTAGAGTACAGTGGAGTACAGTAGAGGTGGAGTACAGTAGAGTACAGTAGAGGTAGAGAACAGTACAGTACAGTAGAGGTAGAGTACAGTGGAGTACAGTAGAGGTAGAGTACAGTAGAGCACAGTAGAGGTAGAATACAGTGGAGTACAGTAGAGGTAGAGTACAGTGGAGTACAGTAGAGGTAGAGTACAGTAGAGTACAGTAGAGGTAGAGTACAGTACAGTACAGTAGAGGTAGAGTACGGTGGAGTACAGTAGAGGTAGAGTACAGTAGAGCACAGTAGAGGTAGAATACAGTGGAGTACAGTAGAGGTAGAGTACAGTGGAGTACAGTAGAGGTAGAGTACAGTGGAGTACAGTAGAGATAGAGTACAGTGTAGCACAGTAGAGGTAGAGTAAAGTGGAGCACAGTAGAGGTAGAGTACAGTGGAGTATAGTTGAGGTAGACTACAGTGGAGTACAGTAGAGGTAGAGTAGAGTGGAGCACAGTAGAGATAGAGTATAGTGGAGTATTGTTGAGGTAGACTACAGTGGAGTACAGTAGAGATAGAGTACAGTAGAGCAGAATAGAGGTAGAGTACAGTGGAGTACAGTAGAGGTAGAGTACAGTACAGTACAGTAGAGGTAGAGTATAGTGGAGTACAGTAGAGGTAGAGTACAGTAGAGCACAGTAGAGGTAGAATGCAGTGGAGTACAGTAGAGGTAGAGTACAGTGGAGTACAGTAGAAGTAGAGTACAGTGGAGCACAGTAGAGGTAGAGTAGAGTGGAGTACAGTAGAGGAAGAGTACAGTGGAGTACAGTAGAGGTAGAGTACAGTGGAGTAGAGTAGAGATAGAGTAGAGTGGAGCACAGCAGAGGTAGAGTACAGTGGATCACAGTAGAGATAGAGTACAGTGGAGTACAGTTGAGGTAGAGTACAGTGGAGCACAGTAGAGGTAGAGTATAGTGGAGTATTGTTGAGGTAGACTACAGTGGAGTACAGTAGAGATAGAGTACAGTAGAGCAGAATAGAGGTAGAGTACAGTGGAGTACAGTAGAGGTAGAGCACAGTAGAGCAGAGTAGAGGTAGAGTACAGTGGACTACAGTAGAGGTATAGCACAGTGGAGCACTGTAGAGGTAGAGTACAGTGGAGTACAGTAGAGATAGAGTACAGTGGAGCACAGTAGAGGTAGAGTACAGTGGAGCACATTAGAGGTAGAGTACAGTGGAGCACAGTAGAGGTAGAGTACAGTGGAGTACAGTAGAGGTAGAGTACAGTGGAGTACAGTAGAGGTAGAGTACAGTGGAGCAGAGTAGAGGTAGAGTACAGTGGAGTACAGTGGAGCACAGTAGAGGTGGAGTACAGTAGAGTACAGTACAGTAGAGGTAGATTACAATGGAGCACAGTAGAGGTAGAGTACAGTGGAGTACAGTGGATTACAGTAGAGGTGGAGTACAGTAGAGTACAGTAGAGGTAGAGAACAGTACAGTACAGTAGAGGTAGAGTACAGTGGAGTACAGTAGAGGTAGAGTACAGTAGAGCACAGTAGAGGTAGAATACAGTGGAGTACAGTAGAGGTAGAATACAGTGGAGTACAGTAGAGGTAGAGTACAGTGGAGTACAGTAGAGGTAGAGTACAGTGGAGTACAGTAGAGATAGAGTACAGTGGAGCACAGTAGAGGTAGAGTACAGTGGAGCACAGTAGAGGTAGAGTACAGTGGAGAACAGTAGAGGTAGAGTACAGTGGAGTACAGTAAAGGTAGAGTACAGTGGAGTACAGTAGAGGTAGAGTACAGTGGAGTACAGTAGAGGTAGAGTACAGTGGAGTACAGTAGAGGTAGAGTACAGTGGAGTACAGTAGAGATAGAGTACAGTGGAGCACAGTAGAGGTAGAGTACAGTGGAGCACAGTAGAGGTAGAGTACAGTGGAGCACAGTAGAGATAGAGTACAGTGGAGCACAGTAGAGGTAGAGTACAGTGGAGCACAGTAGAGGTAGAGTACAGTGGAGCACAGTAGAGGTAGAGTACAGTGGAGTACAGTAGAGGTAGAGTACAGTGGAGTACAGTAGAGGTAGAGTACAGTGGAGCACAGTAGAGATAGAGTACAGTGGAGCACAGTAGAGGTAGAGTACAGTGGAGCACAGTAGAGGTAGAGTACAGTGGAGCACAGTAGAGGTAGAGTACAGTGGAGTACATCAGAGGTAGAGTACAGTGGAGTACAGTAGAGGTAGAGTACAGTGGAGCACAGTAGAGGTAGAGTACAGTGGAGTACAGTGGAGCACAGTAGAGATGGAGTACAGTGGAGCACAGTAGAGGTAGAGTACAGTGGAGTACAGTGGAGTACAGTAGATGTGGAGTACAGTAGAGTACAGTAGAGGTAGAGAACAGTACAGTACAGTAGAGGTAGAGTACAGTGGAGTACAGTAGAGGTAGAGTACAGTAGAGCACAGTAGAGGTAGAATACAGTGGAGTACAGTAGAGGTAGAGTACAGTAGAGCACAGTAGAGGTAGAATGCAGTGGAGTACAGTAGAGGTAGAGTACAGTGGAGTACAGTAGAGGTAGAGTACAGTGGAGTACAGTAGAGATAGAGTACAGTGGAGCACAGTAGAGGTAGAGTACAGTGGAGCACAGTAGAGGTAGAGTACAGTGGAGCACAGTAGAGGTAGAGTACAGTGGAGTACAGTAGAGGTAGAGTACAGTGGAGCACAGTAGAGGTAGAGCACAGTGGAGTATAGTAGAGGTAGAGTACTGTAGAGCACAGTAGAGATAGAGTACAGTAGAGCACAGTAGAGGTAGAGTACAGTGGAGCACAGTAGAGGAAGAGGACAGTGTAGTACAGTAGAGATAGAGTACAGTCGAACACAGTAGAGATAAATGTAGTGGAGTATAGTAGAGGTAGAGTACAGTGGAGTACAGTAGAGGTAGAGTACAGTGGAGCACATTAGAGGTGGAGTAGAGTAGAGTACAGTAGAGGTAGAATACAGTGGAGTACAGTAGAAGTAGAGTACAGTGGAGCACAGTAGAGGTAGAGTAGAGTGGAGTACAGTAGAGGTAGAGTACAGTGGAGTACAGTAGAGGTAGAGTACAGTGGAGTAGAGTAGAGATAGATTAGAGTGGAGCACAGCAGAGGTAGAGTACAGTGGATCACAGTAGAGATAGAGTACAGTGGAGTACAGTTGAGCACAGTAGAGGTATAGTACAGTGGAGTACAGTAGAGGTAGAGCACAGTAGAGCAGAGTAGAGGTAGAGTACAGTGGAGTACAGTAGAGGTATAGCACAGTGGAGCACTGTAGAGGTAGAGTACAGTGGAGTACAGTAGAGATAGAGTACAGTGGAGCACAGTAGAGGTAGAGTACAGTGGAGCACAGTAGAGGTAGAGTATAGTGGAGTATTGTTGAGGTAGACTACAGTGGAGTACAGTAGAGATAGAGTACAGTAGAGCAGAATAGAGGTAGAGTACAGTGGAGTACAGTAGAGGTAGAGCACAGTAGAGCAGAGTAGAGGTAGAGTACAGTGGACTACAGTAGAGGTATAGCACAGTGGAGCACTGTAGAGGTAGAGTACAGTGGAGTACAGTAGAGATAGAGTACAGTGGAGCACAGTAGAGGTAGAGTACAGTGGAGCACAGTAGAGGTAGAGTACAGTGGAGCACAGTAGAGGTAGAGTACAGTGGAGTACAGTAGAGGTAGAGTACAGTGGAGTACAGTAGAGGTAGAGTACAGTGGAGCACAGTAGAGGTAGAGTAAAGTGGAGTACAGTGGAGCACAGTAGAGGTGGAGTACAGTAGAGTACAGTAGAGGTAGAGTACAATGGAGCACAGTAGAGGTAGAGTACAGTGGAGTACAGTGGAGTACAGTAGAGGTGGAGTACAGTAGAGTACAGTAGAGGTAGAGAACAGTACAGTACAGTAGAGGTAGAGTACAGTGGAGTACAGTAGAGGTAGAGTACAGTAGAGCACAGTAGAGGTAGAATACAGTGGAGTACAGTAGAGGTAGAATACAGTGGAGTACAGTAGAGGTAGAGTACAGTGGAGTACAGTAGAGGTAGAGTACAGTACAGTACAGTAGAGGTAGAGTACAGTGGAGTACAGTAGAGGTAGAGTACAGTAGAGCACAGTAGAGGTAGAATACAGTGGAGTACAGTAGAGGTAGAGTACAGTGGAGTACAGTAGAGGTAGAGTACAGTGGAGTACAGTAGAGATAGAGTACAGTGGAGCACAGTAGAGGTAGAGTACAGTGGAGCACAGTAGAGGTAGAGTACAGTGGAGCACAGTAGAGGTAGAGTACAGTGGAGTACAGTAAAGGTAGAGTACAGTGGAGTACAGTAGAGGTAGAGTACAGTGGAGTACAGTAGAGGTAGAGTACAGTGAAGTACAGTAGAGGTAGAGTACAGTGGAGTACAGTAGAGATAGAGTACAGTGGAGCACAGTAGAGGTAGAGTACAGTGGAGCACAGTAGAGGTAGAGTACAGTGGAGCACAGTAGAGATATTGTACAGTGGAGCACAGTAGAGGTAGAGTACAGTGGAGCACAGTAGAGGTAGAGTACAGTGGAGCACAGTAGAGGTAGAGTACAGTGGAGTACAGTAGATGTAGAGTACAGTGGAGTACAGTAGAGGTAGAGTACAGTGGAGCACAGTAGAGATAGAGTACAGTGGAGCACAGTAGAGGTAGAGTACAGTGGAGCACAGTAGAGGTAGAGTACAGTGGAGCACAGTAGAGGTAGAGTACAGTGGAGTACAGCAGAGGTAGAGTACAGTGGAGTACAGTAGAGGTAGAGTACAGTGGAGCACAGTAGAGGTAGAGTACAGTGGAGTACAGTGGAGCACAGTAGAGATGGAGTACAGTGGAGCACAGTAGAGGTAGAGTACAGTGGAGTACAGTGGAGTACAGTAGATGTGGAGTACAGTAGAGTACAGTAGAGGTAGAGAACAGTACAGTACAGTAGAGGTAGAGTACAGTGGAGTACAGTAGAGGTAGAGTACAGTAGAGCACAGTACAGTGGAGTACAGTAGAGGTAGAGTACAGTAGAGCACAGTAGAGGTAGAATACAGTGGAGTACAGTAGAGGTAGAGTACAGTGGAGTACAGTAGAGGTAGAGGACAGTGGAGTACAGTAGAGGTAGAGTACAGTACAGTACAGTAGAGGTAGAGTATAGTGGAGTACAGTAGAGGTAGAGTACAGTAGAGCACAGTAGAGGTAGAATGCAGTGGAGTACAGTAGAGGTAGAGTACAGTGGAGTACAGTAGAGGTAGAGTACAGTGGAGTACAGTAGAGATAGAGTACAGTGGAGCACAGTAGAGGTAGAGTACAGTGGAGCACAGTAGAGGTAGAGTACAGTGGAGCACAGTAGAGGTAGAGTACAGTGGAGTACAGTAGAGGTAGAGTACAGTGGAGCACAGTAGAGGTAGAGTACAGTGGAGTATAGTAGAGGTAGAGTACTGTAGAGCACAGTAGAGATAGAGTACAGTAGAGCACAGTAGAGGTAGAGTACAGTGGAGCACAGTAGAGGTAGAGGACAGTGTAGTACAGTAGAGATAGAGTACAGTCGAACACAGTAGAGATAAGTGTAGTGGAGTATAGTAGAGGTAGAGTACAGTGGAGTACAGTAGAGGTAGAGTACAGTGGAGCACATTAGAGGTGGAGTAGAGTAGAGTACAGTAGAGGTAGAGTACAGTGGAGTACAGTAGAAGTAGAGTACAGTGGAGCACAGTAGAGGTAGATTAGAGTGGAGCACAGCAGAGGTAGAGTACAGTGGATCACAGTAGAGATAGAGTACAGTGGAGTACAGTTGAGCACAGTAGAGGTATAGTACAGTGGAGCACAGTAGCGATAGATTACAGTGGAGTACAGTAGAGATAGAGTACAGTGGAGTACAGTAGAGGTAGAGTACAGTGGAGCACAGTAGAGGTAGAGTACAGTGGAGTATTGTTGAGGTAGACTACAGTGGAGTACGGTAGAGATAGAGTACAGTAGAGCAGAATAGAGGTAGTAAAGGTAGAGTACAGTACAGTACAGTAGAGGTAGAGTACAGTGGAGTACAGTAGAGGTAGAGTACAGTAGAGCACAGTAGAGGTAGAATACAGTGGAGTACAGTAGAGGTAGAGTACAGTGGAGTACAGTAGAGGTAGAGTACAGTGGAGTACAGTAGAGGTAGAGTACAGTGGAGCACAGTAGAGGTAGAGTACAGTGGAGTACAGTGGAGCACAGTAGAGGTGGAGTACAGTAGAGTACAGTAGAGGTAGAGTACAATGGAGCACAGTAGAGGTAGAGTACAGTGGAGTACAGTGGAGTACAGTAGAGGTGGAGTACAGTAGAGTACAGTAGAGGTAGAGAACAGTACAGTACAGTAGAGGTAGAGTACAGTGGAGTACAGTAGAGGTAGAGTACAGTAGAGCACAGTAGAGGTAGAATACAGTGGAGTACAGTAGAGGTAGAATACAGTGGAGTACAGTAGAGGTAGAGTACAGTGGAGTACAGTAGAGGTAGAGTACAGTACAGTACAGTAGAGGTAGAGTACAGTGGAGTACAGTAGAGGTAGAGTACAGTAGAGCACAGTAGAGGTAGAATACAGTGGAGTACAGTAGAGGTAGAGTACAGTGGAGTACAGTAGAGGTAGAGTACAGTGGAGTACAGTAGAGATAGAGTACAGTGGAGCACAGTAGAGGTAGAGTACAGTGGAGCACAGTAGAGGTAGAGTACAGTGGAGCACAGTAGAGGTAGAGTACAGTGGAGTACAGTAAAGGTAGAGTAAGGTGGAGTACAGTAGAGGTAGAGTACAGTGGAGTACAGTAGAGGTAGAGTACAGTGGAGTACAGTAGAGATAGAGTACAGTGGAGCACAGTAGAGGTAGAGTACAGTGGAGCACAGTAGAGGTAGAGTACAGTGGAGCACAGTAGAGGTAGAGTACAGTGGAGTACAGTAGAGGTAGAGTACAGTGGAGCACAGTAGAGGTAGAGTACAGTGGAGTATAGTAGAGGTAGAGTACTGTAGAGCACAGTAGAGATAGAGTACAGTAGAGCACAGTAGAGGTAGAGTACAGTGGAGCACAGTAGAGGTAGAGGACAGTGTAGTACAGTAGAGATAGAGTACAGTCGAACACAGTAGAGATAAGTGTAGTGGAGTATAGTAGAGGTAGAGTACAGTGGAGTACAGTAGAGGTAGAGTACAGTGGAGCACATTAGAGGTGGAGTAGAGTAGAGTACAGTAGAGGTAGAGTACAGTGGAGTACAGTAGAAGTAGAGTACAGTGGAGCACAGTAGAGGTAGATTAGAGTGGAGCACAGCAGAGGTAGAGTACAGTGGATCACAGTAGAGATAGAGTACAGTGGAGTACAGTTGAGCACAGTAGAGGTATAGTACAGTGGAGCACAGTAGCGATAGATTACAGTGGAGTACAGTAGAGATAGAGTACAGTGGAGTACAGTAGAGGTAGAGTACAGTGGAGCACAGTAGAGGTAGAGTACAGTGGAGTATTGTTGAGGTAGACTACAGTGGAGTACGGTAGAGATAGAGTACAGTAGAGCAGAATAGAGGTAGTAAAGGTAGAGTACAGTACAGTACAGTAGAGGTAGAGTACAGTGGAGTACAGTAGAGGTAGAGTACAGTAGAGCACAGTAGAGGTAGAATACAGTGGAGTACAGTAGAGGTAGAGTACAGTGGAGTACAGTAGAGGTAGAGTACAGTGGAGTACAGTAGAGGTAGAGTACAGTGGAGCACAGTAGAGGTAGAGTACAGTGGAGTACAGTGGAGCACAGTAGAGGTGGAGTACAGTAGAGTACAGTAGAGGTAGAGTACAATGGAGCACAGTAGAGGTAGAGTACAGTGGAGTACAGTGGAGTACAGTAGAGGTGGAGTACAGTAGAGTACAGTAGAGGTAGAGAACAGTACAGTACAGTAGAGGTAGAGTACAGTGGAGTACAGTAGAGGTAGAGTACAGTAGAGCACAGTAGAGGTAGAATACAGTGGAGTACAGTAGAGGTAGAATACAGTGGAGTACAGTAGAGGTAGAGTACAGTGGAGTACAGTAGAGGTAGAGTACAGTACAGTACAGTAGAGGTAGAGTACAGTGGAGTACAGTAGAGGTAGAGTACAGTAGAGCACAGTAGAGGTAGAATACAGTGGAGTACAGTAGAGGTAGAGTACAGTGGAGTACAGTAGAGGTAGAGTACAGTGGAGTACAGTAGAGATAGAGTACAGTGGAGCACAGTAGAGGTAGAGTACAGTGGAGCACAGTAGAGGTAGAGTACAGTGGAGCACAGTAGAGGTAGAGTACAGTGGAGTACAGTAAAGGTAGAGTAAGGTGGAGTACAGTAGAGGTAGAGTACAGTGGAGTACAGTAGAGGTAGAGTACAGTGGAGTACAGTAGAGGTAGAGTACAGTGGAGTACAGTAGAGATAGAGTACAGTGGAGCACAGTAGAGGTAGAGTACAGTGGAGCACAGTAGAGGTAGAGTACAGTGGAGCACAGTAGAGATAGAGTACAGTGGAGCACAGTAGAGGTAGAGTACAGTGGAGCACAGTAGAGGTAGAGTACAGTGGAGTACAGTAGAGGTAGAGTACAGTAGAGCACAGTAGAGGTAGAATACAGTGGAGTACAGTAGAGGTAGAGTACAGTGGAGTACAGTAGAGGTAGAGTACAGTGGAGCACAGTAGAGGTAGAGTACAGTGGAGCACAGTAGAGGTAGAGTACAGTGGAGTACAGCAGAGGTAGAGTACAGTGGAGTACAGTAGAGGTAGAGTACAGTGGAGCACAGTAGAGGTAGAGTACAGTGGAGTACAGTGGAGCACAGTAGAGATGGAGTACAGTGGAGCACAGTAGAGGTAGAGTACAGTGGAGTACAGTGGAGTACAGTAGATGTGGAGTACAGTAGAGTACAGTAGAGGTAGAGAACAGTACAGTACAGTAGAGGTAGAGTACAGTGGAGTACAGTAGAGGTAGAGTACAGTAGAGCACAGTAGAGGTAGAATACAGTGGAGTACAGTAGAGGTAGAGTACAGTGGAGTACAGTAGAGGTAGAGTACAGTGGAGTACAGTAGAGGTAGAGTACAGTACAGTACAGTAGAGGTAGAGTATAGTGGAGTACAGTAGAGGTAGAGTACAGTAGAGCACAGTAGAGGTAGAATGCAGTGGAGTACAGTAGAGGTAGAGTACAGTGGAGTACAGTAGAGGTAGAGTACAGTGGAGTACAGTAGAGATAGAGTACAGTGGAGCACAGTAGAGGTAGAGTACAGTGGAGCACAGTAGAGGTAGAGTACAGTGGAGCACAGTAGAGGTAGAGTACAGTGGAGTACAGTAGAGGTAGAGTACAGTGGAGCACAGTAGAGGTAGAGTACAGTGGAGTATAGTAGAGGTAGAGTACTGTAGAGCACAGTAGAGATAGAGTACAGTAGAGCACAGTAGAGGTAGAGTACAGTGGAGCACAGTAGAGGTAGAGGACAGTGTAGTACAGTAGAGATAGAGTACAGTCGAACACAGTAGAGATAAGTGTAGTGGAGTATAGTAGAGGTAGAGTACAGTGGAGTACAGTAGAGGTAGAGTACAGTGGAGCACATTAGAGGTGGAGTAGAGTAGAGTACAGTAGAGGTAGAGTACAGTGTAGTACAGTAGAAGTAGAGTACAGTGGAGCACAGTAGAGGTAGATTAGAGTGGAGCACAGCAGAGGTAGAGTACAGTGGATCACAGTAGAGATAGAGTACAGTGGAGTACAGTTGAGCACAGTAGAGGTATAGTACAGTGGAGCACAGTAGCGATAGATTACAGTGGAGTACAGTAGAGATAGAGTACAGTGGAGTACAGTAGAGGTAGAGTACAGTGGAGCACAGTAGAGGTAGAGTACAGTGGAGTATTGTTGAGGTAGACTACAGTGGAGTACGGTAGAGATAGAGTACAGTAGAGCAGAATAGAGGTAGTAAAGGTAGAGTACAGTACAGTACAGTAGAGGTAGAGAACAGTGGAGTACAGTAGAGGTAGAGTACAGTAGAGCACAGTAGAGGTAGAATACAGTGGAGTACAGTAGAGGTAGAGTACAGTGGAGTACAGTAGAGGTAGAGTACAGTGGAGTACAGTAGAGGTAGAGTACACTACAGTACAGTAGAGGTAGAGTATAGTGGAGTACAGTAGAGGTAGAGTACAGTAGAGCACAGTAGAGGTAGAATGCAGTGGAGTACAGTAGAGGTAGAGTACAGTGGAGTACAGTAGAGGTAGAGTACAGTGGAGTACAGTAGAGATAGAGTACAGTGGAGCACAGTAGAGGTAGAGTAGAGTGGAGCACAGTAGAGGTAGAGTACAGTGGAGCACAGTAGAGGTAGAGTACAGTGGAGTACAGTAGAGGTAGAGTACAGTGGAGTACAGTAGAGGTAGAGTACAGTGGAGTACAGTAGAGGTAGAGTACAGTGGAGCACAGTAGAGATAGAGTACAGTGGAGCACAGTAGAGGTAGAGTAGAGTGGAGTACAGTGGAGCACAGTAGAGGTGGAGTACAGTAGAGTAGAGTATAGGTTGAGTACAGTGGAGTACAGTAGAGATAGAGTAGAGTGGAGTAGAGTAGAGATAAAGTACAGTGGATTAGAGTAGAGATAGAGTACAGTGGAGTATAGTTGAGGTAGAGTACAGTGGAGCACAGTAGAGGTAGAGTACAGTGGAGTATAGTTGAGGTAGACTACAGTGGAGTACAGTAGAGGTAGAGTACAGTGGAGCACAGTAGAGATAGTGTACAGTAGGGCAGAGTAGAGGTAGAGTACAGTGGAGTACAGTAGAGGTAGAGTAGAGTGGAGCACATTAGAGGTGGAGTAGAGTAGAGTACAGTAGAGGTAGAGTACAGTGGAGTACAGTAGAAGTAGAGTACAGTGGAGCACAGTAGAGGTAGAGTAGAGTGGAGTACAGTAGAGGTAGAGTACAGTGGAGTACAGTAGAGGTAGAGTACAGTGGAGCACAGTAGAGGTAGAGTACAGTGGAGCACAGTAGAGGTAGAGTACAGTGGAGTACAGTAGAGGTAGAGTACACTGGAGTACAGTAGAGGTAGAGTACAGTGGAGCACAGTAGAGGTAGAGTACAGTGGAGTACAGTAGAGGTAGAGTACAGTGGAGTACAGTAGAGGTAGAGTACAGTGGAGCACAGTAGAGGTAGAGTACAGTGGAGTATAGTAGAGGTAGAGTACTGTAGAGCACAGTAGAGAGAGAGTACAGTAGAGCAGAGTAGAGGTAGAGTACAGTGGAGCACAGTAGAGGAAGAGGACAGTGTAGTACAGTAGAGATAGAGTACAGTCGAACACAGTAGAGATAAGTGTAGTGGAGTATAGTAGAGGTAGAGTACAGTGGAGTACAGTAGAGGTAGAGTAGAGTGGAGCACATTAGAGGTGGAGTAGAGTAGAGTACAGTAGAGGTAGAGTACAGTGGAGTACAGTAGAAGTAGAGTACAGTGGAGCACAGTAGAGGTAGAGTAGAGTGGAGTACAGTAGAGGTAGAGTACAGTGGAGTACAGTAGAGGTAGAGTACAGTGGAGTAGAGTAGAGATAGAGTAGAGTGGAGCACAGCAGAGGTAGAGTACAGTGGATCACAGTAGAGATAGAGTACAGTGGAGTACAGTTGAGCACAGTAGAGGTATAGTACAGTGGAGCACAGTAGCGATAGATTACAGTGGAGTACAGTAGAGATAGAGTACAGTGGAGTACAGTAGAGGTAGAGTACAGTGGAGCACAGTAGAGGTAGAGTATAGTGGAGTATTGTTGAGGTAGACTACAGTGGAGTACAGTAGAGATAGAGTACAGTAGAGCAGAATAGAGGTAGAGTACAGTGGAGTACAGTAGAGGTAGAGCACAGTAGAGCAGAGTAGAGGTAGAGTACAGTGGACTACAGTAGAGGTATAGCACAGTGGAGCACTGTAGAGGTAGAGTACAGTGGAGTACAGTAGAGATAGAGTACAGTGGAGCACAGTAGAGGTAGAGTACAGTGGAGCACAGTAGAGGTAGAGTACAGTGGAGCACAGTAGAGGTAGAGTACAGTGGAGTACAGTAGAGGTAGAGTACAGTGGAGTACAGTAGAGGTAGAGTACAGTGGAGCACAGTAGAGGTAGAGTACAGTGGAGTACAGTGGAGCACAGTAGAGGTGGAGTACAGTAGAGTACAGTAGAGGTAGAGTACAATGGAGCACAGTAGAGGTAGAGTACAGTGGAGTACAGTGGAGTACAGTAGAGGTGGAGTACAGTAGAGTACAGTAGAGGTAGAGAACAGTACAGTACAGTAGAGGTAGAGTACAGTGGAGTACAGTAGAGGTAGAGTACAGTAGAGCACAGTAGAGGTAGAATACAGTGGAGTACAGTAGAGGTAGAATACAGTGGAGTACAGTAGAGGTAGAGTACAGTGGAGTACAGTAGAGGTAGAGTACAGTACAGTACAGTAGAGGTAGAGTACAGTGGAGTACAGTAGAGGTAGAGTACAGTAGAGCACAGTAGAGGTAGAATACAGTGGAGTACAGTAGAGGTAGAGTACAGTGGAGTACAGTAGAGGTAGAGTACAGTGGAGTACAGTAGAGATAGAGTACAGTGGAGCACAGTAGAGGTAGAGTACAGTGGAGCACAGTAGAGGTAGAGTACAGTGGAGCACAGTAGAGGTAGAGTACAGTGGAGTACAGTAAAGGTAGAGTACAGTGGAGTACAGTAGAGGTAGAGTACAGTGGAGTACAGTAGAGGTAGAGTACAGTGGAGTACAGTAGAGGTAGAGTACAGTGGAGTACAGTAGAGATAGAGTACAGTGGAGCACAGTAGAGGTAGAGTACAGTGGAGCACAGTAGAGGTAGAGTACAGTGGAGCACAGTAGAGATAGAGTACAGTGGAGCACAGTAGAGGTAGAGTACAGTGGAGTACAGTAGAGGTAGAGTACAGTAGAGCACAGTAGAGGTAGAATACAGTGGAGTACAGTAGAGGTAGAGTACAGTGGAGTACAGTAGAGGTAGAGTACAGTGTAGTACAGTAGAGGTAGAGAACAGTACAGTACAGTAGAGGTAGAGTACAGTGGAGTACAGTAGAGGTAGAGTACAGTAGAGCACAGTATAGGTAAAATACAGTGGAGTACAGTTGAGGTAGAGTACAGTAGAGCACAGTAGAGGTAGAATACAGTGGAGTACAGTAGAGGTAGAGTACAGTGGAGTACAGTAGAGGTAGAGTACAGTGGAGTACAGTAGAGGTAGAGTACAGTGGAGTACAGAAAAGATAGAGTACAGTGGAGCACAGTAGAGGTAGAGTACAGTGGAGCACAGTAGAGGTAGAGAAGAGTACAGTACAGTAGAGGTAGAGTAGAGTGGAGGACAGTAGAGGTAGAGTACAGTAGAGCACAGTAGAGGTAGAATACAGTGGAGTACAGTAGAGGTAGAGTACAGTGGATTACAGTAGAGGTAGAGTACAGTGGAGTACAGAAGAGATAGAGTAGAGTGGATTACAGTAGAGGTAGAGTACAATGGAGCACAGTAGAGGTAGAGTACAGTGGAGCACAGTAGAGGTAGAGTACAGTGGAGTACAGTAGAGGTAGAGTACAGTGGAGTACAGTAGAGGTAGAGTACAGTGGAGCACAGTAGAGGTAGAGTACAGTGGAGTACAGAGGAGCACAGTAGAGGTGGAGTACAGTAGAGTAAAGTAGATGTAGAGTACAGTGGAGCACAGTAGAGGTAGAGTAAAGTGGAGTACAGTGGAGTACAGTAGAGGTGGAGTACAGTAGAGTACAGTAGAGGTAGAGAACAGTACAGTAGAGGCAGAGTACAGTGGAGTACAGTAGAGGTAGAGTACAGTAGAGCACAGTAGAGGTAGAATACAGTGGAGTACAGTAGAGGTAGAGTACAGTGGAGTACAGTAGAGGTAGAGTACAGTGGAGTACAGAAGAGATAGAGTACAGTGGAGCACAGTAGAGGTAGAGTACAGTGGAGCACAGTAGAGGTAGAGTACAGTCGAGTACAGTAGAGGTAGAGTACAGTGGAGTACAGTAGAGGTAGAGTACAGTGGAGCACAGTAGAGGTAGAGTACAGTGGAGTACAGTGGAGCACAGTAGAGGTGGAGTACAGTAGAGTACAGTAGAGGTAGAGTACAGTGGAGTACAGTGGATCACAGTAGAGGTGGAGTACAAAAGAGTCCAGTAGATGTAGAGTACAGTGGAGCACAGTAGAGGTAGAGTAAAGTGGAATACAGTGGAGTACAGTAGAGGTGGAGTACAGTAGAGTACAGTAGAGGTAGAGAACAGTACAGTACAGTAGAGGCAGAGTACAGTGGAGTACAGTAGAGGTAGAGTACAGTAGAGCACAGTAGAGGTAGAATACAGTGGAGTACAGTAGAGGTAGAGTACAGTGGAGTACAGTAGAGGTAGAGTACAGTGGAGTACAGTAGAGGTGGATAACAGTGGAGCACAGTAGAGGTGGAGTATAGTAGAGTACAGTAGAGGTAGAGTACAGTGGAGCACAGTAGAGGTAGAGTACAGTGGAGTACAGTGGAGTACACTAGAGGTGGAGTACAGTAGAGTACAGTAGAGGTAGAGAACAGTACAGTACAATAGAGGTAGAGTACAGTGGAGTACAGTAGAGGTAGAGTACAGTAGAGCACAGTAGAGGTAGAATACAGTGGAGTACAGTAGAGGTAGAGTACAGTGGAGTACAGTAGAGGTAGAGTACAGTGTAGTACAGTAGAGGTAGAGAACAGTACAGTACATTAGAGGTAGAGTACAGTGGAGTACAGTAGAGGTAGAGTACAGTAGAGCACAGTATAGGTAAAATACAGTGGAGTACAGTTGAGGTAGAGTACAGTAGACGACAGTAGAGGTAGAATACAGTGGAGTACAGTAGAGGTAGAGTAGAGTGGAGTACAGTAGAGGTAGAGTACAGTGGAGTACAGTAGAGGTAGAGTACAGTGGAGTACAGAAAAGATAGAGTACAGTGGAGCACAGTAGAGGTAGAGTACAGTGGAGCACAGTAGAGGTAGAGAACAGTACAGTACAGTAGAGGTAGAGTACAGTGGAGTACAGTAGAGGTAGAGTACTGTAGAGCAGAGTAGAGGTAGAATACAGTGGAGTACAGTAGAGGTGGAGTACAGTGGAGTACAGTAGAGGTAGAGTACAGTGGAGTACAGTAGAGGTAGAGTACAGTGGAGCAGAGTAGAGGTAGAGTACAGTGGAGTACAATAGAGGTAGAGTACAGTGGAGCAGAGTAGAGGTAGAGTACAGTGGAGTACAGTAGAGGTAGAGCACAGTAGAGCAGAGTAGAGGTAGAGTACAGTGGAGTACAGTAGAGGTAGAGCACAGTGGAGCACAGTAGAGGTAGAGTACAGTAGAGCACAGTAGAGGTAGAATACAGTGGAGTACAGTAGAGGTGGAGTACAGTGGAGCACAGCAGAGGTAGAGTACAGTGAAGTATAGTAGAGGTAGAGTACATTAGAGCACAGTAGAGATAGAGTACAGTAGAGCACAGTAGAGGTAGAGTACAGTGGAGCACAGTCGAGTAAGAGTACAGTGTAGTACAGTAGAGATAGAGTACAGTGGAGTACAGTAGAGATAGAGTACAGTCGAACACAGTAGAGGTAGAGTACAGTGGAGTACAATAGAAATAGAGTACAGTGGAGTACAGTAGAGGTAGATTAGAGTGGAGTACAGTAGAGGTAGAGTACAGTGGAGTACAGTAGAGGTAGAGTAAAGTGGAGTAGAGTAGAGATAGAGTACAGTGGAGCACAGCAGAGGTAGAGTACAGTGGATCACAGTAGAGATAGAGTACAGTGGAGTACAGTGGAGCACAGTAGACGTATAGTGCAATGGAGCACAGTAGAGATAGATTACAGTGGAGTAGAGTAGAGATAGAGTACAGTGGAGTACAGTAGAGGTAGAGTACAGTGGAGCAGAGTAGAGGTAGAGTACAGTGGAGTACAGTAGAGGTAGAGCACAGTAGAGCAGAGTAGAGGTAGAGTACAGTGGAGTACAGTAGAGGTAGAGCACAGTGGAGCAATGTAGAGGTAGAGTACAGTGGAGTACAGTAGAGATAGAGTACAGTGGAGCACAGTAGAGGTAGAGTACAGTGGAGCACAGTAGAGGTAGAGTACAGTGGAGCACAGTAGAGTTAGAGTACAGTGGAGTAGATTAGAGGTAGTTAACAGTGGAGTACAGTAGAGGTAGAGTACAGTGGAGCACAGTAGAGGTAGAGTACAGTGGAGTACAGTGGAGCACAGTAGAGGTGGAGTACAGTAGAGTACAGTAGAGGTAGAGTACAGTGGAGCACAGTAAAGGTAGAGTACAGTGGAGTACAGTAGAGGTAGAGTACAGTGGAGTACAGTAGAGATAGAGTACAGTGGAGCACAGTAGAGGTAGAGTACAGTGGAGCGCAGTAGAGGTAGAGTACAGTCGAGCACAGTAGAGGTAGAGTACAGTGGAGTACAGTAGAGGTAGAGTACAGTGGAGTACAGTAGAGGTAGAGTACAGTGGAGCACAGTAGAGGTAGAGTACAGTGGAGTACAGTGGAGCACAGTAGAGGTGGAGTACAGTAGAGTACAGTAGAGGTAGAGTACAGTGGAGCACAGTAGAGGTAGATTACAGTGGAGTATAGTTGAGGTAGACTACAGTGGAGTACAGTAGAGGTAGAGTACAGTGGAGCACAGTAGAGATAGTGTAAAGTAGAGCAGAGTAGAGGTAGAGTACAGTGGAGTACAGTAGAGGTAGAGTACAGTGGAGCAGAGTAGAGATAGAGTACAGTAGAGCACAGTAGAGGTAGAGTACAGTGGAGTATAGTAGAGGTAGAGTACAGTGGAGTATAGTTGAGGTAGACTACAGTGGAGTACAGTAGAGGTAGAGTACAGTGGAGTACAGTAGAGGTAGAGTACAGTGGAGCACAGTAGAGGTAGAGTACAGTGGAGTATAGTTGAGGTAGAGAACAGTACAGTACAGTGGAGGTAGAGTAGAGTGGAGTACAGTAGAGGTAGAGTACAGTAGAGCACAGTAGAGGTAGAATACAGTGGAGTACAGTAGAGGTAGAGTACAGTGGAGTACAGTAGAGGTAGAGTAGAGTGGAGTACAGAAGAGATAGAGTACAGTGGAGCACAGTAGAGGTAGAGTACAGTGGAGCACAGTAGAGGTAGAGTACAGTGGAGCACAGTAGAGTACAGTAGAGGTAGAGTACAGTGGAGCACAGTAGAGGTAGAGTACAGTGGAGCACAGTAGAGGTAGAGTACAGTGGAGTACAGTAGAGGTAGAGTACAGTGGAGCACAGTAGAGGTAGAGTACAGTGGAGTACAGTGGAGCACAGTAGAGGTGGAGTACAGTAGAGTACATTAGAGGTAGAGTACAGTGGAGCACAGTAGAGGTAGAGTACAGTGGAGTACAGTGGAGTACAGTAGAGGTGGAGTACAGTAGAGTACAGTAGAGGTAGAGAACAGTACAGTACAGTAGAGGTAGAGTACAGTGGAGTACAGTAGAGGTAGAGTACAGTAGAGCACAGTAGAGGTAGAATACAGTGGAGTACAGTAGAGGTAGAGTACAGTGGAGTACAGTAGAGGTAGAGTACAGTGGAGTACAGTAGAGATAGAGTACAGTGGAGCACAGTAGAGGTAGAGTACAGTGGAGCACAGTAGAGGTAGAGTACAGTGGAGCACAGTAGAGATAAAGTACAGTGGAGCACAGTAGAGATAGAGTACAGTGGAGTACAGTGGAGCACATTAGAGGTATAGTACAGTGGAGCACAGTAGAGATAGATTACATTGGAGTAGAGTAGAGATAGAGTACAGTGGAGTACAGTAGAGGTAGAGTAGAGTTGAGCAGAGTAGAGGTAGAGTACAGTGGAGTACAGTAGAGGTAGAGCACAGTAGAGCAGAGTAGAGGTAGAGTACAGTGGAGTACAGTAGAGGTAGGGCACAGTGGAGCACTGTAGAGGTAGAGTACAGTGGAGTACAGTAGAGATAGAGTACAGTGGAGTACAGTAGAGGTAGAGTACAGTGGAGCACAGTAGAGGTAGAGAACAGTACAGTACAGTAGAGGTAGAGTAGAGTGGAGTACAGTAGAGGTAGAGTACAGTAGAGCACAGTAGAGGTAGAATACAGTGGAGTACAGTAGAGGTAGAGTACAGTGGAGTACAGAAGAGATAGAGTACAGTGGAGCACAGTAGAGGTAGAGTACAGTGGAGCACAGTAGAGGAAGAGTACGGTGGAGCACAGTAGAGGTAGAGTACAGTGGAGTACAGTAGAGGTTGAGTACAGTGGAGCACAGTAGAGGTAGAGTACAGTGGAGTACATTGGAGCACAGTAGAGGTGGAGTACAGTAGAGTACAGTAGAGGTAGAGTACAGTGGAGCACAGTAGAGGTAGAGTAAAGTGGAGTACAGTGGAGTACAGTAGAGGTGGAGTACAGTAGAGTACAGTAGAGGTAGAGAACAGTACAGTACAGTAGAGGTAGAGTACAGGGGAGTACAGTAGAGGTAGAGTACAGTAGAGCACAGTAGAGGTAGAATACAGTGGAGTACAGTAGAGGTAGAGTACAGTGGAGTACAGTAGTTGTAGAGTACAGTGGAGTACAGTAGAGGTAGAGAACAGTACAGTACAGTAGAGGTAGAGTACAGTGGAGTACAGTAGAGGTAGAGTACAGTAGAGCACAGTAGAGGTAAAATACAGTGGAGTACAGTAGAGGTAGAGAACAGTGGAGTACAGTAGAGGTAGAGTACAGTGGAGTACAGTAGAGGTAGAGTACAGTGGAGCAAAGTAGAGCTAAAATACAGTGGAGTACAGTGGAGCACAGTAGAGGTGGAGTACAGTAGAGTAGAGTATAGGTAGAGTACAGTGGAGTACAGTAGAGATAGAGTAGAGTGGAGTAGAGTAGAGATAGAGTACAGTGGATTAGAGTAGAGATAGAGTACAGTGGAGTATAGTTGAGGTAGAGTACAGTGGAGCACAGTAGAGATAGAGTACAGTAGAGCAGAGTAGAGGTAAAGTACAGTGGAGTACAGTAGAGGTAGAGTACAGTGGAGCACTGTAGAGGTGGAGTACAGTGGAGTACAGTAGAGGTAGAGTACAGTTGAGCACAGTAGAGATAGAGTACAGTAGAGCACAGTAGAGGTAGAGTACAGTTGAGTATAGTTGAGGTAGACTACTGTGGAGTACAGTGGAGCACAGTAGAGATAGAGTACAGTAGAGCAGAGTAGAGGTAGAGTACAGTGGAGTACAGTAGAGGTAGAGCACAGTGGAGCACTGTAGAGGTAGAGTACAGTGGAGTACAGTAGAGATAGAGTGCAGTGGAGCACAGTAGAGGTAGAGTACAGCTGAGCACAGTAGAGGTAGAGTAGAGTGGAGCACAGTAGAGTTAGAGTACAGTGGACTACAGTAGAGGTAGTGTACAGTGGAGCACAGTAGAGGTAGAGTACAGTGGAGTATAATAGAGATAGAGTACAGTAGAGCACAGTAGAGATAGAGTACAGTAGAGCAGACTAGAGGTAGAGTACAGTGGAGTACAGTAGAGGTAGAGCACAGTGGAGCACAGTAGAGGTAGAGTGCAGTGGAGTACAGTGGAGTACAGTAGAGGTGGAGTACAGTAGAGTACAGTAGAGGTAGAGAACAGTACAGTACAGTAGAGGTAGAGTACAGTGGAGTACAGTAGAGGTAGAGCACAGTAGAGCAGAGTAGAGGTAGAGTACAGTGGAGTACAGTAGAGGTAGAGCACAGTGGAGCACTGTAGAGGTAGAGTACAGTGGAGTACAGTAGAGATAGAGTACAGTGGAGCACAGTAGAGGTAGAGTACAGTGGAGCACAGTAGAGGTAGAGTACAGTGGAGTACAGTAGAGGTAGAGTACAGTAGAGCACAGTAGAGGTAGAATACAGTGGAGTACAGTAGAGGTAGAGTACAGTGGAGTACAGTAGAGGTAGAATACAGTGGAGTACAGTAGAGGTAGAGAACAGTACAGTACAGTAGAGGTAGAGTACAGTGGAGTACAGTAGAGGTAGAGTACAGTAGAGCACAGTAGAGGTAGAATACAGTGGAGTACAGTAGAGTTGGAGTACAGTGGAGTACAGTAGAGGTAGAGTACAGTGGAGTACAGTAGAGGTAGAGTACAGTGGAGCACAGTAGAGGTAGAGTACAGTGGAGTACAGTAGAGGTAGAGTACAGTGGAGTACAATGGAGCACAGTAGAGGTGGAGTACAGTAGAGTAGAGTATAGGTTGAGTACAGTAAAGTACAGTAGAGATAGAGTAGAGTGGAGTAGAGTAGAGATAGAGTACAGTGGACTAGAGTAGATATAGAGTACAGTGGAGTATAGTTGAGGTAGAGTACAGTGGAGAACAGTAGTGGTAGAATACAGTGGAGTATAGTTGAGGTAGACTACAGTGGAGTAAAGTAGAGGTAGAGTACAGTGGAGCACAGTAGAGATAGAGTACAGTAGATCAGAGTAGAGGTAGAGTACAGTGGAGTACAGTAGAGGTAGAGTACAGTGGAACACTGTAGAGGTGGAGTACAGTGGCGTACAGTAGAGGTAGAGTACAGTGGATCACAGTAGAGATAGAGTACAGTGTAGTACAGCGGAGCACAGTATACGTATAGTACAGTGGAGCACAGTAGAGATAGATTACAGTGGAGTAGAGTAGAGATAGAGTACAGTGGAGTACAGTAGAGGTAGAGTACAGTGTAGTACAGCGGAGCACAGTAGACGTATAGTACAGTGGAGCACAGTAGAGATAGATTACAGTGGAGTAGAGTAGAGATAGAGTACAGTGGAGTACAGTAGAGGTAGAGTACAGTGGAGCAGAGTAGAGGTAGAGTACAGTGGAGTACAGTAGAGGTAGAGTATAGTGGAGCACAGTAGAGGTAGAGTACAGTGGAATACAGTAGAGGTAGAGTACAGTGGAGTACAGTAGAGGTAGAGTACAGTGGAGCACAGTAGAGATAGATTACAGTGGAGTAGAGTAGAGATAGAGTACAGTGGAGTACAGTAGAGGTAGAGTACAGTGGAGCAGAGTAGAGGTAGAGTACAGTGGAGTACAGTAGAGGTAGAGTACAGTGGAGCACAGTAGAGGTAGAGTACAGTGGAGTACAGTAGAAGTAGAGTACAGTGGAGTACAGTAGAGGTAGAGTACAGTGGAGTACAGTAGAGGTAGAGTACAGTGGAGTACAGTGGAGCACAGTAGACGTATAGTACAGTGGAGCACAGTAGAGATAGATTACAGTGGAGTAGAGTAGAGATACAGTACAGTGGAGTACAGTAGAGGTAGAGTACAGTAGAGCAGAGTAGAGGTAGAGTACAGTGGAGTACAGTAGAGGTAGAGTACAGTGGAGCACAGTAGAGTTAGAGTACAGTGGAGTACAGTAGAGGTAGAGTACAGTGGAGTACAGTAGAGGTAGAGTACAGTGGAGCACAGTAGAGGTAGAGTACAGTGGAGTACAGTGGAGCACAGTAGAGGTGGAGTACAGTAGAGTACAGTAGAGGTAGAGTACAGTGGAGCACAGTAGAGGTAGAGTACAGTGGAGTACAGTGGAGTACACTAGAGGTGGAGTACAGTAGAGTACAGTAGAGGTAGAGAACAGTACAGTACAGTAGAGGTAGAGTACAGTGGAGTACAGTTGAGGTAGAGTACAGTAGAGCACAGTAGAGGTAGAATACAGTGGAGTACAGTAGAGGTAGAGTACAGTGGAGTACAGTAGAGGTAGAGTACAGTGGAGTACAGTAGAGGTAGAGTACAGTGGAGTACAGAAAAGATAGAGTACAGTGGAGCACAGTAGAGGTAGAGTACAGTGGAGCACAGTAGAGGTAGAGAACAGTACAGTACAGTAGAGGTAGAGTAGAGTGGAGGACAGTAGAGGTAGAGTACAGTAGAGCACAGTAGAGGTAGAATACAGTGGAGTACAGTAGAGGTAGAGTACAGTGGATTACAGTAGAGGTAGAGTACAGTGGAGTACAGAAGAGATAGAGTAGAGTGGATTACAGTAGAGGTAGAGTACAATGGAGCACAGTAGAGGTAGAGTACAGTGGAGCACAGTAGAGGTAGAGTACAGTGGAGTACAGTAGAGGTAGAGTACAGTGGAGTACAGTAGAGGTAGAGTACAGTGGAGCACAGTAGAGGTAGAGTACAGTGGAGTACAGAGGAGCACAGTAGAGGTGGAGTACAGTAGAGTAAAGTAGATGTAGAGTACAGTGGAGCACAGTAGAGGTAGAGTAAAGTGGAGTACAGTGGAGTACAGTAGAGGTGGAGTACAGTAGAGTACAGTAGAGGTAGAGAACAGTACAGTACAGTAGAGGCAGAGTACAGTGGAGTACAGTAGAGGTAGAGTACAGTAGAGCACAGTAGAGGTAGAATACAGTGGAGTACAGTAGAGGTAGAGTACAGTGGAGTACAGTAGAGGTAGAGTACAGTGGAGTACAGAAGAGATAGAGTACAGTGGAGCACAGTAGAGGTAGAGTACAGTGGAGCACAGTAGAGGTAGAGTACAGTCGAGTACAGTAGAGGTAGAGTACAGTGGAGTACAGTAGAGGTAGAGTACAGTGGAGCACAGTAGAGGTAGAGTACAGTGGAGTACAGTGGAGCAAAGTAGAGGTGGAGTCCAGTAGAGTACAGTAGAGGTAGAGTACAGTGGAGCACAGTAGAGGTAGAGTACAGTGGAGTACAGTGGAGTACTGTAGAGGTGGAGTACAGTAGAGTACAGTAGAGGTAGAGAACAGTACAGTACAGTAGAGGTAGAGTACAGTGGAGTACAGTAGAGGTAGAGTACTGTAGAGCAGAGTAGAGGTAGAATACAGTGGAGTACAGTAGAGGTAGAGTACAGTGGAGTACAGTAGAGGTAGAGTACAGTGGAGTACAGTAGAGGTAGAGTACAGTGGAGTACAGAAAAGATAGAGTACAGTGGAGCACAGTAGAGGTAGAGTACAGTGGAGCACAGTAGAGGTAGAGAACAGTACAGTACAGTAGAGGTAGAGTACAGTGGAGTACAGTAGAGGTAGAGTACTGTAGAGCAGAGTAGAGGTAGAATACAGTGGAGTACAGTAGAGGTGGAGTACAGTGGAGTACAGTAGAGGTAGAGTACAGTGGAGTACAGTAGAGGTAGAGTACAGTGGAGCAGAGTAGAGGTAGAGTACAGTGGAGTACAATAGAGGTAGAGTACAGTGGAGCAGAGTAGAGGTAGAGTACAGTGGAGTACAGTAGAGGTAGAGCACAGTAGAGCAGAGTAGAGGTAGAGTACAGTGGAGTACAGTAGAGGTAGAGCACAGTGGAGCACAGTAGAGGTAGAGTACAGTAGAGCACAGTAGAGGTAGAATACAGTGGAGTACAGTAGAGGTGGAGTACAGTGGAGCACAGCAGAGGTAGAGTACAGTGAAGTATAGTAGAGGTAGAGTACATTAGAGCACAGTAGAGATAGAGTACAGTAGAGCACAGTAGAGGTAGAGTACAGTGGAGCACAGTCGAGTAAGAGTACAGTGTAGTACAGTAGAGATAGAGTACAGTGGAGTACAGTAGAGATAGAGTACAGTCGAACACAGTAGAGGTAGAGTACAGTGGAGTACAATAGAAATAGAGTACAGTGGAGTACAGTAGAGGTAGATTAGAGTGGAGTACAGTAGAGGTAGAGTACAGTGGAGTACAGTAGAGGTAGAGTAAAGTGGAGTAGAGTAGAGATAGAGTACAGTGGAGCACAGCAGAGGTAGAGTACAGTGGATCACAGTAGAGATAGAGTACAGTGGAGTACAGTGGAGCACAGTAGACGTATAGTGCAATGGAGCACAGTAGAGATAGATTACAGTGGAGTAGAGTAGAGATAGAGTACAGTGGAGTACAGTAGAGGTAGAGTACAGTGGAGCAGAGTAGAGGTAGAGTACAGTGGAGTACAGTAGAGGTAGAGCACAGTAGAGCAGAGTAGAGGTAGAGTACAGTGGAGTACAGTAGAGGTAGAGCACAGTGGAGCAATGTAGAGGTAGAGTACAGTGGAGTACAGTAGAGATAGAGTACAGTGGAGCACAGTAGAGGTAGAGTACAGTGGAGCACAGTAGAGGTAGAGTACAGTGGAGCACAGTAGAGTTAGAGTACAGTGGAGTAGAGTAGAGGTAGTTAACAGTGGAGTACAGTAGAGGTAGAGTACAGTGGAGTACAGTGGAGCACAGTAGAGGTGGAGTACAGTAGAGTACAGTAGAGGTAGAGTACAGTGGAGCACAGTAAAGGTAGAGTACAGTGGAGTACAGTAGAGGTAGAGTACAGTGGAGTACAGTAGAGATAGAGTACAGTGGAGCACAGTAGAGGTAGAGTACAGTGGAGCGCAGTATAGGTAGAGTACAGTCGAGCACAGTAGAGGTAGAGTACAGTGGAGTACAGTAGAGGTAGAGTACAGTGGAGTACAGTAGAGGTAGAGTACAGTGGAGCACAGTAGAGGCAGAGTACAGTGGAGTACAGTGGAGCACAGTAGAGATAGAGTACAGTGGAGCACAGTAGAGGTAGAGTACAGTGGAGCGCAGTATAGGTAGAGTACAGTCGAGCACAGTAGAGGTAGAGTACAGTGGAGTACAGTAGAGGTAGAGTACAGTGGAGTACAGTAGAGGTAGAGTACAGTGGAGCACAGTAGAGGTAGAGTACAGTGGAGTATAGTTGAGGTAGACTACAGTGGAGTACAGTAGAGGTAGAGTACAGTGGAGCACAGTAGAGATAGTGTAAAGTAGAGCAGAGTAGAGGTAGAGTACAGTGGAGTACAGTAGAGGTAGAGTACAGTGGAGCACAGTAGAGATAGAGTACAGTAGAGCACAGTAGAGGTAGAGTACAGTGGAGTATAGTAGAGGTAGAGTACAGTGGAGTATAGTTGAGGTAGACTACAGTGGAGTACAGTAGAGGTAGAGTACAGTGGAGTACAGTAGAGGTAGAGTACAGTGGAGCACAGTAGAGGTAGAGTACAGTGGAGTATAGTTGAGGTAGAGAACAGTACAGTACAGTGGAGGTAGAGTAGAGTGGAGTACAGTAGAGGTAGAGTACAGTAGAGCACAGTAGAGGTAGAATACAGTGGAGTACAGTAGAGGTAGAGTACAGTGGAGTACAGTAGAGGTAGAGTAGAGTGGAGTACAGAAGAGATAGAGTACAGTGGAGCACAGTAGAGGTAGAGTACAGTGGAGCACAGTAGAGGTAGAGTACAGTGGAGCACAGTAGAGGTAGAGTACAGTGGAGTACAGTAGAGGTAGAGTACAGTGGAGCACAGTAGAGGTAGAGTACAGTGGAGCACAGTAGAGGTAGAGTACAGTGGAGTACAGTAGAGGTAGAGTACAGTGGAGCACAGTAGAGGTAGAGTACAGTGGAGTACAGTGGAGCACAGTAGAGGTGGAGTACAGTAGAGTACATTAGAGGTAGAGTACAGTGGAGCACAGTAGAGGTAGAGTACAGTGGAGTACAGTGGAATACAGTAGAGGTGGAGTACAGTAGAGTACAGTAGAGGTAGAGAACAGTACAGTACAGTAGAGGTAGAGTACAGTGGAGTACAGTAGAGGTAGAGTACAGTAGAGCACAGTAGAGGTAGAATACAGTGGAGTACAGTAGAGGTAGAGTACAGTGGAGTACAGTAGAGGTAGAGTACAGTGGAGTACAGTGGAGCACAGTAGAGGTGGAGTACAGTAGAGTACAGTAGAGGTAGAGTACAGTGGAGCACAGTAGAGGTAGATTACAGTGGAGTATAGTTGAGGTAGACTACAGTGGAGTACAGTAGAGGTAGAGTACAGTGGAGCACAGTAGAGATAGTGTAAAGTAGAGCAGAGTAGAGGTAGAGTACAGTGGAGTACAGTAGAGGTAGAGTACAGTGGAGCACAGTAGAGATAGAGTACAGTAGAGCACAGTAGAGGTAGAGTACAGTGGAGTATAGTAGAGGTAGAGTACAGTGGAGTATAGTTGAGGTAGACTACAGTGGAGTACAGTAGAGGTAGAGTACAGTGGAGTACAGTAGAGGTAGAGTACAGTGGAGCACAGTAGAGGTAGAGTACAGTGGAGTATAGTTGAGGTAGAGAACAGTACAGTACAGTGGAGGTAGAGTAGAGTGGAGTACAGTAGAGGTAGAGTACAGTAGAGCACAGTAGAGGTAGAATACAGTGGAGTACAGTAGAGGTAGAGTACAGTGGAGTACAGTAGAGGTAGAGTAGAGTGGAGTACAGAAGAGATAGAGTACAGTGGAGCACAGTAGGCGTAGAGTACAGTGGAGCACAGTAGAGGTAGAGTACAGTGGAGCACAGTAGAGGTAGAGTACAGTGGAGTACAGTAGAGGTAGAGTACAGTGGAGCACAGTAGAGGTAGAGTACAGTGGAGCACAGTAGAGGTAGAGTACAGTGGAGTACAGTAGAGGTAGAGTACAGTGGAGCACAGTAGAGGTAGAGTACAGTGGAGTACAGTGGAGCACAGTAGAGGTGGAGTACAGTAGAGTACATTAGAGGTAGAGTACAGTGGAGCACAGTAGAGGTAGAGTACAGTGGAGTACAGTGGAGTACAGTAGAGGTGGAGTACAGTAGAGTACAGTAGAGGTAGAGAACAGTACAGTACAGTAGAGGTAGAGTACAGTGGAGTACAGTAGAGGTAGAGTACAGTAGAGCACAGTAGAGGTAGAATACAGTGGAGTACAGTAGAGGTAGAGTACAGTGGAGTACAGTAGAGGTAGAGTACAGTGGAGTACAGTAGCGATAGAGTACAGTGGAGCACAGTAGAGGTAGAGTAGAGTGGAGCACAGTAGAGGTAGAGTACAGTGGAGCACAGTAGAGATAAAGTACAGTGGAGCACAGTAGAGATAGAGTACAGTGGAGTACAGTGGAGCACAGTCGAGGTATAGTATAGTGGAGCACAGTAGAGATAGATTACATTGGAGTAGAGTAGAGATAGAGTACAGTGGAGTACAGTAGAGGTAGAGTAGAGTTGAGCAGAGTAGAGGTAGAGTACAGTGGAGTACAGTAGAGGTAGAGCACAGTAGATCAGAGTAGAGGTAGAGTACAGTGGAGTACAGTAGAGGTAGGGCACAGTGGAGCACTGTAGAGGTAGAGTACAGTGGAGTACAGTAGAGATAGAGTACAGTGGAGTACAGTAGAGGTAGAGTACAGTGGAGCACAGTAGAGGTAGAGAACAGTACAGTACAGTAGAGGTAGAGTAGAGTGGAGTACAGTAGAGGTAGAGTACAGTAGAGCACAGTAGAGGTAGAATACAGTGGAGTACAGTAGAGGTAGAGTACAGTGGAGTACAGAAGAGATAGAGTACAGTGGAGCACAGTAGAGGTAGAGTACAGTGGAGCACAGTAGAGGAAGAGTACGGTGGAGCACAGTAGAGGTAGAGTACAGTGGAGTACAGTAGAGGTTGAGTACAGTGGAGTACAGTAGAGGTAGAGTACAGTGGAGCACAGTAGAGGTAGAGTACAGTGGAGTACATTGGAGCACAGTAGAGGTGGAGTACAGTAGAGTACAGTAGAGGTAGAGTACAGTGGAGCACAGTAGAGGTAGAGTAAAGTGGAGTACAGTGGAGTACAGTAGAGGTGGAGTACAGTAGAGTACAGTAGAGGTAGAGAACAGTACAGTACAGTAGAGGTAGAGTACAGGGGAGTACAGTAGAGGTAGAGTACAGTAGAGCACAGTAGAGGTAGAATACAGTGGAGTACAGTAGAGGTAGAGTACAGTGGAGCACAGTAGAGGTAGAGTACAGTGAAGTACAGTAGAGGTAGAGAACAGTACAGTACAGTAGAGGTAGAGTACAGTGGAGTACAGTAGAGGTAGAGTACAGTAGAGCACAGTAGAGGTAAAATACAGTGGAGTACAGTAGAGGTAGAGAACAGTGGAGTACAGTAGAGGTAGAGTACAGTGGAGTACAGTAGAGGTAGAGTACAGTGGAGCAAAGTAGAGCTAAAATACAGTGGAGTACAGTGGAGCACAGTAGAGGTGGAGTACAGTAGAGTAGAGTATAGGTAGAGTACAGTGGAGTACAGTAGAGATAGAGTAGAGTGGAGTAGAGTAGAGATAGAGTACAGTGGATTAGAGTAGAGATAGAGTACAGTGGAGTATAGTTGAGGTAGAGTACAGTGGAGCACAGTAGAGATAGAGTACAGTAGAGCAGAGTAGAGGTAAAGTACAGTGGAGTACAGTAGAGGTAGAGTACAGTGGAGCACTGTAGAGGTGGAGTACAGTGGAGTACAGTAGAGGTAGAGTACAGTTGAGCACAGTAGAGATAGAGTACAGTAGAGCACAGTAGAGGTAGAGTACAGTTGAGTATAGTTGAGGTAGACTACTGTGGAGTACAGTGGAGCACAGTAGAGATAGAGTACAGTAGAGCAGAGTAGAGGTAGAGTACAGTGGAGTACAGTAGAGGTAGAGCACAGTGGAGCACTGTAGAGGTAGAGTACAGTGGAGTACAGTAGAGATAGAGTACAGTGGAGCACAGTAGAGATAGAGTGCAGTGGAGCACAGTAGAGGTAGAGTACAGCTGAGCACAGTAGAGGTAGAGTAGAGTGGAGCACAGTAGAGGTAGAGTACAGTGGACTACAGTAGAGGTAGTGTACAGTGGAGCACAGTAGAGGTAGAGTACAGTGGAGTATAATAGAGATAGAGTACAGTAGAGCACAGTAGAGATAGAGTACAGTAGAGCAGACTAGAGGTAGAGTACAGTGGAGTACAGTAGAGGTAGAGCACAGTGGAGCACAGTAGAGGTAGAGTGCAGTGGAGTACAGTGGAGTACAGTAGAGGTGGAGTACAGTAGAGTACAGTAGAGGTAGAGAACAGTACAGTACAGTAGAGGTAGAGTACAGTGGAGTACAGTAGAGGTAGAGCACAGTAGAGCAGAGTAGAGGTAGAGTACAGTGGAGTACAGTAGAGGTAGAGCACAGTGGAGCACTGTAGAGGTAGAGTACAGTGGAGTACAGTAGAGATAGAGTACAGTGGAGCACAGTAGAGGTAGAGTACAGTGGAGCACAGTAGAGGTAGAGTACAGTGGAGTACAGTAGAGGTAGAGTACAGTAGAGCACAGTAGAGGTAGAATACAGTGGAGTACAGTAGAGGTAGAGTACAGTGGAGTACAGTAGAGGTAGAATACAGTGGAGTACAGTAGAGGTAGAGAACAGTACAGTACAGTAGAGGTAGAGTACAGTGGAGTACAGTAGAGGTAGAGTACAGTAGAGCACAGTAGAGGTAGAATACAGTGGAGTACAGTAGAGTTGGAGTACAGTGGAGTACAGTAGAGGTAGAGTACAGTGAAGTACAGTAGAGGTAGAGAACAGTACAGTACAGTAGAGGTAGAGTACAGGGGAGTACAGTAGAGGTAGAGTACAGTAGAGCACAGTAGAGGTAGAATACAGTGGAGTACAGTAGAGGTAGAGTACAGTGGAGCACAGTAGAGGTAGAGTACAGTGAAGTACAGTAGAGGTAGAGAACAGTACAGTACAGTAGAGGTAGAGTACAGTGGAGTACATTGGAGCACAGTAGAGGTGGAGTACAGTAGAGTACAGTAGAGGTAGAGTACAGTGGAGCACAGTAGAGGTAGAGTAAAGTGGAGTACAGTGGAGTACAGTAGAGGTGGAGTACAGTAGAGTACAGTAGAGGTAGAGAACAGTACAGTACAGTAGAGGTAGAGTACAGGGGAGTACAGTAGAGGTAGAGTACAGTAGAGCACAGTAGAGGTAGAATACAGTGGAGTACAGTAGAGGTAGAGTACAGTGGAGCACAGTAGAGGTAGAGTACAGTGAAGTACAGTAGAGGTAGAGAACAGTACAGTACAGTAGAGGTAGAGTACAGTGGAGTACAGTAGAGGTAGAGTACAGTAGAGCACAGTAGAGGTAAAATACAGTGGAGTACAGTAGAGGTAGAGAACAGTGGAGTACAGTAGAGGTAGAGTACAGTGGAGTACAGTAGAGGTAGAGTACAGTGGAGCAAAGTAGAGCTAAAATACAGTGGAGTACAGTGGAGCACAGTAGAGGTGGAGTACAGTAGAGTAGAGTATAGGTAGAGTACAGTGGAGTACAGTAGAGATAGAGTAGAGTGGAGTAGAGTAGAGATAGAGTACAGTGGATTAGAGTAGAGATAGAGTACAGTGGAGTATAGTTGAGGTAGAGTACAGTGGAGCACAGTAGAGATAGAGTACAGTAGAGCAGAGTAGAGGTAAAGTACAGTGGAGTACAGTAGAGGTAGAGTACAGTGGAGCACTGTAGAGGTGGAGTACAGTGGAGTACAGTAGAGGTAGAGTACAGTTGAGCACAGTAGAGATAGAGTACAGTAGAGCACAGTAGAGGTAGAGTACAGTTGAGTATAGTTGAGGTAGACTACTGTGGAGTACAGTGGAGCACAGTAGAGATAGAGTACAGTAGAGCAGAGTAGAGGTAGAGTACAGTGGAGTACAGTAGAGGTAGAGCACAGTGGAGCACTGTAGAGGTAGAGTACAGTGGAGTACAGTAGAGATAGAGTACAGTGGAGCACAGTAGAGATAGAGTGCAGTGGAGCACAGTAGAGGTAGAGTACAGCTGAGCACAGTAGAGGTAGAGTAGAGTGGAGCACAGTAGAGGTAGAGTACAGTGGACTACAGTAGAGGTAGTGTACAGTGGAGCACAGTAGAGGTAGAGTACAGTGGAGTATAATAGAGATAGAGTACAGTAGAGCACAGTAGAGATAGAGTACAGTAGAGCAGACTAGAGGTAGAGTACAGTGGAGTACAGTAGAGTACAGTAGAGGTGGAGTACAGTAGAGTACAGTAGAGGTAGAGAACAGTACAGTACAGTAGAGGTAGAGTACAGTGGAGTACAGTAGAGGTAGAGCACAGTAGAGCAGAGTAGAGGTAGAGTACAGTGGAGTACAGTAGAGGTAGAGCACAGTGGAGCACTGTAGAGGTAGAGTACAGTGGAGTACAGTAGAGATAGAGTACAGTGGAGCACAGTAGAGGTAGAGTACAGTGGAGCACAGTAGAGGTAGAGTACAGTGGAGTACAGTAGAGGTAGAGTACAGTAGAGCACAGTAGAGGTAGAATACAGTGGAGTACAGTAGAGGTAGAGTACAGTGGAGTACAGTAGAGGTAGAATACAGTGGAGTACAGTAGAGGTAGAGAACAGTACAGTACAGTAGAGGTAGAGTACAGTGGAGTACAGTAGAGGTAGAGTACAGTAGAGCACAGTAGAGGTAGAATACAGTGGAGTACAGTAGAGTTGGAGTACAGTGGAGTACAGTAGAGGTAGAGTACAGTGGAGTACAGTAGAGGTAGAGTACAGTGGAGCACAGTAGAGGTAGAGTACAGTGGAGTACAGTAGAGGTAGAGTACAGTGGAGTACAATGGAGCACAGTAGAGGTGGAGTACAGTAGAGTAGAGTATAGGTTGAGTACAGTAAAGTACAGTAGAGATAGAGTAGAGTGGAGTAGAGTAGAGATAGAGTACAGTGGACTAGAGTAGATATAGAGTACAGTGGAGTATAGTTGAGGTAGAGTACAGTGGAGAACAGTAGTGGTAGAATACAGTGGAGTATAGTTGAGGTAGACTACAGTGGAGTAAAGTAGAGGTAGAGTACAGTGGAGCACAGTAGAGATAGAGTACAGTAGATCAGAGTAGAGGTAGAGTACAGTGGAGTACAGTAGAGGTAGAGTACAGTGGAACACTGTAGAGGTGGAGTACAGTGGCGTACAGTAGAGGTAGAGTACAGTGGAGCACAGTAGAGATAGAGTACAATAGAGCAGAGTAGAGGTAGAGTACAGTGGATCACAGTAGAGATAGAGTACAGTGTAGTACAGCGGAGCACAGTATACGTATAGTACAGTGGAGCACAGTAGAGATAGATTACAGTGGAGTAGAGTAGAGATAGAGTACAGTGGAGTACAGTAGAGGTAGAGTACAGTGTAGTACAGCGGAGCACAGTAGACGTATAGTACAGTGGAGCACAGTAGAGATAGATTACAGTGGAGTAGAGTAGAGATAGAGTACAGTGGAGTACAGTAGAGGTAGAGTACAGTGGAGCAGAGTAGAGGTAGAGTACAGTGGAGTACAGTAGAGGTAGAGTATAGTGGAGCACAGTAGAGGTAGAGTACAGTGGAAGACAGTAGAGGTAGAGTACAGTGGAGTACAGTAGAGGTAGAGTACAGTGGAGCACAGTAGAGATAGATTACAGTGGAGTAGAGTAGAGATAGAGTACAGTGGAGTACAGTAGAGGTAGAGTACAGTGGAGCAGAGTAGAGGTAGAGTACAGTGGAGTACAGTAGAGGTAGAGTACAGTGGAGCACAGTAGAGGTAGAGTACAGTGGAGTACAGTAGAAGTAGAGTACAGTGGAGTACAGTAGAGGTAGAGTACAGTGGAGTACAGTAGAGGTAGAGTACAGTGGAGTACAGTGGAGCACAGTAGACGTATAGTACAGTGGAGCACAGTAGAGATAGATTACAGTGGAGTAGAGTAGAGATACAGTACAGTGGAGTACAGTAGAGGTAGAGTACAGTAGAGCAGAGTAGAGGTAGAGTACAGTGGAGTACAGTAGAGGTAGAGTACAGTGGAGCACAGTAGAGTTAGAGTACAGTGGAGTACAGTAGAGGTAGAGTACAGTGGAGTACAGTAGAGGTAGAGTACAGTGGAGCACAGTAGAGGTAGAGTACAGTGGAGTACAGTGGAGCACAGTAGAGGTGGAGTACAGTAGAGTACAGTAGAGGTAGAGTACAGTGGAGCACAGTAGAGGTAGAGTACAGTGGAGTACAGTGGAGTACACTAGAGGTGGAGTACAGTAGAGTACAGTAGAGGTAGAGAACAGTACAGTACAGTAGAGGTAGAGTACAGTGGAGTACAGTTGAGGTAGAGTACAGTAGAGCACAGTAGAGGTAGAATACAGTGGAGTACAGTAGAGGTAGAGTACAGTGGAGTACAGTAGAGGTAGAGTACAGTGGAGTACAGTAGAGGTAGAGTACAGTGGAGTACAGAAGATATAGAGTACAGTGGAGCACAGTAGAGGTAGAGTACAGTGGAGCACAGTAGAGGTAGAGTACAGTCGAGTACAGTAGAGGTAGAGTACAGTGGAGTACAGTAGAGGTAGAGTACAGTGGAGCACAGTAGAGGTAGAGTACAGTGGAGCACAGTAGAGGTAGAGAACAGTACAGTACAGTAGAGGTAGAGTAGAGTGGAGGACAGTAGAGGTAGAGTACAGTAGAGCACAGTAGAGGTAGAATACAGTGGAGTACAGTAGAGGTAGAGTACAGTGGATTACAGTAGAGGTAGAGTACAGTGGAGTACAGAAGAGATAGAGTAGAGTGGATTACAGTAGAGGTAGAGTACAATGGAGCACAGTAGAGGTAGAGTACAGTGGAGCACAGTAGAGGTAGAGTACAGTGGAGTACAGTAGAGGTAGAGTACAGTGGAGTACAGTAGAGGTAGAGTACAGTGGAGCACAGTAGAGGTAGAGTACAGTGGAGTACAGAGGAGCACAGTAGAGGTGGAGTACAGTAGAGTAAAGTAGATGTAGAGTACAGTGGAGCACAGTAGAGGTAGAGTAAAGTGGAGTACAGTGGAGTACAGTAGAGGTGGAGTACAGTAGAGTACAGTAGAGGTAGAGAACAGTACAGTACAGTAGAGGCAGAGTACAGTGGAGTACAGTAGAGGTAGAGTACAGTAGAGCACAGTAGAGGTAGAATACAGTGGAGTACAGTAGAGGTAGAGTACAGTGGAGTACAGTAGAGGTAGAGTACAGTGGAGTACAGAAGATATAGAGTACAGTGGAGCACAGTAGAGGTAGAGTACAGTGGAGCACAGTAGAGGTAGAGTACAGTCGAGTACAGTAGAGGTAGAGTACAGTGGAGTACAGTAGAGGTAGAGTACAGTGGAGCACAGTAGAGGTAGAGTACAGTGGAGTACAGTGGAGCACAGTAGAGGTGGAGTACAGTAGAGTACAGTAGAGGTAGAGTACAGTGGAGCACAGTAGAGGTAGAGTACAGTGGAGTACAGTGGAGTACTGTAGAGGTGGAGTACAGTAGAGTACAGTAGAGGTAGAGAACAGTACAGTACAGTAGAGGTAGAGTACAGTGGAGTACAGTAGAGGTAGAGTACTGTAGAGCAGAGTAGAGGTAGAATACAGTGGAGTACAGTAGAGGTAGAGTACAGTGGAGTACAGTAGAGGTAGAGTACAGTGGAGTACAGTAGAGGTAGAGTACAGTGGAGTACAGAAAAGATAGAGTACAGTGGAGCACAGTAGAGGTAGAGTACAGTGGAGCACAGTAGAGGTAGAGAACAGTACAGTACAGTAGAGGTAGAGTACAGTGGAGTACAGTAGAGGTAGAGTACTGTAGAGCAGAGTAGAGGTAGAATACAGTGGAGTACAGTAGAGGTGGAGTACAGTGGAGTACAGTAGAGGTAGAGTATAGTGGAGTACAGTAGAGGTAGAGTACAGTGGAGCAGAGTAGAGGTAGAGTACAGTGGAGTACAATAGAGGTAGAGTACAGTGGAGCAGAGTAGAGGTAGAGTACAGTGGAGTACAGTAGAGGTAGAGCACAGTAGAGCAGAGTAGAGGTAGAGTACAGTGGAGTACAGTAGAGGTAGAGCACAGTGGAGCACAGTAGAGGTAGAGTACAGTAGAGCACAGTAGAGGTAGAATACAGTGGAGTACAGTAGAGGTGGAGTACAGTGGAGCACAGCAGAGGTAGAGTACAGTGAAGTATAGTAGAGGTAGAGTACATTAGAGCACAGTAGAGATAGAGTACAGTAGAGCACAGTAGAGGTAGAGTACAGTGGAGCACAGTCGAGTAAGAGTACAGTGTAGTACAGTAGAGATAGAGTACAGTGGAGTACAGTAGAGATAGAGTACAGTCGAACACAGTAGAGGTAGAGTACAGTGGAGTACAATAGAAATAGAGTACAGTGGAGTACAGTAGAGGTAGATTAGAGTGGAGTACAGTAGAGGTAGAGTACAGTGGAGTACAGTAGAGGTAGAGTAAAGTGGAGTAGAGTAGAGATAGAGTACAGTGGAGCACAGCAGAGGTAGAGTACAGTGGATCACAGTAGAGATAGAGTACAGTGGAGTACAGTGGAGCACAGTAGACGTATAGTGCAATGGAGCACAGTAGAGATAGATTACAGTGGAGTAGAGTAGAGATAGAGTACAGTGGAGTACAGTAGAGGTAGAGTACAGTGGAGCAGAGTAGAGGTAGAGTACAGTGGAGTACAGTAGAGGTAGAGCACAGTAGAGCAGAGTAGAGGTAGAGTACAGTGGAGTACAGTAGAGGTAGAGCACAGTGGAGCAATGTAGAGGTAGAGTACAGTGGAGTACAGTAGAGATAGAGTACAGTGGAGCACAGTAGAGGTAGAGTACAGTGGAGCACAGTAGAGGTAGAGTACAGTGGAGCACAGTAGAGTTAGAGTACAGTGGAGAAGAGTAGAGGTAGTTAACAGTGGAGTACAGTAGAGGTAGAGTACAGTGGAGCACAGTAGAGGTAGAGTACAGTGGAGTACAGTGGAGCACACTAGAGGTGGAGTACAGTAGAGTACAGTAGAGGTAGAGTACAGTGGAGCACAGTAAAGGTAGAGTACAGTGGAGTACAGTAGAGGTAGAGTACAGTGGAGTACAGTAGAGATAGAGTACAGTGGAGCACAGTAGAGGTAGAGTACAGTGGAGCGCAGTAGAGTACAGTGGAGCACAGTAGAGGCAGAGTACAGTGGAGTACAGTGGAGCACAGTAGAGGTGGAGTACAGTAGAGTACAGTAGAGGTAGAGTACAGTGGAGCACAGTAGAGGTAGAGTACAGTGGAGTATAGTTGAGGTAGACTACAGTGGAGTACAGTAGAGGTAGAGTACAGTGGAGCACAGTAGAGATAGTGTAAAGTAGAGCAGAGTAGAGGTAGAGTACAGTGGAGTACAGTAGAGGTAGAGTACAGTGGAGCACAGTAGAGATAGAGTACAGTAGAGCACAGTAGAGGTAGAGTACAGTGGAGTATAGTAGAGGTAGAGTACAGTGGAGTATAGTTGAGGTAGACTACAGTAGAGCACAGTAGAGGTAGAATACAGTGGAGTACAGTAGAGGTAGAGTACAGTGGAGTACAGTAGAGGTAGAATACAGTGGAGTACAGTAGAGGTAGAGAACAGTACAGTACAGTAGAGGTAGAGTACAGTGGAGTACAGTAGAGGTAGAGTACAGTAGAGCACAGTAGAGGTAGAATACAGTGGAGTACAGTAGAGTTGGAGTACAGTGGAGTACAGTAGAGGTAGAGTACAGTGGAGTACAGTAGAGGTAGAGTACAGTGGAGCACAGTAGAGGTAGAGTACAGTGGAGTACAGTAGAGGTAGAGTACAGTGGAGTACAATGGAGCACAGTAGAGGTGGAGTACAGTAGAGTAGAGTATAGGTTGAGTACAGTAAAGTACAGTAGAGATAGAGTAGAGTGGAGTAGAGTAGAGATAGAGTACAGTGGACTAGAGTAGATATAGAGTACAGTGGAGTATAGTTGAGGTAGAGTACAGTGGAGAACAGTAGTGGTAGAATACAGTGGAGTATAGTTGAGGTAGACTACAGTGGAGTAAAGTAGAGGTAGAGTACAGTGGAGCACAGTAGAGATAGAGTACAGTAGATCAGAGTAGAGGTAGAGTACAGTGGAGTACAGTAGAGGTAGAGTACAGTGGAACACTGTAGAGGTGGAGTACAGTGGCGTACAGTAGAGGTAGAGTACAGTGGAGCACAGTAGAGATAGAGTACAATAGAGCAGAGTAGAGGTAGAGTACAGTGGATCACAGTAGAGATAGAGTACAGTGTAGTACAGCGGAGCACAGTATACGTATAGTACAGTGGAGCACAGTAGAGATAGATTACAGTGGAGTAGAGTAGAGATAGAGTACAGTGGAGTACAGTAGAGGTAGAGTACAGTGTAGTACAGCGGAGCACAGTAGACGTATAGTACAGTGGAGCACAGTAGAGATAGATTACAGTGGAGTAGAGTAGAGATAGAGTACAGTGGAGTACAGTAGAGGTAGAGTACAGTGGAGCAGAGTAGAGGTAGAGTACAGTGGAGTACAGTAGAGGTAGAGTATAGTGGAGCACAGTAGAGGTAGAGTACAGTGGAAGACAGTAGAGGTAGAGTACAGTGGAGTACAGTAGAGGTAGAGTACAGTGGAGCACAGTAGAGATAGATTACAGTGGAGTAGAGTAGAGATAGAGTACAGTGGAGTACAGTAGAGGTAGAGTACAGTGGAGCAGAGTAGAGGTAGAGTACAGTGGAGTACAGTAGAGGTAGAGTACAGTGGAGCACAGTAGAGGTAGAGTACAGTGGAGTACAGTAGAAGTAGAGTACAGTGGAGTACAGTAGAGGTAGAGTACAGTGGAGTACAGTAGAGGTAGAGTACAGTGGAGTACAGTGGAGCACAGTAGACGTATAGTACAGTGGAGCACAGTAGAGATAGATTACAGTGGAGTAGAGTAGAGATACAGTACAGTGGAGTACAGTAGAGGTAGAGTACAGTAGAGCAGAGTAGAGGTAGAGTACAGTGGAGTACAGTAGAGGTAGAGTACAGTGGAGCACAGTAGAGTTAGAGTACAGTGGAGTACAGTAGAGGTAGAGTACAGTGGAGTACAGTAGAGGTAGAGTACAGTGGAGCACAGTAGAGGTAGAGTACAGTGGAGTACAGTGGAGCACAGTAGAGGTGGAGTACAGTAGAGTACAGTAGAGGTAGAGTACAGTGGAGCACAGTAGAGGTAGAGTACAGTGGAGTACAGTGGAGTACACTAGAGGTGGAGTACAGTAGAGTACAGTAGAGGTAGAGAACAGTACAGTACAGTAGAGGTAGAGTACAGTGGAGTACAGTTGAGGTAGAGTACAGTAGAGCACAGTAGAGGTAGAATACAGTGGAGTACAGTAGAGGTAGAGTACAGTGGAGTACAGTAGAGGTAGAGTACAGTGGAGTACAGTAGAGGTAGAGTACAGTGGAGTACAGAAGATATAGAGTACAGTGGAGCACAGTAGAGGTAGAGTACAGTGGAGCACAGTAGAGGTAGAGTACAGTCGAGTACAGTAGAGGTAGAGTACAGTGGAGTACAGTAGAGGTAGAGTACAGTGGAGCACAGTAGAGGTAGAGTACAGTGGAGCACAGTAGAGGTAGAGAACAGTACAGTACAGTAGAGGTAGAGTAGAGTGGAGGACAGTAGAGGTAGAGTACAGTAGAGCACAGTAGAGGTAGAATACAGTGGAGTACAGTAGAGGTAGAGTACAGTGGATTACAGTAGAGGTAGAGTACAGTGGAGTACAGAAGAGATAGAGTAGAGTGGATTACAGTAGAGGTAGAGTACAATGGAGCACAGTAGAGGTAGAGTACAGTGGAGCACAGTAGAGGTAGAGTACAGTGGAGTACAGTAGAGGTAGAGTACAGTGGAGTACAGTAGAGGTAGAGTACAGTGGAGCACAGTAGAGGTAGAGTACAGTGGAGTACAGAGGAGCACAGTAGAGGTGGAGTACAGTAGAGTAAAGTAGATGTAGAGTACAGTGGAGCACAGTAGAGGTAGAGTAAAGTGGAGTACAGTGGAGTACAGTAGAGGTGGAGTACAGTAGAGTACAGTAGAGGTAGAGAACAGTACAGTACAGTAGAGGCAGAGTACAGTGGAGTACAGTAGAGGTAGAGTACAGTAGAGCACAGTAGAGGTAGAATACAGTGGAGTACAGTAGAGGTAGAGTACAGTGGAGTACAGTAGAGGTAGAGTACAGTGGAGCAGAGTAGAGGTAGAGTACAGTGGAGTACAGTAGAGGTAGAGTATAGTGGAGCACAGTAGAGGTAGAGTACAGTGGAAGACAGTAGAGGTAGAGTACAGTGGAGTACAGTAGAGGTAGAGTACAGTGGAGCACAGTAGAGATAGATTACAGTGGAGTAGAGTAGAGATAGAGTACAGTGGAGTACAGTAGAGGTAGAGTACAGTGGAGCAGAGTAGAGGTAGAGTACAGTGGAGTACAGTAGAGGTAGAGTACAGTGGAGCACAGTAGAGGTAGAGTACAGTGGAGTACAGTAGAAGTAGAGTACAGTGGAGTACAGTAGAGGTAGAGTACAGTGGAGTACAGTAGAGGTAGAGTACAGTGGAGTACAGTGGAGCACAGTAGACGTATAGTACAGTGGAGCACAGTAGAGATAGATTACAGTGGAGTAGAGTAGAGATACAGTACAGTGGAGTACAGTAGAGGTAGAGTACAGTAGAGCAGAGTAGAGGTAGAGTACAGTGGAGTACAGTAGAGGTAGAGTACAGTGGAGCACAGTAGAGTTAGAGTACAGTGGAGTACAGTAGAGGTAGAGTACAGTGGAGTACAGTAGAGGTAGAGTACAGTGGAGCACAGTAGAGGTAGAGTACAGTGGAGTACAGTGGAGCACAGTAGAGGTGGAGTACAGTAGAGTACAGTAGAGGTAGAGTACAGTGGAGCACAGTAGAGGTAGAGTACAGTGGAGTACAGTGGAGTACACTAAAGGTGGAGTACAGTAGAGTACAGTAGAGGTAGAGAACAGTACAGTACAGTAGAGGTAGAGTACAGTGGAGTACAGTTGAGGTAGAGTACAGTAGAGCACAGTAGAGGTAGAATACAGTGGAGTACAGTAGAGGTAGAGTACAGTGGAGTACAGTAGAGGTAGAGTACAGTGGAGTACAGTAGAGGTAGAGTACAGTGGAGTACAGAAGATATAGAGTACAGTGGAGCACAGTAGAGGTAGAGTACAGTGGAGCACAGTAGAGGTAGAGTACAGTCGAGTACAGTAGAGGTAGAGTACAGTGGAGTACAGTAGAGGTAGAGTACAGTGGAGCACAGTAGAGGTAGAGTACAGTGGAGCACAGTAGAGGTAGAGAACAGTACAGTACAGTAGAGGTAGAGTAGAGTGGAGGACAGTAGAGGTAGAGTACAGTAGAGCACAGTAGAGGTAGAATACAGTGGAGTACAGTAGAGGTAGAGTACAGTGGATTACAGTAGAGGTAGAGTACAGTGGAGTACAGAAGAGATAGAGTAGAGTGGATTACAGTAGAGGTAGAGTACAATGGAGCACAGTAGAGGTAGAGTACAGTGGAGCACAGTAGAGGTAGAGTACAGTGGAGTACAGTAGAGGTAGAGTACAGTGGAGTACAGTAGAGGTAGAGTACAGTGGAGCACAGTAGAGGTAGAGTACAGTGGAGTACAGAGGAGCACAGTAGAGGTGGAGTACAGTAGAGTAAAGTAGATGTAGAGTACAGTGGAGCACAGTAGAGGTAGAGTAAAGTGGAGTACAGTGGAGTACAGTAGAGGTGGAGTACAGTAGAGTACAGTAGAGGTAGAGAACAGTACAGTACAGTAGAGGCAGAGTACAGTGGAGTACAGTAGAGGTAGAGTACAGTAGAGCACAGTAGAGGTAGAATACAGTGGAGTACAGTAGAGGTAGAGTACAGTGGAGTACAGTAGAGGTAGAGTACAGTGGAGTACAGAAGATATAGAGTACAGTGGAGCACAGTAGAGGTAGAGTACAGTGGAGCACAGTAGAGGTAGAGTACAGTCGAGTACAGTAGAGGTAGAGTACAGTGGAGTACAGTAGAGGTAGAGTACAGTGGAGCACAGTAGAGGTAGAGTACAGTGGAGTACAGTGGAGCACAGTAGAGGTGGAGTACAGTAGAGTACAGTAGAGGTAGAGTACAGTGGAGCACAGTAGAGGTAGAGTACAGTGGAGTACAGTGGAGTACTGTAGAGGTGGAGTACAGTAGAGTACAGTAGAGGTAGAGAACAGTACAGTACAGTAGAGGTAGAGTACAGTGGAGTACAGTAGAGGTAGAGTACTGTAGAGCAGAGTAGAGGTAGAATACAGTGGAGTACAGTAGAGGTAGAGTACAGTGGAGTACAGTAGAGGTAGAGTACAGTGGAGTACAGTAGAGGTAGAGTACAGTGGAGTACAGAAAAGATAGAGTACAGTGGAGCACAGTAGAGGTAGAGTACAGTGGAGCACAGTAGAGGTAGAGAACAGTACAGTACAGTAGAGGTAGAGTACAGTGGAGTACAGTAGAGGTAGAGTACTGTAGAGCAGAGTAGAGGTAGAATACAGTGGAGTACAGTAGAGGTGGAGTACAGTGGAGTACAGTAGAGGTAGAGTACAGTGGAGTACAGTAGAGGTAGAGTACAGTGGAGCAGAGTAGAGGTAGAGTACAGTGGAGTACAATAGAGGTAGAGTACAGTGGAGCAGAGTAGAGGTAGAGTACAGTGGAGTACAGTAGAGGTAGAGCACAGTAGAGCAGAGTAGAGGTAGAGTACAGTGGAGTACAGTAGAGGTAGAGCACAGTGGAGCACAGTAGAGGTAGAGTACAGTAGAGCACAGTAGAGGTAGAATACAGTGGAGTACAGTAGAGGTGGAGTACAGTGGAGCACAGCAGAGGTAGAGTACAGTGAAGTATAGTAGAGGTAGAGTACATTAGAGCACAGTAGAGATAGAGTACAGTAGAGCACAGTAGAGGTAGAGTACAGTGGAGCACAGTCGAGTAAGAGTACAGTGTAGTACAGTAGAGATAGAGTACAGTGGAGTACAGTAGAGATAGAGTACAGTCGAACACAGTAGAGGTAGAGTACAGTGGAGTACAATAGAAATAGAGTACAGTGGAGTACAGTAGAGGTAGATTAGAGTGGAGTACAGTAGAGGTAGAGTACAGTGGAGTACAGTAGAGGTAGAGTAAAGTGGAGTAGAGTAGAGATAGAGTACAGTGGAGCACAGCAGAGGTAGAGTACAGTGGATCACAGTAGAGATAGAGTACAGTGGAGTACAGTGGAGCACAGTAGACGTATAGTGCAATGGAGCACAGTAGAGATAGATTACAGTGGAGTAGAGTAGAGATAGAGTACAGTGGAGTACAGTAGAGGTAGAGTACAGTGGAGTACAGTAGAGGTAGAGTACAGTGGAGTACAGTGGAGCACAGTAGACGTATAGTACAGTGGAGCACAGTAGAGATAGATTACAGAGGAGTAGAGTAGAGATACAGTACAGTGGAGTACAGTAGAGGTAGAGTACAGTAGAGCAGAGTAGAGGTAGAGTACAGTGGAGTACAGTAGAGGTAGAGTACAGTGGAGCACAGTAGAGTTAGAGTACAGTGGAGTACAGTAGAGGTAGAGTACAGTGGAGTACAGTAGAGGTAGAGTACAGTGGAGCACAGTAGAGGTAGAGTACAGTGGAGTACAGTGGAGCACAGTAGAGGTGGAGTACAGTAGAGTACAGTAGAGGTAGAGTACAGTGGAGCACAGTAGAGGTAGAGTACAGTGGAGTACAGTGGAGTACACTAGAGGTGGAGTACAGTAGAGTACAGTAGAGGTAGAGAACAGTACAGTACAGTAGAGGTAGAGTACAGTGGAGTACAGTTGAGGTAGAGTACAGTAGAGCACAGTAGAGGTAGAATACAGTGGAGTACAGTAGAGGTAGAGTACAGTGGAGTACAGTAGAGGTAGAGTACAGTGGAGTACAGTAGAGGTAGAGTACAGTGGAGTACAGAAGATATAGAGTACAGTGGAGCACAGTAGAGGTAGAGTACAGTGGAGCACAGTAGAGGTAGAGTACAGTGGATTACAGTAGAGGTAGAGTACAGTGGAGTACAGAAGAGATAGAGTAGAGTGGATTACAGTAGAGGTAGAGTACAATGGAGCACAGTAGAGGTAGAGTACAGTGGAGCACAGTAGAGGTAGAGTACAGTGGAGTACAGTAGAGGTAGAGTACAGTGGAGTACAGTAGAGGTAGAGTACAGTGGAGCACAGTAGAGGTAGAGTACAGTGGAGTACAGAGGAGCACAGTAGAGGTGGAGTACAGTAGAGTAAAGTAGATGTAGAGTACAGTGGAGCACAGTAGAGGTAGAGTAAAGTGGAGTACAGTGGAGTACAGTAGAGGTGGAGTACAGTAGAGTACAGTAGAGGTAGAGAACAGTACAGTACAGTAGAGGCAGAGTACAGTGGAGTACAGTAGAGGTAGAGTACAGTAGAGCACAGTAGAGGTAGAATACAGTGGAGTACAGTAGAGGTAGAGTACAGTGGAGTACAGTAGAGGTAGAGTACAGTGGAGTACAGAAGATATAGAGTACAGTGGAGCACAGTAGAGGTAGAGTACAGTGGAGCACAGTAGAGGTAGAGTACAGTCGAGTACAGTAGAGGTAGAGTACAGTGGAGTACAGTAGAGGTAGAGTACAGTGGAGCACAGTAGAGGTAGAGTACAGTGGAGTACAGTGGAGCACAGTAGAGGTGGAGTACAGTAGAGTACAGTAGAGGTAGAGTACAGTGGAGCACAGTAGAGGTAGAGTACAGTGGAGTACAGTGGAGTACTGTAGAGGTGGAGTACAGTAGAGTACAGTAGAGGTAGAGAACAGTACAGTACAGTAGAGGTAGAGTACAGTGGAGTACAGTAGAGGTAGAGTACTGTAGAGCAGAGTAGAGGTAGAATACAGTGGAGTACAGTAGAGGTAGAGTACAGTGGAGTACAGTAGAGGTAGAGTACAGTGGAGTACAGTAGAGGTAGAGTACAGTGGAGTACAGAAAAGATAGAGTACAGTGGAGCACAGTAGAGGTAGAGTACAGTGGAGCACAGTAGAGGTAGAGAACAGTACAGTACAGTAGAGGTAGAGTACAGTGGAGTACAGTAGAGGTAGAGTACTGTAGAGCAGAGTAGAGGTAGAATACAGTGGAGTACAGTAGAGGTGGAGTACAGTGGAGTACAGTAGAGGTAGAGTACAGTGGAGTACAGTAGAGGTAGAGTACAGTGGAGCAGAGTAGAGGTAGAGTACAGTGGAGTACAATAGAGGTAGAGTACAGTGGAGCAGAGTAGAGGTAGAGTACAGTGGAGTACAGTAGAGGTAGAGCACAGTAGAGCAGAGTAGAGGTAGAGTACAGTGGAGTACAGTAGAGGTAGAGCACAGTGGAGCACAGTAGAGGTAGAGTACAGTAGAGCACAGTAGAGGTAGAATACAGTGGAGTACAGTAGAGGTGGAGTACACTGGAGCACAGCAGAGGTAGAGTACAGTGAAGTATAGTAGAGGTAGAGTACATTAGAGCACAGTAGAGATAGAGTACAGTAGAGCACAGTAGAGGTAGAGTACAGTGGAGCACAGTCGAGTAAGAGTACAGTGTAGTACAGTAGAGATAGAGTACAGTGGAGTACAGTAGAGATAGAGTACAGTCGAACACAGTAGAGGTAGAGTACAGTGGAGTACAATAGAAATAGAGTACAGTGGAGTACAGTAGAGGTAGATTAGAGTGGAGTACAGTAGAGGTAGAGTACAGTGGAGTACAGTAGAGGTAGAGTAAAGTGGAGTAGAGTAGAGATAGAGTACAGTGGAGCACAGCAGAGGTAGAGTACAGTGGATCACAGTAGAGATAGAGTACAGTGGAGTACAGTGGAGCACAGTAGACGTATAGTGCAATGGAGCACAGTAGAGATAGATTACAGTGGAGTAGAGTAGAGATAGAGTACAGTGGAGTACAGTAGAGGTAGAGTACAGTGGAGCAGAGTAGAGGTAGAGTACAGTGGAGTACAGTAGAGGTAGAGCACAGTAGAGCAGAGTAGAGGTAGAGTACAGTGGAGTACAGTAGAGGTAGAGCACAGTGGAGCAATGTAGAGGTTGAGTACAGTGGAGTACAGTAGAGATAGAGTACAGTGGAGCACAGTAGAGGTAGAGTACAGTGGAGCACAGTAGAGGTAGAGTACAGTGGAGCACAGTAGAGTTAGAGTACAGTGGAGTAGAGTAGAGGTAGTTAACAGTGGAGTACAGTAGAGGTAGAGTACAGTGGAGCACAGTAGAGGTAGAGTACAGTGGAGTACAGTGGAGCACACTAGAGGTGGAGTACAGTAGAGTACAGTAGAGGTAGAGTACAGTGGAGCACAGTAAAGGTAGAGTACAGTGGAGTACAGTAGAGGTAGAGTACAGTGGAGTACAGTAGAGATAGAGTACAGTGGAGCACAGTAGAGGTAGAGTACAGTGGAGCGCAGTAGAGGTAGAGTACAGTGGAGCACAGTAGAGGCAGAGTACAGTGGAGTACAGTGGAGCACAGTAGAGGTGGAGTACAGTAGAGTACAGTAGAGGTAGAGTACAGTGGAGCACAGTAGAGGTAGAGTACAGTGGAGTATAGTTGAGGTAGACTACAGTGGAGTACAGTAGAGGTAGAGTACAGTGGAGCACAGTAGAGATAGTGTAAAGTAGAGCAGAGTAGAGGTAGAGTACAGTGGAGTACAGTAGAGGTAGAGTACAGTGGAGCACAGTAGAGATAGAGTACAGTAGAGCACAGTAGAGGTAGAGTACAGTGGAGTATAGTAGAGGTAGAGTACAGTGGAGTATAGTTGAGGTAGACTACAGTGGAGTACAGTAGAGGTAGAGTACAGTGGAGTACAGTAGAGGTAGAGTACAGTGGAGCACAGTAGAGGTAGAGTACAGTGGAGTATAGTTGAGGTAGAGAACAGTACAGTACAGTGGAGGTAGAGTAGAGTGGAGTACAGTAGAGGTAGAGTACAGTAGAGCACAGTAGAGGTAGAATACAGTGGAGTACAGTAGAGGTAGATTACAGTGGAGTACAGTAGAGGTAGAGTAGAGTGGAGTACAGAAGAGATAGAGTACAGTGGAGCACAGTAGAGGTAGAGTACAGTGGAGCACAGTAGAGGTAGAGTACAGTGGAGCACAGTAGAGGTAGAGTACAGTGGAGTACAGTAGAGGTAGAGTACAGTGGAGCACAGTAGAGGTAGAGTACAGTGGAGCACAGTAGAGGTAGAGTACAGTGGAGTACAGTAGAGGTAGAGTACAGTTGAGCACAGTAGAGGTAGAGTACAGTGGAGTACAGTGGAGCACAGTAGAGGTGGAGTACAGTAGAGTACATTAGAGGTAGAGTACAGTGGAGCACAGTAGAGGTAGAGTACAGTGGAGTACAGTGGAGTACAGTAGAGGTGGAGTACAGTAGAGTACAGTAGAGGTAGAGAACAGTACAGTACAGTAGAGGTAGAGTACAGTGGAGTACAGTAGAGGTAGAGTACAGTAGAGCACAGTAGAGGTAGAATACAGTGGAGTACAGTAGAGGTAGAGTACAGTGGAGTACAGTAGAGGTAGAGTACAGTGGAGTACAGTAGAGATAGAGTACAGTGGAGCACAGTAGAGGTAGAGTACAGTGGAGCACAGTAGAGGTAGAGTACAGTGGAGCACAGTAGAGATAAAGTACAGTGGAGCACAGTAGAGATAGAGTACAGTGGAGTACAGTGGAGCACAGTAGAGGTATAGTACAGTGGAGCACAGTAGAGATAGATTACATTGGAGTAGAGTAGAGATAGAGTACAGTGGAGTACAGTAGAGGTAGAGTAGAGTTGAGCAGAGTAGAGGTAGAGTACAGTGGAGTACAGTAGAGGTAGAGCACAGTAGAGCAGAGTAGAGGTAGAGTACAGTGGAGTACAGTAGAGGTAGGGCACAGTGGAGCACTGTAGAGGTAGAGTACAGTGGAGTACAGTAGAGATAGAGTACAGTGGAGTACAGTAGAGGTAGAGTACAGTGGAGCACAGTAGAGGTAGAGAACAGTACAGTACAGTAGAGGTAGAGTAGAGTGGAGTACAGTAGAGGTAGAGTACAGTAGAGCACAGTAGAGGTAGAATACAGTGGAGTACAGTAGAGGTAGAGTACAGTGGAGTACAGAAGAGATAGAGTACAGTGGAGCACAGTAGAGGTAGAGTACAGTGGAGCACATTAGAGGAAGAGTACGGTGGAGCACAGTAGAGGTAGAGTACAGTGGAGTACAGTAGAGGTTGAGTACAGTGGAGTACAGTAGAGGTAGAGTACAGTGGAGCACAGTAGAGGTAGAGTACAGTGGAGTACATTGGAGCACAGTAGAGGTGGAGTACAGTAGAGTACAGTAGAGGTAGAGTACAGTGGAGCACAGTAGAGGTAGAGTAAAGTGGAGTACAGTGGAGTACAGTAGAGGTGGAGTACAGTAGAGTACAGTAGAGGTAGAGAACAGTACAGTACAGTAGAGGTAGAGTACAGGGGAGTACAGTAGAGGTAGAGTACAGTAGAGCACAGTAGAGGTAGAATACAGTGGAGTACAGTAGAGGTAGAGTACAGTGGAGTACAGTAGAGGTAGAGTACAGTGGAGTACAGTAGAGGTAGAGAACAGTACAGTACAGTAGAGGTAGAGTACAGTGGAGTACAGTAGAGGTAGAGTACAGTAGAGCACAGTAGAGGTAAAATACAGTGGAGTACAGTAGAGGTAGAGAACAGTGGAGTACAGTAGAGGTAGAGTACAGTGGAGTACAGTAGAGGTAGAGTACAGTGGAGCAAAGTAGAGCTAAAATACAGTGGAGTACAGTGGAGCACAGTAGAGGTGGAGTACAGTAGAGTAGAGTATAGGTAGAGTACAGTGGAGTACAGTAGAGATAGAGTAGAGTGGAGTAGAGTAGAGATAGAGTACAGTGGATTAGAGTAGAGATAGAGTACAGTGGAGTATAGTTGAGGTAGAGTACAGTGGAGCACAGTAGAGATAGAGTACAGTAGAGCAGAGTAGAGGTAAAGTACAGTGGAGTACAGTAGAGGTAGAGTACAGTGGAGCACTGTAGAGGTGGAGTACAGTGGAGTACAGTAGAGGTAGAGTACAGTTGAGCACAGTAGAGATAGAGTACAGTAGAGCACAGTAGAGGTAGAGTACAGTTGAGTATAGTTGAGGTAGACTACTGTGGAGTACAGTGGAGCACAGTAGAGATAGAGTACAGTAGAGCAGAGTAGAGGTAGAGTACAGTGGAGTACAGTAGAGGTAGAGCACAGTGGAGCACTGTAGAGGTAGAGTACAGTGGAGTACAGTAGAGATAGAGTACAGTGGAGCACAGTAGAGATAGAGTGCAGTGGAGCACAGTAGAGGTAGAGTACAGCTGAGCACAGTAGAGGTAGAGTAGAGTGGAGCACAGTAGAGGTAGAGTACAGTGGACTACAGTAGAGGTAGTGTACAGTGGAGCACAGTAGAGGTAGAGTACAGTGGAGTATAATAGAGATAGAGTACAGTAGAGCACAGTAGAGATAGAGTACAGTAGAGCAGACTAGAGGTAGAGTACAGTGGAGTACAGTAGAGGTAGAGCACAGTGGAGCACAGTAGAGGTAGAGTGCAGTGGAGTACAGTGGAGTACAGTAGAGGTGGAGTACAGTAGAGTACAGTAGAGGTAGAGAACAGTACAGTACAGTAGAGGTAGAGTACAGTGGAGTACAGTAGAGGTAGAGCACAGTAGAGCAGAGTAGAGGTAGAGTACAGTGGAGTACAGTAGAGGTAGAGCACAGTGGAGCACTGTAGAGGTAGAGTACAGTGGAGTACAGTAGAGATAGAGTACAGTGGAGCACAGTAGAGGTAGAGTACAGTGGAGCACAGTAGAGGTAGAGTACAGTGGAGTACAGTAGAGGTAGAGTACAGTAGAGCACAGTAGAGGTAGAATACAGTGGAGTACAGTAGAGGTAGAGTACAGTGGAGTACAGTAGAGGTAGAATACAGTGGAGTACAGTAGAGGTAGAGAACAGTACAGTACAGTAGAGGTAGAGTACAGTGGAGTACAGTAGAGGTAGAGTACAGTAGAGCACAGTAGAGGTAGAATACAGTGGAGTACAGTAGAGTTGGAGTACAGTGGAGTACAGTAGAGGTAGAGTACAGTGGAGTACAGTAGAGGTAGAGTACAGTGGAGCACAGTAGAGGTAGAGTACAGTGGAGTACAGTAGAGGTAGAGTACAGTGGAGTACAATGGAGCACAGTAGAGGTGGAGTACAGTAGAGTAGAGTATAGGTTGAGTACAGTAAAGTACAGTAGAGATAGAGTAGAGTGGAGTAGAGTAGAGATAGAGTACAGTGGACTAGAGTAGATATAGAGTACAGTGGAGTATAGTTGAGGTAGAGTACAGTGGAGAACAGTAGTGGTAGAATACAGTGGAGTATAGTTGAGGTAGACTACAGTGGAGTAAAGTAGAGGTAGAGTACAGTGGAGCACAGTAGAGATAGAGTACAGTAGATCAGAGTAGAGGTAGAGTACAGTGGAGTACAGTAGAGGTAGAGTACAGTGGAACACTGTAGAGGTGGAGTACAGTGGCGTACAGTAGAGGTAGAGTACAGTGGAGCACAGTAGAGATAGAGTACAATAGAGCAGAGTAGAGGTAGAGTACAGTGGATCACAGTAGAGATAGAGTACAGTGTAGTACAGCGGAGCACAGTATACGTATAGTACAGTGGAGCACAGTAGAGATAGATTAAAGTGGAGTAGAGTAGAGATAGAGTACAGTGGAGTACAGTAGAGGTAGAGTACAGTGTAGTACAGCGGAGCACAGTAGACGTATAGTACAGTGGAGCACAGTAGAGATAGATTACAGTGGAGTAGAGTAGAGATAGAGTACAGTGGAGTACAGTAGAGGTAGAGTACAGTGGAGCAGAGTAGAGGTAGAGTACAGTGGAGTACAGTAGAGGTAGAGTATAGTGGAGCACAGTAGAGGTAGAGTACAGTGGAATACAGTAGAGGTAGAGTACAGTGGAGTACAGTAGAGGTAGAGTACAGTGGAGCACAGTAGAGATAGATTACAGTGGAGTAGAGTAGAGATAGAGTACAGTGGAGTACAGTAGAGGTAGAGTACAGTGGAGCAGAGTAGAGGTACAGTACAGTGGAGTACAGTAGAGGTAGAGTACAGTGGAGCACAGTAGAGGTAGAGTACAGTGGAGTACAGTAGAAGTAGAGTACAGTGGAGTACAGTAGAGGTAGAGTACAGTGGAGTACAGTAGAGGTAGAGTACAGTGGAGCACAGTAGAGATAGATTACAGTGGAGTAGAGTAGAGATACAGTACAGTGGAGTACAGTAGAGGTAGAGTACAGTAGAGCAGAGTAGAGGTAGAGTACAGTGGAGTACAGTAGAGGTAGAGTACAGTGGAGCACAGTAGAGTTAGAGTACAGTGGAGTACAGTAGAGGTAGAGTACAGTGGAGTACAGTAGAGGTAGAGTACAGTGGAGCACAGTAGAGGTAGAGTACAGTGGAGTACAGTGGAGCACAGTAGAGGTGGAGTACAGTAGAGTACAGTAGAGGTAGAGTACAGTGGAGCACAGTAGAGGTAGAGTACAGTGGACTACAGTGGAGTACACTAGAGGTGGAGTACAGTAGAGTACAGTAGAGGTAGAGAACAGTACAGTACAGTAGAGGTAGAGTACAGTGGAGTACAGTTGAGGTAGAGTACAGTAGAGCACAGTAGAGGTAGAATACAGTGGAGTACAGTAGAGGTAGAGTACAGTGGAGTACAGTAGAGGTAGAGTACAGTGGAGTACAGTAGAGGTAGAGTACAGTGGAGTACAGAAAAGATAGAGTACAGTGGAGCACAGTAGAGGTAGAGTACAGTGGAGCACAGTAGAGGTAGAGAACAGTACAGTACAGTAGAGGTAGAGTAGAGTGGAGGACAGTAGAGGTAGAGTACAGTAGAGCACAGTAGAGGTAGAATACAGTGGAGTACAGTAGAGGTAGAGTACAGTGGATTACAGTAGAGGTAGAGTACAGTGGAGTACAGAAGAGATAGAGTAGAGTGGATTACAGTAGAGGTAGAGTACAATGGAGCACAGTAGAGGTAGAGTACAGTGGAGCACAGTAGAGGTAGAGTACAGTGGAGTACAGTAGAGGTAGAGTACAGTGGAGTACAGTAGAGGTAGAGTACAGTGGAGCACAGTAGAGGTAGAGTACAGTGGAGTACAGAGGAGCACAGTAGAGGTGGAGTACAGTAGAGTAAAGTAGATGTAGAGTACAGTGGAGCACAGTAGAGGTAGAGTAAAGTGGAGTACAGTGGAGTACAGTAGAGGTGGAGTACAGTAGAGTACAGTAGAGGTAGAGAACAGTACAGTACAGTAGAGCCAGAGTACAGTGGAGTACAGTAGAGGTAGAGTACAGTAGAGCACAGTAGAGGTAGAATACAGTGGAGTACAGTAGAGGTAGAGTACAGTGGAGTACAGTAGAGGTAGAGTACAGTGGAGTACAGAAGAGATAGAGTACAGTGGAGCACAGTAGAGGTAGAGTACAGTGGAGCACAGTAGAGGTAGAGTACAGTCGAGTACAGTAGAGGTAGAGTACAGTGGAGTACAGTAGAGGTAGAGTACAGTGGAGCACAGTAGAGGTAGAGTACAGTGGAGTACAGTGGAGCACAGTAGAGGTGGAGTACAGTAGAGTACAGTAGAGGTAGAGTACAGTGGAGCACAGTAGAGGTAGAGTACAGTGGAGTACAGTGGAGTACTGTAGAGGTGGAGTACAGTAGAGTACAGTAGAGGTAGAGAACAGTACAGTACAGTAGAGGTAGAGTACAGTGGAGTACAGTAGAGGTAGAGTACTGTAGAGCAGAGTAGAGGTAGAATACAGTGGAGTACAGTAGAGGTAGAGTACAGTGGAGTACAGTAGAGGTAGAGTACAGTGGAGTACAGTAGAGGTAGAGTACAGTGGAGTACAGAAAAGATAGAGTACAGTGGAGCACAGTAGAGGTAGAGTACAGTGGAGCACAGTAGAGGTAGAGAACAGTACAGTACAGTAGAGGTAGAGCACAGTGGAGTACAGTAGAGGTAGAGTACTGTAGAGCAGAGTAGAGGTAGAATACAGTGGAGTACAGTAGAGGTGGAGTACAGTGGAGTACAGTAGAGGTAGAGTACAGTGGAGTACAGTAGAGGTAGAGTACAGTGGAGCAGAGTAGAGGTAGAGTACAGTGGAGTACAATAGAGGTAGAGTACAGTGGAGCAGAGTAGAGGTAGAGTACAGTGGAGTACAGTAGAGGTAGAGCACAGTAGAGCAGAGTAGAGGTAGAGTACAGTGGAGTACAGTAGAGGTAGAGCACAGTGGAGCACAGTAGAGGTAGAGTACAGTAGAGCACAGTAGAGGTAGAATACAGTGGAGTACAGTAGAGGTGGAGTACAGTGGAGCACAGCAGAGGTAGAGTACAGTGAAGTATAGTAGAGGTAGAGTACATTAGAGCACAGTAGAGATAGAGTACAGTAGAGCACAGTAGAGGTAGAGTACAGTGGAGCACAGTCGAGTAAGAGTACAGTGTAGTACAGTAGAGATAGAGTACAGTGGAGTACAGTAGAGGTAGAGTACAGTGGAGTACAATAGAAATAGAGTACAGTGGAGTACAGTAGAGGTAGATTAGAGTGGAGTACAGTAGAGGTAGAGTACAGTGGAGTACAGTAGAGGTAGAGTAAAGTGGAGTAGAGTAGAGATAGAGTACAGTGGAGCACAGCAGAGGTAGAGTACAGTGGATCACAGTAGAGATAGAGTACAGTGGAGTACAGTGGAGCACAGTAGACGTATAGTGCAATGGAGCACAGTAGAGATAGATTACAGTGGAGTAGAGTAGAGATAGAGTACAGTGGAGTACAGTAGAGGTAGAGTACAGTGGAGCAGAGTAGAGGTAGAGTACAGTGGAGTACAGTAGAGGTAGAGCACAGTAGAGCAGAGTAGAGGTAGAGTACAGTGGAGTACAGTAGAGGTAGAGCACAGTGGAGCAATGTAGAGGTAGAGTACAGTGGAGTACAGTAGAGATAGAGTACAGTGGAGCACAGTAGAGGTAGAGTACAGTGGAGCACAGTAGAGGTAGAGTACAGTGGAGCACAGTAGAGTTAGAGTACAGTGGAGTAGAGTAGAGGTAGTTAACAGTGGAGTACAGTAGAGGTAGAGTACAGTGGAGCACAGTAGAGGTAGAGTACAGTGGAGTACAGTGGAGCACAGTAGAGGTGGAGTACAGTAGAGTACAGTAGAGGTAGAGTACAGTGGAGCACAGTAAAGGTAGAGTACAGTGGAGTACAGTAGAGGTAGAGTACAGTGGAGTACAGTAGAGATAGAGTACAGTGGAGCACAGTAGAGGTAGAGTACAGTGGAGCGCAGTAGAGGTAGAGTACAGTCGAGCACAGTAGAGGTAGAGTACAGTGGAGTACAGTAGAGGTAGAGTACAGTGGAGTACAGTAGAGGTAGAGTACAGTGGAGCACAGTAGAGGCAGAGTACAGTGGAGTACAGTGGAGCACAGTAGAGGTGGAGTACAGTAGAGTACAGTAGAGGTAGAGTACAGTGGAGCACAGTAGAGGTAGAGTACAGTGGAGTATAGTTGAGGTAGACTACAGTGGAGTACAGTAGAGGTAGAGTACAGTGGAGCACAGTAGAGATAGTGTAAAGTAGAGCAGAGTAGAGGTATAGTACAGTGGAGTACAGTAGAGGTAGAGTACAGTGGAGCACAGTAGAGATAGATTACAGTAGAGCACAGTAGAGGTAGAGTACAGTGGAGTATAGTAGAGGTAGAGTACAGTGGAGTATAGTTGAGGTAGACTACAGTGGAGTACAGTAGAGGTAGAGTACAGTGGAGTACAGTAGAGGTAGAGTACAGTGGAGCACAGTAGAGGTAGAGTACAGTGGAGTATAGTTGAGGTAGAGAACAGTACAGTACAGTGGAGGTAGAGTAGAGTGGAGTACAGTAGAGGTAGAGTACAGTAGAGCACAGTAGAGGTAGAATACAGTGGAGTACAGTAGAGGTAGAGTACAGTGGAGTACAGTAGAGGTAGAGTAGAGTGGAGTACAGAAGAGATAGAGTACAGTGGAGCACAGTAGAGGTAGAGTACAGTGGAGCACAGTAGAGGTAGAGTACAGTGGAGCACAGTAGAGGTAGAGTACAGTGGAGTACAGTAGAGGTAGAGTACAGTGGAGCACAGTAGAGGTAGAGTACAGTGGAGCACAGTAGAGGTAGAGTACAGTGGAGTACAGTAGAGGTAGAGTACAGTTGAGCACAGTAGAGGTAGAGTACAGTGGAGTACAGTGGAGCACAGTAGAGGTGGAGTACAGTAGAGTACATTAGAGGTAGAGTACAGTGGAGCACAGTAGAGGTAGAGTACAGTGGAGTACAGTGGAGTACAGTAGAGGTGGAGTACAGTAGAGTACAGTAGAGGTAGAGAACAGTACAGTACAGTAGAGGTAGAGTACAGTGGAGTACAGTAGAGGTAGAGTACAGTAGAGCACAGTAGAGGTAGAATACAGTGGAGTACAGTAGAGGTAGAGTACAGTGGAGTACAGTAGAGGTAGAGTACAGTGGAGTACAGTAGAGATAGAGTACAATGGAGCACAGTAGAGGTAGAGTACAGTGGAGCACAGTAGAGGTAGAGTACAGTGGAGCACAGTAGAGATAAAGTACAGTGGAGCACAGTAGAGATAGAGTACAGTGGAGTACAGTGGAGCACAGTAGAGGTATAGTACAGTGGAGCACAGTAGAGATAGATTACATTGGAGTAGAGTAGAGATAGAGTACAGTGGAGTACAGTAGAGGTAGAGTAGAGTTGAGCAGAGTAGAGGTAGAGTACAGTGGAGTACAGTAGAGGTAGAGCACAGTAGAGCAGAGTAGAGGTAGAGTACAGTGGAGTACAGTAGAGGTAGGGCACAGTGGAGCACTGTAGAGGTAGAGTACAGTGGAGTACAGTAGAGATAGAGTACAGTGGAGTACAGTGGAGTACAGTAGAGGTGGAGTACAGTAGAGTACAGTAGAGGTAGAGAACAGTACAGTACAGTAGAGGTAGAGTACAGTGGAGTACAGTAGAGGTAGAGTACAGTAGAGCACAGTAGAGGTAGAGTACAGTGGAGTACAGTAGAGGTAGAGTACAGTGGAGCACAGTAGAGGTAGAGTACAGTGGAGTACAGTGGAGCACAGTAGAGGTGGAGTACAGTAGAGTACAGTACAGGTAGAGTACAGTGGAGCACAGTAGAGGTAGAGTACAGTGGAGTAGAGTGGAGTACAGTAGAGGTGGAGTACAGTAGAGTACAGTAGAGGTAGAGAACAGTACAGTACAGTAGAGGTAGAATACAGTGGAGTACAGTAGAGGTAGAGTACAGTGGAGCACAGTAGAGGTAGAGAACAGTACAGTACAGTAGAGGTAGAGTAGAGTGGAGTACAGTAGAGGTAGAGTACAGTAGAGCACAGTAGAGGTAGAATACAGTGGAGTACAGTAGAGGTAGAGTACAGTGGAGTACAGAAGATATAGAGTACAGTGGAGCACAGTAGAGGTAGAGTACAGTGGAGCACAGTAGAGGAAGAGTACGGTGGAGCACAGTAGAGGTAGAGTACAGTGGAGTACAGTAGAGGTTGAGTACAGTGGAGTACAGTAGAGGTAGAGTACAGTGGAGCACAGTAGAGGTAGAGTACAGTGGAGCACAGTAGAGGTAGAGTAAAGTGGAGTACAGTGGAGTACAGTAGAGGTGGAGTACAGTAGAGTACAGTAGAGGTAGAGAACAGTACAGTACAGTAGAGGTAGAGTACAGGGGAGTACAGTAGAGGTAGAGTACAGTAGAGCACAGTAGAGGTAGAATACAGTGGAGTACAGTAGAGGTAGAGTACAGTGGAGTACAGTAGAGGTAGAGTACAGTGGAGTACAGTAGAGGTAGAGAACAGTACAGTACAGTAGAGGTAGAGTACAGTGGAGTACAGTAGAGGTAGAGTACAGTAGAGCACAGTAGAGGTAAAATACAGTGGAGTACAGTAGAGGTAGAGAACAGTGGAGTACAGTAGAGGTAGAGTACAGTGGAGTACAGTAGAGGTAGAGTACAGTGGAGCAAAGTAGAGCTAAAATACAGTGGAGTACAGTGGAGCACAGTAGAGGTGGAGTACAGTAGAGTAGAGTATAGGTAGAGTACAGTGGAGTACAGTAGAGATAGAGTAGAGTGGAGTAGAGTAGAGATAGAGTACAGTGGATTAGAGTAGAGATAGAGTACAGTGGAGTATAGTTGAGGTAGAGTACAGTGGAGCACAGTAGAGATAGAGTACAGTAGAGCAGAGTAGAGGTAAAGTACAGTGGAGTACAGTAGAGGTAGAGCACAGTGGAGCACTGTAGAGGTAGAGTACAGTGGAGTACAGTAGAGATAGAGTACAGTGGAGCACAGTAGAGGTAGAGTACAGTGGAGCACAGTAGAGGTAGAGTACAGTGGAGTACAGTAGAGGTAGAGTACAGTAGAGCACAGTAGAGGTAGAATACAGTGGAGTACAGTAGAGGTAGAGTACAGTGGAGTACAGTAGAGGTAGAATACAGTGGAGTACAGTAGAGGTAGAGAACAGTACAGTACAGTAGAGGTAGAGTACAGTGGAGTACAGTAGAGGTAGAGTACAGTAGAGCACAGTAGAGGTAGAAAATAGTGGAGTACAGTAGAGTTGGAGTAGAGTGGAGTACAGTAGAGGTAGAGTACAGTGGAGTACAGTAGAGGTAGAGTACAGTGGAGCACAGTAGAGGTAGAGTACAGTGGAGTACAGTAGAGGTAGAGTACAGTGGAGTACGATGGAGCACAGTAGAGGTGGAGTACAGTAGAGTGGAGTATAGGTTGAGTACAGTAAAGTACAGTAGAGATAGAGTAGAGTGGAGTAGAGTAGAGATAGAGTACAGTGGACTAGAGTAGATATAGAGTACAGTGGAGTATAGTTGAGGTAGAGTAGAGTGGAGAACAGTAGTGGTAGAATACAGTGGAGTATAGTTGAGGTAGACTACAGTGGAGTAAAGTAGAGGTAGAGTACAGTGGAGCACAGTAGAGATAGAGTACAGTAGATCAGAGTAGAGGTAGAGTACAGTGGAGTACAGTAGAGGTAGAGTACAGTGGAACACTGTAGAGGTGGAGTACAGTGGCGTACAGTAGAGGTAGAGTACAGTGGAGCACAGTAGAGATAGAGTACAATAGAGCAGAGTAGAGGTAGAGTACAGTGGATCACAGTAGAGATAGAGTACAGTGTAGTACAGCGGAGCACAGTATACGTATAGTACAGTGGAGCACAGTAGAGATAGATTACAGTGGAGTAGAGTAGAGATAGAGTACAGTGGAGTACAGTAGAGGTAGAGTACAGTGTAGTACAGCGGAGCACAGTAGACGTATAGTACAGTGGAGCACAGTAGAGATAGATTACAGTGGAGTAGAGTAGAGATAGAGTACAGTGGAGTACAGTAGAGGTAGAGTACAGTGGAGCAGAGTAGAGGTAGAGTACAGTGGAGTACAGTAGAGGTAGAGTATAGTGGAGCACAGTAGAGGTAGAGTACAGTGGAATACAGTAGAGGTAGAGTACAGTGGAGTACAGTAGAGGTAGAGTACAGTGGAGCACAGTAGAGATAGATTACAGTGGAGTAGAGTAGAGATAGAGTACAGTGGAGTACAGTAGAGGTAGAGTAGAGTGGAGCAGAGTAGAGGTAGAGTACAGTGGAGTACAGTAGAGGTAGAGTACAGTGGAGCACAGTAGAGGTAGAGTACAGTGGAGTACAGTAGAAGTAGAGTACAGTGGAGTACAGTAGAGGTAGAGTACAGTGGAGTACAGTAGAGGTAGAGTACAGTGGAGTACAGTGGAGCACAGTAGACGTATAGTACAGTGGAGCACAGTAGAGATAGATTACAGTGGAGTAGAGTAGAGATACAGTACAGTGGAGTACAGTAGAGGTAGAGTACAGTAGAGCAGAGTAGAGGTAGAGTACAGTGGAGTACAGTAGAGGTAGAGTACAGTGGAGCACAGTAGAGTTAGAGTACAGTGGAGTACAGTAGAGGTAGAGTACAGTGGAGTACAGTAGAGGTAGAGTACAGTGGAGCACAGTAGAGGTAGAGTACAGTGGAGTACAGTGGAGCACAGTAGAGGTGGAGTACAGTAGAGTACAGTAGAGGTAGAGTACAGTGGAGCACAGTAGAGGTAGAGTACAGTGGAGTACAGTGGAGTACACTAGAGGTGGAGTACAGTAGAGTACAGTAGAGGTAGAGAACAGTACAGTACAGTAGAGGTAGAGTACAGTGGAGTACAGTTGAAGTAGAGTACAGTAGAGCACAGTAGAGGTAGAATACAGTGGAGTACAGTAGAGGTAGAGTACAGTGGAGTACAGTAGAGGTAGAGTACAGTGGAGTACAGTAGAGGTAGAGTACAGTGGAGTACAGAAAAGATAGAGTACAGTGGAGCACAGTAGAGGTAGAGTACAGTGGAGCACAGTAGAGGTAGAGAACAGTACAGTACAGTAGAGGTAGAGTAGAGTGGAGGACAGTAGAGGTAGAGTACAGTAGAGCACAGTAGAGGTAGAATACAGTGGAGTACAGTAGAGGTAGAGTACAGTGGATTACAGTAGAGGTAGAGTACAGTGGAGTACAGAAGAGATAGAGTAGAGTGGATTACAGTAGAGGTAGAGTACAATGGAGCACAGTAGAGGTAGAGTACAGTGGAGCACAGTAGAGGTAGAGTACAGTGGAGTACAGTAGAGGTAGAGTACAGTGGAGTACAGTAGAGGTAGAGTACAGTGGAGCACAGTAGAGGTAGAGTACAGTGGAGTACAGAGGAGCACAGTAGAGGTGGAGTACAGTAGAGTAAAGTAGATGTAGAGTACAGTGGAGCACAGTAGAGGTAGAGTAAAGTGGAGTACAGTGGAGTACAGTAGAGGTGGAGTACAGTAGAGTACAGTAGAGGTAGAGAACAGTACAGTACAGTAGAGGCAGAGTACAGTGGAGTACAGTAGAGGTAGGTTTACAGTAGAGCACAGTAGAGGTAGAATACAGTGGAGTACAGTAGAGGTAGAGTACAGTGGAGTACAGTAGAGGTAGAGTACAGTGGAGTACAGAAGAGATAGAGTACAGTGGAGCACAGTAGAGGTAGAGTACAGTGGAGCACAGTAGAGGTAGAGTACAGTCGAGTACAGTAGAGGTAGAGTACAGTGGAGTACAGTAGAGGTAGAGTACAGTGGAGCACAGTAGAGGTAGAGTACAGTGGAGTACAGTGGAGCACAGTAGAGGTGGAGTACAGTAGAGTACAGTAGAGGTAGAGTACAGTGGAGCACAGTAGAGGTAGAGTACAGTGGAGTACAGTGGAGTACTGTAGAGGTGGAGTACAGTAGAGTACAGTAGAGGTAGAGAACAGTACAGTACAGTAGAGGTAGAGTACAGTGGAGTACAGTAGAGGTAGAGTACTGTAGAGCAGAGTAGAGGTAGAATACAGTGGAGTACAGTAGAGGTGGAGTACAGTGGAGTACAGTAGAGGTAGAGTACAGTGGAGTACAGTAGAGGTAGAGTACAGTGGAGCAGAGTAGAGGTAGAGTACAGTGGAGTACAGTAGAGGTAGAGTACAGTGGAGCAGAGTAGAGGTAGAGTACAGTGGAGTACAGTAGAGGTAGAGCACAGTAGAGCAGAGTAGAGGTAGAGTACAGTGGAGTACAGTAGAGGTAGAGCACAGTGGAGCACAGTAGAGGTAGAGTACAGTAGAGCACAGTAGAGGTAGAATACAGTGGAGTACAGTAGAGGTGGAGTACAGTGGAGCACAGCAGAGGTAGAGTACAGTGAAGTATAGTAGAGGTAGAGTACATTAGAGCACAGTAGAGCTAGAGTACAGTAGAGCACAGTAGAGGTAGAGTACAGTGGAGCACAGTCGAGTAAGAGTACAGTGTAGTACAGTAGAGATAGAGTACAGTGGAGTACAGTAGAGATAGAGTACAGTCGAACACAGTAGAGGTAGAGTACAGTGGAGTACAATAGAAATAGAGTACAGTGGAGTACAGTAGAGGTAGATTAGAGTGGAGTACAGTAGAGTTAGAGTACAGTGGAGTACAGTAGAGGTAGAGTAAAGTGGAGTAGAGTAGAGATAGAGTACAGTGGAGCACAGCAGAGGTAGAGTACAGTGGATCACAGTAGAGGTAGAATACAGTGGAGTAGAGTAGAGATACAGTACAGTGGATTAGAGTAGAGATAGAGTACAGTGGAGTATAGTTGAGGTAGAGTACAGTGGAGCACAGTAGAGGTAGAGTACAGTGGAGTATAGTTGAGGTAGACTACAGTGGAGTACAGTAGAGGTAGAGTACAGTGGAGCACAGTAGAGATAGAGTACAGTAGAGCAGAGTAGAGGTAAAGTACAGTGGAGTACAGTAGAGGTAGAGTACAGTGGAGCACTGTAGAGGTGGAGTACAGTGGAGTACAGTAGAGGTAGAGTACAGTGGAGCACAGTAGAGATAGAGTACAGTAGAGCACAGTAGAGGTAGAGTACAGTGGAGCACAGTAGAGGTAGAGTACAGTGGAGTATAGTTGAGGTAGACTACAGTGGTGTACAGTAGAGGTAGAGTACAGTGGAGTACAGTAGATGTAGAGTACAGTGGAGCACAGTAGAGGTAGAGTACAGTGGAGTATTGTTGAGGTAGACTACTGTGGAGTACAGTAGAGGTAGAGTACAGTGGAGCACAGTAGAGATAGAGTACAGTAGAGCAGAGTAGAGGTAGAGTACAGTGGAGTACAGTAGAGGTAGAGCACAGTGGAGCACTGTAGAGGTAGAGTACAGTGGAGTACAGTAGAGATAGAGTACAGTGGAGCACAGTAGAGATAGAGTGCAGTGGAGCACAGTAGAGGTAGAGTACAGCTGAGCACAGTAGAGGTAAAGTAGAGTGGAGCACAGTAGAGGTAGAGTACAGTGGACTACAGTAGAGGTAGTGTACAGTGGAGCAGAGTAGAGGTAGAGTACAGTGGAGCACAGTAGAGGTAGAGTACAGTGGAGTATAATAGAGGTAGAGTACAGTAGAGCACAGTAGAGATAGAGTACAGTAGAGCAGAGTAGAGGTAGAGTACAGTGGAGTACAGTAGAGGTAGAGCACATTGGAGCACAGTAGAGGTAGAGTACAGTGTAGCACAGTAGAGGTAGAGTACAGTGGAGCACAGTAGAGGTAGAGTACAGTGGAGTACAGTAGAGGTAGAGTACAGTGGAGTACAGTAGAGGTAGAGTACATTGGAGCACAGTAGAGGTAGAGTACAGTGGAGTACAGTAGAGGTGGAGTACAGTAGAGTACAGTAGAGGTAGAGAACAGTACAGTACAGTAGAGGTAGATTACAGTGGAGTACAGTAGAGGTAGAGCACAGTAGAGCAGGGTAGAGGTAGAGTACAGTGGAGTACAGTAGAGGTAGAGCACAGTGGGTGGAGCACTGTAGAGGTAGAGTACATTGGAGTACAGTAGAGATAGAGTACAGTGGAGCACAGTAGAGGTAGAGTACAGTGGAGCACAGTAGAGGTAGAGTACAGTGGAGTACAGTAGAGGTAGAGTACAGTAGAGCACAGTAGAGGTAGAGTACAGTGGAGTACAGTAGAGGTAGAGTACAGTAGAGCATAGTAGAGGTAGAATACAGTGGAGTACAGTAGAGGTGGAGTACAGTGGAGTACAGTAGAGGTAGAGTACAGTGGAGTACAGTAGAGGTAGAGTACAGTGGAGCACAGTAGAGGTAGAGTACAGTGGAGTACAGTAGAGGTAGAGTACAGTGGAGTACAGTGGAGCACAGTAGAGGTGGAGTACAGTAGAGTAGAGTATAGGTTGAGTACAGTGGAGTACAGTAGAGATAGAGTAGAGTGGAGTAGAGTAGAGATAGAGTACAGTGGACTAGAGTAGATATAGAGTACAGTGGATTAGAGTAGATATAGAGTACAGTGGAGTATAGTTGAGGTAGAGTACAGTGGAGTACAGTAGAGGTAGAGTACAGTGGAGTACAGTGGAGTACAGTAGAGGTGGAGTACAGTAGAGTACAGTAGAGGTAGAGAACAGTACAGTACAGTAGAGGTAGAGTACAGTGGAGTACAGTAGAGGTAGAGTACAGTAGAGCACAGTAGAGGTAGAATACAGTGGAGTACAGTAGAGGTAGAGTACAGTGGAGTACAGTAGAGGTAGAGTACAGTGGAGTACAGTAGAGGTAGAGTACAGTACAGTACAGTAGAGGTAGAGTACAGTGGAGTACAGTAGAGGTAGAGTACAGTAGAGCACAGTACAGGTAGAATACAGTGGAGTACAGTAGAGGTAGAGTACAGTTAAGCACAGTAGAGGTAGAGTACAGTGGAGTACAGTGGATCACAGTAGAGGTGGAGTACAAAAGAGTACAGTAGATGTAGAGTACAGTGGAGCACAGTAGAGGTAGAGTAAAGTGGAGTAAAGTGGAGTACAGTAGAGGTGGAGTACAGTAGAGTACAGTAGAGGTAGAGAACAGTACAGTACAGTAGAGGCAGAGTACAGTGGAGTACAGTAGAGGTAGAGTACAGTAGAGCACAGTAGAGGTAGAATACAGTGGAGTACAGTAGAGGTAGAGTACAGTGGAGTACAGTAGAGGTAGAGTACAGTGGAGTACAGTAGAGGTGGAGTATAGTAGAGTACAGTAGAGGTAGAGTACAGTGGAGCACAGTAGAGGTGGAGTATAGTAGAGTACAGTAGAGGTAGAGTACAGTGGAGCACAGTAGAGGTGGAGTATAGTTGAGTACAGTAGAGGTAGAGTACAGTGGAGTACAGTTGAGGTAGAGTACAGTAGAGCACAGTAGAGGTAGAATACAGTGGAGTACAGTAGAGGTAGAGTACAGTGGAGTACAGTAGAGGTAGAGTACAGTGGAGTACAGTAGAGGTAGAGTACAGTGGAGTACAGAAAAGATAGAGTACAGTGGAGCACAGTAGAGGTAGAGTACAGTGGAGCACAGTAGAGGTAGAGAACAGTACAGTACAGTAGAGGTAGAGTAGAGTGGAGGACAGTAGAGGTAGAGTACAGTAGAGCACAGTAGAGGTAGAATACAGTGGAGTACAGTAGAGGTAGAGTACAGTGGATTACAGTAGAGGTAGAGTACAGTGGAGTACAGAAGAGATAGAGTAGAGTGGATTACAGTAGAGGTAGAGTACAATGGAGCACAGTAGAGGTAGAGTACAGTGGAGCACAGTAGAGGTAGAGTACAGTGGAGTACAGTAGAGGTAGAGTACAGTGGAGTACAGTAGAGGTAGAGTACAGTGGAGCACAGTAGAGGTAGAGTACAGTGGAGTACAGAGGAGCACAGTAGAGGTGGAGTACAGTAGAGTAAAGTAGATGTAGAGTACAGTGGAGCACAGTAGAGGTAGAGTAAAGTGGAGTACAGTGGAGTACAGTAGAGGTGGAGTACAGTAGAGTACAGTAGAGGTAGAGAACAGTACAGTACAGTAGAGGCAGAGTACAGTGGAGTACAGTAGAGGTAGAGTACAGTAGAGCACAGTAGAGGTAGAATACAGTGGAGTACAGTAGAGGTAGAGTACAGTGGAGTACAGTAGAGGTAGAGTACAGTGGAGTACAGAAGAGATAGAGTACAGTGGAGCACAGTAGAGGTAGAGTACAGTGGAGCACAGTAGAGGTAGAGTACAGTCGAGTACAGTAGAGGTAGAGTACAGTGGAGTACAGTAGAGGTAGAGTACAGTGGAGCACAGTAGAGGTAGAGTACAGTGGAGTACAGTGGAGCACAGTAGAGGTGGAGTACAGTAGAGTACAGTAGAGGTAGAGTACAGTGGAGCACAGTAGAGGTAGAGTACAGTGGAGTACAGTGGAGTACTGTAGAGGTGGAGTACAGTAGAGTACAGTAGAGGTAGAGAACAGTACAGTACAGTAGAGGTAGAGTACAGTGGAGTACAGTAGAGGTAGAGTACTGTAGAGCAGAGTAGAGGTAGAATACAGTGGAGTACAGTAGAGGTGGAGTACAGTGGAGTACAGTAGAGGTAGAGTACAGTGGAGTACAGTAGAGGTAGAGTACAGTGGAGCAGAGTAGAGGTAGAGTACAGTGGAGTACAGTAGAGGTAGAGTACAGTGGAGCAGAGTAGAGGTAGAGTACAGTGGAGTACAGTAGAGGTAGAGCACAGTAGAGCAGAGTAGAGGTAGAGTACAGTGGAGTACAGTAGAGATAGAGTACAGTGGAGTACAGTAGAGGTAGAGCACAGTGGAGCACAGTAGAGGTAGAGTACAGTAGAGCACAGTAGAGGTAGAATACAGTGGAGTACAGTAGAGGTGGAGTACAGTGGAGCACAGCAGAGGTAGAGTACAGTGAAGTATAGTAGAGGTAGAGTACATTAGAGCACAGTAGAGATAGAGTACAGTAGAGCACAGTAGAGGTAGAGTACAGTGGAGCACAGTCGAGTAAGAGTACAGTGTAGTACAGTAGAGATAGAGTACAGTGGAGTACAGTAGAGATAGAGTACAGTCGAACACAGTAGAGGTAGAGTACAGTGGAGTACAATAGAAATAGAGTACAGTGGAGTACAGTAGAGGTAGATTAGAGTGGAGTACAGTAGAGGTAGAGTACAGTGGAGTACAGTAGAGGTAGATTAGAGTGGAGTACAGTAGAGGTAGAGTACAGTGGAGCACAGTAGAGGTAGAGTACAGTGTAGCACAGTAGAGGTAGAGTACAGTGGAGCACAGTAGAGGTAGAGTACAGTGGAGTAGAGTAGAGGTAGTTAACAGTGGAGTACAGTAGAGGTAGAGTACAGTGGAGCACAGCAGAGGTAGAGTACAGTGGATCACAGTAGAGATAGAGTACAGTGGAGTACAGTGGAGCACAGTAGACGTATAGTGCAATGGAGCACAGTAGAGATAGATTACAGTGGAGTAGAGTAGAGATAGAGTACAGTGGAGTACAGTAGAGGTAGAGTACAGTGGAGCAGAGTAGAGGTAGAGTACAGTGGAGTACAGTAGAGGTAGAGCACAGTAGAGCAGAGTAGAGGTAGAGTACAGTGGAGTACAGTAGAGGTAGAGCACAGTGGAGCACTCTAGAGGTAGAGTACAGTGGAGTACAGTAGAGATAGAGTACAGTGGAGCACAGTAGAGGTGGAGTACAGTAGAGTACAGTAGAGGTAGAGAACAGTACAGTACAGTAGAGGTAGAGTACAGTGGAGTACAGTAGAGGTAGAGTACAGTAGAGCACAGTAGAGGTAGAATACAGTGGAGTACAGTAGAGGTGGAGTACAGTAGAGGTAGAGTGCAGTGGAGTATAGTAAAGGTAGAGAACAGTACAGTACAGTAGAGGTAGAGTACAGTGGAGTACAGTAGAGGTAGAGTACAGTGGAGTACAGTAGAGGTAGAGTACAGTGGAGTACAGTAGAGGTAGAGTACAGTGGAGCACAGTAGAGGTAGAGTACAGTAGAGTACAGTAGAGGTAAAGTACAGTGGAGCACAGTAGAGCTAGAATACAGTGGAGTACAGTGGAGCACAGTAGAGGTGGAGTACAGTAGAGTAGAGTATAGGTAGAGTACAGTGGAGTACAGTAGAGATAGAGTAGAGTGGAGTAGAGTAGAGATACAGTACAGTGGATTAGAGTAGAGATAGAGTACAGTGGAGTATAGTTGAGGTAGAGTACAGTGGAGCACAGTAGAGGTAGAGTACAGTGGAGTATAGTTGAGGTAGACTACAGTGGAGTACAGTAGAGGTAGAGTACAGTGGAGCACAGTAGAGATAGAGTACAGTAGAGCAGAGTAGAGGTAAAGTACAGTGGAGTACAGTAGAGGTAGAGTACAGTGGAGCACTGTAGAGGTGGAGTACAGTGGAGTACAGTAGAGGTAGAGTACAGTGGAGCACAGTAGAGATAGAGTACAGTAGAGCACAGTAGAGGTAGAGTACAGTGGAGCACAGTAGAGGTAGAGTACAGTGGAGTATAGTTGAGGTAGACTACAGTGGTGTACAGTAGAGGTAGAGTACAGTGGAGTACAGTAGATGTAGAGTACAGTGGAGCACAGTAGAGGTAGAGTACAGTGGAGTATTGTTGAGGTAGACTACTGTGGAGTACAGTAGAGGTAGAGTACAGTGGAGCACAGTAGAGATAGAGTACAGTAGAGCAGAGTAGAGGTAGAGTACAGTGGAGTACAGTAGAGGTAGAGCACAGTGGAGCACTGTAGAGGTAGAGTACAGTGGAGTACAGTAGAGATAGAGTACAGTGGAGCACAGTAGAGATAGAGTGCAGTGGAGCACAGTAGAGGTAGAGTACAGCTGAGCACAGTAGAGGTAAAGTAGAGTGGAGCACAGTAGAGGTAGAGTACAGTGGACTACAGTAGAGGTAGTGTACAGTGGAGCAGAGTAGAGGTAGAGTACAGTGGAGCACAGTAGAGGTAGAGTACAGTGGAGTATAATAGAGGTAGAGTACAGTAGAGCACAGTAGAGATAGAGTACAGTAGAGCAGAGTAGAGGTAGAGTACAGTGGAGTACAGTAGAGGTAGAGCACATTGGAGCACAGTAGAGGTAGAGTATAGTGTAGCACAGTAGAGGTAGAGTACAGTGGAGCACAGTAGAGGTAGAGTACAGTGGAGTACAGTAGAGGTAGAGTACAGTGGAGTACAGTAGAGGTAGAGTACATTGGAGCACAGTAGAGGTAGAGTACAGTGGAGTACAGTAGAGGTGGAGTACAGTAGAGTACAGTAGAGGTAGAGAACAGTACAGTACAGTAGAGGTAGATTACAGTGGAGTACAGTAGAGGTAGAGCACAGTAGAGCAGGGTAGAGGTAGAGTACAGTGGAGTACAGTAGAGGTAGAGCACAGTGGGTGGAGCACTGTAGAGGTAGAGTACATTGGAGTACAGTAGAGATAGAGTACAGTGGAGCACAGTAGAGGTAGAGTACAGTGGAGCACAGTAGAGGTAGAGTACAGTGGAGTACAGTAGAGGTAGAGTACAGTAGAGCACAGTAGAGGTAGAGTACAGTGGAGTACAGTAGAGGTAGAGTACAGTAGAGCATAGTAGAGGTAGAATACAGTGGAGTACAGTAGAGGTGGAGTACAGTGGAGTACAGTAGAGGTAGAGTACAGTGGAGTACAGTAGAGGTAGAGTACAGTGGAGCACAGTAGAGGTAGAGTACAGTGGAGTACAGTAGAGGTAGAGTACAGTGGAGTACAGTGGAGCACAGTAGAGGTGGAGTACAGTAGAGTAGAGTATAGGTTGAGTACAGTGGAGTACAGTAGAGATAGAGTAGAGTGGAGTAGAGTAGAGATAGAGTACAGTGGACTAGAGTAGATATAGAGTACAGTGGATTAGAGTAGATATAGAGTACAGTGGAGTATAGTTGAGGTAGAGTACAGTGGAGTACAGTAGAGGTAGAGTACAGTGGAGTACAGTGGAGTACAGTAGAGGTGGAGTACAGTAGAGTACAGTAGAGGTAGAGAACAGTACAGTACAGTAGAGGTAGAGTACAGTGGAGTACAGTAGAGGTAGAGTACAGTAGAGCACAGTAGAGGTAGAGTACAGTGGAGTACAGTAGAGGTAGAGTACAGTGGAGTACAGTAGAGGTAGAGTACAGTGGAGTACAGTAGAGGTAGAGTGCAGTACAGTACAGTAGAGGTAGAGTACAGTGGAGTACAGTAGAGGTAGAGTACAGTAGAGCACAGTACAGGTAGAATACAGTGGAGTACAGTAGAGGTAGAGTACAGTTAAGCACAGTAGAGGTAGAGTACAGTGGAGTACAGTGGATCACAGTAGAGGTGGAGTACAAAAGAGTACAGTAGATGTAGAGTACAGTGGAGCACAGTAGAGGTAGAGTAAAGTGGAGTAAAGTGGAGTACAGTAGAGGTGGAGTACAGTAGAGTACAGTAGAGGTAGAGAACAGTACAGTACAGTAGAGGCAGAGTACAGTGGAGTACAGTAGAGGTAGAGTACAGTAGAGCACAGTAGAGGTAGAATACAGTGGAGTACAGTAGAGGTAGAGTACAGTGGAGTACAGTAGAGGTAGAGTACAGTGGAGTACAGTAGAGGTGGAGTACAGTGGAGTACAGTAGAGGTAGAGTACAGTGGAGCACAGTAGAGGTAGAGTACAGTGGAGTACAGTGGAGCACAGTAGAGGTGGAGTATAGTAGAGTACAGTAGAGGTAGAGTACAGTGGAGCACAGTAGAGGTGGAGTATAGTAGAGTACAGTAGAGGTAGAGAACAGTGGAGCACAGTAGAGGTGGAGTATAGTAGAGTACAGTAGAGGTAGAGTACAGTGGAGTACAGTTGAGGTAGAGTACAGTAGAGCACAGTAGAGGTTGAATACAGTGGAGTACAGTAGAGGTAGAGTACAGTGGAGTACAGTAGAGGTAGAGTACAGTGGAGTACAGTAGAGGTAGAGTACAGTGGAGTACAGAAAAGATAGAGTACAGTGGAGCACAGTAGAGGTAGAGTACAGTGGAGCACAGTAGAGGTAGAGAACAGTACAGTACAGTAGAGGTAGAGTAGAGTGGAGGACAGTAGAGGTAGAGTACAGTAGAGCACAGTAGAGGTAGAATACAGTGGAGTACAGTAGAGGTAGAGTACAGTGGATTACAGTAGAGGTAGAGTACAGTGGAGTACAGAAGAGATAGAGTAGAGTGGATTACAGTAGAGGTAGAGTACAATGGAGCACAGTAGAGGTAGAGTACAGTGGAGCACAGTAGAGGTAGAGTACAGTGGAGTACAGTAGAGGTAGAGTACAGTGGAGTACAGTAGAGGTAGAGTACAGTGGAGCACAGTAGAGGTAGAGTACAGTGGAGTACAGAGGAGCACAGTAGAGGTGGAGTACAGTAGAGTAAAGTAGATGTAGAGTACAGTGGAGCACAGTAGAGGTAGAGTAAAGTGGAGTACAGTGGAGTACAGTAGAGGTGGAGTACAGTAGAGTACAGTAGAGGTAGAGAACAGTACAGTACAGTAGAGGCAGAGTACAGTGGAGTACAGTAGAGGTAGAGTACAGTAGAGCACAGTAGAGGTAGAATACAGTGGAGTACAGTAGAGGTAGAGTACAGTGGAGTACAGTAGAGGTAGAGTACAGTGGAGTACAGAAGAGATAGAGTACAGTGGAGCACAGTAGAGGTAGAGTACAGTGGAGCACAGTAGAGGTAGAGTACAGTCGAGTACAGTAGAGGTAGAGTACAGTGGAGTACAGTAGAGGTAGAGTACAGTGGAGCACAGTAGAGGTAGAGTACAGTGGAGTACAGTGGAGCACAGTAGAGGTGGAGTACAGTAGAGTACAGTAGAGGTAGAGTACAGTGGAGCACAGTAGAGGTAGAGTACAGTGGAGTACAGTGGAGTACTGTAGAGGTGGAGTACAGTAGAGTACAGTAGAGGTAGAGAACAGTACAGTACAGTAGAGGTAGAGTACAGTGGAGTACAGTAGAGGTAGAGTACTGTAGAGCAGAGTAGAGGTAGAATACAGTGGAGTACAGTAGAGGTGGAGTACAGTGGAGTACAGTAGAGGTAGAGTACAGTGGAGTACAGTAGAGGTAGAGTACAGTGGAGCAGAGTAGAGGTAGAGTACAGTGGAGTACAGTAGAGGTAGAGTACAGTGGAGCAGAGTAGAGGTAGAGTACAGTGGAGTACAGTAGAGGTAGAGCACAGTAGAGCAGAGTAGAGGTAGAGTACAGTGGAGTACAGTAGAGGTAGAGCACAGTGGAGCACAGTAGAGGTAGAGTACAGTAGAGCACAGTAGAGGTAGAATACAGTGGAGTACAGTAGAGGTGGAGTACAGTGGAGCACAGCAGAGGTAGAGTACAGTGAAGTATAGTAGAGGTAGAGTACATTAGAGCACAGTAGAGATAGAGTACAGTAGAGCACAGTAGAGGTAGAGTACAGTGGAGCACAGTCGAGTAAGAGTACAGTGTAGTACAGTAGAGATAGAGTACAGTGGAGTACAGTAGAGATAGAGTACAGTCGAACACAGTAGAGGTAGAGTACAGTGGAGTACAATAGAAATAGAGTACAGTGGAGTACATTAGAGGTAGATTAGAGTGGAGTACAGTAGAGTTAGAGTACAGTGGAGTACAGTAGAGGTAGAGTAAAGTGGAGTAGAGTAGAGATAGAGTACAGTGGAGTATAGCAGAGGTAGAGTACAGTGGATCACAGTAGAGATAGAGTACAGTGGAGTACAGTGGAGCACAGTAGACGTATAGTGCAATGGAGCACAATAGAGATAGATTACAGTGGAGTAGAGTAGAGATAGAGTACAGTGGAGTACAGTAGAGGTAGAGTACAGTGGAGCAGAGTAGAGGTAGAGTACAGTGGAGTACAGTAGAGGTAGAGCACAGTAGAGCAGAGTAGAGGTAGAGTACAGTGGAGTACAGTAGAGGTAGAACACAGTGGAGCACTGTAGAGGTAGAGTACAGTGGAGTACAGTAGAGATAGAGTACAGTGGAGCACAGTAGAGGTAGAGTACAGTGTAGCACAGTAGAGGTAGAGTACAGTGGAGCACAGTAGAGGTAGAGTACAGTGGAGTAGAGTAGAGGTAGTTAACAGTGGAGTACAGTAGAGGTAGAGTACAGTGGAGCACAGTAGAGGTAGAGTACAGTGGAGTACAGTGGAGCACAGTAGAGGTGGAGTACAGTAGAGTACAGTAGAGGTAGAGTACAGTGGAGCACAGTAGAGGTAGAGTACAGTGGAGTGCAGTAGAGGTGGAGTACAGTAGAGTACAGTAGAGGTAGAGAACAGTACAGTACAGTAGAGGTAGAGTACAGTGGAGTACAGTAGAGGTAGAGTACAGTAGAGCACAGTAGAGGTAGAATACAGTGGAGTACAGTAGAGGTGGAGTACAGTAGAGGTAGAGTGCAGTGGAGTATAGTAAAGGTAGAGAACAGTACAGTACAGTAGAGGTAGAGTACAGTGGAGTACAGTAGAGGTAGAGTACAGTGGAGTACAGTAGAGGTAGAGTACAGTGGAGTACAGTAGAGGTAGAGTACAGTGGAGCACAGTAGAGGTAGAGTACAGTAGAGTACAGTAGATGTAAAGTACAGTGGAGCACAGTAGAGCTAGAATACAGTGGAGTACAGTGGAGCACAGTAGAGGTGGAGTACAGTAGGGTAGAGTATAGGTAGAGTACAGTGGAGTACAGTAGAGATAGAGTAGAGTGGAGTAGAGTAGAGATACAGTACAGTGGATTAGAGTAGAGATAGAGTACAGTGGAGTATAGTTGAGGTAGAGTACAGTGGAGCACAGTAGAGGTAGAGTACAGTGGAGTATAGTTGAGGTAGACTACAGTGGAGTACAGTAGAGGTAGAGTACAGTGGAGCACAGTAGAGATAGAGTACAGTAGAGCAGAGTAGAGGTAAAGTACAGTGGAGTACAGTAGAGGTAGAGTACAGTGGAGCACTGTAGAGGTGGAGTACAGTGGAGTACAGTAGAGGTAGAGTACAGTGGAGCACAGTAGAGATAGAGTACAGTAGAGCACAGTAGAGGTAGAGTACAGTGGAGCACAGTAGAGGTAGAGTACAGTGGAGTATAGTTGAGGTAGACTACAGTGGTGTACAGTAGAGGTAGCGTACAGTGGAGTACAGTAGAGGTAGAGTACAGTGGAGCACAGTAGAGGTAGAGTACAGTGGAGTATAGTTGAGGTAGACTACTGTGGAGTACAGTAGAGGTAGAGTACAGTGGAGCACAGTAGAGATAGAGTACAGTAGAGCAGAGTAGAGGTAGAGTACAGTGAAGTACAGTAGAGGTAGAGCACAGTGGAGCATTGTAGAGGTAGAGTACAGTGGAGTACAGTAGAGATAGAGTACAGTGGAGCACAGTAGAGATAGAGTGCAGTGGAGCACAGTAGAGGTAGAGTACAGCTGAGCACAGTAGAGGTAAAGTAGAGTGGAGCACAGTAGAGGTAGAGTACAGTGGACTACAGTAGAGGTAGTGTACAGTGGAGCAGAGTAGAGGTAGAGTACAGTGGAGCACAGTAGAGGTAGAGTACAGTGGAGTATAATAGAGGTAAAGTACAGTAGAGCACAGTAGAGATAGAGTACAGTAGAGCAGAGTAGAGGTAGAGTACAGTGGAGTACAGTAGAGGTAGAGCACATTGGAGCACAGTAGAGGTAGAGTACAGTGTAGCACAGTAGAGGTAGAGTACAGTGGAATACAGTAGAGGTAGAGTACAGTGGAGTACAGTAGAGGTAGAGTACAGTGGAGTACAGTAGAGGTAGAGTACATTGGAGCACAGTAGAGGTAGAGTACAGTGGAGTACAGTAGAGGTGGAGTACAGTAGAGTACAGTAGAGGTAGAGAACAGTACAGTACAGTAGAGGTAGATTACAGTGGAGTACAGTAGAGGTAGAGCACAGTAGAGCAGGGTAGAGGTAGAGTACAGTGGAGTACAGTAGAGGTAGAGCACAGTGGGTGGAGCACTGTAGAGGTAGAGTACATTGGAGTACAGTAGAGATAGAGTACAGTGGAGCACAGTAGAGGTAGAGTACAGTGGAGCACAGTAGAGGTAGAGTACAGTGGAGTACAGTAGAGGTAGAGTACAGTAGAGCACAGTAGAGGTAGAGTACAGTGGAGTACAGTAGAGGTAGAGTACAGTAGAGCATAGTAGAGGTAGAATACAGTGGAGTACAGTAGAGGTGGAGTACAGTGGAGTACAGTAGAGGTAGAGTACAGTGGAGTACAGTAGAGGTAGAGTACAGTGGAGCACAGTAGAGGTAGAGTACAGTGGAGTACAGTAGAGGTAGAGTACAGTGGAGTACAGTGGAGCACAGTAGAGGTGGAGTACAGTAGAGTAGAGTATAGGTTGAGTACAGTGGAGTACAGTAGAGATAGAGTTCAGTGGAGTAGAGTAGAGATAGAGTACAGTGGACTAGAGTAGATATAGAGTACAGTGGATTAGAGTAGATATAGAGTACAGTGGAGTATAGTTGAGGTAGAGTACAGTGGAGTACAGTAGAGGTAGAGTACAGTGGAGTACAGTGGAGTACAGTAGAGGTGGAGTACAGTAGAGTACAGTAGAGGTAGAGAACAGTACAGTACAGTAGAGGTAGAGTACAGTGGAGTACAGTAGAGGTAGAGTACAGTAGAGCACAGTAGAGGTAGAATACAGTGGAGTACAGTAGAGGTAGAGTACAGTGGAGTACAGTAGAGGTAGAGTACAGTGGAGTACAGTAGAGGTAGAGTACAGTACAGTACAGTAGAGGTAGAGTACAGTGGAGTACAGTAGAGGTAGAGTACAGTAGAGCACAGTACAGGTAGAATACAGTGGAGTACAGTAGAGGTAGAGTACAGTTAAGCACAGTAGAGGTAGAGTACAGTGGAGTACAGTGGATCACAGTAGAGGTCGAGTACAAAAGAGTACAGTAGATGTAGAGTACAGTGGAGCACAGTAGAGGTAGAGTAAAGTGGAGTAAAGTGGAGTACAGTAGAGGTGGAGTACAGTAGAGTACAGTAGAGGTAGAGAACAGTACAGTACAGTAGAGGCAGAGTACAGTGGAGTACAGTAGAGGTAGAGTACAGTAGAGCACAGTAGAGGTAGAATACAGTGGAGTACAGTAGAGGTAGAGTACAGTGGAGTACAGTAGAGGTAGAGTACAGTGGAGTACAGTAGAGGTGGAGTACAGTGGAGTACAGTAGAGGTAGAGTACAGTGGAGCACAGTAGATGTAGAGTACAGTGGAGTACAGTGGAGCACAGTAGAGGTGGAGTATAGTAGAGTACAGTAGAGGTAGAGTACAGTGGAGCACAGTAGAGGTAGAGTACAGTGGAGCACAGTAGAGGTAGAGTACAGTGGAGCATAGTAGAGGTAGAGTACAGTGGAGTACAGTAGACGTTGAGTACAGTCGAGTACAGTAGAGGTAGAGTAAGTGGAGCACAGTAGAGGTAGAGTAGAGTGGAGTACAGTAGAGGTAGAGTACAGTAGAGCACAGTAGAGGTAGAATACAGTGGAGTACAGTAGAGGTAGAGTACATTGGAGTACAGTAGAGGTAGAGTACAGTGGAGTACAGAAGAGATAGAGTACAGTGGAGCACAGAAGAGATAGAGTACAGTGGAGCACAGTAGAGGTAGAGTACAGTGGAGCACAGTAGAGGTAGAGTACAGTGGAGCACAGTAGAGGTAGAGTACAGTGGAGTACAGTAGAGGTAGAGTACAGTGGAGTACAGTAGAGGTAGAGTACAGTGGAGCACAGTAGAGGTAGAGTACAGTGGAGTACAGTGGAGCACAGTAGAGGTGGATTATAGTAGAGTACAGTAGAGGTAGAGTACAGTGGAGCACAGTAGAGGTACAGTACAGTGGAGTACAGTGGAGTAAACTAGAGGTGGAGTACAGTAGAGTACAGTAGAGGTAGAGAACAGTACAGTACAATAGAGGTAGAGTACAGTGGAGTACAGTAGAGGTAGAGTACAGTAGAGCACAGTAGAGGTAGAATACAGTGGAGTTCAGTAGAGGTAGAGTACAGTGGAGTACAGTAGAGGTAGAGTACAGTGTAGTACAGTAGAGGTAGAGAACAGTACAGTACATTAGAGGTAGAGTACAGTGGAGTACAGTAGAGGTAGAGTACAGTAGAGCACAGTATAGGTAGAATACAGTGGAGTACAGTAGAGGTAGAGTACAGTGGAGTACAGTAGAGGTAGAGTACAGTGGAGTACAGTAGAGGTAGAGTACAGTGGAGCACAGTAGAGGTAGAGTACAGTGGAGTACAGTAGAGGTAGAGTACAGTGGAGTACAGTGGAGCACAGTAGAGGTGGAGTACAGTGGAGTAGAGTATAGGTTGAGTACAGTGGAGTACAGTAGAGATAGAGTAGAGTGGAGTAGAGTAGAGATAGAGTACAGTGGATTAGAGTAGATATAGAGTACAGTGGAGTACAGTTGAGGTAGAGTACAGTGGAGTAAAGTAGAGGTAGAGTACAGTGGAGTACAGTAGAGGTAGAGAACAGTACAGTACAGTAGAGGTAGAGTAGAGTGGAGTACAGTAGAGGTAGAGTACAGTAGAGCACAGTAGAGGTAGAATACAGTGGAGTACAGTAGAGGTAGAGTACAGTGGAGTACAGTAGAGGTAGAGTACAGTGGAGTACATAAGAGATAGAGTACAGTGGAGCACAGTAGAGGTAGAGTACAGTGGAGCACAGTAGAGGTAGAGTACAGTGGAGCACAGTAGAGGTAGAGTACAGTACGGTACAGTAGAGGTAGAGTACAGTTGAGCACAGTAGAGGTAGAGTACAGTGGAGTGCAGTGGATCACAGTAGAGGTGGAGTACAAAAGAGTCCAGTAGATGTAGAGTACAGTGGAGCACAGTAGAGGTAGAGTAAAGTGGAGTACAGTGGAGTACAGTAGAGGTGGAGTACTGTAGAGTACAGTAGAGGTAGAGAACAGTACAGTACAGTAGAGGCAGAGTACAGTGGAGTACAGTAGAGGTAGAGTACAGTAGAGCACAGTAGAGGTAGAATACAGTGGAGTACAGTAGAGGTAGAGTACAGTGGAGTACAGTAGAGGTAGAGTACAGTGGAGTACAGTATAGGTGGAGTACAGTGGAGTACAGTAGAGGTAGAGTACAGTGGAGCACAGTAGAGGTAGAGTACAGTGGAGTACAGTGGAGCACAGTAGAGGTGGAGTATAGTAGAGTACAGTAGAGGTAGAGTACAGTGGAGCACAGTAGAGGTAGAGTACAGTGGATTACAGTGGAGTACACTAGAGGTGGAGTACAGTAGAGTACAGTAGAGGTAGAGAACAGTACAGTACAATAGAGGTAGAGTACAGTGGAGTACAGTAGAGGTAGAGTACAGTAGAGCACAGTAGAGGTAGAATACAGTGGAGTACAGTAGAGGTAGAGTACAGTGGAGAAAAGTAGAGGTAGAGTACAGTGGAGCACAGTAGAGGCAGAGTACAGTGGAGCACAGTAGAGGTAGAGTACAGTGGAGTACAGTAGAGGTAGAGTACAGTGGAGTACAGTAGAGGTAGAGTACAGTGGAGTAAAGTAGAGGTAGAGTACAGTGGAGTACAGTAGAGGTAGAGTACAGTGGAGCACAGTAGAGGCAGAGTACAGTGGAGCACAGTAGAGGTAGAGTACAGTGGAGTACAGTAGAGGTAGAGTACAGTGGAGCACAGTAGAGGCAGAGTACAGTGGAGTACAGTGGAGCACAGTAGAGGTGGAGTACAGTAGAGTACAGTAGAGGTAGAGTACAGTGGAGCACAGTAGAGGTAGAGTACAGTGGAGTATAGTTGAGGTAGACTACAGTGGAGTACAGTAGAGGTAGAGTACAGTGGAGCACAGTAGAGATAGTGTAAAGTAGAGCAGAGTAGAGGTAGAGTACAGTGGAGTACAGTAGAGGTAGAGTACAGTGGAGCACAGTAGAGATAGAGTACAGTAGAGCACAGTAGAGGTAGAGTACAGTGGAGTATAGTAGAGGTAGAGTACAGTGGAGTATAGTTGAGGTAGACTACAGTGGAGTACAGTAGAGGTAGAGTACAGTGGAGTACAGTAGAGGTAGAGTACAGTGGAGCACAGTAGAGGTAGAGTACAGTGGAGTATAGTTGAGGTAGAGAACAGTACAGTACAGTGGAGGTAGAGTAGAGTGGAGTACAGTAGAGGTAGAGTACAGTAGAGCACAGTAGAGGTAGAATACAGTGGAGTACAGTAGAGGTAGAGTACAGTGGAGTAAAGTAGAGGTAGAGTAGAGTGGAGTACAGAAGAGATAGAGTACAGTGGAGCACAGTAGAGGTAGAGTACAGTGGAGCACAGTAGAGGTAGAGTACAGTGGAGCACAGTAGAGGTAGAGTACAGTGGAGTACAGTAGAGGTAGAGTACAGTGGAGCACAGTAGAGGTAGAGTACAGTGGAGCACAGTAGAGGTAGAGTACAGTGGAGTACAGTAGAGGTAGAGTACAGTTGAGCACAGTAGAGGTAGAGTACAGTGGAGTACAGTGGAGCACAGTAGAGGTGGAGTACAGTAGAGTACATTAGAGGTAGAGTACAGTGGAGCACAGTAGAGGTAGAGTACAGTGGAGTACAGTGGAGTACAGTAGAGGTGGAGTACAGTAGAGTACAGTAGAGGTAGAGAACAGTACAGTACAGTAGAGGTAGAGTACAGTGGAGTACAGTAGAGGTAGAGTACAGTAGAGCACAGTAGAGGTAGAATACAGTGGAGTACAGTAGAGGTAGAGTACAGTGGAGTACAGTAGAGGTAGAGTACAGTGGAGTACAGTAGAGATAGAGTACAGTGGAGCACAGTAGAGGTAGAGTACAGTGGAGCACAGTAGAGGTAGAGTACAGTGGAGCACAGTAGAGATAAAGTACAGTGCAGCACAGTAGAGATAGAGTACAGTGGAGTACAGTGGAGCACAGTAGAGGTATAGTACAGTGGAGCACAGTAGAGATAGATTACATTGGAGTAGAGTAGAGATAGAGTACAGTGGAGTACAGTAGAGGTAGAGTAGAGTTGAGCAGAGTAGAGGTAGAGTAGAGTGGAGTACAGTAGAGGTAGAGCACAGTAGAGCAGAGTAGAGGTAGAGTACAGTGGAGTACAGTAGAGGTAGGGCACAGTGGAGCACTGTAGAGGTAGAGTACAGTGGAGTACAGTAGAGATAGAGTACAGTGGAGTACAGTGGAGTACAGTAGAGGTGGAGTACAGTAGAGTACAGTAGAGGTAGAGAACAGTACAGTACAGTAGAGGTAGAGTACAGTGGAGTACAGTAGAGGTAGAGTACAGTGGAGCACAGTAGAGGTAGAGTACAGTAGAGCACAGTAGAGGTAGAGTACAGTGGAGTACAGTAGAGGTAGAGTACAGTGGAGCACAGTAGAGGTAGAGTACAGTGGAGTACAGTGGAGCACAGTAGAGGTGGAGTACAGTAGAGTACAGTACAGGTAGAGTACAGTGGAGCACAGTAGAGGTAGAGTACAGTGGAGTACAGTGGAGTACAGTAGAGGTGGAGTACAGTAGAGTACAGTAGAGGTAGAGAACAGTACAGTACAGTAGAGGTAGAATACAGTGGAGTACAGTAGAGGTAGAGAACAGTACAGTACAGTAGAGGTAGAGTAGAGTGGAGTACAGTAGAGGTAGAGTACAGTAGAGCACAGTAGAGGTAGAATACAGTGGAGTACAGTAGAGGTAGAGTACAGTGGAGTACAGAAGAGATAGAGTACAGTGGAGCACAGTAGAGGTAGAGTACAGTGGAGCACAGTAGAGGAAGAGTACGGTGGAGCACAGTAGAGGTAGAGTACAGTGGAGTACAGTAGAGGTTGAGTACAGTGGAGTACAGTAGAGGTAGAGTACAGTGGAGCACAGTAGAGGTAGAGTACAGTGGAGCACAGTAGAGGTAGAGTAAAGTGGAGTACAGTGGAGTACAGTAGAGGTGGAGTACAGTAGAGTACAGTAGAGGTAGAGAACAGTACAGTACAATAGAGGTAGAGTACAGGGGAGTACAGTAGAGGTAGAGTACAGTAGAGCACAGTAGAGGTAGAATACAGTGGAGTACAGTAGAGGTAGAGTACAGTGGAGTACAGTAGAGGTAGAGTACAGTGGAGTACAGTAGAGGTAGAGAACAGTACAGTACAGTAGAGGTAGAGTACAGTGGAGTACAGTAGAGGTAGAGTACAGTAGAGCACAGTAGAGGTAAAATACAGTGGAGTACAGTAGAGGTAGAGAACAGTGGAGTACAGTAGAGGTAGAGTACAGTGGAGTACAGTAGAGGTAGAGTACAGTGGAGCAAAGTAGAGCTAAAATACAGTGGAGTACAGTGGAGCACAGTAGAGGTGGAGTACAGTAGAGTAGAGTATAGGTAGAGTACAGTGGAGTACAGTAGAGATAGAGTAGAGTGGAGTAGAGTAGAGATAGAGTACAGTGGATTAGAGTAGAGATAGAGTACAGTGGAGTATAGTTGAGGTAGAGTACAGTGGAGCACAGTAGAGATAGAGTACAGTAGAGCAGAGTAGAGGTAAAGTACAGTGGAGTACAGTAGAGGTAGAGTACAGTGGAGCACTGTAGAGGTGGAGTACAGTGGAGTACAGTAGAGGTAGAGTACAGTTGAGCACAGTAGAGATAGAGTACAGTAGAGCACAGTAGAGGTAGAGTACAGTTGAGTATAGTTGAGGTAGACTACTGTGGAGTACAGTGGAGCACAGTAGAGATAGAGTACAGTAGAGCAGAGTAGAGGTAGAGTACAGTGGAGTACAGTAGAGGTAGAGCACAGTGGAGCACTGTAGAGGTAGAGTACAGTGGAGTACAGTAGAGATAGAGTACAGTGGAGCACAGTAGAGATAGAGTGCAGTGGAGCACAGTAGAGGTAGAGTACAGCTGAGCACAGTAGAGGTAGAGTAGAGTGGAGCACAGTAGAGGTAGAGTACAGTGGACTACAGTAGAGGTAGTGTACAGTGGAGCACAGTAGAGGTAGAGTACAGTGGAGTATAATAGAGATAGAGTACAGTAGAGCACAGTAAAGATAGAGTACAGTAGAGCAGACTAGAGGTAGAGTACAGTGGAGTACAGTAGAGGTAGAGCACAGTGGAGCACAGTAGAGGTAGAGTGCAGTGGAGTACAGTGGAGTACAGTAGAGGTGGAGTACAGTAGAGTACAGTAGAGGTAGAGAACAGTACAGTACAGTAGAGGTAGAGTACAGTGGAGTACAGTAGAGGTAGAGCACAGTAGAGCAGAGTAGAGGTAGAGTACAGTGGAGTACAGTAGAGGTAGAGCACAGTGGAGCACTGTAGAGGTAGAGTACAGTGGAGTACAGTAGAGATAGAGTACAGTGGAGCACAGTAGAGGTAGAGTACAGTGGAGCACAGTAGAGGTAGAGTACAGTGGAGTACAGTAGAGGTAGAGTACAGTAGAGCACAGTAGAGGTAGAATACAGTGGAGTACAGTAGAGGTAGAGTACAGTGGAGTACAGTAGAGGTAGAATACAGTGGAGTACAGTAGAGGTAGAGAACAGTACAGTACAGTAGAGGTAGAGTACAGTGGAGTACAGTAGAGGTAGAGTACAGTAGAGCACAGTAGAGGTAGAATACAGTGGAGTACAGTAGAGTTGGAGTACAGTGGAGTACAGTAGAGGTAGAGTACAGTGGAGTACAGTAGAGGTAGAGTACAGTGGAGCACAGTAGAGGTAGAGTACAGTGGAGTACAGTAGAGGTAGAGTACAGTGGAGTACAATGGAGCACAGTAGAGGTGGAGTACAGTAGAGTAGAGTATAGGTTGAGTACAGTAAAGTACAGTAGAGATAGAGTAGAGTGGAGTAGAGTAGAGGTAGAGTACAGTGGAGTATAGTAAAGGTAGAGAACAGTACAGTACAGTAGAGGTAGAGTACAGTGGAGTACAGTAGAGGTAGAGTACAGTGGAGTACAGTAGAGGTAGAGTACAGTGGAGTACAGTAGAGGTAGAGTACAGTGGAGCACAGTAGAGGTAGAGTACAGTAGAGTACAGTAGATGTAAAGTACAGTGGAGCACAGTAGAGCTAGAATACAGTGGAGTACAGTGGAGCACAGTAGAGGTGGAGTACAGTAGAGTAGAGTATAGGTAGAGTACAGTGGAGTACAGTAGAGATAGAGTAGAGTGGAGTAGAGTAGAGATACAGTACAGTGGATTAGAGTAGAGATAGAGTACAGTGGAGTATAGTTGAGGTAGAGTACAGTGGAGCACAGTAGAGGTAGAGTACAGTGGAGTATAGTTGAGGTAGACTACAGTGGAGTACAGTAGAGGTAGAGTACAGTGGAGCACAGTAGAGATAGAGTACAGTAGAGCAGAGTAGAGGTAAAGTACAGTGGAGTACAGTAGAGGTAGAGTACAGTGGAGCACTGTAGAGGTGGAGTACAGTGGAGTACAGTAGAGGTAGAGTACAGTGGAGCACAGTAGAGATAGAGTACAGTAGAGCACAGTAGAGGTAGAGTACAGTGGAGCACAGTAGAGGTAGAGTACAGTGGAGTATAGTTGAGGTAGACTACAGTGGTGTACAGTAGAGGTAGAGTACAGTGGAGTACAGTAGAGGTAGAGTACAGTGGAGCACAGTAGAGGTAGAGTACAGTGGAGTATAGTTGAGGTAGACTACTGTGGAGTACAGTAGAGGTAGAGTACAGTGGAGCACAGTAGAGATAGAGTACAGTAGAGCAGAGTAGAGGTAGAGTACAGTGAAGTACAGTAGAGGTAGAGCACAGTAGAGCAGAGTAGAGGTAGAGTACAGTGGAGTACAGTAGAGGTAGGGCACAGTGGAGCGCTGTAGAGGTAGAGTACAGTGGAGTACAGTAGAGATAGAGTACAGTGGAGTACAGTGGAGTACAGTAGAGGTGGAGTACAGTAGAGTACAGTAGAGGTAGAGAACAGTACAGTACAGTAGAGGTAGAGTACAGTGGAGTACAGTAGAGGTAGAGTACAGAGGAGCACAGTAGAGGTAGAGTACAGTAGAGCACAGTAGAGGTAGAGTACAGTGGAGTACAGTAGAGGTAGAGTACAGTGGAGCACAGTAGAGGTAGAGTACAGTGGAGTACAGTGGAGCACAGTAGAGGTGGAGTACAGTAGAGTACAGTACAGGTAGAGTACAGTGGAGCACAGTAGAGGTAGAGTACAGTGGAGTACAGTGGAGTACAGTAGAGGTGGAGTACAGTAGAGTACAGTAGAGGTAGAGAACAGTACAGTACAGTAGAGGTAGAATACAGTGGAGTACAGTAGAGGTAGAGTACAGTGGAGCACAGTAGAGGTAGAGAACAGTACAGTACAGTAGAGGTAGAGTAGAGTGGAGTACAGTAGAGGTAGAGTACAGTAGAGCACAGTAGAGGTAGAATACAGTGGAGTACAGTAGAGGTAGAGTACAGTGGAGTACAGAAGAGATAGAGTACAGTGGAGCACAGTAGAGGTAGAGTACAGTGGAGCACAGTAGAGGAAGAGTACGGTGGAGCACAGTAGAGGTAGAGTACAGTGGAGTACAGTAGAGGTTGAGTACAGTGGAGTACAGTAGAGGTAGAGTACAGTGGAGCACAGTAGAGGTAGAGTACAGTGGAGCACAGTAGAGGTAGAGTAAAGTGGAGTACAGTGGAGTACAGTAGAGGTGGAGTACAGTAGAGTACAGTAGAGGTAGAGAACAGTACAGTACAATAGAGGTAGAGTACAGGGGAGTACAGTAGAGGTAGAGTACAGTAGAGCACAGTAGAGGTAGAATACAGTGGAGTACAGTAGAGGTAGAGTACAGTGGAGTACAGTAGAGGTAGAGTACAGTGGAGTACAGTAGAGGTAGAGAACAGTACAGTACAGTAGAGGTAGAGTACAGTGGAGTACAGTAGAGGTAGAGTACAGTAGAGCACAGTAGAGGTAAAATACAGTGGAGTACAGTAGAGGTAGAGAACAGTGGAGTACAGTAGAGGTAGAGTACAGTGGAGTACAGTAGAGGTAGAGTACAGTGGAGCAAAGTAGAGCTAAAATACAGTGGAGTACAGTGGAGCACAGTAGAGGTGGAGTACAGTAGAGTAGAGTATAGGTAGAGTACAGTGGAGTACAGTAGAGATAGAGTAGAGTGGAGTAGAGTAGAGATAGAGTACAGTGGATTAGAGTAGAGATAGAGTACAGTGGAGTATAGTTGAGGTAGAGTACAGTGGAGCACAGTAGAGATAGAGTACAGTAGAGCAGAGTAGAGGTAAAGTACAGTGGAGTACAGTAGAGGTAGAGTACAGTGGAGCACTGTAGAGGTGGAGTACAGTGGAGTACAGTAGAGGTAGAGTACAGTTGAGCACAGTAGAGATAGAGTACAGTAGAGCACAGTAGAGGTAGAGTACAGTTGAGTATAGTTGAGGTAGACTACTGTGGAGTACAGTGGAGCACAGTAGAGATAGAGTACAGTAGAGCAGAGTAGAGGTAGAGTACAGTGGAGTACAGTAGAGGTAGAGCACAGTGGAGCACTGTAGAGGTAGAGTACAGTGGAGTACAGTAGAGATAGAGTACAGTGGAGCACAGTAGAGATAGAGTGCAGTGGAGCACAGTAGAGGTAGAGTACAGCTGAGCACAGTAGAGGTAGAGTAGAGTGGAGCACAGTAGAGGTAGAGTACAGTGGACTACAGTAGAGGTAGTGTACAGTGGAGCACAGTAGAGGTAGAGTACAGTGGAGTATAATAGAGATAGAGTACAGTAGAGCACAGTAAAGATAGAGTACAGTAGAGCAGACTAGAGGTAGAGTACAGTGGAGTACAGTAGAGGTAGAGCACAGTGGAGCACAGTAGAGGTAGAGTGCAGTGGAGTACAGTGGAGTACAGTAGAGGTGGAGTACAGTAGAGTACAGTAGAGGTAGAGAACAGTACAGTACAGTAGAGGTAGAGTACAGTGGAGTACAGTAGAGGTAGAGCACAGTAGAGCAGAGTAGAGGTAGAGTACAGTGGAGTACAGTAGAGGTAGAGCACAGTGGAGCACTGTAGAGGTAGAGTACAGTGGAGTACAGTAGAGATAGAGTACAGTGGAGCACAGTAGAGGTAGAGTACAGTGGAGCACAGTAGAGGTAGAGTACAGTGGAGTACAGTAGAGGTAGAGTACAGTAGAGCACAGTAGAGGTAGAATACAGTGGAGTACAGTAGAGGTAGAGTACAGTGGAGTACAGTAGAGGTAGAATACAGTGGAGTACAGTAGAGGTAGAGAACAGTACAGTACAGTAGAGGTAGAGTACAGTGGAGTACACTAGAGGTAGAGTACAGTAGAGCACAGTAGAGGTAGAATACAGTGGAGTACAGTAGAGTTGGAGTACAGTGGAGTACAGTAGAGGTAGAGTACAGTGGAGTACAGTAGAGGTAGAGTACAGTGGAGCACAGTAGAGGTAGAGTACAGTGGAGTACAGTAGAGGTAGAGTACAGTGGAGTACAATGGAGCACAGTAGAGGTGGAGTACAGTAGAGTAGAGTATAGGTTGAGTACAGTAAAGTACAGTAGAGATAGAGTAGAGTGGAGTAGAGTAGAGGTAGAGTACAGTGGAGTATAGTAAAGGTAGAGAACAGTACAGTACAGTAGAGGTAGAGTACAGTGGAGTACAGTAGAGGTAGAGTACAGTGGAGTACAGTAGAGGTAGAGTACAGTGGAGTACAGTAGAGGTAGAGTACAGTGGAGCACAGTAGAGGTAGAGTACAGTAGAGTACAGTAGATGTAAAGTACAGTGGAGCACAGTAGAGCTAGAATACAGTGGAGTACAGTGGAGCACAGTAGAGGTGGAGTACAGTAGAGTAGAGTATAGGTAGAGTACAGTGGAGTACAGTAGAGATAGAGTAGAGTGGAGTAGAGTAGAGATACAGTACAGTGGATTAGAGTAGAGATAGAGTACAGTGGAGTATAGTTGAGGTAGAGTACAGTGGAGCACAGTAGAGGTAGAGTACAGTGGAGTATAGTTGAGGTAGACTACAGTGGAGTACAGTAGAGGTAGAGTACAGTGGAGCACAGTAGAGATAGAGTACAGTAGAGCAGAGTAGAGGTAAAGTACAGTGGAGTACAGTAGAGGTAGAGTACAGTGGAGCACTGTAGAGGTGGAGTACAGTGGAGTACAGTAGAGGTAGAGTACAGTGGAGCACAGTAGAGATAGAGTACAGTAGAGCACAGTAGAGGTAGAGTACAGTGGAGCACAGTAGAGGTAGAGTACAGTGGAGTATAGTTGAGGTAGACTACAGTGGTGTACAGTAGAGGTAGAGTACAGTGGAGTACAGTAGAGGTAGAGTACAGTGGAGCACAGTAGAGGTAGAGTACAGTGGAGTATAGTTGAGGTAGACTACTGTGGAGTACAGTAGAGGTAGAGTACAGTGGAGCACAGTAGAGATAGAGTACAGTAGAGCAGAGTAGAGGTAGAGTACAGTGAAGTACAGTAGAGGTAGAGCACAGTGGAGCATTGTAGAGGTAGAGTACAGTGGAGTACAGTAGAGATAGAGTACAGTGGAGCACAGTAGAGATAGAGTGCAGTGGAGCACAGTAGAGGTAGAGTACAGCTGAGCACAGTAGAGGTAAAGTAGAGTGGAGCACAGTAGAGGTAGAGTACAGTGGACTACAGTAGAGGTAGTGTACAGTGGAGCAGAGTAGAGGTAGAGTACAGTGGAGCACAGTAGAGGTAGAGTACAGTGGAGTATAATAGAGGTAGAGTACAGTAGAGCACAGTAGAGATAGAGTACAGTAGAGCAGAGTAGAGGTAGAGTACAGTGGAGTACAGTAGAGGTAGAGCACATTGGAGCACAGTAGAGGTAGAGTACAGTGTAGCACAGTAGAGGTAGAGTACAGTGGAATACAGTAGAGGTAGAGTACAGTGGAGTACAGTAGAGGTAGAGTACAGTGGAGTACAGTAGAGGTAGAGTACATTGGAGCACAGTAGAGGTAGAGTACAGTGGAGTACAGTAGAGGTGGAGTACAGTAGAGTACAGTAGAGGTAGAGAACAGTACAGTACAGTAGAGGTAGATTACAGTGGAGTACAGTAGAGGTAGAGCACAGTAGAGCAGGGTAGAGGTAGAGTACAGTGGAGTACAGTAGAGGTAGAGCACAGTGGGTGGAGCACTGTAGAGGTAGAGTACATTGGAGTACAGTAGAGATAGAGTACAGTGGAGCACAGTAGAGGTAGAGTACAGTGGAGCACAGTAGAGGTAGAGTACAGTGGAGTACAGTAGAGGTAGAGTACAGTAGAGCACAGTAGAGGTAGAGTACAGTGGAGTACAGTAGAGGTAGAGTACAGTAGAGCATAGTAGAGGTAGAATACAGTGGAGTACAGTAGAGGTGGAGTACAGTGGAGTACAGTAGAGGTAGAGTACAGTGGAGTACAGTAGAGGTAGAGTACAGTGGAGCACAGTAGAGGTAGAGTACAGTGGAGTACAGTAGAGGTAGAGTACAGTGGAGTACAGTGGAGCACAGTAGAGGTGGAGTACAGTAGAGTAGAGTATAGGTTGAGTACAGTGGAGTACAGTAGAGATAGAGTTCAGTGGAGTAGAGTAGAGATAGAGTACAGTGGACTAGAGTAGATATAGAGTACAGTGGATTAGAGTAGATATAGAGTACAGTGGAGTATAGTTGAGGTAGAGTACAGTGGAGTACAGTAGAGGTAGAGTACAGTGGAGTACAGTGGAGTACAGTAGAGGTGGAGTACAGTAGAGTACAGTAGAGGTAGAGAACAGTACAGTACAGTAGAGGTAGAGTACAGTGGAGTACAGTAGAGGTAGAGTACAGTAGAGCACAGTAGAGGTAGAATACAGTGGAGTACAGTAGAGGTAGAGTACAGTGGAGTACAGTAGAGGTAGAGTACAGTGGAGTACAGTAGAGGTAGAGTACAGTACAGTACAGTAGAGGTAGAGTACAGTGGAGTACAGTAGAGGTAGAGTACAGTAGAGCACAGTACAGGTAGAATACAGTGGAGTACAGTAGAGGTAGAGTACAGTTAAGCACAGTAGAGGTAGAGTACAGTGGATCACAGTAGAGGTGGAGTACAAAAGAGTACAGTAGATGTAGAGTACAGTGGAGCACAGTAGAGGTAGAGTAAAGTGGAGTAAAGTGGAGTACAGTAGAGGTGGAGTACAGTAGAGTACAGTAGAGGTAGAGAACAGTACAGTACAGTAGAGGCAGAGTACAGTGGAGTACAGTAGAGGTAGAGTACAGTAGAGCACAGTAGAGGTAGAATACAGTGGAGTACAGTAGAGGTAGAGTACAGTGGAGTACAGTAGAGGTAGAGTACAGTGGAGTACAGTAGAGGTGGAGTACAGTGGAGTACAGTAGAGGTAGAGTACAGTGGAGCACAGTAGATGTAGAGTACAGTGGAGTACAGTGGAGCACAGTAGAGGTGGAGTATAGTAGAGTACAGTAGAGGTAGAGTACAGTGGAGCACAGTAGAGGTAGAGTACAGTGGAGCACAGTAGAGGTAGAGTACAGTGGAGCATAGTAGAGGTAGAGTACAGTGGAGTACAGTAGACGTTGAGTACAGTCGAGTACAGTAGAGGTAGAGTAAGTGGAGCACAGTAGAGGTAGAGTAGAGTGGAGTACAGTAGAGGTAGAGTACAGTAGAGCACAGTAGAGGTAGAATACAGTGGAGTACAGTAGAGGTAGAGTACATTGGAGTACAGTAGAGGTAGAGTACAGTGGAGTACAGAAGAGATAGAGTACAGTGGAGCACAGAAGAGATAGAGTACAGTGGAGCACAGTAGAGGTAGAGTACAGTGGAGCACAGTAGAGGTAGAGTACAGTGGAGCACAGTAGAGGTAGAGTACAGTGGAGTACAGTAGAGGTAGAGTACAGTGGAGTACAGTAGAGGTAGAGTACAGTGGAGCACAGTAGAGGTAGAGTACAGTGGAGTACAGTGGAGCACAGTAGAGGTGGAGTATAGTAGAGTACAGTAGAGGTAGAGTACAGTGGAGCACAGTAGAGGTAGAGTACAGTGGAGTACAGTGGAGTACACTAGAGGTGGAGTACAGTAGAGTACAGTAGAGGTAGAGAACAGTACAGTACAATAGAGGTAGAGTACAGTGGAGTACAGTAGAGGTAGAGTACAGTAGAGCACAGTAGAGGTAGAATACAGTGGAGTTCAGTAGAGGTAGAGTACAGTGGAGTACAGTAGAGGTAGAGTACAGTGTAGTACAGTAGAGGTAGAGAACAGTACAGTACATTAGAGGTAGAGTACAGTGGAGTACAGTAGAGGTAGAGTACAGTAGAGCACAGTATAGGTAGAATACAGTGGAGTACAGTAGAGGTAGAGTACAGTGGAGTACAGTAGAGGTAGAGTACAGTGGAGTACAGTAGAGGTAGAGTACAGTGGAGCACAGTAGAGGTAGAGTACAGTGGAGTACAGTAGAGGTAGAGTACAGTGGAGTACAGTGGAGCACAGTAGAGGTGGAGTACAGTGGAGTAGAGTATAGGTTGAGTACAGTGGAGTACAGTAGAGATAGAGTAGAGTGGAGTAGAGTAGAGATAGAGTACAGTGGATTAGAGTAGATATAGAGTACAGTGGAGTACAGTTGAGGTAGAGTACAGTGGAGTACAGTAGAGGTAGAGTACAGTGGAGTACAGTAGAGGTAGAGAACAGTACAGTACAGTAGAGGTAGAGTAGAGTGGAGTACAGTAGAAGTAGAGTACAGTAGAGCACAGTAGAGGTAGAATACAGTGGAGTACAGTAGAGGTAGAGTACAGTGGAGTACAGTAGAGGTAGAGTACAGTGGAGTACATAAGAGATAGAGTACAGTGGAGCACAGTAGAGGTAGAGTACAGTGGAGCACAGTAGAGGTAGAGTACAGTGGAGCACAGTAGAGGTAGAGTACAGTACGGTACAGTAGAGGTAGAGTACAGTTGAGCACAGTAGAGGTAGAGTACAGTGGAGTGCAGTGGATCACAGTAGAGGTGGAGTACAAAAGAGTCCAGTAGATGTAGAGTACAGTGGAGCACAGTAGAGGTAGAGTAAAGTGGAGTACAGTGGAGTACAGTAGAGGTGGAGTACAGTAGAGTACAGTAGAGGTAGAGAACAGTACAGTACAGTAGAGGCAGAGTACAGTGGAGTACAGTAGAGGTAGAGTACAGTAGAGCACAGTAGAGGTAGAATACAGTGGAGTACAGTAGAGGTAGAGTACAGTGGAGTACAGTAGAGGTAGAGTACAGTGGAGTACAGTAGAGGTGGAGTACAGTGGAGTACAGTAGAGGTAGAGTACAGTGGAGCACAGTAGAGGTAGAGTACAGTGGAGTACAGTGGAGCACAGTAGAGGTGGAGTATAGTAGAGTACAGTAGAGGTAGAGTACAGTGGAGCACAGTAGAGGTAGAGTACAGTGGATTACAGTGGAGTACACTAGAGGTGGAGTACAGTAGAGTACAGTAGAGGTAGAGAACAGTACAGTACAATAGAGGTAGAGTACAGTGGAGTACAGTAGAGGTAGAGTACAGTAGAGCACAGTAGAGGTAGAATACAGTGGAGTACAGTAGAGGTAGAGTACAGTGGAGTACAGTAGAGGTAGAGTACAGTGGAGCACAGTAGAGGCAGAGTACAGTGGAGCACAGTAGAGGTAGAGTACAGTGGAGTACAGTAGAGGTAGAGTACAGTGGAGTACAGTAGAGGTAGAGTACAGTGGAGTACAGTAGAGGTAGAGTACAGTGGAGTACAGTAGAGGTAGAGTACAGTGGAGCACAGTAGAGGCAGAGTACAGTGGAGCACAGTAGAGGTAGAGTACAGTGGAGTACAGTAGAGGTAGAGTACAGTGGAGCACAGTAGAGGCAGAGTACAGTGGAGTACAGTGGAGCACAGTAGAGGTGGAGTACAGTAGAGTACAGTAGAGGTAGAGTACAGTGGAGCACAGTAGAGGTAGAGTACAGTGGAGTATAGTTGAGGTAGACTACAGTGGAGTACAGTAGAGGTAGAGTACAGTGGAGCACAGTAGAGATAGTGTAAAGTAGAGCAGAGTAGAGGTAGAGTACAGTGGAGTACAGTAGAGGTAGAGTACAGTGGAGCACAGTAGAGATAGAGTACAGTAGAGCACAGTAGAGGTAGAGTACAGTGGAGTATAGTAGAGGTAGAGTACAGTGGAGTATAGTTGAGGTAGACTACAGTGGAGTACAGTAGAGGTAGAGTACAGTGGAGTACAGTAGAGGTAGAGTACAGTGGAGCACAGTAGAGGTAGAGTACAGTGGAGTATAGTTGAGGTAGAGAACAGTACAGTACAGTGGAGGTAGAGTAGAGTGGAGTACAGTAGAGGTAGAGTACAGTAGAGCACAGTAGAGGTAGAATACAGTGGAGTACAGTAGAGGTAGAGTACAGTGGAGTACAGTAGAGGTAGAGTAGAGTGGAGTACAGAAGAGATAGAGTACAGTGGAGCACAGTAGAGGTAGAGTACAGTGGAGCACAGTAGAGGTAGAGTACAGTGGAGCACAGTAGAGGTAGAGTACAGTGGAGTACAGTAGAGGTAGAGTACAGTGGAGCACAGTAGAGGTAGAGTACAGTGGAGCACAGTAGAGGTAGAGTACAGTGGAGTACAGTAGAGGTAGAGTACAGTTGAGCACAATAGAGGTAGAGTACAGTGGAGTACAGTGGAGCACAGTAGAGGTGGAGTACAGTAGAGTACATTAGAGGTAGAGTACAGTGGAGCACAGTAGAGGTAGAGTACAGTGGAGTACAGTGGAGTACAGTAGAGGTGGAGTACAGTAGAGTACAGTAGAGGTAGAGAACAGTACAGTACAGTAGAGGTAGAGTACAGTGGAGTACAGTAGAGGTAGAGTACAGTAGAGCACAGTAGAGGTAGAATACAGTGGAGTACAGTAGAGGTAGAGTACAGTGGAGTACAGTAGAGGTAGAGTACAGTGGAGTACAGTAGAGATAGAGTACAGTGGAGCACAGTAGAGGTAGAGTACAGTGGAGCACAGTAGAGGTAGAGTACAGTGGAGCACAGTAGAGATAAAGTACAGTGGAGCACAGTAGAGATAGAGTACAGTGGAGTACAGTGGAGCACAGTAGAGGTATAGTACAGTGGAGCACAGTAGAGATAGATTACATTGGAGTAGAGTAGAGATAGAGTACAGTGGAGTACAGTAGAGGTAGAGTAGAGTTGAGCAGAGTAGAGGTAGAGTACAGTGGAGTACAGTAGAGGTAGAGCACAGTAGAGCAGAGTAGAGGTAGAGTACAGTGGAGTACAGTAGAGGTAGGGCACAGTGGAGCACTGTAGAGGTAGAGTACAGTGGAGTACAGTAGAGATAGAGTACAGTGGAGTACAGTGGAGTACAGTAGAGGTGGAGTACAGTAGAGTACAGTAGAGGTAGAGAACAGTACAGTACAGTAGAGGTAGAGTACAGTGGAGTACAGTAGAGGTAGAGTACAGTGGAGCACAGTAGAGGTAGAGTACAGTAGAGCACAGTAGAGGTAGAGTACAGTGGAGTACAGTAGAGGTAGAGTACAGTGGAGCACAGTAGAGGTAGAGTACAGTGGAGTACAGTGGAGCACAGTAGAGGTGGAGTACAGTAGAGTACAGTACAGGTAGAGTACAGTGGAGCACAGTAGAGGTAGAGTACAGTGGAGTACAGTGGAGTACAGTAGAGGTGGAGTACAGTAGAGTACAGTAGAGGTAGAGAACAGTACAGTACAGTAGAGGTAGAATACAGTGGAGTACAGTAGAGGTAGAGTACAGTGGAGCACAGTAGAGGTAGAGAACAGTACAGTACAGTAGAGGTAGAGTAGAGTGGAGTACAGTAGAGGTAGAGTACAGTAGAGCACAGTAGAGGTAGAATACAGTGGAGTACAGTAGAGGTAGAGTACAGTGGAGTACAGAAGAGATAGAGTACAGTGGAGCACAGTAGAGGTAGAGTACAGTGGAGCACAGTAGAGGAAGAGTACGGTGGAGCACAGTAGAGGTAGAGTACAGTGGAGTACAGTAGAGGTTGAGTACAGTGGAGTACAGTAGAGGTAGAGTACAGTGGAGCACAGTAGAGGTAGAGTACAGTGGAGCACAGTAGAGGTAGAGTAAAGTGGAGTACAGTGGAGTACAGTAGAGGTGGAGTACAGTAGAGTACAGTAGAGGTAGAGAACAGTACAGTACAATAGAGGTAGAGTACAGGGGAGTACAGTAGAGGTAGAGTACAGTAGAGCACAGTAGAGGTAGAATACAGTGGAGTACAGTAGAGGTAGAGTACAGTGGAGTACAGTAGAGGTAGAGTACAGTGGAGTACAGTAGAGGTAGAGAACAGTACAGTACAGTAGAGGTAGAGTACAGTGGAGTACAGTAGAGGTAGAGTACAGTAGAGCACAGTAGAGGTAAAATACAGTGGAGTACAGTAGAGGTAGAGAACAGTGGAGTACAGTAGAGGTAGAGTACAGTGGAGTACAGTAGAGGTAGAGTACAGTGGAGCAAAGTAGAGCTAAAATACAGTGGAGTACAGTGGAGCACAGTAGAGGTGGAGTACAGTAGAGTAGAGTATAGGTAGAGTACAGTGGAGTACAGTAGAGATAGAGTAGAGTGGAGTAGAGTAGAGATAGAGTACAGTTGATTAGAGTAGAGATAGAGTACAGTGGAGTATAGTTGAGGTAGAGTACAGTGGAGCACAGTAGAGATAGAGTACAGTAGAGCAGAGTAGAGGTAAAGTACAGTGGAGTACAGTAGAGGTAGAGTACAGTGGAGCACTGTAGAGGTGGAGTACAGTGGAGTACAGTAGAGGTAGAGTACAGTTGAGCACAGTAGAGATAGAGTACAGTAGAGCACAGTAGAGGTAGAGTACAGTTGAGTATAGTTGAGGTAGACTACTGTGGAGTACAGTGGAGCACAGTAGAGATAGAGTACAGTAGAGCAGAGTAGAGGTAGAGTACAGTGGAGTACAGTAGAGGTAGAGCACAGTGGAGCACTGTAGAGGTAGAGTACAGTGGAGTACAGTAGAGATAGAGTACAGTGGAGCACAGTAGAGATAGAGTGCAGTGGAGCACAGTAGAGGTAGAGTACAGCTGAGCACAGTAGAGGTAGAGTAGAGTGGAGCACAGTAGAGGTAGAGTACAGTGGACTACAGTAGAGGTAGTGTACAGTGGAGCACAGTAGAGGTAGAGTACAGTGGAGTATAATAGAGATAGAGTACAGTAGAGCACAGTAAAGATAGAGTACAGTAGAGCAGACTAGAGGTAGAGTACAGTGGAGTACAGTAGAGGTAGAGCACAGTGGAGCACAGTAGAGGTAGAGTGCAGTGGAGTACAGTGGAGTACAGTAGAGGTGGAGTACAGTAGAGTACAGTAGAGGTAGAGAACAGTACAGTACAGTAGAGGTAGAGTACAGTGGAGTACAGTAGAGGTAGAGCACAGTAGAGCAGAGTAGAGGTAGAGTACAGTGGAGTACAGTAGAGGTAGAGCACAGTGGAGCACTGTAGAGGTAGAGTACAGTGGAGTACAGTAGAGATAGAGTACAGTGGAGCACAGTAGAGGTAGAGTACAGTGGAGCACAGTAGAGGTAGAGTACAGTGGAGTACAGTAGAGGTAGAGTACAGTAGAGCACAGTAGAGGTAGAATACAGTGGAGTACAGTAGAGGTAGAGTACAGTGGAGTACAGTAGAGGTAGAATACAGTGGAGTACAGTAGAGGTAGAGAACAGTACAGTACAGTAGAGGTAGAGTACAGTGGAGTACAGTAGAGGTAGAGTACAGTAGAGCACAGTAGAGGTAGAATACAGTGGAGTACAGTAGAGTTGGAGTACAGTGGAGTACAGTAGAGGTAGAGTACAGTGGAGTACAGTAGAGGTAGAGTACAGTGGAGCACAGTAGAGGTAGAGTACAGTGGAGTACAGTAGAGGTAGAGTACAGTGGAGTACAATGGAGCACAGTAGAGGTGGAGTACAGTAGAGTAGAGTATAGGTTGAGTACAGTAAAGTACAGTAGAGATAGAGTAGAGTGGAGTAGAGTAGAGGTAGAGTACAGTGGAGTATAGTAAAGGTAGAGAACAGTACAGTACAGTAGAGGTAGAGTACAGTGGAGTACAGTAGAGGTAGAGTACAGTGGAGTACAGTAGAGGTAGAGTACAGTGGAGTACAGTAGAGGTAGAGTACAGTGGAGCACAGTAGAGGTAGAGTACAGTAGAGTACAGTAGATGTAAAGTACAGTGGAGCACAGTAGAGCTAGAATACAGTGGAGTACAGTGGAGCACAGTAGAGGTGGAGTACAGTAGAGTAGAGTATAGGTAGAGTACAGTGGAGTACAGTAGAGATAGAGTAGAGTGGAGTAGAGTAGAGATACAGTACAGTGGATTAGAGTAGAGATAGAGTACAGTGGAGTATAGTTGAGGTAGAGTACAGTGGAGCACAGTAGAGGTAGAGTACAGTGGAGTATAGTTGAGGTAGACTACAGTGGAGTACAGTAGAGGTAGAGTACAGTGGAGCACAGTAGAGATAGAGTACAGTAGAGCAGAGTAGAGGTAAAGTACAGTGGAGTACAGTAGAGGTAGAGTACAGTGGAGCACTGTAGAGGTGGAGTACAGTGGAGTACAGTAGAGGTAGAGTACAGTGGAGCACAGTAGAGATAGAGTACAGTAGAGCACAGTAGAGGTAGAGTACAGTGGAGCACAGTAGAGGTAGAGTACAGTGGAGTATAGTTGAGGTAGACTACAGTGGTGTACAGTAGAGGTAGAGTACAGTGGAGTACAGTAGAGGTAGAGTACAGTGGAGCACAGTAGAGGTAGAGTACAGTGGAGTATAGTTGAGGTAGACTACTGTGGAGTACAGTAGAGGTAGAGTACAGTGGAGCACAGTAGAGATAGAGTACAGTAGAGCAGAGTAGAGGTAGAGTACAGTGAAGTACAGTAGAGGTAGAGCACAGTGGAGCATTGTAGAGGTAGAGTACAGTGGAGTACAGTAGAGATAGAGTACAGTGGAGCACAGTAGAGATAGAGTGCAGTGGAGCACAGTAGAGGTAGAGTACAGCTGAGCACAGTAGAGGTAAAGTAGAGTGGAGCACAGTAGAGGTAGAGTACAGTGGACTACAGTAGAGGTAGTGTACAGTGGAGCAGAGTAGAGGTAGAGTACAGTGGAGCACAGTAGAGGTAGAGTACAGTGGAGTATAATAGAGGTAGAGTACAGTAGAGCACAGTAGAGATAGAGTACAGTAGAGCAGAGTAGAGGTAGAGTACAGTGGAGTACAGTAGAGGTAGAGCACATTGGAGCACAGTAGAGGTAGAGTACAGTGTAGCACAGTAGAGGTAGAGTACAGTGGAATACAGTAGAGGTAGAGTACAGTGGAGTACAGTAGAGGTAGAGTACAGTGGAGTACAGTAGAGGTAGAGTACATTGGAGCACAGTAGAGGTAGAGTACAGTGGAGTACAGTAGAGGTGGAGTACAGTAGAGTACAGTAGAGGTAGAGAACAGTACAGTACAGTAGAGGTAGATTACAGTGGAGTACAGTAGAGGTAGAGCACAGTAGAGCAGGGTAGAGGTAGAGTACAGTGGAGTACAGTAGAGGTAGAGCAGAGTGGGTGGAGCACTGTAGAGGTAGAGTACATTGGAGTACAGTAGAGATAGAGTACAGTGGAGCACAGTAGAGGTAGAGTACAGTGGAGCACAGTAGAGGTAGAGTACAGTGGAGTACAGTAGAGGTAGAGTACAGTAGAGCACAGTAGAGGTAGAGTACAGTGGAGTACAGTAGAGGTAGAGTACAGTAGAGCATAGTAGAGGTAGAATACAGTGGAGTACAGTAGAGGTGGAGTACAGTGGAGTACAGTAGAGGTAGAGTACAGTGGAGTACAGTAGAGGTAGAGTACAGTGGAGCACAGTAGAGGTAGAGTACAGTGGAGTACAGTAGAGGTAGAGTACAGTGGAGTACAGTGGAGCACAGTAGAGGTGGAGTACAGTAGAGTAGAGTATAGGTTGAGTACAGTGGAGTACAGTAGAGATAGAGTTCAGTGGAGTAGAGTAGAGATAGAGTACAGTGGACTAGAGTAGATATAGAGTACAGTGGATTAGAGTAGATATAGAGTACAGTGGAGTATAGTTGAGGTAGAGTACAGTGGAGTACAGTAGAGGTAGAGTACAGTGGAGTACAGTGGAGTACAGTAGAGGTGGAGTACAGTAGAGTACAGTAGAGGTAGAGAACAGTACAGTACAGTAGAGGTAGAGTACAGTGGAGTACAGTAGAGGTAGAGTACAGTAGAGCACAGTAGAGGTAGAATACAGTGGAGTACAGTAGAGGTAGAGTACAGTGGAGTACAGTAGAGGTAGAGTACAGTGGAGTACAGTAGAGGTAGAGTACAGTACAGTACAGTAGAGGTAGAGTACAGTGGAGTACAGTAGAGGTAGAGTACAGTAGAGCACAGTACAGGTAGAATACAGTGGAGTACAGTAGAGGTAGAGTACAGTTAAGCACAGTAGAGGTAGAGTACAGTGGAGTACAGTGGATCACAGTAGAGGTGGAGTACAAAAGAGTACAGTAGATGTAGAGTACAGTGGAGCACAGTAGAGGTAGAGTAAAGTGGAGTAAAGTGGAGTACAGTAGAGGTGGAGTACAGTAGAGTACAGTAGAGGTAGAGAACAGTACAGTACAGTAGAGGCAGAGTACAGTGGAGTACAGTAGAGGTAGAGTACAGTAGAGCACAGTAGAGGTAGAATACAGTGGAGTACAGTAGAGGTAGAGTACAGTGGAGTACAGTAGAGGTAGAGTACAGTGGAGTACAGTAGAGGTGGAGTACAGTGGAGTACAGTAGAGGTAGAGTACAGTGGAGCACAGTAGATGTAGAGTACAGTGGAGTACAGTGGAGCACAGTAGAGGTGGAGTATAGTAGAGTACAGTAGAGGTAGAGTACAGTGGAGCACAGTAGAGGTAGAGTACAGTGGAGCACAGTAGAGGTAGAGTACAGTGGAGCATAGTAGAGGTCGAGTACAGTGGAGTACAGTAGACGTTGAGTACAGTCGAGTACAGTAGAGGTAGAGTAAGTGGAGCACAGTAGAGGTAGAGTAGAGTGGAGTACAGTAGAGGTAGAGTACAGTAGAGCACAGTAGAGGTAGAATACAGTGGAGTACAGTAGAGGTAGAGTACATTGGAGTACAGTAGAGGTAGAGTACAGTGGAGTACAGAAGAGATAGAGTACAGTGGAGCACAGAAGAGATAGAGTACAGTGGAGCACAGTAGAGGTAGAGTACAGTGGAGCACAGTAGAGGTAGAGTACAGTGGAGCACAGTAGAGGTAGAGTACAGTGGAGTACAGTAGAGGTAGAGTACAGTGGAGTACAGTAGAGGTAGAGTACAGTGGAGCACAGTAGAGGTAGAGTACAGTGGAGTACAGTGGAGCACAGTAGAGGTGGAGTATAGTAGAGTACAGTAGAGGTAGAGTACAGTGGAGCACAGTAGAGGTAGAGTACAGTGGAGTACAGTGGAGTACACTAGAGGTGGAGTACAGTAGAGTACAGTAGAGGTAGAGAACAGTACAGTACAATAGAGGTAGAGTACAGTGGAGTACAGTAGAGGTAGAGTACAGTAGAGCACAGTAGAGGTAGAATACAGTGGAGTTCAGTAGAGGTAGAGTACAGTGGAGTACAGTAGAGGTAGAGTACAGTGTAGTACAGTAGAGGTAGAGAACAGTACAGTACATTAGAGGTAGAGTACAGTGGAGTACAGTAGAGGTAGAGTACAGTAGAGCACAGTATAGGTAGAATACAGTGGAGTACAGTAGAGGTAGAGTACAGTGGAGTACAGTAGAGGTAGAGTACAGTGGAGTACAGTAGAGGTAGAGTACAGTGGAGCACAGTAGAGGTAGAGTACAGTGGAGTACAGTAGAGGTAGAGTACAGTGGAGTACAGTGGAGCACAGTAGAGGTGGAGTACAGTGGAGTAGAGTATAGGTTGAGTACAGTGGAGTACAGTAGAGATAGAGTAGAGTGGAGTAGAGTAGAGATAGAGTACAGTGGATTAGAGTAGATATAGAGTACAGTGGAGTACAGTTGAGGTAGAGTACAGTGGAGTACAGTAGAGGTAGAGTACAGTGGAGTACAGTAGAGGTAGAGAACAGTACAGTACAGTAGAGGTAGAGTAGAGTGGAGTACAGTAGAGGTAGAGTACAGTAGAGCACAGTAGAGGTAGAATACAGTGGAGTACAGTAGAGGTAGAGTACAGTGGAGTACAGTAGAGGTAGAGTACAGTGGAGTACATAAGAGATAGAGTACAGTGGAGCACAGTAGAGGTAGAGTACAGTGGAGCACAGTAGAGGTAGAGTACAGTGGAGCACAGTAGAGGTAGAGTACAGTACGGTACAGTAGAGGTAGAGTACAGTTGAGCACAGTAGAGGTAGAGTACAGTGGAGTGCAGTGGATCACAGTAGAGGTGGAGTACAAAAGAGTCCAGTAGATGTAGAGTACAGTGGAGCACAGTAGAGGTAGAGTAAAGTGGAGTACAGTGGAGTACAGTAGAGGTGGAGTACAGTAGAGTACAGTAGAGGTAGAGAACAGTACAGTACAGTAGAGGCAGAGTACAGTGGAGTACAGTAGAGGTAGAGTACAGTAGAGCACAGTAGAGGTAGAATACAGTGGAGTACAGTAGAGGTAGAGTACAGTGGAGTACAGTAGAGGTAGAGTACAGTGGAGTACAGTAGAGGTGGAGTACAGTGGAGTACAGTAGAGGTAGAGTACAGTGGAGCACAGTAGAGGTAGAGTACAGTGGAGTACAGTGGAGCACAGTAGAGGTGGAGTATAGTAGAGTACAGTAGAGGTAGAGTACAGTGGAGCACAGTAGAGGTAGAGTACAGTGGATTACAGTGGAGTACACTAGAGGTGGAGTACAGTAGAGTACAGTAGAGGTAGAGAACAGTACAGTACAATAGAGGTAGAGTACAGTGGAGTACAGTAGAGGTAGAGTACAGTAGAGCACAGTAGAGGTAGAATACAGTGGAGTACAGTAGAGGTAGAGTACAGTGGAGTACAGTAGAGGTAGAGTACAGTGGAGCACAGTAGAGGCAGAGTACAGTGGAGCACAGTAGAGGTAGAGTACAGTGGAGTACAGTAGAGGTAGAGTACAGTGGAGTACAGTAGAGGTAGAGTACAGTGGAGTACAGTAGAGGTAGAGTACAGTGGAGTACAGTAGAGGTAGAGTACAGTGGAGCACAGTAGAGGCAGAGTACAGTGGAGCACAGTAGAGGTAGAGTACAGTGGAGTACAGTAGAGGTAGAGTACAGTGGAGCACAGTAGAGGCAGAGTACAGTGGAGTACAGTGGAGCACAGTAGAGGTGGAGTACAGTAGAGTACAGTAGAGGTAGAGTACAGTGGAGCACAGTAGAGGTAGAGTACAGTGGAGTATAGTTGAGGTAGACTACAGTGGAGTACAGTAGAGGTAGAGTACAGTGGAGCACAGTAGAGATAGTGTAAAGTAGAGCAGAGTAGAGGTAGAGTACAGTGGAGTACAGTAGAGGTAGAGTACAGTGGAGCACAGTAGAGATAGAGTACAGTAGAGCACAGTAGAGGTAGAGTACAGTGGAGTATAGTAGAGGTAGAGTACAGTGGAGTATAGTTGAGGTAGACTACAGTGGAGTACAGTAGAGGTAGAGTACAGTGGAGTACAGTAGAGGTAGAGTACAGTGGAGCACAGTAGAGGTAGAGTACAGTGGAGTATAGTTGAGGTAGAGAACAGTACAGTACAGTGGAGGTAGAGTAGAGTGGAGTACAGTAGAGGTAGAGTACAGTAGAGCACAGTAGAGGTAGAATACAGTGGAGTACAGTAGAGGTAGAGTACAGTGGAGTACAGTAGAGGTAGAGTAGAGTGGAGTACAGAAGAGATAGAGTACAGTGGAGCACAGTAGAGGTAGAGTACAGTGGAGCACAGTAGAGGTAGAGTACAGTGGAGCACAGTAGAGGTAGAGTACAGTGGAGTACAGTAGAGGTAGAGTACAGTGGAGCACAGTAGAGGTAGAGTACAGTGGAGCACAGTAGAGGTAGAGTACAGTGGAGTACAGTAGAGGTAGAGTACAGTTGAGCACAGTAGAGGTAGAGTACAGTGGAGTACAGTGGAGCACAGTAGAGGTGGAGTACAGTAGAGTACATTAGAGGTAGAGTACAGTGGAGCACAGTAGAGGTAGAGTACAGTGGAGTACAGTGGAGTACAGTAGAGGTGGAGTACAGTAGAGTACAGTAGAGGTAGAGAACAGTACAGTACAGTAGAGGTAGAGTACAGTGGAGTACAGTAGAGGTAGAGTACAGTAGAGCACAGCAGAGGTAGAATACAGTGGAGTACAGTAGAGGTAGAGTACAGTGGAGTACAGTAGAGGTAGAGTACAGTGGAGTACAGTAGAGATAGAGTACAGTGGAGCACAGTAGAGGTAGAGTACAGTGGAGCACAGTAGAGGTAGAGTACAGTGGAGCACAGTAGAGATAAAGTACAGTGGAGCACAGTAGAGATAGAGTACAGTGGAGTACAGTGGAGCACAGTAGAGGTATAGTACAGTGGAGCACAGTAGAGATAGATTACATTGGAGTAGAGTAGAGATAGAGTACAGTGGAGTACAGTAGAGGTAGAGTAGAGTTGAGCAGAGTAGAGGTAGAGTACAGTGGAGTACAGTAGAGGTAGAGCACAGTAGAGCAGAGTAGAGGTAGAGTACAGTGGAGTACAGTAGAGGTAGGGCACAGTGGAGCACTGTAGAGGTAGAGTACAGTGGAGTACAGTAGAGATAGAGTACAGTGGAGTACAGTGGAGTACAGTAGAGGTGGAGTACAGTAGAGTACAGTAGAGGTAGAGAACAGTACAGTACAGTAGAGGTAGAGTACAGTGGAGTACAGTAGAGGTAGAGTACAGTGGAGCACAGTAGAGGTAGAGTACAGTAGAGCACAGTAGAGGTAGAGTACAGTGGAGTACAGTAGAGGTAGAGTACAGTGGAGCACAGTAGAGGTAGAGTACAGTGGAGTACAGTGGAGCACAGTAGAGGTGGAGTACAGTAGAGTACAGTACAGGTAGAGTACAGTGGAGCACAGTAGAGGTAGAGTACAGTGGAGTACAGTGGAGTACAGTAGAGGTGGAGTACAGTAGAGTACAGTAGAGGTAGAGAACAGTACAGTACAGTAGAGGTAGAATACAGTGGAGTACAGTAGAGGTAGAGTACAGTGGAGCACAGTAGAGGTAGAGAACAGTACAGTACAGTAGAGGTAGAGTAGAGTGGAGTACAGTAGAGGTAGAGTACAGTAGAGCACAGTAGAGGTAGAATACAGTGGAGTACAGTAGAGGTAGAGTACAGTGGAGTACAGAAGAGATAGAGTACAGTGGAGCACAGTAGAGGTAGAGTACAGTGGAGCACAGTAGAGGAAGAGTACGGTGGAGCACAGTAGAGGTAGAGTACAGTGGAGTACAGTAGAGGTTGAGTACAGTGGAGTACAGTAGAGGTAGAGTACAGTGGAGCAAAGTAGAGGTAGAGTACAGTGGAGCACAGTAGAGGTAGAGTAAAGTGGAGTACAGTGGAGTACAGTAGAGGTGGAGTACAGTAGAGTACAGTAGAGGTAGAGAACAGTACAGTACAATAGAGGTAGAGTACAGGGGAGTACAGTAGAGGTAGAGTACAGTAGAGCACAGTAGAGGTAGAATACAGTGGAGTACAGTAGAGGTAGAGTACAGTGGAGTACAGTAGAGGTAGAGTACAGTGGAGTACAGTAGAGGTAGAGAACAGTACAGTACAGTAGAGGTAGAGTACAGTGGAGTACAGTAGAGGTAGAGTACAGTAGAGCACAGTAGAGGTAAAATACAGTGGAGTACAGTAGAGGTAGAGAACAGTGGAGTACAGTAGAGGTAGAGTACAGTGGAGTACAGTAGAGGTAGAGTACAGTGGAGCAAAGTAGAGCTAAAATACAGTGGAGTACAGTGGAGCACAGTAGAGGTGGAGTACAGTAGAGTAGAGTATAGGTAGAGTACAGTGGAGTACAGTAGAGATAGAGTAGAGTGGAGTAGAGTAGAGATAGAGTACAGTGGAGTACAGTAGAGGTAGAGTAGAGTTGAGCAGAGTAGAGGTAGAGTACAGTGGAGTACAGTAGAGGTAGAGCACAGTAGAGCAGAGTAGAGGTAGAGTACAGTGGAGTACAGTACAGGTAGGGCACAGTGGAGCACTGTAGAGGTAGAGTACAGTGGAGTACAGTAGAGATAGAGTACAGTGGAGTACAGTGGAGTACAGTAGAGGTGGAGTACAGTAGAGTACAGTAGAGGTAGAGAACAGTACAGTACAGTAGAGGTAGAGTACAGTGGAGTACAGTAGAGGTAGAGTACAGTGGAGCACAGTAGAGGTAGAGTACAGTAGAGCACAGTAGAGGTAGAGTACAGTGGAGTACAGTAGAGGTAGAGTACAGTGGAGCACAGTAGAGGTAGAGTACAGTGGAGTACAGTGGAGCACAGTAGAGGTGGAGTACAGTAGAGTACAGTACAGGTAGAGTACAGTGGAGCACAGTAGAGGTAGAGTACAGTGGAGTACAGTGGAGTACAGTAGAGGTGGAGTACAGTAGAGTACAGTAGAGGTAGAGAACAGTACAGTACAGTAGAGGTAGAATACAGTGGAGTACAGTAGAGGTAGAGTACAGTGGAGCACAGTAGAGGTAGAGAACAGTACAGTACAGTAGAGGTAGAGTAGAGTGGAGTACAGTAGAGGTAGAGTACAGTAGAGCACAGTAGAGGTAGAATACAGTGGAGTACAGTAGAGGTAGAGTACAGTGGAGTACAGAAGAGATAGAGTACAGTGGAGCACAGTAGAGGTAGAGTACAGTGGAGCACAGTAGAGGAAGAGTACGGTGGAGCACAGTAGAGGTAGAGTACAGTGGAGTACAGTAGAGGTTGAGTACAGTGGAGTACAGTAGAGGTAGAGTACAGTGGAGCACAGTAGAGGTAGAGTACAGTGGAGCACAGTAGAGGTAGAGTAAAGTGGAGTACAGTGGAGTACAGTAGAGGTGGAGTACAGTAGAGTACAGTAGAGGTAGAGAACAGTACAGTACAATAGAGGTAGAGTACAGGGGAGTACAGTAGAGGTAGAGTACAGTAGAGCACAGTAGAGGTAGAATACAGTGGAGTACAGTAGAGGTAGAGTACAGTGGAGTACAGTAGAGGTAGAGTACAGTGGAGTACAGTAGAGGTAGAGAACAGTACAGTACAGTAGAGGTAGAGTACAGTGGAGTACAGTAGAGGTAGAGTACAGTAGAGCACAGTAGAGGTAAAATACAGTGGAGTACAGTAGAGGTAGAGAACAGTGGAGTACAGTAGAGGTAGAGTACAGTGGAGTACAGTAGAGGTAGAGTACAGTGGAGCAAAGTAGAGCTAAAATACAGTGGAGTACAGTGGAGCACAGTAGAGGTGGAGTACAGTAGAGTAGAGTATAGGTAGAGTACAGTGGAGTACAGTAGAGATAGAGTAGAGTGGAGTAGAGTAGAGATAGAGTACAGTGGATTAGAGTAGAGATAGAGTACAGTGGAGTATAGTTGAGGTAGAGTACAGTGGAGCACAGTAGAGATAGAGTACAGTAGAGCAGAGTAGAGGTAAAGTACAGTGGAGTACAGTAGAGGTAGAGTACAGTGGAGCACTGTAGAGGTGGAGTACAGTGGAGTACAGTAGAGGTAGAGTACAGTTGAGCACAGTAGAGATAGAGTACAGTAGAGCACAGTAGAGGTAGAGTACAGTTGAGTATAGTTGAGGTAGACTACTGTGGAGTACAGTGGAGCACAGTAGAGATAGAGTACAGTAGAGCAGAGTAGAGGTAGAGTACAGTGGAGTACAGTAGAGGTAGAGCACAGTGGAGCACTGTAGAGGTAGAGTACAGTGGAGTACAGTAGAGATAGAGTACAGTGGAGCACAGTAGAGATAGAGTGCAGTGGAGCACAGTAGAGGTAGAGTACAGCTGAGCACAGTAGAGGTAGAGTAGAGTGGAGCACAGTAGAGGTAGAGTACAGTGGACTACAGTAGAGGTAGTGTACAGTGGAGCACAGTAGAGGTAGAGTACAGTGGAGTATAATAGAGATAGAGTACAGTAGAGCACAGTAAAGATAGAGTACAGTAGAGCAGACTAGAGGTAGAGTACAGTGGAGTACAGTAGAGGTAGAGCACAGTGGAGCACAGTAGAGGTAGAGTGCAGTGGAGTACAGTGGAGTACAGTAGAGGTGGAGTACAGTAGAGTACAGTAGAGGTAGAGAACAGTACAGTACAGTAGAGGTAGAGTACAGTGGAGTACAGTAGAGGTAGAGCACAGTAGAGCAGAGTAGAGGTAGAGTACAGTGGAGTACAGTAGAGGTAGAGCACAGTGGAGCACTGTAGAGGTAGAGTACAGTGGAGTACAGTAGAGATAGAGTACAGTGGAGCACAGTAGAGGTAGAGTACAGTGGAGCACAGTAGAGGTAGAGTACAGTGGAGTACAGTAGAGGTAGAGTACAGTAGAGCACAGTAGAGGTAGAATACAGTGGAGTACAGTAGAGGTAGAGTACAGTGGAGTACAGTAGAGGTAGAATACAGTGGAGTACAGTAGAGGTAGAGAACAGTACAGTACAGTAGAGGTAGAGTACAGTGGAGTACAGTAGAGGTAGAGTACAGTAGAGCACAGTAGAGGTAGAATACAGTGGAGTACAGTAGAGTTGGAGTACAGTGGAGTACAGTAGAGGTAGAGTACAGTGGAGTACAGTAGAGGTAGAGTACAGTGGAGCACAGTAGAGGTAGAGTACAGTGGAGTACAGTAGAGGTAGAGTACAGTGGAGTACAATGGAGCACAGTAGAGGTGGAGTACAGTAGAGTAGAGTATAGGTTGAGTACAGTAAAGTACAGTAGAGATAGAGTAGAGTGGAGTAGAGTAGAGATAGAGTACAGTGGACTAGAGTAGATATAGAGTACAGTGGAGTATAGTTGAGGTAGAGTACAGTGGAGAACAGTAGTGGTAGAATACAGTGGAGTATAGTTGAGGTAGACTACAGTGGAGTAAAGTAGAGGTAGAGTACAGTGGAGCACAGTAGAGATAGAGTACAGTAGATCAGAGTAGAGGTAGAGTACAGTGGAGTACAGTAGAGGTAGAGTACAGTGGAACACTGTAGAGGTGGAGTACAGTGGCGTACAGTAGAGGTAGAGTACAGTGGAGCACAGTAGAGATAGAGTACAATAGAGCAGAGTAGAGGTAGAGTACAGTGGATCACAGTAGAGATAGAGTACAGTGTAGTACAGCGGAGCACAGTATACGTATAGTACAGTGGAGCACAGTAGAGATAGATTACAGTGGAGTAGAGTAGAGATAGAGTACAGTGGAGTACAGTAGAGGTAGAGTACAGTGTAGTACAGCGGAGCACAGTAGACGTATAGTACAGTGGAGCACAGTAGAGATAGATTACAGTGGAGTAGAGTAGAGATAGAGTACAGTGGAGTACAGTAGAGGTAGAGTACAGTGGAGCAGAGTAGAGGTAGAGTACAGTGGAGTACAGTAGAGGTAGAGTATAGTGGAGCACAGTAGAGGTAGAGTACAGTGGAATACAGTAGAGGTAGAGTACAGTGGAGTACAGTAGAGGTAGAGTACAGTGGAGCACAGTAGAGATAGATTACAGTGGAGTAGAGTAGAGATAGAGTACAGTGGAGTACAGTAGAGGTAGAGTACAGTGGAGCAGAGTAGAGGTAGAGTACAGTGGAGTACAGTAGAGGTAGAGTACAGTGGAGCACAGTAGAGGTAGAGTACAGTGGAGTACAGTAGAAGTAGAGTACAGTGGAGTACAGTAGAGGTAGAGTACAGTGGAGTACAGTAGAGGTAGAGTACAGTGGAGTACAGTGGAGCACAGTAGACGTATAGTACAGTGGAGCACAGTAGAGATAGATTACAGTGGAGTAGAGTAGAGATACAGTACAGTGGAGTACAGTAGAGGTAGAGTACAGTAGAGCAGAGTAGAGGTAGAGTACAATGGAGTACAGTAGAGGTAGAGTACAGTGGAGCACAGTAGAGTTAGAGTACAGTGGAGAACAGTAGAGGTAGAGTACAGTGGAGTACAGTAGAGGTAGAGTACAGTGGAGCACAGTAGAGGTAGAGTACAGTGGAGTACAGTGGAGCACAGTAGAGGTGGAGTACAGTAGAGTACAGTAGAGGTAGAGTACAGTGGAGCACAGTAGAGGTAGAGTACAGTGGAGTACAGTGGAGTACACTAGAGGTGGAGTACAGTAGAGTACAGTAGAGGTAGAGAACAGTACAGTACAGTAGAGGTAGAGTACAGTGGAGTACAGTTGAGGTAGAGTACAGTAGAGCACAGTAGAGGTAGAATACAGTGGAGTACAGTAGAGGTAGAGTACAGTGGAGTACAGTAGAGGTAGAGTACAGTGGAGTACAGTAGAGGTAGAGTACAGTGGAGTACAGAAAAGATAGAGTACAGTGGAGCACAGTAGAGGTAGAGTACAGTGGAGCACAGTAGAGGTAGAGAACAGTACAGTACAGTAGAGGTAGAGTAGAGTGGAGGACAGTAGAGGTAGAGTACAGTAGAGCACAGTAGAGGTAGAATACAGTGGAGTACAGTAGAGGTAGAGTACAGTGGATTACAGTAGAGGTAGAGTACAGTGGAGTACAGAAGAGATAGAGTAGAGTGGATTACAGTAGAGGTAGAGTACAATGGAGCACAGTAGAGGTAGAGTACAGTGGAGCACAGTAGAGGTAGAGTACAGTGGAGTACAGTAGAGGTAGAGTACAGTGGAGTACAGTAGAGGTAGAGTACAGTGGAGCACAGTAGAGGTAGAGTACAGTGGAGTACAGAGGAGCACAGTAGAGGTGGAGTACAGTAGAGTAAAGTAGATGTAGAGTACAGTGGAGCACAGTAGAGGTAGAGTAAAGTGGAGTACAGTGGAGTACAGTAGAGGTGGAGTACAGTAGAGTACAGTAGAGGTAGAGAACAGTACAGTACAGTAGAGGCAGAGTACAGTGGAGTACAGTAGAGGTAGAGTACAGTAGAGCACAGTAGAGGTAGAATACAGTGGAGTACAGTAGAGGTAGAGTACAGTGGAGTACAGTAGAGGTAGAGTACAGTGGAGTACAGAAGAGATAGAGTACAGTGGAGCACAGTAGAGGTAGAGTACAGTGGAGCACAGTAGAGGTAGAGTACAGTCGAGTACAGTAGAGGTAGAGTACAGTGGAGTACAGTAGAGGTAGAGTACAGTGGAGCACAGTAGAGGTAGAGTACAGTGGAGTACAGTGGAGCACAGTAGAGGTGGAGTACAGTAGAGTACAGTAGAGGTAGGGTACAGTGGAGCACAGTAGAGGTAGAGTACAGTGGAGTACAGTGGAGTACTGTAGAGGTGGAGTACAGTAGAGTACAGTAGAGGTAGAGAACAGTACAGTACAGTAGAGGTAGAGTACAGTGGAGTACAGTAGAGGTAGAGTACTGTAGAGCAGAGTAGAGGTAGAATACAGTGGAGTACAGTAGAGGTGGAGTACAGTGGAGTACAGTAGAGGTAGAGTACAGTGGAGTACAGTAGAGGTAGAGTACAGTGGAGCAGAGTAGAGGTAGAGTACAGTGGAGTACAGTAGAGGTAGAGTACAGTGGAGCAGAGTAGAGGTAGAGTACAGTGGAGTACAGTAGAGGTAGAGCACAGTAGAGCAGAGTAGAGGTAGAGTACAGTGGAGTACAGTAGAGGTAGAGCACAGTGGAGCACAGTAGAGGTAGAGTACAGTAGAGCACAGTAGAGGTAGAATACAGTGGAGTACAGTAGAGGTGGAGTACAGTGGAGCACAGCAGAGGTAGAGTACAGTGAAGTATAGTAGAGGTAGAGTACATTAGAGCACAGTAGAGATAGAGTACAGTAGAGCACAGTAGAGGTAGAGTACAGTGGAGCACAGTCGAGTAAGAGTACAGTGTAGTACAGTAGAGATAGAGTACAGTGGAGTACAGTAGAGGTAGATTAGAGTGGAGTACAGTAGAGGTAGAGTACAGTGGAGTACAGTAGAGGTAGAGTAAAGTGGAGTCGAGTAGAGATAGAGTACAGTGGAGCACAGCAGAGGTAGAGTACAGTGGATCACAGTAGAGATAGAGTACAGTGGAGTACAGTGGAGCACAGTAGACGTATAGTGCAATGGAGCACAGTAGAGATAGATTACAGTGGAGTAGAGTAGAGATAGAGTACAGTGGAGTACAGTAGAGGTAGAGTACAGTGGAGCAGAGTAGAGGTAGAGTACAGTGGAGTACAGTAGAGGTAGAGCACAGTAGAGCAGAGTAGAGGTAGAGTACAGTGGAGTACAGTAGAGGTAGAGCACAGTGGAGCACTCTAGAGGTAGAGTACAGTGGAGTACAGTAGAGATAGAGTACAGTGGAGCACAGTAGAGGTAGAGTACAGTGGAGCACAGTAGAGGTAGAGTACAGTGGAGCACAGTAGAGGTAGAGTACAGTGGAGTAGAGTAGAGGTAGTTAACAGTGGAGTACAGTAGAGGTAGAGTACAGTGGAGCACAGTAGAGGTAGAGTACAGTGGAGTACAGTGGAGCACAGTAGAGGTGGAGTACAGTAGAGTACAGTAGAGGTAGAGTACAGTGGAGCACAGTAGAGGTAGAGTACAGTGGAGTGCAGTAGAGGTGGAGTACAGTAGAGTACAGTAGATGTAGAGAACAGTACAGTACAGTAGAGGTAGAGTACAGTGGAGTACAGTAGAGGTAGAGTACAGTAGAGCACAGTAGAGGTAGAATACAGTGGAGTACAGTAGAGGTGGAGTACAGTAGAGGTAGAGTGCAGTGGAGTATAGTAAAGGTAGAGAACAGTACAGTACAGTAGAGGTAGAGTACAGTGGAGTACAGTAGAGGTAGAGTACAGTGGAGTACAGTAGAGGTAGAGTACAGTGGAGTACAGTAGAGGTAGAGTACAGTGGAGCACAGTAGAGGTAGAGTACAGTAGAGTACAGTAGAGGTAAAGTACAGTGGAGCACAGTAGAGCTAGAATACAGTGGAGTACAGTGGAGCACAGTAGAGGTGGAGTACAGTAGAGTAGAGTATAGGTAGAGTACAGTGGAGTACAGTAGAGATAGAGTAGAGTGGAGTAGAGTAGAGATACAGTACAGTGGATTAGAGTAGAGATAGAGTACAGTGGAGTATAGTTGAGGTAGAGTACAGTGGAGCACAGTAGAAGTAGAGTACAGTGGAGTATAGTTGAGGTAGACTACAGTGGAGTACAGTAGAGGTAGAGTACAGTGGAGCACTGTAGAGATAGAGTACAGTAGAGCAGAGTAGAGGTAAAGTACAGTGGAGTACAGTAGAGGTAGAGTACAGTGGAGCACTGTAGAGGTGGAGTACAGTGGAGTACAGTAGAGGTAGAGTACAGTGGAGCACAGTAGAGATAGAGTACAGTAGAGCACAGTAGAGGTAGAGTACAGTGGAGCACAGTAGAGGTAGAGTACAGTGGAGTATAGTTGAGGTAGACTACAGTGGTGTACAGTAGAGGTAGAGTACAGTGGAGTACAGTAGAGGTAGAGTACAGTGGAGCACAGTAGAGGTAGAGTACAGTGGAGTATAGTTGAGGTAGACTACTGTGGAGTACAGTAGAGGTAGAGTACAGTGGAGCACAGTAGAGATAGAGTACAGTAGAGCAGAGTAGAGGTAGAGTACAGTGGAGTACAGTAGAGGTAGAGCACAGTGGAGCACTGTAGAGGTAGAGTACAGTGGAGTACAGTAGAGATAGAGTACAGTGGAGCACAGTAGAGATAGAGTGCAGTGGAGCACAGTAGAGGTAGAGTACAGCTGAGCACAGTAGAGGTAAAGTAGAGTGGAGCACAGTAGAGGTAGAGTACAGTGGACTACAGTAGAGGTAGTGTACAGTGGAGCAGAGTAGAGGTAGAGTACAGTGGAGCACAGTAGAGGTAGAGTACAGTGGAGTATAATAGAGGTAGAGTACAGTAGAGCACAGTAGAGATAGAGTACAGTAGAGCAGAGTAGAGGTAGAGTACAGTGGAGTACAGTAGAGGTAGAGCACATTGGAGCACAGTAGAGGTAGAGTACAGTGTAGCACAGTAGAGGTAGAGTACAGTGGAGCACAGTAGAGGTAGAGTACAGTGGAGTACAGTAGAGGTAGAGTACAGTGGAGTACAGTAGAGGTAGAGTACATTGGAGTACAGTAGAGGTAGAGTACAGTGGAGTACAGTAGAGGTGGAGTACAGTAGAGTACAGTAGAGGTAGAGAACAGTACAGTACAGTAGAGGTAGATTACAGTGGAGTACAGTAGAGGTAGAGCACAGTAGAGCAGGGTAGAGGTAGAGTACAGTGGAGTACAGTAGAGGTAGAGCACAGTGGGTGGAGCACTGTAGAGGTAGAGTACATTGGAGTACAGTAGAGATAGAGTACAGTGGAGCACAGTAGAGGTAGAGTACAGTGGAGCACAGTAGAGGTAGAGTACAGTGGAGTACAGTAGAGGTAGAGTACAGTAGAGCACAGTAGAGGTAGAGTACAGTGGAGTACAGTAGAGGTAGAGTACAGTAGAGCATAGTAGAGGTAGAATACAGTGGAGTACAGTAGAGGTGGAGTACAGTGGAGTACAGTAGAGGTAGAGTACAGTGGAGTACAGTAGAGGTAGAGTACAGTGGAGCACAGTAGAGGTAGAGTACAGTGGAGTACAGTAGAGGTAGAGTACAGTGGAGTACAGTGGAGCACAGTAGAGGTGGAGTACAGTAGAGTAGAGTATAGGTTGAGTACAGTGGAGTACAGTAGAGATAGAGTAGAGTGGAGTAGAGTAGAGATAGAGTACAGTGGACTAGAGTAGATATAGAGTACAGTGGATTAGAGTAGATATAGAGTACAGTGGAGTATAGTTGAGGTAGAGTACAGTGGAGTACAGTAGAGGTAGAGTACAGTGGAGTACAGTGGAGTACAGTAGAGGTGGAGTACAGTAGAGTACAGTAGAGGTAGAGAACAGTACAGTACAGTAGAGGTAGAGTACAGTGGAGTACAGTAGAGGTAGAGTACAGTAGAGCACAGTAGAGGTAGAATACAGTGGAGTACAGTAGAGGTAGAGTACAGTGGAGTACAGTAGAGGTAGAGTACAGTGGAGTACAGTAGAGGTAGAGTACAGTACAGTACAGTAGAGGTAGAGTACAGTGGAGTACAGTAGAGGTAGAGTACAGTAGAGCACAGTACAGGTAGAATACAGTGGAGTACAGTAGAGGTAGAGTACAGTTAAGCACAGTAGAGGTAGAGTACAGTGGAGTACAGTGGATCACAGTAGAGGTGGAGTACAAAAGAGTACAGTAGATGTAGAGTACAGTGGAGCACAGTAGAGGTAGAGTAAAGTGGAGTAAAGTGGAGTACAGTAGAGGTGGAGTACAGTAGAGTACAGTAGAGGTAGAGAACAGTACAGTACAGTAGAGGCAGAGTACAGTGGAGTACAGTAGAGGTAGAGTACAGTAGAGCACAGTAGAGGTAGAATACAGTGGAGTACAGCAGAGGTAGAGTACAGTGGAGTACAGTAGAGGTAGAGTACAGTGGAGTACAGTAGAGGTGGAGTACAGTGGAGTACAGTAGAGGTAGAGTACAGTGGAGCACAGTAGAGGTAGAGTACAGTGGAGTACAGTGGAGCACAGTAGAGATGGAGTATAGTAGAGTACAGTAGAGGTAGAGTACAGTGGAGCACAGTAGAGGTGGAGTATAGTAGAGTACAGTAGAGGTAGAGTACAGTGGAGCACAGTAGAGGTGGAGTATAGTAGAGTACAGTAGAGGTAGAGTACAGTGGAGTACAGTTGAGGTAGAGTACAGTAGAGCACAGTAGAGGTAGAATACAGTGGAGTACAGTAGAGGTAGAGTACAGTGGAGTACAGTAGAGGTAGAGTACAGTGGAGTACAGTAGAGGTAGAGTACAGTGGAGTACAGAAAAGATAGAGTACAGTGGAGCACAGTAGAGGTAGAGTACAGTGGAGCACAGTAGAGGTAGAGAACAGTACAGTACAGTAGAGGTAGAGTAGAGTGGAGGACAGTAGAGGTAGAGTACAGTAGAGCACAGTAGAGGTAGAATACAGTGGAGTACAGTAGAGGTAGAGTACAGTGGATTACAGTAGAGGTAGAGTACAGTGGAGTACAGAAGAGATAGAGTAGAGTGGATTACAGTAGAGGTAGAGTACAATGGAGCATAGTAGAGGTAGAGTACAGTGGAGCACAGTAGAGGTAGAGTACAGTGGAGTACAGTAGAGGTAGAGTACAGTGGAGTACAGTAGAGGTAGAGTACAGTGGAGCACAGTAGAGGTAGAGTACAGTGGAGTACAGAGGAGCACAGTAGAGGTGGAGTACAGTAGAGTAAAGTAGATGTAGAGTACAGTGGAGCACAGTAGAGGTAGAGTAAAGTGGAGTACAGTGGAGTACAGTAGAGGTGGAGTACAGTAGAGTACAGTAGAGGTAGAGAACAGTACAGTACAGTAGAGGCAGAGTACAGTGGAGTACAGTAGAGGTAGAGTACAGTAGAGCACAGTAGAGGTAGAATACAGTGGAGTACAGTAGAGGTAGAGTACAGTGGAGTACAGTAGAGGTAGAGTACAGTGGAGTACAGAAGAGATAGAGTACAGTGGAGCACAGTAGAGGTAGAGTACAGTGGAGCACAGTAGAGGTAGAGTACAGTCGAGTACAGTAGAGGTAGAGTACAGTGGAGTACAGTAGAGGTAGAGTACAGTGGAGCACAGTAGAGGTAGAGTACAGTGGAGTACAGTGGAGCACAGTAGAGGTGGAGTACAGTAGAGTACAGTAGAGGTAGGGTACAGTGGAGCACAGTAGAGGTAGAGTACAGTGGAGTACAGTGGAGTACTGTAGAGGTGGAGTACAGTAGAGTACAGTAGAGGTAGAGAACAGTACAGTACAGTAGAGGTAGAGTACAGTGGAGTACAGTAGAGGTAGAGTACTGTAGAGCAGAGTAGAGGTAGAATACAGTGGAGTACAGTAGAGGTGGAGTACAGTGGAGTACAGTAGAGGTAGAGTACAGTGGAGTACAGTAGAGGTAGAGTACAGTGGAGCAGAGTAGAGGTAGAGTACAGTGGAGTACAGTAGAGGTAGAGTACAGTGGAGCAGAGTAGAGGTAGAGTACAGTGGAGTACAGTAGAGGTAGAGCACAGTAGAGCAGAGTAGAGGTAGAGTACAGTGGAGTACAGTAGAGGTAGAGCACAGTGGAGCACAGTAGAGGTAGAGTACAGTAGAGCACAGTAGAGGTAGAATACAGTGGAGTACAGTAGAGGTGGAGTACAGTGGAGCACAGCAGAGGTAGAGTAAAGTGAAGTATAGTAGAGGTAGAGTACATTAGAGCACAGTAGAGATAGAGTACAGTAGAGCACAGTAGAGGTAGAGTACAGTGGAGCACAGTCGAGTAAGAGTACAGTGTAGTACAGTAGAGATAGAGTACAGTGGAGTACAGTAGAGATAGAGTACAGTCGAACACAGTAGAGGTAGAGTACAGTGGAGTACAATAGAAATAGAGTACAGTGGAGTACAGTAGAGGTAGATTAGAGTGGAGTACAGTAGAGGTAGAGTACAGTGGAGTACAGTAGAGGTAGAGTAAAGTGGAGTAGAGTAGAGATAGAGTACAGTGGAGCACAGCAGAGGTAGAGTACAGTGGATCACAGTAGAGATAGAGTACAGTGGAGTACAGTGGAGCACAGTAGACGTATAGTGCAATGGAGCACAATAGAGATAGATTACAGTGGAGTAGAGTAGAGATAGAGTACAGTGGAGTACAGTAGAGGTAGAGTACAGTGGAGCAGAGTAGAGGTAGAGTACAGTGGAGTACAGTAGAGGTAGAGCACAGTAGAGCAGAGTAGAGGTAGAGTACAGTGGAGTACAGTAGAGGTAGAACACAGTGGAGCACTGTAGAGGTAGAGTACAGTGGAGTACAGTAGAGATAGAGTACAGTGGAGCACAGTAGAGGTAGAGTACAGTGTAGCACAGTAGAGGTAGAGTACAGTGGAGCACAGTAGAGGTAGAGTACAGTGGAGTAGAGTAGAGGTAGTTAACAGTGGAGTACAGTAGAGGTAGAGTACAGTGGAGCACAGTAGAGGTAGAGTACAGTGGAGTACAGTGGAGCACAGTAGAGGTGGAGTACAGTAGAGTACAGTAGAGGTAGAGTACAGTGGAGCACAGTAGAGGTAGAGTACAGTGGAGTGCAGTAGAGGTGGAGTACAGTAGAGTACAGTAGAGGTAGAGAACAGTACAGTACAGTAGAGGTAGAGTACAGTGGAGTACAGTAGAGGTAGAGTACAGTAGAGCACAGTAGAGGTAGAATACAGTGGAGTACAGTAGAGGTGGAGTACAGTAGAGGTAGAGTGCAGTGGAGTATAGTAAAGGTAGAGAACAGTACAGTACAGTAGAGGTAGAGTACAGTGGAGTACAGTAGAGGTAGAGTACAGTGGAGTACAGTAGAGGTAGAGTACAGTGGAGTACAGCAGAGGTAGAGTACAGTGGAGCACAGTAGAGGTAGAGTACAGTAGAGTACAGTAGATGTAAAGTACAGTGGAGCACAGTAGAGCTAGAATACAGTGGAGTACAGTGGAGCACAGTAGAGGTGGAGTACAGTAGAGTAGAGTATAGGTAGAGTACAGTGGAGTACAGTAGAGATAGAGTAGAGTGGAGTAGAGTAGAGATACAGTACAGTGGATTAGAGTAGAGATAGAGTACAGTGGAGTATAGTTGAGGTAGAGTACAGTGGAGCACAGTAGAGGTAGAGTACAGTGGAGTATAGTTGAGGTAGACTACAGTGGAGTACAGTAGAGGTAGAGTACAGTGGAGCACAGTAGAGATAGAGTACAGTAGAGCAGAGTAGAGGTAAAGTACAGTGGAGTACAGTAGAGGTAGAGTACAGTGGAGCACTGTAGAGGTGGAGTACAGTGGAGTACAGTAGAGGTAGAGTACAGTGGAGCACAGTAGAGATAGAGTACAGTAGAGCACAGTAGAGGTAGAGTACAGTGGAGCACAGTAGAGGTAGAGTACAGTGGAGTATAGTTGAGGTAGACTACAGTGGTGTACAGTAGAGGTAGAGTACAGTGGAGTACAGTAGAGGTAGAGTACAGTGGAGCACAGTAGAGGTAGAGTACAGTGGAGTATAGTTGAGGTAGACTACTGTGGAGTACAGTAGAGGTAGAGTACAGTGGAGCACAGTAGAGATAGAGTACAGTAGAGCAGAGTAGAGGTAGAGTACAGTGAAGTACAGTAGAGGTAGAGCACAGTGGAGCATTGTAGAGGTAGAGTACAGTGGAGTACAGTAGAGATAGAGTACAGTGGAGCACAGTAGAGATAGAGTGCAGTGGAGCACAGTAGAGGTAGAGTACAGCTGAGCACAGTAGAGGTAAAGTAGAGTGGAGCACAGTAGAGGTAGAGTACAGTGGACTACAGTAGAGGTAGTGTACAGTGGAGCAGAGTAGAGGTAGAGTACAGTGGAGCAGAGTAGAGGTAGAGTACAGTGGAGTATAATAGAGGTAGAGTACAGTAGAGCACAGTAGAGATAGAGTACAGTAGAGCAGAGTAGAGGTAGAGTACAGTGGAGTACAGTAGAGGTAGAGCACATTGGAGCACAGTAGAGGTAGAGTACAGTGTAGCACAGTAGAGGTAGAGTACAGTGGAATACAGTAGAGGTAGAGTACAGTGGAGTACAGTAGAGGTAGAGTACAGTGGAGTACAGTAGAGGTAGAGTACATTGGAGCACAGTAGAGGTAGAGTACAGTGGAGTACAGTAGAGGTGGAGTACAGTAGAGTACAGTAGAGGTAGAGAACAGTACAGTACAGTAGAGGTAGATTACAGTGGAGTACAGTAGAGGTAGAGCACAGTAGAGCAGGGTAGAGGTAGAGTACAGTGGAGTACAGTAGAGGTAGAGCACAGTGGGTGGAGCACTGTAGAGGTAGAGTACATTGGAGTACAGTAGAGATAGAGTACAGTGGAGCACAGTAGAGGTAGAGTACAGTGGAGCACAGTAGAGGTAGAGTACAGTGGAGTACAGTAGAGGTAGAGTACAGTAGAGCACAGTAGAGGTAGAGTACAGTGGAGTACAGTAGAGGTAGAGTACAGTGGAGTACAGTAGAGGTAGAGTACAGTGGAGTACAGTGGAGCACAGTAGAGGTGGAGTACAGTAGAGTAGAGTATAGGTTGAGTACAGTGGAGTACAGTAGAGATAGAGTACAGTGGAGTAGAGTAGAGATAGAGTACAGTGGACTAGAGTAGATATAGAGTACAGTGGATTAGAGTAGATATAGAGTACAGTGGAGTATAGTTGAGGTAGAGTACAGTGGAGTACAGTAGAGGTAGAGTACAGTGGAGTACAGTGGAGTACAGTAGAGGTGGAGTACAGTAGAGTACAGTAGAGGTAGAGAACAGTACAGTACAGTAGAGGTAGAGTACAGTGGAGTACAGTAGAGGTAGAGTACAGTAGAGCACAGTAGAGGTAGAATACAGTGGAGTACAGTAGAGGTAGAGTACAGTGGAGTACAGTAGAGGTAGAGTACAGTGGAGTACAGTAGAGGTAGAGTACAGTACAGTACAGTAGAGGTAGAGTACAGTGGAGTACAGTAGAGGTAGAGTACAGTAGAGCACAGTACAGGTAGAATACAGTGGAGTACAGTAGAGGTAGAGTACAGTTAAGCACAGTAGAGGTAGAGTACAGTGGAGTACAGTGGATCACAGTAGAGGTGGAGTACAAAAGAGTACAGTAGATGTAGAGTACAGTGGAGCACAGTAGAGGTAGAGTAAAGTGGAGTAAAGTGGAGTACAGTAGAGGTGGAGTACAGTAGAGTACAGTAGAGGTAGAGAACAGTACAGTACAGTAGAGGCAGAGTACAGTGGAGTACAGTAGAGGTAGAGTACAGTAGAGCACAGTAGAGGTAGAATACAGTGGAGTACAGTAGAGGTAGAGTACAGTGGAGTACAGTAGAGGTGGAGTACAGTGGAGTAGAGTAGAGGTAGAGTACAGTGGAGCACAGTAGAGGTAGAGTACAGTGGAGTACAGTGGAGCACAGTAGAGGTGGAGTATAGTAGAGTACAGTAGAGGTAGAGTACAGTGGAGCACAGTAGAGGTAGAGTACAGTGGAGCACAGTAGAGGTAGAGTACAGTGGAGCATAGTAGAGGTAGAGTACAGTGGAGTACAGTAGACGTTGAGTACAGTCGAGTACAGTAGAGGTAGAGTAAGTGGAGCACAGTAGAGGTAGAGTAGAGTGGAGTACAGTAGAGGTAGAGTACAGTAGAGCACAGTAGAGGTAGAATACAGTGGAGTACAGTAGAGGTAGAGTACATTGGAGTACAGTAGAGGTAGAGTACAGTGGAGTACAGAAGAGATAGAGTACAGTGGAGCACAGAAGAGATAGAGTACAGTGGAGCACAGTAGAGGTAGAGTACAGTGGAGTACAGTAGAGGTAGAGTACAGTGGAGTACAGTAGAGGTAGAGTACAGTGGAGTACAGTAGAGGTAGAGTACAGTGGAGTACAGTAGAGGTAGAGTACAGTGGAGCACAGTAGAGGTAGAGTACAGTAGAGTACAGTAGAGGTAAAGTACAGTGGAGCACAGTAGAGCTAGAATACAGTGGAGTACAGTGGAGCACAGTAGAGGTGGAGTACAGTAGAGTAGAGTATAGGTAGAGTACAGTGGAGTACAGTAGAGATAGAGTAGAGTGGAGTAGAGTAGAGATACAGTACAGTGGATTAGAGTAGAGATAGAGTACAGTGGAGTATAGTTGAGGTAGACTACAGTGGAGTACAGTAGAGGTAGAGTACAGTGGAGCACAGTAGAGATAGAGTACAGTAGAGCAGAGTAGAGGTAAAGTACAGTGGAGTACAGTAGAGGTAGAGTACAGTGGAGCACTGTAGAGGTGGAGTACAGTGGAGTACAGTAGAGGTAGAGTACAGTGGAGCACAGTAGAGATAGAGTACAGTAGAGCACAGTAGAGGTAGAGTACAGTGGAGCACAGTAGAGGTAGAGTACAGTGGAGTATAGTTGAGGTAGACTACAGTGGTGTACAGTAGAGGTAGAGTACAGTGGAGTACAGTAGAGGTAGAGTACAGTGGAGCACAGTAGAGGTAGAGTACAGTGGAGTATAGTTGAGGTAGACTACTGTGGAGTACAGTAGAGGTAGAGTACAGTGGAGCACAGTAGAGATAGAGTACAGTAGAGCAGAGTAGAGGTAGAGTACAGTGGAGTACAGTAGAGGTAGAGCACAGTGGAGCACTGTAGAGGTAGAGTACAGTGGAGTACAGTAGAGATAGAGTACAGTGGAGCACAGTAGAGATAGAGTGCAGTGGAGCACAGTAGAGGTAGAGTACAGCTGAGCACAGTAGAGGTAAAGTAGAGTGGAGCACAGTAGAGGTAGAGTACAGTGGACTACAGTAGAGGTAGTGTACAGTGGAGCAGAGTAGAGGTAGAGTACAGTGGAGCACAGTAGAGGTAGAGTACAGTGGAGTATAATAGAGGTAGAGTACAGTAGAGCACAGTAGAGATAGAGTACAGTAGAGCAGAGTAGAGGTAGAGTACAGTGGAGTACAGTAGAGGTAGAGCACATTGGAGCACAGTAGAGGTAGAGTACAGTGTAGCACAGTAGAGGTAGAGTACAGTGGAGCACAGTAGAGGTAGAGTACAGTGGAGTACAGTAGAGGTAGAGTACAGTGGAGTACAGTAGAGGTAGAGTACATTGGAGCACAGTAGAGGTAGAGTACAGTGGAGTACAGTAGAGGTGGAGTACAGTAGAGTACAGTAGAGGTAGAGAACAGTACAGTACAGTAGAGGTAGATTACAGTGGAGTACAGTAGAGGTAGAGCACAGTAGAGCAGGGTAGAGGTAGAGTACAGTGGAGTACAGTAGAGGTAGAGCACAGTGGGTGGAGCACTGTAGAGGTAGAGTACATTGGAGTACAGTAGAGATAGAGTACAGTGGAGCACAGTAGAGGTAGAGTACAGTGGAGCACAGTAGAGGTAGAGTACAGTGGAGTACAGTAGAGGTAGAGTACAGTAGAGCACAGTAGAGGTAGAGTACAGTGGAGTACAGTAGAGGTAGAGTACAGTAGAGCATAGTAGAGGTAGAATACAGTGGAGTACAGTAGAGGTGGAGTACAGTGGAGTACAGTAGAGGTAGAGTACAGTGGAGTACAGTAGAGGTAGAGTACAGTGGAGCACAGTAGAGGTAGAGTACAGTGGAGTACAGTAGAGGTAGAGTACAGTGGAGTACAGTGGAGCACAGTAGAGGTGGAGTACAGTAGAGTAGAGTATAGGTTGAGTACAGTGGAGTACAGTAGAGATAGAGTAGAGTGGAGTAGAGTAGAGATAGAGTACAGTGGACTAGAGTAGATATAGAGTACAGTGGATTAGAGTAGATATAGAGTACAGTGGAGTATAGTTGAGGTAGAGTACAGTGGAGTACAGTAGAGGTAGAGTACAGTGGAGTACAGTGGAGTACAGTAGAGGTGGAGTACAGTAGAGTACAGTAGAGGTAGAGAACAGTACAGTACAGTAGAGGTAGAGTACAGTGGAGTACAGTAGAGGTAGAGTACAGTAGAGCACAGTAGAGGTAGAATACAGTGGAGTACAGTAGAGGTAGAGTACAGTGGAGTACAGTAGAGGTAGAGTACAGTGGAGTACAGTAGAGGTAGAGTACAGTACAGTACAGTAGAGGTAGAGTACAGTGGAGTACAGTAGAGGTAGAGTACAGTAGAGCACAGTACAGGTAGAATACAGTGGAGTACAGTAGAGGTAGAGTACAGTTAAGCACAGTAGAGGTAGAGTACAGTGGAGTACAGTGGATCACAGTAGAGGTGGAGTACAAAAGAGTACAGTAGATGTAGAGTACAGTGGAGCACAGTAGAGGTAGAGTAAAGTGGAGTAAAGTGGAGTACAGTAGAGGTGGAGTACAGTAGAGTACAGTAGAGGTAGAGAACAGTACAGTACAGTAGAGGCAGAGTACAGTGGAGTACAGTAGAGGTAGAGTACAGTAGAGCACAGTAGAGGTAGAATACAGTGGAGTACAGTAGAGGTAGAGTACAGTGGAGTACAGTAGAGGTAGAGTACAGTGGAGTACAGTAGAGGTGGAGTACAGTGGAGTACAGTAGAGGTAGAGTACAGTGGAGCACAGTAGAGGTAGAGTACAGTGGAGTACAGTGGAGGTAGAGTACAGTGGAGCACAGTAGAGGTGGAGTATAGTAGAGTACAGTAGAGGTAGAGTACAGTGGAGTACAGTTGAGGTAGAGTACAGTAGAGCACAGTAGAGGTAGAATACAGTGGAGTACAGTAGAGGTAGAGTACAGTGGAGTACAGTAGAGGTAGAGTACAGTGGAGTACAGTAGAGGTAGAGTACAGTGGAGTACAGAAAAGATAGAGTACAGTGGAGCACAGTAGAGGTAGAGTACAGTGGAGCACAGTAGAGGTAGAGAACAGTACAGTACAGTAGAGGTAGAGTAGAGTGGAGGACAGTAGAGGTAGAGTACAGTAGAGCACAGTAGAGGTAGAATACAGTGGAGTACAGTAGAGGTAGAGTACAGTGGATTACAGTAGAGGTAGAGTACAGTGGAGTACAGAAGAGATAGAGTAGAGTGGATTACAGTAGAGGTAGAGTACAATGGAGCACAGTAGAGGTAGAGTACAGTGGAGCACAGTAGAGGTAGAGTACAGTGGAGTACAGTAGAGGTAGAGTACAGTGGAGTACAGTAGAGGTAGAGTACAGTGGAGCACAGTAGAGGTAGAGTACAGTGGAGTACAGAGGAGCACAGTAGAGGTGGAGTACAGTAGAGTAAAGTAGATGTAGAGTACAGTGGAGCACAGTAGAGGTAGAGTAAAGTGGAGTACAGTGGAGTACAGTAGAGGTGGAGTACAGTAGAGTACAGTAGAGGTAGAGAACAGTACAGTACAGTAGAGGCAGAGTACAGTGGAGTACAGTAGAGGTAGAGTACAGTAGAGCACAGTAGAGGTAGAATACAGTGGAGTACAGTAGAGGTAGAGTACAGTGGAGTACAGTAGAGGTAGAGTACAGTGGAGTACAGAAGAGATAGAGTACAGTGGAGCACAGTAGAGGTAGAGTACAGTGGAGCACAGTAGAGGTAGAGTACAGTCGAGTACAGTAGAGGTAGAGTACAGTGGAGTACAGTAGAGGTAGAGTACAGTGGAGCACAGTAGAGGTAGAGTACAGTGGAGTACAGTGGAGCACAGTAGAGGTGGAGTACAGTAGAGTACAGTAGAGGTAGAGTACAGTGGAGCACAGTAGAGGTAGAGTACAGTGGAGTACAGTGGAGTACTGTAGAGGTGGAGTACAGTAGAGTACAGTAGAGGTAGAGAACAGTACAGTACAGTAGAGGTAGAGTACAGTGGAGTACAGTAGAGGTAGAGTACTGTAGAGCAGAGTAGAGGTAGAATACAGTGGAGTACAGTAGAGGTGGAGTACAGTGGAGTACAGTAGAGGTAGAGTACAGTGGAGTACAGTAGAGGTAGAGTACAGTGGAGCAGAGTAGAGGTAGAGTACAGTGGAGTACAGTAGAGGTAGAGTACAGTGGAGCAGAGTAGAGGTAGAGTACAGTGGAGTACAGTAGAGGTAGAGCACAGTAGAGCAGAGTAGAGGTAGAGTACAGTGGAGTACAGTAGAGATAGAGTACAGTGGAGTACAGTAGAGGTAGAGCACAGTGGAGCACAGTAGAGGTAGAGTACAGTAGAGCACAGTAGAGGTAGAATACAGTGGAGTACAGTAGAGGTGGAGTACAGTGGAGCACAGCAGAGGTAGAGTACAGTGAAGTATAGTAGAGGTAGAGTACATTAGAGCACAGTAGAGATAGAGTACAGTAGAGCACAGTAGAGGTAGAGTACAGTGGAGCACAGTCGAGTAAGAGTACAGTGTAGTACAGTAGAGATAGAGTACAGTGGAGTACAGTAGAGATAGAGTACAGTCGAACACAGTAGAGGTAGAGTACAGTGGAGTACAATAGAAATAGAGTACAGTGGAGTACAGTAGAGGTAGATTAGAGTGGAGTACAGTAGAGGTAGAGTACAGTGGAGTACAGTAGAGGTAGAGTAAAGTGGAGTAGAGTAGAGATAGAGTACAGTGGAGCACAGCAGAGGTAGAGTACAGTGGATCACAGTAGAGATAGAGTACAGTGGAGTACAGTGGAGCACAGTAGACGTATAGTGCAATGGAGCACAGTAGAGATAGATTACAGTGGAGTAGAGTAGAGATAGAGTACAGTGGAGTACAGTAGAGGTAGAGTACAGTGGAGCAGAGTAGAGGTAGAGTACAGTGGAGTACAGTAGAGGTAGAGCACAGTAGAGCAGAGTAGAGGTAGAGTACAGTGGAGTACAGTAGAGGTAGAGCACAGTGGAGCACTCTAGAGGTAGAGTACAGTGGAGTACAGTAGAGATAGAGTACAGTGGAGCACAGTAGAGGTGGAGTACAGTAGAGTACAGTAGAGGTAGAGAACAGTACAGTACAGTAGAGGTAGAGTACAGTGGAGTACAGTAGAGGTAGAGTACAGTAGAGCACAGTAGAGGTAGAATACAGTGGAGTACAGTAGAGGTGGAGTACAGTAGAGGTAGAGTGCAGTGGAGTATAGTAAAGGTAGAGAACAGTACAGTACAGTAGAGGTAGAGTACAGTGGAGTACAGTAGAGGTAGAGTACAGTGGAGTACAGTAGAGGTAGAGTACAGTGGAGTACAGTAGAGGTAGAGTACAGTGGAGCACAGTAGAGGTAGAGTACAGTAGAGTACAGTAGAGGTAAAGTACAGTGGAGCACAGTAGAGCTAGAATACAGTGGAGTACAGTGGAGCACAGTAGAGGTGGAGTACAGTAGAGTAGAGTATAGGTAGAGTACAGTGGAGTACAGTAGAGATAGAGTAGAGTGGAGTAGAGTAGAGATACAGTACAGTGGATTAGAGTAGAGATAGAGTACAGTGGAGTATAGTTGAGGTAGAGTACAGTGGAGCACAGTAGAGGTAGAGTACAGTGGAGTATAGTTGAGGTAGACTACAGTGGAGTACAGTAGAGGTAGAGTACAGTGGAGCACAGTAGAGATAGAGTACAGTAGAGCAGAGTAGAGGTAAAGTACAGTGGAGTACAGTAGAGGTAGAGTACAGTGGAGCACTGTAGAGGTGGAGTACAGTGGAGTACAGTAGAGGTAGAGTACAGTGGAGCACAGTAGAGATAGAGTACAGTAGAGCACAGTAGAGGTAGAGTACAGTGGAGCACAGTAGAGGTAGAGTACAGTGGAGTATAGTTGAGGTAGACTACAGTGGTGTACAGTAGAGGTAGAGTACAGTGGAGTACAGTAGATGTAGAGTACAGTGGAGCACAGTAGAGGTAGAGTACAGTGGAGTATTGTTGAGGTAGACTACTGTGGAGTACAGTAGAGGTAGAGTACAGTGGAGCACAGTAGAGATAGAGTACAGTAGAGCAGAGTAGAGGTAGAGTACAGTGGAGTACAGTAGAGGTAGAGCACAGTGGAGCACTGTAGAGGTAGAGTACAGTGGAGTACAGTAGAGATAGAGTACAGTGGAGCACAGTAGAGATAGAGTGCAGTGGAGCACAGTAGAGGTAGAGTACAGCTGAGCACAGTAGAGGTAAAGTAGAGTGGAGCACAGTAGAGGTAGAGTACAGTGGACTACAGTAGAGGTAGTGTACAGTGGAGCAGAGTAGAGGTAGAGTACAGTGGAGCACAGTAGAGGTAGAGTACAGTGGAGTATAATAGAGGTAGAGTACAGTAGAGCACAGTAGAGATAGAGTACAGTAGAGCAGAGTAGAGGTAGAGTACAGTGGAGTACAGTAGAGGTAGAGCACATTGGAGCACAGTAGAGGTAGAGTATAGTGTAGCACAGTAGAGGTAGAGTACAGTGGAGCACAGTAGAGGTAGAGTACAGTGGAGTACAGTAGAGGTAGAGTACAGTGGAGTACAGTAGAGGTAGAGTACATTGGAGCACAGTAGAGGTAGAGTACAGTGGAGTACAGTAGAGGTGGAGTACAGTAGAGTACAGTAGAGGTAGAGAACAGTACAGTACAGTAGAGGTAGATTACAGTGGAGTACAGTAGAGGTAGAGCACAGTAGAGCAGGGTAGAGGTAGAGTACAGTGGAGTACAGTAGAGGTAGAGCACAGTGGGTGGAGCACTGTTGAGGTAGAGTACATTGGAGTACAGTAGAGATAGAGTACAGTGGAGCACAGTAGAGGTAGAGTACAGTGGAGCACAGTAGAGGTAGAGTACAGTGGAGTACAGTAGAGGTAGAGTACAGTAGAGCACAGTAGAGGTAGAGTACAGTGGAGTACAGTAGAGGTAGAGTACAGTAGAGCATAGTAGAGGTAGAATACAGTGGAGTACAGTAGAGGTGGAGTACAGTGGAGTACAGTAGAGGTAGAGTACAGTGGAGTACAGTAGAGGTAGAGTACAGTGGAGCACAGTAGAGGTAGAGTACAGTGGAGTACAGTAGAGGTAGAGTACAGTGGAGTACAGTGGAGCACAGTAGAGGTGGAGTACAGTAGAGTAGAGTATAGGTTGAGTACAGTGGAGTACAGTAGAGATAGAGTAGAGTGGAGTAGAGTAGAGATAGAGTACAGTGGACTAGAGTAGATATAGAGTACAGTGGATTAGAGTAGATATAGAGTACAGTGGAGTATAGTTGAGGTAGAGTACAGTGGAGTACAGTAGAGGTAGAGTACAGTGGAGTACAGTGGAGTACAGTAGAGGTGGAGTACAGTAGAGTACAGTAGAGGTAGAGAACAGTACAGTACAGTAGAGGTAGAGTACAGTGGAGTACAGTAGAGGTAGAGTACAGTAGAGCACAGTAGAGGTAGAATACAGTGGAGTACAGTAGAGGTAGAGTACAGTGGAGTACAGTAGAGGTAGAGTACAGTGGAGTACAGTAGAGGTAGAGTGCAGTACAGTACAGTAGAGGTAGAGTACAGTGGAGTACAGTAGAGGTAGAGTACAGTAGAGCACAGTACAGGTAGAATACAGTGGAGTACAGTAGAGGTAGAGTACAGTTAAGCACAGTAGAGGTAGAGTACAGTGGAGTACAGTGGATCACAGTAGAGGTGGAGTACAAAAGAGTACAGTAGATGTAGAGTACAGTGGAGCACAGTAGAGGTAGAGTAAAGTGGAGTAAAGTGGAGTACAGTAGAGGTGGAGTACAGTAGAGTACAGTAGAGGTAGAGAACAGTACAGTACAGTAGAGGCAGAGTACAGTGGAGTACAGTAGAGGTAGAGTACAGTAGAGCACAGTAGAGGTAGAATACAGTGGAGTACAGTAGAGGTAGAGTACAGTGGAGTACAGTAGAGGTAGAGTACAGTGGAGTACAGTAGAGGTGGAGTACAGTGGAGTACAGTAGAGGTAGAGTACAGTGGAGCACAGTAGAGGTAGAGTACAGTGGAGTACAGTGGAGCACAGTAGAGGTGGAGTATAGTAGAGTACAGTAGAGGTAGAGTACAGTGGAGCACAGTAGAGGTGGAGTATAGTAGAGTACAGTAGAGGTAGAGAACAGTGGAGCACAGTAGAGGTGGAGTATAGTAGAGTACAGTAGAGGTAGAGTACAGTGGAGTACAGTTGAGGTAGAGTACAGTAGAGCACAGTAGAGGTTGAATACAGTGGAGTACAGTAGAGGTAGAGTACAGTGGAGTACAGTAGAGGTAGAGTACAGTGGAGTACAGTAGAGGTAGAGTACAGTGGAGTACAGAAAAGATAGAGTACAGTGGAGCACAGTAGAGGTAGAGTACAGTGGAGCACAGTAGAGGTAGAGAACAGTACAGTACAGTAGAGGTAGAGTAGAGTGGAGGACAGTAGAGGTAGAGTACAGTAGAGCACAGTAGAGGTAGAATACAGTGGAGTACAGTAGAGGTAGAGTACAGTGGATTACAGTAGAGGTAGAGTACAGTGGAGTACAGAAGAGATAGAGTAGAGTGGATTACAGTAGAGGTAGAGTACAATGGAGCACAGTAGAGGTAGAGTACAGTGGAGCACAGTAGAGGTAGAGTACAGTGGAGTACAGTAGAGGTAGAGTACAGTGGAGTACAGTAGAGGTAGAGTACAGTGGAGCACAGTAGAGGTAGAGTACAGTGGAGTACAGAGGAGCACAGTAGAGGTGGAGTACAGTAGAGTAAAGTAGATGTAGAGTACAGTGGAGCACAGTAGAGGTAGAGTAAAGTGGAGTACAGTGGAGTACAGTAGAGGTGGAGTACAGTAGAGTACAGTAGAGGTAGAGAACAGTACAGTACAGTAGAGGCAGAGTACAGTGGAGTACAGTAGAGGTAGAGTACAGTAGAGCACAGTAGAGGTAGAATACAGTGGAGTACAGTAGAGGTAGAGTACAGTGGAGTACAGTAGAGGTAGAGTACAGTGGAGTACAGAAGAGATAGAGTACAGTGGAGCACAGTAGAGGTAGAGTACAGTGGAGCACAGTAGAGGTAGAGTACAGTCGAGTACAGTAGAGGTAGAGTACAGTGGAGTACAGTAGAGGTAGAGTACAGTGGAGCACAGTAGAGGTAGAGTACAGTGGAGTACAGTGGAGCACAGTAGAGGTGGAGTACAGTAGAGTACAGTAGAGGTAGAGTACAGTGGAGCACAGTAGAGGTAGAGTACAGTGGAGTACAGTGGAGTACTGTAGAGGTGGAGTACAGTAGAGTACAGTAGAGGTAGAGAACAGTACAGTACAGTAGAGGTAGAGTACAGTGGAGTACAGTAGAGGTAGAGTACTGTAGAGCAGAGTAGAGGTAGAATACAGTGGAGTACAGTAGAGGTGGAGTACAGTGGAGTACAGTAGAGGTAGAGTACAGTGGAGTACAGTAGAGGTAGAGTACAGTGGAGCAGAGTAGAGGTAGAGTACAGTGGAGTACAGTAGAGGTAGAGTACAGTGGAGCAGAGTAGAGGTAGAGTACAGTGGAGTACAGTAGAGGTAGAGCACAGTAGAGCAGAGTAGAGGTAGAGTACAGTGGAGTACAGTAGAGGTAGAGCACAGTGGAGCACAGTAGAGGTAGAGTACAGTAGAGCACAGTAGAGGTAGAATACAGTGGAGTACAGTAGAGGTGGAGTACAGTGGAGCACAGCAGAGGTAGAGTACAGTGAAGTATAGTAGAGGTAGAGTACATTAGAGCACAGTAGAGATAGAGTACAGTAGAGCACAGTAGAGGTAGAGTACAGTGGAGCACAGTCGAGTAAGAGTACAGTGTAGTACAGTAGAGATAGAGTACAGTGGAGTACAGTAGAGATAGAGTACAGTCGAACACAGTAGAGGTAGAGTACAGTGGAGTACAATAGAAATAGAGTACAGTGGAGTACAGTAGAGGTAGATTAGAGTGGAGTACAGTAGAGTTAGAGTACAGTGGAGTACAGTAGAGGTAGAGTAAAGTGGAGTAGAGTAGAGATAGAGTACAGTGGAGCACAGCAGAGGTAGAGTACAGTGGATCACAGTAGAGATAGAGTACAGTGGAGTACAGTGGAGCACAGTAGACGTATAGTGCAATGGAGCACAATAGAGATAGATTACAGTGGAGTAGAGTAGAGATAGAGTACAGTGGAGTACAGTAGAGGTAGAGTACAGTGGAGCAGAGTAGAGGTAGAGTACAGTGGAGTACAGTAGAGGTAGAGCACAGTAGAGCAGAGTAGAGGTAGAGTACAGTGGAGTACAGTAGAGGTAGAACACAGTGGAGCACTGTAGAGGTAGAGTACAGTGGAGTACAGTAGAGATAGAGTACAGTGGAGCACAGTAGAGGTAGAGTACAGTGTAGCACAGTAGAGGTAGAGTACAGTGGAGCACAGTAGAGGTAGAGTACAGTGGAGTAGAGTAGAGGTAGTTAACAGTGGAGTACAGTAGAGGTAGAGTACAGTGGAGCACAGTAGAGGTAGAGTACAGTGGAGTACAGTGGAGCACAGTAGAGGTGGAGTACAGTAGAGTACAGTAGAGGTAGAGTACAGTGGAGCACAGTAGAGGTAGAGTACAGTGGAGTGCAGTAGAGGTGGAGTACAGTAGAGTACAGTAGAGGTAGAGAACAGTACAGTACAGTAGAGGTAGAGTACAGTGGAGTACAGTAGAGGTAGAGTACAGTAGAGCACAGTAGAGGTAGAATACAGTGGAGTACAGTAGAGGTGGAGTACAGTAGAGGTAGAGTGCAGTGGAGTATAGTAAAGGTAGAGAACAGTACAGTACAGTAGAGGTAGAGTACAGTGGAGTACAGTAGAGGTAGAGTACAGTGGAGTACAGTAGAGGTAGAGTACAGTGGAGTACAGTAGAGGTAGAGTACAGTGGAGCACAGTAGAGGTAGAGTACAGTAGAGTACAGTAGATGTAAAGTACAGTGGAGCACAGTAGAGCTAGAATACAGTGGAGTACAGTGGAGCACAGTAGAGGTGGAGTACAGTAGAGTAGAGTATAGGTAGAGTACAGTGGAGTACAGTAGAGATAGAGTAGAGTGGAGTAGAGTAGAGATACAGTACAGTGGATTAGAGTAGAGATAGAGTACAGTGGAGTATAGTTGAGGTAGAGTACAGTGGAGCACAGTAGAGGTAGAGTACAGTGGAGTATAGTTGAGGTAGACTACAGTGGAGTACAGTAGAGGTAGAGTACAGTGGAGCACAGTAGAGATAGAGTACAGTAGAGCAGAGTAGAGGTAAAGTACAGTGGAGTACAGTAGAGGTAGAGTACAGTGGAGCACTGTAGAGGTGGAGTACAGTGGAGTACAGTAGAGGTAGAGTACAGTGGAGCACAGTAGAGATAGAGTACAGTAGAGAACAGTAGAGGTAGAGTACAGTGGAGCACAGTAGAGGTAGAGTACAGTGGAGTATAGTTGAGGTAGACTACAGTGGTGTACAGTAGAGGTAGAGTACAGTGGAGTACAGTAGAGGTAGAGTACAGTGGAGCACAGTAGAGGTAGAGTACAGTGGAGTATAGTTGAGGTAGACTACTGTGGAGTACAGTAGAGGTAGAGTACAGTGGAGCACAGTAGAGATAGAGTACAGTAGAGCAGAGTAGAGGTAGAGTACAGTGAAGTACAGTAGAGGTAGAGCACAGTGGAGCATTGTAGAGGTAGAGTACAGTGGAGTACAGTAGAGATAGAGTACAGTGGAGCACAGTAGAGATAGAGTGCAGTGGAGCACAGTAGAGGTAGAGTACAGCTGAGCACAGTAGAGGTAAAGTAGAGTGGAGCACAGTAGAGGTAGAGTACAGTGGACTACAGTAGAGGTAGTGTACAGTGGAGCAGAGTAGAGGTAGAGTACAGTGGAGCACAGTAGAGGTAGAGTACAGTGGAGTATAATAGAGGTAAAGTACAGTAGAGCACAGTAGAGATAGAGTACAGTAGAGCAGAGTAGAGGTAGAGTACAGTGGAGTACAGTAGAGGTAGAGCACATTGGAGCACAGTAGAGGTAGAGTACAGTGTAGCACAGTAGAGGTAGAGTACAGTGGAATACAGTAGAGGTAGAGTACAGTGGAGTACAGTAGAGGTAGAGTACAGTGGAGTACAGTAGAGGTAGAGTACATTGGAGCACAGTAGAGGTAGAGTACAGTGGAGTACAGTAGAGGTGGAGTACAGTAGAGTACAGTAGAGGTAGAGAACAGTACAGTACAGTAGAGGTAGATTACAGTGGAGTACAGTAGAGGTAGAGCACAGTAGAGCAGGGTAGAGGTAGAGTACAGTGGAGTACAGTAGAGGTAGAGCACAGTGGGTGGAGCACTGTAGAGGTAGAGTACATTGGAGTACAGTAGAGATAGAGTACAGTGGAGCACAGTAGAGGTAGAGTACAGTGGAGCACAGTAGAGGTAGAGTACAGTGGAGTACAGTAGAGGTAGAGTACAGTAGAGCACAGTAGAGGTAGAGTACAGTGGAGTACAGTAGAGGTAGAGTACAGTAGAGCATAGTAGAGGTAGAATACAGTGGAGTACAGTAGAGGTGGAGTACAGTGGAGTACAGTAGAGGTAGAGTACAGTGGAGTACAGTAGAGGTAGAGTACAGTGGAGCACAGTAGAGGTAGAGTACAGTGGAGTACAGTAGAGGTAGAGTACAGTGGAGTACAGTGGAGCACAGTAGAGGTGGAGTACAGTAGAGTAGAGTATAGGTTGAGTACAGTGGAGTACAGTAGAGATAGAGTTCAGTGGAGTAGAGTAGAGATAGAGTACAGTGGACTAGAGTAGATATAGAGTACAGTGGATTAGAGTAGATATAGAGTACAGTGGAGTATAGTTGAGGTAGAGTACAGTGGAGTACAGTAGAGGTAGAGTACAGTGGAGTACAGTGGAGTACAGTAGAGGTGGAGTACAGTAGAGTACAGTAGAGGTAGAGAACAGTACAGTACAGTAGAGGTAGAGTACAGTGGAGTACAGTAGAGGTAGAGTACAGTAGAGCACAGTAGAGGTAGAATACAGTGGAGTACAGTAGAGGTAGAGTACAGTGGAGTACAGTAGAGGTAGAGTACAGTGGAGTACAGTAGAGGTAGAGTACAGTACAGTACAGTAGAGGTAGAGTACAGTGGAGTACAGTAGAGGTAGAGTACAGTAGAGCACAGTACAGGTAGAATACAGTGGAGTACAGTAGAGGTAGAGTACAGTTAAGCACAGTAGAGGTAGAGTACAGTGGAGTACAGTGGATCACAGTAGAGGTGGAGTACAAAAGAGTACAGTAGATGTAGAGTACAGTGGAGCACAGTAGAGGTAGAGTAAAGTGGAGTAAAGTGGAGTACAGTAGAGGTGGAGTACAGTAGAGTACAGTAGAGGTAGAGAACAGTACAGTACAGTAGAGGCAGAGTACAGTGGAGTACAGTAGAGGTAGAGTACAGTAGAGCACAGTAGAGGTAGAATACAGTGGAGTACAGTAGAGGTAGAGTACAGTGGAGTACAGTAGAGGTAGAGTACAGTGGAGTACAGTAGAGGTGGAGTACAGTGGAGTACAGTAGAGGTAGAGTACAGTGGAGCACAGTAGATGTAGAGTACAGTGGAGTACAGTGGAGCACAGTAGAGGTGGAGTATAGTAGAGTACAGTAGAGGTAGAGTACAGTGGAGCACAGTAGAGGTAGAGTACAGTGGAGCACAGTAGAGGTAGAGTACAGTGGAGCATAGTAGAGGTAGAGTACAGTGGAGTACAGTAGACGTTGAGTACAGTCGAGTACAGTAGAGGTAGAGTAAGTGGAGCACAGTAGAGGTAGAGTAGAGTGGAGTACAGTAGAGGTAGAGTACAGTAGAGCACAGTAGAGGTAGAATACAGTGGAGTACAGTAGAGGTAGAGTACATTGGAGTACAGTAGAGGTAGAGTACAGTGGAGTACAGAAGAGATAGAGTACAGTGGAGCACAGAAGAGATAGAGTACAGTGGAGCACAGTAGAGGTAGAGTACAGTGGAGCACAGTAGAGGTAGAGTACAGTGGAGCACAGTAGAGGTAGAGTACAGTGGAGTACAGTAGAGGTAGAGTACAGTGGAGTACAGTAGAGGTAGAGTACAGTGGAGCACAGTAGAGGTAGAGTACAGTGGAGTACAGTGGAGCACAGTAGAGGTGGATTATAGTAGAGTACAGTAGAGGTAGAGTACAGTGGAGCACAGTAGAGGTAGAGTACAGTGGAGTACAGTGGAGTACACTAGAGGTGGAGTACAGTAGAGTACAGTAGAGGTAGAGAACAGTACAGTACAATAGAGGTAGAGTACAGTGGAGTACAGTAGAGGTAGAGTACAGTAGAGCACAGTAGAGGTAGAATACAGTGGAGTTCAGTAGAGGTAGAGTACAGTGGAGTACAGTAGAGGTAGAGTACAGTGTAGTACAGTAGAGGTAGAGAACAGTACAGTACATTAGAGGTAGAGTACAGTGGAGTACAGTAGAGGTAGAGTACAGTAGAGCACAGTATAGGTAGAATACAGTGGAGTACAGTAGAGGTAGAGTACAGTGGAGTACAGTAGAGGTAGAGTACAGTGGAGTACAGTAGAGGTAGAGTACAGTGGAGCACAGTAGAGGTAGAGTACAGTGGAGTACAGTAGAGGTAGAGTACAGTGGAGTACAGTGGAGCACAGTAGAGGTGGAGTACAGTGGAGTAGAGTATAGGTTGAGTACAGTGGAGTACAGTAGAGATAGAGTAGAGTGGAGTAGAGTAGAGATAGAGTACAGTGGATTAGAGTAGATATAGAGTACAGTGGAGTACAGTTGAGGTAGAGTACAGTGGAGTAAAGTAGAGGTAGAGTACAGTGGAGTACAGTAGAGGTAGAGAACAGTACAGTACAGTAGAGGTAGAGTAGAGTGGAGTACAGTAGAGGTAGAGTACAGTAGAGCACAGTAGAGGTAGAATACAGTGGAGTACAGTAGAGGTAGAGTACAGTGGAGTACAGTAGAGGTAGAGTACAGTGGAGTACATAAGAGATAGAGTACAGTGGAGCACAGTAGAGGTAGAGTACAGTGGAGCACAGTAGAGGTAGAGTACAGTGGAGCACAGTAGAGGTAGAGTACAGTACGGTACAGTAGAGGTAGAGTACAGTTGAGCACAGTAGAGGTAGAGTACAGTGGAGTGCAGTGGATCACAGTAGAGGTGGAGTACAAAAGAGTCCAGTAGATGTAGAGTACAGTGGAGCACAGTAGAGGTAGAGTAAAGTGGAGTACAGTGGAGTACAGTAGAGGTGGAGTACAGTAGAGTACAGTAGAGGTAGAGAACAGTACAGTACAGTAGAGGCAGAGTACAGTGGAGTACAGTAGAGGTAGAGTACAGTAGAGCACAGTAGAGGTAGAATACAGTGGAGTACAGTAGAGGTAGAGTACAGTGGAGTACAGTAGAGGTAGAGTACAGTGGAGTACAGTAGAGGTGGAGTACAGTGGAGTACAGTAGAGGTAGAGTACAGTGGAGCACAGTAGAGGTAGAGTACAGTGGAGTACAGTGGAGCACAGTAGAGGTGGAGTATAGTAGAGTACAGTAGAGGTAGAGTACAGTGGAGCACAGTAGAGGTAGAGTACAGTGGATTACAGTGGAGTACACTAGAGGTGGAGTACAGTAGAGTACAGTAGAGGTAGAGAACAGTACAGTACAATAGAGGTAGAGTACAGTGGAGTACAGTAGAGGTAGAGTACAGTAGAGCACAGTAGAGGTAGAATACAGTGGAGTACAGTAGAGGTAGAGTACAGTGGAGAAAAGTAGAGGTAGAGTACAGTGGAGCACAGTAGAGGCAGAGTACAGTGGAGCACAGTAGAGGTAGAGTACAGTGGAGTACAGTAGAGGTAGAGTACAGTGGAGTACAGTAGAGGTAGAGTACAGTGGAGTACAGTAGAGGTAGAGTACAGTGGAGTACAGTAGAGGTAGAGTACAGTGGAGCACAGTAGAGGCAGAGTACAGTGGAGCACAGTAGAGGTAGAGTACAGTGGAGTACAGTAGAGGTAGAGTACAGTGGAGCACAGTAGAGGCAGAGTACAGTGGAGTACAGTGGAGCACAGTAGAGGTGGAGTACAGTAGAGTACAGTAGAGGTAGAGTACAGTGGAGCACAGTAGAGGTAGAGTACAGTGGAGTATAGTTGAGGTAGACTACAGTGGAGTACAGTAGAGGTAGAGTACAGTGGAGCACAGTAGAGATAGTGTAAAGTAGAGCAGAGTAGAGGTAGAGTACAGTGGAGTACAGTAGAGGTAGAGTACAGTGGAGCACAGTAGAGATAGAGTACAGTAGAGCACAGTAGAGGTAGAGTACAGTGGAGTATAGTAGAGGTAGAGTACAGTGGAGTATAGTTGAGGTAGACTACAGTGGAGTACAGTAGAGGTAGAGTACAGTGGAGTACAGTAGAGGTAGAGTACAGTGGAGCACAGTAGAGGTAGAGTACAGTGGAGTATAGTTGAGGTAGAGAACAGTACAGTACAGTGGAGGTAGAGTAGAGTGGAGTACAGTAGAGGTAGAGTACAGTAGAGCACAGTAGAGGTAGAATACAGTGGAGTACAGTAGAGGTAGAGTACAGTGGAGTACAGTAGAGGTAGAGTAGAGTGGAGTACAGAAGAGATAGAGTACAGTGGAGCACAGTAGAGGTAGAGTACAGTGGAGCACAGTAGAGGTAGAGTACAGTGGAGCACAGTAGAGGTAGAGTACAGTGGAGTACAGTAGAGGTAGAGTACAGTGGAGCACAGTAGAGGTAGAGTACAGTGGAGCACAGTAGAGGTAGAGTACAGTGGAGTACAGTAGAGGTAGAGTACAGTTGAGCACAGTAGAGGTAGAGTACAGTGGAGTACAGTGGAGCACAGTAGAGGTGGAGTACAGTAGAGTACATTAGAGGTAGAGTACAGTGGAGCACAGTAGAGGTAGAGTACAGTGGAGTACAGTGGAGTACAGTAAAGGTGGAGTACAGTAGAGTACAGTAGAGGTAGAGAACAGTACAGTACAGTAGAGGTAGAGTACAGTGGAGTACAGTAGAGGTAGAGTACAGTAGAGCACAGTAGAGGTAGAATACAGTGGAGTACAGTAGAGGTAGAGTACAGTGGAGTACAGTAGAGGTAGAGTACAGTGGAGTACAGTAGAGATAGAGTACAGTGGAGCACAGTAGAGGTAGAGTACAGTGGAGCACAGTAGAGGTAGAATACAGTGGAGCACAGTAGAGATAAAGTACAGTGGAGCACAGTAGAGATAGAGTACAGTGGAGTACAGTGGAGCACAGTAGAGGTATAGTACAGTGGAGCACAGTAGAGATAGATTACATTGGAGTAGAGTAGAGATAGAGTACAGTGGAGTACAGTAGAGGTAGAGTAGAGTTGAGCAGAGTAGAGGTAGAGTAGAGTGGAGTACAGTAGAGGTAGAGCACAGTAGAGCAGAGTAGAGGTAGAGTACAGTGGAGTACAGTAGAGGTAGGGCACAGTGGAGCACTGTAGAGGTAGAGTACAGTGGAGTACAGTAGAGATAGAGTACAGTGGAGTACAGTGGAGTACAGTAGAGGTGGAGTACAGTAGAGTACAGTAGAGGTAGAGAACAGTACAGTACAGTAGAGGTAGAGTACAGTGGAGTACAGTAGAGGTAGAGTACAGTGGAGCACAGTAGAGGTAGAGTACAGTAGAGCACAGTAGAGGTAGAGTACAGTGGAGTACAGTAGAGGTAGAGTACAGTGGAGCACAGTAGAGGTAGAGTACAGTGGAGTACAGTGGAGCACAGTAGAGGTGGAGTACAGTAGAGTACAGTACAGGTAGAGTACAGTGGAGCACAGTAGAGGTAGAGTACAGTGGAGTACAGTGGAGTACAGTAGAGGTGGAGTACAGTAGAGTACAGTAGAGGTAGAGAACAGTACAGTACAGTAGAGGTAGAATACAGTGGAGTACAGTAGAGGTAGAGAACAGTACAGTACAGTAGAGGTAGAGTAGAGTGGAGTACAGTAGAGGTAGAGTACAGTAGAGCACAGTAGAGGTAGAATACAGTGGAGTACAGTAGAGGTAGAGTACAGTGGAGTACAGAAGAGATAGAGTACAGTGGAGCACAGTAGAGGTAGAGTACAGTGGAGCACAGTAGAGGAAGAGTACGGTGGAGCACAGTAGAGGTAGAGTACAGTGGAGTACAGTAGAGGTTGAGTACAGTGGAGTACAGTAGAGGTAGAGTACAGTGGAGCACAGTAGAGGTAGAGTACAGTGGAGCACAGTAGAGGTAGAGTAAAGTGGAGTACAGTGGAGTACAGTAGAGGTGGAGTACAGTAGAGTACAGTAGAGGTAGAGAACAGTACAGTACAATAGAGGTAGAGTACAGGGGAGTACAGTAGAGGTAGAGTACAGTAGAGCACAGTAGAGGTAGAATACAGTGGAGTACAGTAGAGGTAGAGTACAGTGGAGTACAGTAGAGGTAGAGTACAGTGGAGTACAGTAGAGGTAGAGAACAGTACAGTACAGTAGAGGTAGAGTACAGTGGAGTACAGTAGAGGTAGAGTACAGTAGAGCACAGTAGAGGTAAAATACAGTGGAGTACAGTAGAGGTAGAGAACAGTGGAGTACAGTAGAGGTAGAGTACAGTGGAGTACAGTAGAGGTAGAGTACAGTGGAGCAAAGTAGAGCTAAAATACAGTGGAGTACAGTGGAGCACAGTAGAGGTGGAGTACAGTAGAGTAGAGTATAGGTAGAGTACAGTGGAGTACAGTAGAGATAGAGTAGAGTGGAGTAGAGTAGAGATAGAGTACAGTGGATTAGAGTAGAGATAGAGTACAGTGGAGTATAGTTGAGGTAGAGTACAGTGGAGCACAGTAGAGATAGAGTACAGTAGAGCAGAGTAGAGGTAAAGTACAGTGGAGTACAGTAGAGGTAGAGTACAGTGGAGCACTGTAGAGGTGGAGTACAGTGGAGTACAGTAGAGGTAGAGTACAGTTGAGCACAGTAGAGATAGAGTACAGTAGAGCACAGTAGAGGTAGAGTACAGTTGAGTATAGTTGAGGTAGACTACTGTGGAGTACAGTGGAGCACAGTAGAGATAGAGTACAGTAGAGCAGAGTAGAGGTAGAGTACAGTGGAGTACAGTAGAGGTAGAGCACAGTGGAGCACTGTAGAGGTAGAGTACAGTGGAGTACAGTAGAGATAGAGTACAGTGGAGCACAGTAGAGATAGAGTGCAGTGGAGCACAGTAGAGGTAGAGTACAGCTGAGCACAGTAGAGGTAGAGTAGAGTGGAGCACAGTAGAGGTAGAGTACAGTGGACTACAGTAGAGGTAGTGTACAGTGGAGCACAGTAGAGGTAGAGTACAGTGGAGTATAATAGAGATAGAGTACAGTAGAGCACAGTAAAGATAGAGTACAGTAGAGCAGACTAGAGGTAGAGTACAGTGGAGTACAGTAGAGGTAGAGCACAGTGGAGCACAGTAGAGGTAGAGTGCAGTGGAGTACAGTGGAGTACAGTAGAGGTGGAGTACAGTAGAGTACAGTAGAGGTAGAGAACAGTACAGTACAGTAGAGGTAGAGTACAGTGGAGTACAGTAGAGGTAGAGCACAGTAGAGTAGAGTAGAGGTAGAGTACAGTGGAGTACAGTAGAGGTAGAGCACAGTGGAGCACTGTAGAGGTAGAGTACAGTGGAGTACAGTAGAGATAGAGTACAGTGGAGCACAGTAGAGGTAGAGTACAGTGGAGCACAGTAGAGGTAGAGTACAGTGGAGTACAGTAGAGGTAGAGTACAGTAGAGCACAGTAGAGGTAGAATACAGTGGAGTACAGTAGAGGTAGAGTACAGTGGAGTACAGTAGAGGTAGAATACAGTGGAGTACAGTAGAGGTAGAGAACAGTACAGTACAGTAGAGGTAGAGTACAGTGGAGTACAGTAGAGGTAGAGTACAGTAGAGCACAGTAGAGGTAGAATACAGTGGAGTACAGTAGAGTTGGAGTACAGTGGAGTACAGTAGAGGTAGAGTACAGTGGAGTACAGTAGAGGTAGAGTACAGTGGAGCACAGTAGAGGTAGAGTACAGTGGAGTACAGTAGAGGTAGAGTACAGTGGAGTACAATGGAGCACAGTAGAGGTGGAGTACAGTAGAGTAGAGTATAGGTTGAGTACAGTAAAGTACAGTAGAGATAGAGTAGAGTGGAGTAGAGTAGAGGTAGAGTACAGTGGAGTATAGTAAAGGTAGAGAACAGTACAGTACAGTAGAGGTAGAGTACAGTGGAGTACAGTAGAGGTAGAGTACAGTGGAGTACAGTAGAGGTAGAGTACAGTGGAGTACAGTAGAGGTAGAGTACAGTGGAGCACAGTAGAGGTAGAGTACAGTAGAGTACAGTAGATGTAAAGTACAGTGGAGCACAGTAGAGCTAGAATACAGTGGAGTACAGTGGAGCACAGTAGAGGTGGAGTACAGTAGAGTAGAGTATAGGTAGAGTACAGTGGAGTACAGTAGAGATAGAGTAGAGTGGAGTAGAGTAGAGATACAGTACAGTGGATTAGAGTAGAGATAGAGTACAGTGGAGTATAGTTGAGGTAGAGTACAGTGGAGCACAGTAGAGGTAGAGTACAGTGGAGTATAGTTGAGGTAGACTACAGTGGAGTACAGTAGAGGTAGAGTACAGTGGAGCACAGTAGAGATAGAGTACAGTAGAGCAGAGTAGAGGTAAAGTACAGTGGAGTACAGTAGAGGTAGAGTACAGTGGAGCACTGTAGAGGTGGAGTACAGTGGAGTACAGTAGAGGTAGAGTACAGTGGAGCACAGTAGAGATAGAGTACAGTAGAGCACAGTAGAGGTAGAGTACAGTGGAGCACAGTAGAGGTAGAGTACAGTGGAGTATAGTTGAGGTAGACTACAGTGGTGTACAGTAGAGGTAGAGTACAGTGGAGTACAGTAGAGGTAGAGTACAGTGGAGCACAGTAGAGGTAGAGTAAAGTGGAGTATAGTTGAGGTAGACTACTGTGGAGTACAGTAGAGGTAGAGTACAGTGGAGCACAGTAGAGATAGAGTACAGTAGAGCAGAGTAGAGGTAGAGTACAGTGAAGTACAGTAGAGGTAGAGCACAGTAGAGCAGAGTAGAGGTAGAGTACAGTGGAGTACAGTAGAGGTAGGGCACAGTGGAGCGCTGTAGAGGTAGAGTACAGTGGAGTACAGTAGAGATAGAGTACAGTGGAGTACAGTGGAGTACAGTAGAGGTGGAGTACAGTAGAGTACAGTAGAGGTAGAGAACAGTACAGTACAGTAGAGGTAGAGTACAGTGGAGTACAGTAGAGGTAGAGTACAGTGGAGCACAGTAGAGGTAGAGTACAGTAGAGCACAGTAGAGGTAGAGTACAGTGGAGTACAGTAGAGGTAGAGTACAGTGGAGCACAGTAGAGGTAGAGTACAGTGGAGTACAGTGGAGCACAGTAGAGGTGGAGTACAGTAGAGTACAGTACAGGTAGAGTACAGTGGAGCACAGTAGAGGTAGAGTACAGTGGAGTACAGTGGAGTACAGTAGAGGTGGAGTACAGTAGAGTACAGTAGAGGTAGAGAACAGTACAGTACAGTAGAGGTAGAATACAGTGGAGTACAGTAGAGGTAGAGTACAGTGGAGCACAGTAGAGGTAGAGAACAGTACAGTACAGTAGAGGTAGAGTAGAGTGGAGTACAGTAGAGGTAGAGTACAGTAGAGCACAGTAGAGGTAGAATACAGTGGAGTACAGTAGAGGTAGAGTACAGTGGAGTACAGAAGAGATAGAGTACAGTGGAGCACAGTAGAGGTAGAGTACAGTGGAGCACAGTAGAGGAAGAGTACGGTGGAGCACAGTAGAGGAAGAGTACGGTGGAGCACAGTAGAGGTAGAGTACAGTGGAGTACAGTAGAGGTTGAGTACAGTGGAGTACAGTAGAGGTAGAGTACAGTGGAGCACAGTAGAGGTAGAGTACAGTGGAGCACAGTAGAGGTAGAGTAAAGTGGAGTACAGTGGAGTACAGTAGAGGTGGAGTACAGTAGAGTACAGTAGAGGTAGAGAACAGTACAGTACAATAGAGGTAGAGTACAGGGGAGTACAGTAGAGGTAGAGTACAGTAGAGCACAGTAGAGGTAGAATACAGTGGAGTACAGTAGAGGTAGAGTACAGTGGAGTACAGTAGAGGTAGAGTACAGTGGAGTACAGTAGAGGTAGAGAACAGTACAGTACAGTAGAGGTAGAGTACAGTGGAGTACAGTAGAGGTAGAGTACAGTAGAGCACAGTAGAGGTAAAATACAGTGGAGTACAGTAGAGGTAGAGAACAGTGGAGTACAGTAGAGGTAGAGTACAGTGGGGTACAGTAGAGGTAGAGTACAGTGGAGCAAAGTAGAGCTAAAATACAGTGGAGTACAGTGGAGCACAGTAGAGGTGGAGTACAGTAGAGTAGAGTATAGGTAGAGTACAGTGGAGTACAGTAGAGATAGAGTAGAGTGGAGTAGAGTAGAGATAGAGTACAGTGGATTAGAGTAGAGATAGAGTACAGTGGAGTATAGTTGAGGTAGAGTACAGTGGAGCACAGTAGAGATAGAGTACAGTAGAGCAGAGTAGAGGTAAAGTACAGTGGAGTACAGTAGAGGTAGAGTACAGTGGAGCACTGTAGAGGTGGAGTACAGTGGAGTACAGTAGAGGTAGAGTACAGTTGAGCACAGTAGAGATAGAGTACAGTAGAGCACAGTAGAGGTAGAGTACAGTTGAGTATAGTTGAGGTAGACTACTGTGGAGTACAGTGGAGCACAGTAGAGATAGAGTACAGTAGAGCAGAGTAGAGGTAGAGTACAGTGGAGTACAGTAGAGGTAGAGCACAGTGGAGCACTGTAGAGGTAGAGTACAGTGGAGTACAGTAGAGATAGAGTACAGTGGAGCACAGTAGAGATAGAGTGCAGTGGAGCACAGTAGAGGTAGAGTACAGCTGAGCACAGTAGAGGTAGAGTAGAGTGGAGCACAGTAGAGGTAGAGTACAGTGGACTACAGTAGAGGTAGTGTACAGTGGAGCACAGTAGAGGTAGAGTACAGTGGAGTATAATAGAGATAGAGTACAGTAGAGCACAGTAAAGATAGAGTACAGTAGAGCAGACTAGAGGTAGAGTACAGTGGAGTACAGTAGAGGTAGAGCACAGTGGAGCACAGTAGAGGTAGAGTGCAGTGGAGTACAGTGGAGTACAGTAGAGGTGGAGTACAGTAGAGTACAGTAGAGGTAGAGAACAGTACAGTACAGTAGAGGTAGAGTACAGTAGAGTACAGTAGAGGTAGAGCACAGTAGAGCAGAGTAGAGGTAGAGTACAGTGGAGTACAGTAGAGGTAGAGCACAGTGGAGCACTGTAGAGGTAGAGTACAGTGGAGTACAGTAGAGATAGAGTACAGTGGAGCACAGTAGAGGTAGAGTACAGTGGAGCACAGTAGAGGTAGAGTACAGTGGAGTACAGTAGAGGTAGAGTACAGTAGAGCACAGTAGAGGTAGAATACAGTGGAGTACAGTAGAGGTAGAGTACAGTGGAGTACAGTAGAGGTAGAATACAGTGGAGTACAGTAGAGGTAGAGAACAGTACAGTACAGTAGAGGTAGAGTACAGTGGAGTACACTAGAGGTAGAGTACAGTAGAGCACAGTAGAGGTAGAATACAGTGGAGTACAGTAGAGTTGGAGTACAGTGGAGTACAGTAGAGGTAGAGTACAGTGGAGTACAGTAGAGGTAGAGTACAGTGGAGCACAGTAGAGGTAGAGTACAGTGGAGTACAGTAGAGGTAGAGTACAGTGGAGTACAATGGAGCACAGTAGAGGTGGAGTACAGTAGAGTAGAGTATAGGTTGAGTACAGTAAAGTACAGTAGAGATAGAGTAGAGTGGAGTAGAGTAGAGGTAGAGTACAGTGGAGTATAGTAAAGGTAGAGAACAGTACAGTACAGTAGAGGTAGAGTACAGTGGAGTACAGTAGAGGTAGAGTACAGTGGAGTACAGTAGAGGTAGAGTACAGTGGAGTACAGTAGAGGTAGAGTACAGTGGAGCACAGTAGAGGTAGAGTACAGTAGAGTACAGTAGATGTAAAGTACAGTGGAGCACAGTAGAGCTAGAATACAGTGGAGTACAGTGGAGCACAGTAGAGGTGGAGTACAGTAGAGTAGAGTATAGGTAGAGTACAGTGGAGTACAGTAGAGATAGAGTAGAGTGGAGTAGAGTAGAGATACAGTACAGTGGATTAGAGTAGAGATAGAGTACAGTGGAGTATAGTTGAGGTAGAGTACAGTGGAGCACAGTAGAGGTAGAGTACAGTGGAGTATAGTTGAGGTAGACTACAGTGGAGTACAGTAGACGTTGAGTACAGTCGAGTACAGTAGAGGTAGAGTAAGTGGAGCACAGTAGAGGTAGAGTAGAGTGGAGTACAGTAGAGGTAGAGTACAGTAGAGCACAGTAGAGGTAGAATACAGTGGAGTACAGTAGAGGTAGAGTACATTGGAGTACAGTAGAGGTAGAGTACAGTGGAGTACAGAAGAGATAGAGTACAGTGGAGCACAGAAGAGATAGAGTACAGTGGAGCACAGTAGAGGTAGAGTACAGTGGAGCACAGTAGAGGTAGAGTACAGTGGAGCACAGTAGAGGTAGAGTACAGTGGAGTACAGTAGAGGTAGAGTACAGTGGAGTACAGTAGAGGTAGAGTACAGTGGAGCACAGTAGAGGTAGAGTACAGTGGAGTACAGTGGAGCACAGTAGAGGTGGATTATAGTAGAGTACAGTAGAGGTAGAGTACAGTGGAGCACAGTAGAGGTAGAGTACAGTGGAGTACAGTGGAGTACACTAGAGGTGGAGTACAGTAGAGTACAGTAGAGGTAGAGAACAGTACAGTACAATAGAGGTAGAGTACAGTGGAGTACAGTAGAGGTAGAGTACAGTAGAGCACAGTAGAGGTAGAATACAGTGGAGTTCAGTAGAGGTAGAGTACAGTGGAGTACAGTAGAGGTAGAGTACAGTGTAGTACAGTAGAGGTAGAGAACAGTACAGTACATTAGAGGTAGAGTACAGTGGAGTACAGTAGAGGTAGAGTACAGTAGAGCACAGTATAGGTAGAATACAGTGGAGTACAGTAGAGGTAGAGTACAGTGGAGTACAGTAGAGGTAGAGTACAGTGGAGTACAGTAGAGGTAGAGTACAGTGGAGCACAGTAGAGGTAGAGTACAGTGGAGTACAGTAGAGGTAGAGTACAGTGGAGTACAGTGGAGCACAGTAGAGGTGGAGTACAGTGGAGTAGAGTATAGGTTGAGTACAGTGGAGTACAGTAGAGATAGAGTAGAGTGGAGTAGAGTAGAGATAGAGTACAGTGGATTAGAGTAGATATAGAGTACAGTGGAGTACAGTTGAGGTAGAGTACAGTGGAGTAAAGTAGAGGTAGAGTACAGTGGAGTACAGTAGAGGTAGAGAACAGTACAGTACAGTAGAGGTAGAGTAGAGTGGAGTACAGTAGAGGTAGAGTACAGTAGAGCACAGTAGAGGTAGAATACAGTGGAGTACAGTAGAGGTAGAGTACAGTGGAGTACAGTAGAGGTAGAGTACAGTGGAGTACATAAGAGATAGAGTACAGTGGAGCACAGTAGAGGTAGAGTACAGTGGAGCACAGTAGAGGTAGAGTACAGTGGAGCACAGTAGAGGTAGAGTACAGTACGGTACAGTAGAGGTAGAGTACAGTTGAGCACAGTAGAGGTAGAGTACAGTGGAGTGCAGTGGATCACAGTAGAGGTGGAGTACAAAAGAGTCCAGTAGATGTAGAGTACAGTGGAGCACAGTAGAGGTAGAGTAAAGTGGAGTACAGTGGAGTACAGTAGAGGTGGAGTACAGTAGAGTACAGTAGAGGTAGAGAACAGTACAGTACAGTAGAGGCAGAGTACAGTGGAGTACAGTAGAGGTAGAGTACAGTAGAGCACAGTAGAGGTAGAATACAGTGGAGTACAGTAGAGGTAGAGTACAGTGGAGTACAGTAGAGGTAGAGTACAGTGGAGTACAGTAGAGGTGGAGTACAGTGGAGTACAGTAGAGGTAGAGTACAGTGGAGCACAGTAGAGGTAGAGTACAGTGGAGTACAGTGGAGCACAGTAGAGGTGGAGTATAGTAGAGTACAGTAGAGGTAGAGTACAGTGGAGCACAGTAGAGGTAGAGTACAGTGGATTACAGTGGAGTACACTAGAGGTGGAGTACAGTAGAGTACAGTAGAGGTAGAGAACAGTACAGTACAATAGAGGTAGAGTACAGTGGAGTACAGTAGAGGTAGAGTACAGTAGAGCACAGTAGAGGTAGAATACAGTGGAGTACAGTAGAGGTAGAGTACAGTGGAGAAAAGTAGAGGTAGAGTACAGTGGAGCACAGTAGAGGCAGAGTACAGTGGAGCACAGTAGAGGTAGAGTACAGTGGAGTACAGTAGAGGTAGAGTACAGTGGAGTACAGTAGAGGTAGAGTACAGTGGAGTACAGTAGAGGTAGAGTACAGTGGAGTACAGTAGAGGTAGAGTACAGTGGAGCACAGTAGAGGCAGAGTACAGTGGAGCACAGTAGAGGTAGAGTACAGTGGAGTACAGTAGAGGTAGAGTACAGTGGAGCACAGTAGAGGCAGAGTACAGTGGAGTACAGTGGAGCACAGTAGAGGTGGAGTACAGTAGAGTACAGTAGAGGTAGAGTACAGTGGAGCACAGTAGAGGTAGAGTACAGTGGAGTATAGTTGAGGTAGACTACAGTGGAGTACAGTAGAGGTAGAGTACAGTGGAGCACAGTAGAGATAGTGTAAAGTAGAGCAGAGTAGAGGTAGAGTACAGTGGAGTACAGTAGAGGTAGAGTACAGTGGAGCACAGTAGAGATAGAGTACAGTAGAGCACAGTAGAGGTAGAGTACAGTGGAGTATAGTAGAGGTAGAGTACAGTGGAGTATAGTTGAGGTAGACTACAGTGGAGTACAGTAGAGGTAGAGTACAGTGGAGTACAGTAGAGGTAGAGTACAGTGGAGCACAGTAGAGGTAGAGTACAGTGGAGTATAGTTGAGGTAGAGAACAGTACAGTACAGTGGAGGTAGAGTAGAGTGGAGTACAGTAGAGGTAGAGTACAGTAGAGCACAGTAGAGGTAGAATACAGTGGAGTACAGTAGAGGTAGAGTACAGTGGAGTACAGTAGAGGTAGAGTAGAGTGGAGTACAGAAGAGATAGAGTACAGTGGAGCACAGTAGAGGTAGAGTACAGTGGAGCACAGTAGAGGTAGAGTACAGTGGAGCACAGTAGAGGTAGAGTACAGTGGAGTACAGTAGAGGTAGAGTACAGTGGAGCACAGTAGAGGTAGAGTACAGTGGAGCACAGTAGAGGTAGAGTACAGTGGAGTACAGTAGAGGTAGAGTACAGTTGAGCACAGTAGAGGTAGAGTACAGTGGAGTACAGTGGAGCACAGTAGAGGTGGAGTACAGTAGAGTACATTAGAGGTAGAGTACAGTGGAGCACAGTAGAGGTAGAGTACAGTGGAGTACAGTGGAGTACAGTAAAGGTGGAGTACAGTAGAGTACAGTAGAGGTAGAGAACAGTACAGTACAGTAGAGGTAGAGTACAGTGGAGTACAGTAGAGGTAGAGTACAGTAGAGCACAGTAGAGGTAGAATACAGTGGAGTACAGTAGAGGTAGAGTACAGTGGAGTACAGTAGAGGTAGAGTACAGTGGAGTACAGTAGAGATAGAGTACAGTGGAGCACAGTAGAGGTAGAGTACAGTGGAGCACAGTAGAGGTAGAGTACAGTGGAGCACAGTAGAGATAAAGTACAGTGGAGCACAGTAGAGATAGAGTACAGTGGAGTACAGTGGAGCACAGTAGAGGTATAGTACAGTGGAGCACAGTAGAGATAGATTACATTGGAGTAGAGTAGAGATAGAGTACAGTGGAGTACAGTAGAGGTAGAGTAGAGTTGAGCAGAGTAGAGGTAGAGTAGAGTGGAGTACAGTAGAGGTAGAGCACAGTAGAGCAGAGTAGAGGTAGAGTACAGTGGAGTACAGTAGAGGTAGGGCACAGTGGAGCACTGTAGAGGTAGAGTACAGTGGAGTACAGTAGAGATAGAGTACAGTGGAGTACAGTGGAGTACAGTAGAGGTGGAGTACAGTAGAGTACAGTAGAGGTAGAGAACAGTACAGTACAGTAGAGGTAGAGTACAGTGGAGTACAGTAGAGGTAGAGTACAGTGGAGCACAGTAGAGGTAGAGTACAGTAGAGCACAGTAGAGGTAGAGTACAGTGGAGTACAGTAGAGGTAGAGTACAGTGGAGCACAGTAGAGGTAGAGTACAGTGGAGTACAGTGGAGCACAGTAGAGGTGGAGTACAGTAGAGTACAGTACAGGTAGAGTACAGTGGAGCACAGTAGAGGTAGAGTACAGTGGAGTACAGTGGAGTACAGTAGAGGTGGAGTACAGTAGAGTACAGTAGAGGTAGAGAACAGTACAGTACAGTAGAGGTAGAATACAGTGGAGTACAGTAGAGGTAGAGAACAGTACAGTACAGTAGAGGTAGAGTAGAGTGGAGTACAGTAGAGGTAGAGTACAGTAGAGCACAGTAGAGGTAGAATACAGTGGAGTACAGTAGAGGTAGAGTACAGTGGAGTACAGAAGAGATAGAGTACAGTGGAGCACAGTAGAGGTAGAGTACAGTGGAGCACAGTAGAGGAAGAGTACGGTGGAGCACAGTAGAGGTAGAGTACAGTGGAGTACAGTAGAGGTTGAGTACAATGGAGTACAGTAGAGGTAGAGTACAGTGGAGCACAGTAGAGGTAGAGTACAGTGGAGCACAGTAGAGGTAGAGTAAAGTGGAGTACAGTGGAGTACAGTAGAGGTGGAGTACAGTAGAGTACAGTAGAGGTAGAGAACAGTACAGTACAATAGAGGTAGAGTACAGGGGAGTACAGTAGAGGTAGAGTACAGTAGAGCACAGTAGAGGTAGAATACAGTGGAGTACAGTAGAGGTAGAGTACAGTGGAGTACAGTAGAGGTAGAGTACAGTGGAGTACAGTAGAGGTAGAGAACAGTACAGTACAGTAGAGGAAGAGTACAGTGGAGTACAGTAGAGGTAGAGTACAGTAGAGCACAGTAGAGGTAAAATACAGTGGAGTACAGTAGAGGTAGAGAACAGTGGAGTACAGTAGAGGTAGAGTACAGTGGAGTACAGTAGAGGTAGAGTACAGTGGAGCAAAGTAGAGCTAAAATACAGTGGAGTACAGTGGAGCACAGTAGAGGTGGAGTACAGTAGAGTAGAGTATAGGTAGAGTACAGTGGAGTACAGTAGAGATAGAGTAGAGTGGAGTAGAGTAGAGATAGAGTACAGTGGATTAGAGTAGAGATAGAGTACAGTGGAGTATAGTTGAGGTAGAGTACAGTGGAGCACAGTAGAGATAGAGTACAGTAGAGCAGAGTAGAGGTAAAGTACAGTGGAGTACAGTAGAGGTAGAGTACAGTGGAGCACTGTAGAGGTGGAGTACAGTGGAGTACAGTAGAGGTAGAGTACAGTTGAGCACAGTAGAGATAGAGTACAGTAGAGCACAGTAGAGGTAGAGTACAGTTGAGTATAGTTGAGGTAGACTACTGTGGAGTACAGTGGAGCACAGTAGAGATAGAGTACAGTAGAGCAGAGTAGAGGTAGAGTACAGTGGAGTACAGTAGAGGTAGAGCACAGTGGAGCACTGTAGAGGTAGAGTACAGTGGAGTACAGTAGAGATAGAGTACAGTGGAGCACAGTAGAGATAGAGTGCAGTGGAGCACAGTAGAGGTAGAGTACAGCTGAGCACAGTAGAGGTAGAGTAGAGTGGAGCACAGTAGAGGTAGAGTACAGTGGACTACAGTAGAGGTAGTGTACAGTGGAGCACAGTAGAGGTAGAGTACAGTGGAGTATAATAGAGATAGAGTACAGTAGAGCACAGTAAAGATAGAGTACAGTAGAGCAGACTAGAGGTAGAGTACAGTGGAGTACAGTAGAGGTAGAGCACAGTGGAGCACAGTAGAGGTAGAGTGCAGTGGAGTACAGTGGAGTACAGTAGAGGTGGAGTACAGTAGAGTACAGTAGAGGTAGAGAACAGTACAGTACAGTAGAGGTAGAGTACAGTGGAGTACAGTAGAGGTAGAGCACAGTAGAGTAGAGTAGAGGTAGAGTACAGTGGAGTACAGTAGAGGTAGAGCACAGTGGAGCACTGTAGAGGTAGAGTACAGTGGAGTACAGTAGAGATAGAGTACAGTGGAGCACAGTAGAGGTAGAGTACAGTGGAGCACAGTAGAGGTAGAGTACAGTGGAGTACAGTAGAGGTAGAGTACAGTAGAGCACAGTAGAGGTAGAATACAGTGGAGTACAGTAGAGGTAGAGTACAGTGGAGTACAGTAGAGGTAGAATACAGTGGAGTACAGTAGAGGTAGAGAACAGTACAGTACAGTAGAGGTAGAGTACAGTGGAGTACAGTAGAGGTAGAGTACAGTAGAGCACAGTAGAGGTAGAATACAGTGGAGTACAGTAGAGTTGGAGTACAGTGGAGTACAGTAGAGGTAGAGTACAGTGGAGTACAGTAGAGGTAGAGTACAGTGGAGCACAGTAGAGGTAGAGTACAGTGGAGTACAGTAGAGGTAGAGTACAGTGGAGTACAATGGAGCACAGTAGAGGTGGAGTACAGTAGAGTAGAGTATAGGTTGAGTACAGTAAAGTACAGTAGAGATAGAGTAGAGTGGAGTAGAGTAGAGGTAGAGTACAGTGGAGTATAGTAAAGGTAGAGAACAGTACAGTACAGTAGAGGTAGAGTACAGTGGAGTACAGTAGAGGTAGAGTACAGTGGAGTACAGTAGAGGTAGAGTACAGTGGAGTACAGTAGAGGTAGAGTACAGTGGAGCACAGTAGAGGTAGAGTACAGTAGAGTACAGTAGATGTAAAGTACAGTGGAGCACAGTAGAGCTAGAATACAGTGGAGTACAGTGGAGCACAGTAGAGGTGGAGTACAGTAGAGTAGAGTATAGGTAGAGTACAGTGGAGTACAGTAGAGATAGAGTAGAGTGGAGTAGAGTAGAGATACAGTACAGTGGATTAGAGTAGAGATAGAGTACAGTGGAGTATAGTTGAGGTAGAGTACAGTGGAGCACAGTAGAGGTAGAGTACAGTGGAGTATAGTTGAGGTAGACTACAGTGGAGTACAGTAGAGGTAGAGTACAGTGGAGCACAGTAGAGATAGAGTACAGTAGAGCAGAGTAGAGGTAAAGTACAGTGGAGTACAGTAGAGGTAGAGTACAGTGGAGCACTGTAGAGGTGGAGTACAGTGGAGTACAGTAGAGGTAGAGTACAGTGGAGCACAGTAGAGATAGAGTACAGTAGAGCACAGTAGAGGTAGAGTACAGTGGAGCACAGTAGAGGTAGAGTACAGTGGAGTATAGTTGAGGTAGACTACAGTGGTGTACAGTAGAGGTAGAGTACAGTGGAGTACAGTAGAGGTAGAGTACAGTGGAGCACAGTAGAGGTAGAGTAAAGTGGAGTATAGTTGAGGTAGACTACTGTGGAGTACAGTAGAGGTAGAGTACAGTGGAGCACAGTAGAGATAGAGTACAGTAGAGCAGAGTAGAGGTAGAGTACAGTGAAGTACAGTAGAGGTAGAGCACAGTAGAGCAGAGTAGAGGTAGAGTACAGTGGAGTACAGTAGAGGTAGGGCACAGTGGAGCGCTGTAGAGGTAGAGTACAGTGGAGTACAGTAGAGATAGAGTACAGTGGAGTACAGTGGAGTACAGTAGAGGTGGAGTACAGTAGAGTACAGTAGAGGTAGAGAACAGTACAGTACAGTAGAGGTAGAGTACAGTGGAGTACAGTAGAGGTAGAGTACAGTGGAGCACAGTAGAGGTAGAGTACAGTAGAGCACAGTAGAGGTAGAGTACAGTGGAGTACAGTAGAGGTAGAGTACAGTGGAGCACAGTAGAGGTAGAGTACAGTGGAGTACAGTGGAGCACAGTAGAGGTGGAGTACAGTAGAGTACAGTACAGGTAGAGTACAGTGGAGCACAGTAGAGGTAGAGTACAGTGGAGTACAGTGGAGTACAGTAGAGGTGGAGTACAGTAGAGTACAGTAGAGGTAGAGAACAGTACAGTACAGTAGAGGTAGAATACAGTGGAGTACAGTAGAGGTAGAGTACAGTGGAGCACAGTAGAGGTAGAGAACAGTACAGTACAGTAGAGGTAGAGTAGAGTGGAGTACAGTAGAGGTAGAGTACAGTAGAGCACAGTAGAGGTAGAATACAGTGGAGTACAGTAGAGGTAGAGTACAGTGGAGTACAGAAGAGATAGAGTACAGTGGAGCACAGTAGAGGTAGAGTACAGTGGAGCACAGTAGAGGAAGAGTACGGTGGAGCACAGTAGAGGAAGAGTACGGTGGAGCACAGTAGAGGTAGAGTACAGTGGAGTACAGTAGAGGTTGAGTACAGTGGAGTACAGTAGAGGTAGAGTACAGTGGAGCACAGTAGAGGTAGAGTACAGTGGAGCACAGTAGAGGTAGAGTAAAGTGGAGTACAGTGGAGTACAGTAGAGGTGGAGTACAGTAGAGTACAGTAGAGGTAGAGAACAGTACAGTACAATAGAGGTAGAGTACAGGGGAGTACAGTAGAGGTAGAGTACAGTAGAGCACAGTAGAGGTAGAATACAGTGGAGTACAGTAGAGGTAGAGTACAGTGGAGTACAGTAGAGGTAGAGTACAGTGGAGTACAGTAGAGGTAGAGAACAGTACAGTACAGTAGAGGTAGAGTACAGTGGAGTACAGTAGAGGTAGAGTACAGTAGAGCACAGTAGAGGTAAAATACAGTGGAGTACAGTAGAGGTAGAGAACAGTGGAGTACAGTAGAGGTAGAGTACAGTGGGGTACAGTAGAGGTAGAGTACAGTGGAGCAAAGTAGAGCTAAAATACAGTGGAGTACAGTGGAGCACAGTAGAGGTGGAGTACAGTAGAGTAGAGTATAGGTAGAGTACAGTGGAGTACAGTAGAGATAGAGTAGAGTGGAGTAGAGTAGAGATAGAGTACAGTGGATTAGAGTAGAGATAGAGTACAGTGGAGTATAGTTGAGGTAGAGTACAGTGGAGCACAGTAGAGATAGAGTACAGTAGAGCAGAGTAGAGGTAAAGTACAGTGGAGTACAGTAGAGGTAGAGTACAGTGGAGCACTGTAGAGGTGGAGTACAGTGGAGTACAGTAGAGGTAGAGTACAGTTGAGCACAGTAGAGATAGAGTACAGTAGAGCACAGTAGAGGTAGAGTACAGTTGAGTATAGTTGAGGTAGACTACTGTGGAGTACAGTGGAGCACAGTAGAGATAGAGTACAGTAGAGCAGAGTAGAGGTAGAGTACAGTGGAGTACAGTAGAGGTAGAGCACAGTGGAGCACTGTAGAGGTAGAGTACAGTGGAGTACAGTAGAGATAGAGTACAGTGGAGCACAGTAGAGATAGAGTGCAGTGGAGCACAGTAGAGGTAGAGTACAGCTGAGCACAGTAGAGGTAGAGTAGAGTGGAGCACAGTAGAGGTAGAGTACAGTGGACTACAGTAGAGGTAGTGTACAGTGGAGCACAGTAGAGGTAGAGTACAGTGGAGTATAATAGAGATAGAGTACAGTAGAGCACAGTAAAGATAGAGTACAGTAGAGCAGACTAGAGGTAGAGTACAGTGGAGTACAGTAGAGGTAGAGCACAGTGGAGCACAGTAGAGGTAGAGTGCAGTGGAGTACAGTGGAGTACAGTAGAGGTGGAGTACAGTAGAGTACAGTAGAGGTAGAGAACAGTACAGTACAGTAGAGGTAGAGTACAGTAGAGTACAGTAGAGGTAGAGCACAGTAGAGCAGAGTAGAGGTAGAGTACAGTGGAGTACAGTAGAGGTAGAGCACAGTGGAGCACTGTAGAGGTAGAGTACAGTGGAGTACAGTAGAGATAGAGTACAGTGGAGCACAGTAGAGGTAGAGTACAGTGGAGCACAGTAGAGGTAGAGTACAGTGGAGTACAGTAGAGGTAGAGTACAGTAGAGCACAGTAGAGGTAGAATACAGTGGAGTACAGTAGAGGTAGAGTACAGTGGAGTACAGTAGAGGTAGAATACAGTGGAGTACAGTAGAGGTAGAGAACAGTACAGTACAGTAGAGGTAGAGTACAGTGGAGTACACTAGAGGTAGAGTACAGTAGAGCACAGTAGAGGTAGAATACAGTGGAGTACAGTAGAGTTGGAGTACAGTGGAGTACAGTAGAGGTAGAGTACAGTGGAGTACAGTAGAGGTAGAGTACAGTGGAGCACAGTAGAGGTAGAGTACAGTGGAGTACAGTAGAGGTAGAGTACAGTGGAGTACAATGGAGCACAGTAGAGGTGGAGTACAGTAGAGTAGAGTATAGGTTGAGTACAGTAAAGTACAGTAGAGATAGAGTAGAGTGGAGTAGAGTAGAGGTAGAGTACAGTGGAGTATAGTAAAGGTAGAGAACAGTACAGTACAGTAGAGGTAGAGTACAGTGGAGTACAGTAGAGGTAGAGTACAGTGGAGTACAGTAGAGGTAGAGTACAGTGGAGTACAGTAGAGGTAGAGTACAGTGGAGCACAGTAGAGGTAGAGTACAGTAGAGTACAGTAGATGTAAAGTACAGTGGAGCACAGTAGAGCTAGAATACAGTGGAGTACAGTGGAGCACAGTAGAGGTGGAGTACAGTAGAGTAGAGTATAGGTAGAGTACAGTGGAGTACAGTAGAGATAGAGTAGAGTGGAGTAGAGTAGAGATACAGTACAGTGGATTAGAGTAGAGATAGAGTACAGTGGAGTATAGTTGAGGTAGAGTACAGTGGAGCACAGTAGAGGTAGAGTACAGTGGAGTATAGTTGAGGTAGACTACAGTGGAGTACAGTAGAGGTAGAGTACAGTGGAGCACAGTAGAGATAGAGTACAGTAGAGCAGAGTAGAGGTAAAGTACAGTGGAGTACAGTAGAGGTAGAGTACAGTGGAGCACTGTAGAGGTGGAGTACAGTGGAGTACAGTAGAGGTAGAGTACAGTGGAGCACAGTAGAGATAGAGTACAGTAGAGCACAGTAGAGGTAGAGTACAGTGGAGCACAGTAGAGGTAGAGTACAGTGGAGTATAGTTGAGGTAGACTACAGTGGTGTACAGTAGAGGTAGAGTACAGTGGAGTACAGTAGAGGTAGAGTACAGTGGAGCACAGTAGAGGTAGAGTACAGTGGAGTATAGTTGAGGTAGACTACTGTGGAGTACAGTAGAGGTAGAGTACAGTGGAGCACAGTAGAGATAGAGTACAGTAGAGCAGAGTAGAGGTAGAGTACAGTGAAGTACAGTAGAGGTAGAGCACAGTGGAGCATTGTAGAGGTAGAGTACAGTGGAGTACAGTAGAGATAGAGTACAGTGGAGCACAGTAGAGATAGAGTGCAGTGGAGCACAGTAGAGGTAGAGTACAGCTGAGCACAGTAGAGGTAAAGTAGAGTGGAGCACAGTAGAGGTAGAGTACAGTGGACTACAGTAGAGGTAGTGTACAGTGGAGCAGAGTAGAGGTAGAGTACAGTGGAGCACAGTAGAGGTAGAGTACAGTGGAGTATAATAGAGGTAGAGTACAGTAGAGCACAGTAGAGATAGAGTACAGTAGAGCAGAGTAGAGGTAGAGTACAGTGGAGTACAGTAGAGGTAGAGCACATTGGAGCACAGTAGAGGTAGAGTACAGTGTAGCACAGTAGAGGTAGAGTACAGTGGAATACAGTAGAGGTAGAGTACAGTGGAGTACAGTAGAGGTAGAGTACAGTGGAGTACAGTAGAGGTAGAGTACATTGGAGCACAGTAGAGGTAGAGTACAGTGGAGTACAGTAGAGGTGGAGTACAGTAGAGTACAGTAGAGGTAGAGAACAGTACAGTACAGTAGAGGTAGATTACAGTGGAGTACAGTAGAGGTAGAGCACAGTAGAGCAGGGTAGAGGTAGAGTACAGTGGAGTACAGTAGAGGTAGAGCACAGTGGGTGGAGCACTGTAGGGGTAGAGTACATTGGAGTACAGTAGAGATAGAGTACAGTGGAGCACAGTAGAGGTAGAGTACAGTGGAGCACAGTAGAGGTAGAGTACAGTGGAGTACAGTAGAGGTAGAGTACAGTAGAGCACAGTAGAGGTAGAGTACAGTGGAGTACAGTAGAGGTAGAGTACAGTAGAGCATAGTAGAGGTAGAATACAGTGGAGTACAGTAGAGGTGGAGTACAGTGGAGTACAGTAGAGGTAGAGTACAGTGGAGTACAGTAGAGGTAGAGTACAGTGGAGCACAGTAGAGGTAGAGTACAGTGGAGTACAGTAGAGGTAGAGTACAGTGGAGTACAGTGGAGCACAGTAGAGGTGGAGTACAGTAGAGTAGAGTATAGGTTGAGTACAGTGGAGTACAGTAGAGATAGAGTTCAGTGGAGTAGAGTAGAGATAGAGTACAGTGGACTAGAGTAGATATAGAGTACAGTGGATTAGAGTAGATATAGAGTACAGTGGAGTATAGTTGAGGTAGAGTACAGTGGAGTACAGTAGAGGTAGAGTACAGTGGAGTACAGTGGAGTACAGTAGAGGTGGAGTACAGTAGAGTACAGTAGAGGTAGAGAACAGTACAGTACAGTAGAGGTAGAGTACAGTGGAGTACAGTAGAGGTAGAGTACAGTAGAGCACAGTAGAGGTAGAATACAGTGGAGTACAGTAGAGGTAGAGTACAGTGGAGTACAGTAGAGGTAGAGTACAGTGGAGTACAGTAGAGGTAGAGTACAGTACAGTACAGTAGAGGTAGAGTACAGTGGAGTACAGTAGAGGTAGAGTACAGTAGAGCACAGTACAGGTAGAATACAGTGGAGTACAGTAGAGGTAGAGTACAGTTAAGCACAGTAGAGGTAGAGTACAGTGGAGTACAGTGGATCACAGTAGAGGTGGAGTACAAAAGAGTACAGTAGATGTAGAGTACAGTGGAGCACAGTAGAGGTAGAGTAAAGTGGAGTAAAGTGGAGTACAGTAGAGGTGGAGTACAGTAGAGTACAGTAGAGGTAGAGAACAGTACAGTACAGTAGAGGCAGAGTACAGTGGAGTACAGTAGAGGTAGAGTACAGTAGAGCACAGTAGAGGTAGAATACAGTGGAGTACAGTAGAGGTAGAGTACAGTGGAGTACAGTAGAGGTAGAGTACAGTGGAGTACAGTAGAGGTGGAGTACAGTGGAGTACAGTAGAGGTAGAGTACAGTGGAGCACAGTAGATGTAGAGTACAGTGGAGTACAGTGGAGCACAGTAGAGGTGGAGTATAGTAGAGTACAGTAGAGGTAGAGTACAGTGGAGCACAGTAGAGGTAGAGTACAGTGGAGCACAGTAGAGGTAGAGTACAGTGGAGCATAGTAGAGGTAGAGTACAGTGGAGTACAGTAGACGTTGAGTACAGTCGAGTACAGTAGAGGTAGAGTAAGTGGAGCACAGTAGAGGTAGAGTAGAGTGGAGTACAGTAGAGGTAGAGTACAGTAGAGCACAGTAGAGGTAGAATACAGTGGAGTACAGTAGAGGTAGAGTACATTGGAGTACAGTAGAGGTAGAGTACAGTGGAGTACAGAAGAGATAGAGTACAGTGGAGCACAGAAGAGATAGAGTAAAGTGGAGCACAGTAGAGGTAGAGTACAGTGGAGCACAGTAGAGGTAGAGTACAGTGGAGCACAGTAGAGGTAGAGTACAGTGGAGTACAGTAGAGGTAGAGTACAGTGGAGTACAGTAGAGGTAGAGTACAGTGGAGCACAGTAGAGGTAGAGTACAGTGGAGTACAGTGGAGCACAGTAGAGGTGGAGTATAGTAGAGTACAGTAGAGGTAGAGTACAGTGGAGCACAGTAGAGGTAGAGTACAGTGGAGTACAGTGGAGTACACTAGAGGTGGAGTACAGTAGAGTACAGTAGAGGTAGAGAACAGTACAGTACAATAGAGGTAGAGTACAGTGGAGTACAGTAGAGGTAGAGTACAGTAGAGCACAGTAGAGGTAGAATACAGTGGAGTTCAGTAGAGGTAGAGTACAGTGGAGTACAGTAGAGGTAGAGTACAGTGTAGTACAGTAGAGGTAGAGAACAGTACAGTACATTAGAGGTAGAGTACAGTGGAGTACAGTAGAGGTAGAGTACAGTAGAGCACAGTATAGGTAGAATACAGTGGAGTACAGTAGAGGTAGAGTACAGTGGAGTACAGTAGAGGTAGAGTACAGTGGAGTACAGTAGAGGTAGAGTACAGTGGAGCACAGTAGAGGTAGAGTACAGTGGAGTACAGTAGAGGTAGAGTACAGTGGAGTACAGTGGAGCACAGTAGAGGTGGAGTACAGTGGAGTAGAGTATAGGTTGAGTACAGTGGAGTACAGTAGAGATAGAGTAGAGTGGAGTAGAGTAGAGATAGAGTACAGTGGATTAGAGTAGATATAGAGTACAGTGGAGTACAGTTGAGGTAGAGTACAGTGGAGTACAGTAGAGGTAGAGTACAGTGGAGTACAGTAGAGGTAGAGAACAGTACAGTACAGTAGAGGTAGAGTAGAGTGGAGTACAGTAGAGGTAGAGTACAGTAGAGCACAGTAGAGGTAGAATACAGTGGAGTACAGTAGAGGTAGAGTACAGTGGAGTACAGTAGAGGTAGAGTACAGTGGAGTACATAAGAGATAGAGTACAGTGGAGCACAGTAGAGGTAGAGTACAGTGGAGCACAGTAGAGGTAGAGTACAGTGGAGCACAGTAGAGGTAGAGTACAGTACGGTACAGTAGAGGTAGAGTACAGTTGAGCACAGTAGAGGTAGAGTACAGTGGAGTGCAGTGGATCACAGTAGAGGTGGAGTACAAAAGAGTCCAGTAGATGTAGAGTACAGTGGAGCACAGTAGAGGTAGAGTAAAGTGGAGTACAGTGGAGTACAGTAGAGGTGGAGTACAGTAGAGTACAGTAGAGGTAGAGAACAGTACAGTACAGTAGAGGCAGAGTACAGTGGAGTACAGTAGAGGTAGAGTACAGTAGAGCACAGTAGAGGTAGAATACAGTGGAGTACAGTAGAGGTAGAGTACAGTGGAGTACAGTAGAGGTAGAGTACAGTGGAGTACAGTAGAGGTGGAGTACAGTGGAGTACAGTAGAGGTAGAGTACAGTGGAGCACAGTAGAGGTAGAGTACAGTGGAGTACAGTGGAGCACAGTAGAGGTGGAGTATAGTAGAGTACAGTAGAGGTAGAGTACAGTGGAGCACAGTAGAGGTAGAGTACAGTGGATTACAGTGGAGTACACTAGAGGTGGAGTACAGTAGGGTACAGTAGAGGTAGAGAACAGTACAGTACAATAGAGGTAGAGTACAGTGGAGTACAGTAGAGGTAGAGTACAGTAGAGCACAGTAGAGGTAGAATACAGTGGAGTACAGTAGAGGTAGAGTACAGTGGAGTACAGTAGAGGTAGAGTACAGTGGAGCACAGTAGAGGCAGAGTACAGTGGAGCACAGTAGAGGTAGAGTACAGTGGAGTACAGTAGAGGTAGAGTACAGTGGAGTACAGTAGAGGTAGAGTACAGTGGAGTACAGTAGAGGTAGAGTACAGTGGAGTACAGTAGAGGTAGAGTACAGTGGAGCACAGTAGAGGCAGAGTACAGTGGAGCACAGTAGAGGTAGAGTACAGTGGAGTACAGTAGAGGTAGAGTACAGTGGAGCACAGTAGAGGCAGAGTACAGTGGAGTACAGTGGAGCACAGTAGAGGTGGAGTACAGTAGAGTACAGTAGAGGTAGAGTACAGTGGAGCACAGTAGAGGTAGAGTACAGTGGAGTATAGTTGAGGTAGACTACAGTGGAGTACAGTAGAGGTAGAGTACAGTGGAGCACAGTAGAGATAGTGTAAAGTAGAGCAGAGTAGAGGTAGAGTACAGTGGAGTACAGTAGAGGTAGAGTACAGTGGAGCACAGTAGAGATAGAGTACAGTAGAGCACAGTAGAGGTAGAGTACAGTGGAGTATAGTAGAGGTAGAGTACAGTGGAGTATAGTTGAGGTAGACTACAGTGGAGTACAGTAGAGGTAGAGTACAGTGGAGTACAGTAGAGGTAGAGTACAGTGGAGCACAGTAGAGGTAGAGTACAGTGGAGTATAGTTGAGGTAGAGAACAGTACAGTACAGTGGAGGTAGAGTAGAGTGGAGTACAGTAGAGGTAGAGTACAGTAGAGCACAGTAGAGGTAGAATACTGTGGAGTACAGTAGAGGTAGAGTACAGTGGAGTACAGTAGAGGTAGAGTAGAGTGGAGTACAGAAGAGATAGAGTACAGTGGAGCACAGTAGAGGTAGAGTACAGTGGAGCACAGTAGAGGTAGAGTACAGTGGAGCACAGTAGAGGTAGAGTACAGTGGAGTACAGTAGAGGTAGAGTACAGTGGAGCACAGTAGAGGTAGAGTACAGTGGAGCACAGTAGAGGTAGAGTACAGTGGAGTACAGTAGAGGTAGAGTACAGTTGAGCACAGTAGAGGTAGAGTACAGTGGAGTACAGTGGAGCACAGTAGAGGTGGAGTACAGTAGAGTACATTAGAGGTAGAGTACAGTGGAGCACAGTAGAGGTAGAGTACAGTGGAGTACAGTGGAGTACAGTAGAGGTGGAGTACAGTAGAGTACAGTAGAGGTAGAGAACAGTACAGTACAGTAGAGGTAGAGTACAGTGGAGTACAGTAGAGGTAGAGTACAGTAGAGCACAGTAGAGGTAGAATACAGTGGAGTACAGTAGAGGTAGAGTACAGTGGAGTACAGTAGAGGTAGAGTACAGTGGAGTACAGTAGAGATAGAGTACAGTGGAGCACAGTAGAGGTAGAGTACAGTGGAGCACAGTAGAGGTAGAGTACAGTGGAGCACAGTAGAGATAAAGTACAGTGGAGCACAGTAGAGATAGAGTACAGTGGAGTACAGTGGAGCACAGTAGAGGTATAGTACAGTGGAGCACAGTAGAGATAGATTACATTGGAGTAGAGTAGAGATAGAGTACAGTGGAGTACAGTAGAGGTAGAGTAGAGTTGAGCAGAGTAGAGGTAGAGTACAGTGGAGTACAGTAGAGGTAGAGCACAGTAGAGCAGAGTAGAGGTAGAGTACAGTGGAGTACAGTAGAGGTAGGGCACAGTGGAGCACTGTAGAGGTAGAGTACAGTGGAGTACAGTAGAGATAGAGTACAGTGGAGTACAGTGGAGTACAGTAGAGGTGGAGTACAGTAGAGTACAGTAGAGGTAGAGAACAGTACAGTACAGTAGAGGTAGAGTAGAGTGGAGTACAGTAGAGGTAGAGTACAGTGGAGCACAGTAGAGGTAGAGTACAGTAGAGCACAGTAGAGGTAGAGTACAGTGGAGTACAGTAGAGGTAGAGTACAGTGGAGCACAGTAGAGGTAGAGTACAGTGGAGTACAGTGGAGCACAGTAGAGGTGGAGTACAGTAGAGTACAGTACAGGTAGAGTACAGTGGAGCACAGTAGAGGTAGAGTACAGTGGAGTACAGTGGAGTACAGTAGAGGTGGAGTACAGTAGAGTACAGTAGAGGTAGAGAACAGTACAGTACAGTAGAGGTAGAATACAGTGGAGTACAGTAGAGGTAGAGTACAGTGGAGCACAGTAGAGGTAGAGAACAGTACAGTACAGTAGAGGTAGAGTAGAGTGGAGTACAGTAGAGGTAGAGTACAGTAGAGCACAGTAGAGGTAGAATACAGTGGAGTACAGTAGAGGTAGAGTACAGTGGAGTACAGAAGAGATAGAGTACAGTGGAGCACAGTAGAGGTAGAGTACAGTGGAGCACAGTAGAGGAAGAGTACGGTGGAGCACAGTAGAGGTAGAGTACAGTGGAGTACAGTAGAGGTTGAGTACAGTGGAGTACAGTAGAGGTAGAGTACAGTGGAGCACAGTAGAGGTAGAGTACAGTGGAGCACAGTAGAGGTAGAGTAAAGTGGAGTACAGTGGAGTACAGTAGAGGTGGAGTACAGTAGAGTACAGTAGAGGTAGAGAACAGTACAGTACAATAGAGGTAGAGTACAGGGGAGTACAGTAGAGGTAGAGTACAGTAGAGCACAGTAGAGGTAGAATACAGTGGAGTAGAGTAGAGGTAGAGTACAGTGGAGTACAGTAGAGGTAGAGTACAGTGGAGTACAGTAGAGGTAGAGAACAGTACAGTACAGTAGAGGTAGAGTACAGTGGAGTACAGTAGAGGTAGAGTACAGTAGAGCACAGTAGAGGTAAAATACAGTGGAGTACAGTAGAGGTAGAGAACAGTGGAGTACAGTAGAGGTAGAGTACAGTGGAGTACAGTAGAGGTAGAGTACAGTGGAGCAAAGTAGAGCTAAAATACAGTGGAGTACAGTGGAGCACAGTAGAGGTGGAGTACAGTAGAGTAGAGTATAGGTAGAGTACAGTGGAGTACAGTAGAGATAGAGTAGAGTGGAGTAGAGTAGAGATAGAGTACAGTTGATTAGAGTAGAGATAGAGTACAGTGGAGTATAGTTGAGGTAGAGTACAGTGGAGCACAGTAGAGATAGAGTACAGTAGAGCAGAGTAGAGGTAAAGTACAGTGGAGTACAGTAGAGGTAGAGTACAGTGGAGCACTGTAGAGGTGGAGTACAGTGGAGTACAGTAGAGGTAGAGTACAGTTGAGCACAGTAGAGATAGAGTACAGTAGAGCACAGTAGAGGTAGAGTACAGTTGAGTATAGTTGAGGTAGACTACTGTGGAGTACAGTGGAGCACAGTAGAGATAGAGTACAGTAGAGCAGAGTAGAGGTAGAGTACAGTGGAGTACAGTAGAGGTAGAGCACAGTGGAGCACTGTAGAGGTAGAGTACAGTGGAGTACAGTAGAGATAGAGTACAGTGGAGCACAGTAGAGATAGAGTGCAGTGGAGCACAGTAGAGGTAGAGTACAGCTGAGCACAGTAGAGGTAGAGTAGAGTGGAGCACAGTAGAGGTAGAGTACAGTGGACTACAGTAGAGGTAGTGTACAGTGGAGCACAGTAGAGGTAGAGTACAGTGGAGTATAATAGAGATAGAGTACAGTAGAGCACAGTAAAGATAGAGTACAGTAGAGCAGACTAGAGGTAGAGTACAGTGGAGTACAGTAGAGGTAGAGCACAGTGGAGCACAGTAGAGGTAGAGTGCAGTGGAGTACAGTGGAGTACAGTAGAGGTGGAGTACAGTAGAGTACAGTAGAGGTAGAGAACAGTACAGTACAGTAGAGGTAGAGTACAGTGGAGTACAGTAGAGGTAGAGCACAGTAGAGCAGAGTAGAGGTAGAGTACAGTGGAGTACAGTAGAGGTAGAGCACAGTGGAGCACTGTAGAGGTAGAGTACAGTGGAGTACAGTAGAGATAGAGTACAGTGGAGCACAGTAGAGGTAGAGTACAGTGGAGCACAGTAGAGGTAGAGTACAGTGGAGTACAGTAGAGGTAGAGTACAGTAGAGCACAGTAGAGGTAGAATACAGTGGAGTACAGTAGAGGTAGAGTACAGTGGAGTACAGTAGAGGTAGAATACAGTGGAGTACAGTAGAGGTAGAGAACAGTACAGTACAGTAGAGGTAGAGTACAGTGGAGTACAGTAGAGGTAGAGTACAGTAGAGCACAGTAGAGGTAGAATACAGTGGAGTACAGTAGAGTTGGAGTACAGTGGAGTACAGTAGAGGTAGAGTACAGTGGAGTACAGTAGAGGTAGAGTACAGTGGAGCACAGTAGAGGTAGAGTACAGTGGAGTACAGTAGAGGTAGAGTACAGTGGAGTACAATGGAGCACAGTAGAGGTGGAGTACAGTAGAGTAGAGTATAGGTTGAGTACAGTAAAGTACAGTAGAGATAGAGTAGAGTGGAGTAGAGTAGAGGTAGAGTACAGTGGAGTATAGTAAAGGTAGAGAACAGTACAGTACAGTAGAGGTAGAGTACAGTGGAGTACAGTAGAGGTAGAGTACAGTGGAGTACAGTAGAGGTAGAGTACAGTGGAGTACAGTAGAGGTAGAGTACAGTGGAGCACAGTAGAGGTAGAGTACAGTAGAGTACAGTAGATGTAAAGTACAGTGGAGCACAGTAGAGCTAGAATACAGTGGAGTACAGTGGAGCACAGTAGAGGTGGAGTACAGTAGAGTAGAGTATAGGTAGAGTACAGTGGAGTACAGTAGAGATAGAGTAGAGTGGAGTAGAGTAGAGATAGAGTACAGTGGATTAGAGTAGAGATAGAGTACAGTGGAGTATAGTTGAGGTAGAGTACAGTGGAGCACAGTAGAGGTAGAGTACAGTGGAGTATAGTTGAGGTAGACTACAGTGGAGTACAGTAGAGGTAGAGTACAGTGGAGCACAGTAGAGATAGAGTACAGTAGAGCAGAGTAGAGGTAAAGTACAGTGGAGTACAGTAGAGGTAGAGTACAGTGGAGCACTGTAGAGGTGGAGTACAGTGGAGTACAGTAGAGGTAGAGTACAGTGGAGCACAGTAGAGATAGAGTACAGTAGAGCACAGTAGAGGTAGAGTACAGTGGAGCACAGTAGAGGTAGAGTACAGTGGAGTATAGTTGAGGTAGACTACAGTGGTGTACAGTAGAGGTAGAGTACAGTGGAGTACAGTAGAGGTAGAGTACAGTGGAGCACAGTAGAGGTAGAGTACAGTGGAGTATAGTTGAGGTAGACTACTGTGGAGTACAGTAGAGGTAGAGTACAGTGGAGCACAGTAGAGATAGAGTACAGTAGAGCAGAGTAGAGGTAGAGTACAGTGAAGTACAGTAGAGGTAGAGCACAGTGGAGCATTGTAGAGGTAGAGTACAGTGGAGTACAGTAGAGATAGAGTACAGTGGAGCACAGTAGAGATAGAGTGCAGTGGAGCACAGTAGAGGTAGAGTACAGCTGAGCACAGTAGAGGTAAAGTAGAGTGGAGCACAGTAGAGGTAGAGTACAGTGGACTACAGTAGAGGTAGTGTACAGTGGAGCAGAGTAGAGGTAGAGTACAGTGGAGCACAGTAGAGGTAGAGTACAGTGGAGTATAATAGAGGTAGAGTACAGTAGAGCACAGTAGAGATAGAGTACAGTAGAGCAGAGTAGAGGTAGAGTACAGTGGAGTACAGTAGAGGTAGAGCACATTGGAGCACAGTAGAGGTAGAGTACAGTGTAGCACAGTAGAGGTAGAGTACAGTGGAATACAGTAGAGGTAGAGTACAGTGGAGTACAGTAGAGGTAGAGTACAGTGGAGTACAGTAGAGGTAGAGTACATTGGAGCACAGTAGAGGTAGAGTACAGTGGAGTACAGTAGAGGTGGAGTACAGTAGAGTACAGTAGAGGTAGAGAACAGTACAGTACAGTAGAGGTAGATTACAGTGGAGTACAGTAGAGGTAGAGCACAGTAGAGCAGGGTAGAGGTAGAGTACAGTGGAGTACAGTAGAGGTAGAGCAGAGTGGGTGGAGCACTGTAGAGGTAGAGTACATTGGAGTACAGTAGAGATAGAGTACAGTGGAGCACAGTAGAGGTAGAGTACAGTGGAGCACAGTAGAGGTAGAGTACAGTGGAGTACAGTAGAGGTAGAGTACAGTAGAGCACAGTAGAGGTAGAGTACAGTGGAGTACAGTAGAGGTAGAGTACAGTAGAGCATAGTAGAGGTAGAATACAGTGGAGTACAGTAGAGGTGGAGTACAGTGGAGTACAGTAGAGGTAGAGTACAGTGGAGTACAGTAGAGGTAGAGTACAGTGGAGCACAGTAGAGGTAGAGTACAGTGGAGTACAGTAGAGGTAGAGTACAGTGGAGTACAGTGGAGCACAGTAGAGGTGGAGTACAGTAGAGTAGAGTATAGGTTGAGTACAGTGGAGTACAGTAGAGATAGAGTTCAGTGGAGTAGAGTAGAGATAGAGTACAGTGGACTAGAGTAGATATAGAGTACAGTGGATTAGAGTAGATATAGAGTACAGTGGAGTATAGTTGAGGTAGAGTACAGTGGAGTACAGTAGAGGTAGAGTACAGTGGAGTACAGTGGAGTACAGTAGAGGTGGAGTACAGTAGAGTACAGTAGAGGTAGAGAACAGTACAGTACAGTAGAGGTAGAGTACAGTGGAGTACAGTAGAGGTAGAGTACAGTAGAGCACAGTAGAGGTAGAATACAGTGGAGTACAGTAGAGGTAGAGTACAGTGGAGTACAGTAGAGGTAGAGTACAGTGGAGTACAGTAGAGGTAGAGTACAGTACAGTACAGTAGAGGTAGAGTACAGTGGAGTACAGTAGAGGTAGAGTACAGTAGAGCACAGTACAGGTAGAATACAGTGGAGTACAGTAGAGGTAGAGTACAGTTAAGCACAGTAGAGGTAGAGTACAGTGGAGTACAGTGGATCACAGTAGAGGTGGAGTACAAAAGAGTACAGTAGATGTAGAGTACAGTGGAGCACAGTAGAGGTAGAGTAAAGTGGAGTAAAGTGGAGTACAGTAGAGGTGGAGTACAGTAGAGTACAGTAGAGGTAGAGAACAGTACAGTACAGTAGAGGCAGAGTACAGTGGAGTACAGTAGAGGTAGAGTACAGTAGAGCACAGTAGAGGTAGAATACAGTGGAGTACAGTAGAGGTAGAGTACAGTGGAGTACAGTAGAGGTAGAGTACAGTGGAGTACAGTAGAGGTGGAGTACAGTGGAGTACAGTAGAGGTAGAGTACAGTGGAGCACAGTAGATGTAGAGTACAGTGGAGTACAGTGGAGCACAGTAGAGGTGGAGTATAGTAGAGTACAGTAGAGGTAGAGTACAGTGGAGCACAGTAGAGGTAGAGTACAGTGGAGCACAGTAGAGGTAGAGTACAGTGGAGCATAGTAGAGGTAGAGTAAAGTGGAGTACAGTAGACGTTGAGTACAGTCGAGTACAGTAGAGGTAGAGTAAGTGGAGCACAGTAGAGGTAGAGTAGAGTGGAGTACAGTAGAGGTAGAGTACAGTAGAGCACAGTAGAGGTAGAATACAGTGGAGTACAGTAGAGGTAGAGTACATTGGAGTACAGTAGAGGTAGAGTACAGTGGAGTACAGAAGAGATAGAGTACAGTGGAGCACAGAAGAGATAGAGTACAGTGGAGCACAGTAGAGGTAGAGTACAGTGGAGCACAGTAGAGGTAGAGTACAGTGGAGCACAGTAGAGGTAGAGTACAGTGGAGTACAGTAGAGGTAGAGTACAGTGGAGTACAGTAGAGGTAGAGTACAGTGGAGCACAGTAGAGGTAGAGTACAGTGGAGTACAGTGGAGCACAGTAGAGGTGGAGTATAGTAGAGTACAGTAGAGGTAGAGTACAGTGGAGCACAGTAGAGGTAGAGTACAGTGGAGTACAGTGGAGTACACTAGAGGTGGAGTACAGTAGAGTACAGTAGAGGTAGAGAACAGTACAGTACAATAGAGGTAGAGTACAGTGGAGTACAGTAGAGGTAGAGTACAGTAGAGCACAGTAGAGGTAGAATACAGTGGAGTTCAGTAGAGGTAGAGTACAGTGGAGTACAGTAGAGGTAGAGTACAGTGTAGTACAGTAGAGGTAGAGAACAGTACAGTACATTAGAGGTAGAGTACAGTGGAGTACAGTAGAGGTAGAGTACAGTAGAGCACAGTATAGGTAGAATACAGTGGAGTACAGTAGAGGTAGAGTACAGTGGAGTACAGTAGAGGTAGAGTACAGTGGAGTACAGTAGAGGTAGAGTACAGTGGAGCACAGTAGAGGTAGAGTACAGTGGAGTACAGTAGAGGTAGAGTACAGTGGAGTACAGTGGAGCACAGTAGAGGTGGAGTACAGTGGAGTAGAGTATAGGTTGAGTACAGTGGAGTACAGTAGAGATAGAGTAGAGTGGAGTAGAGTAGAGATAGAGTACAGTGGATTAGAGTAGATATAGAGTACAGTGGAGTACAGTTGAGGTAGAGTACAGTGGAGTACAGTAGAGGTAGAGTACAGTGGAGTACAGTAGAGGTAGAGAACAGTACAGTACAGTAGAGGTAGAGTAGAGTGGAGTACAGTAGAGGTAGAGTACAGTAGAGCACAGTAGAGGTAGAATACAGTGGAGTACAGTAGAGGTAGAGTACAGTGGAGTACAGTAGAGGTAGAGTACAGTGGAGTACATAAGAGATAGAGTACAGTGGAGCACAGTAGAGGTAGAGTACAGTGGAGCACAGTAGAGGTAGAGTACAGTGGAGCACAGTAGAGGTAGAGTACAGTACGGTACAGTAGAGGTAGAGTACAGTTGAGCACAGTAGAGGTAGAGTACAGTGGAGTGCAGTGGATCACAGTAGAGGTGGAGTACAAAAGAGTCCAGTAGATGTAGAGTACAGTGGAGCACAGTAGAGGTAGAGTAAAGTGGAGTACAGTGGAGTACAGTAGAGGTGGAGTACAGTAGAGTACAGTAGAGGTAGAGAACAGTACAGTACAGTAGAGGCAGAGTACAGTGGAGTACAGTAGAGGTAGAGTACAGTAGAGCACAGTAGAGGTAGAATACAGTGGAGTACAGTAGAGGTAGAGTACAGTGGAGTACAGTAGAGGTAGAGTACAGTGGAGTACAGTAGAGGTGGAGTACAGTGGAGTACAGTAGAGGTAGAGTACAGTGGAGCACAGTAGAGGTAGAGTACAGTGGAGTACAGTGGAGCACAGTAGAGGTGGAGTATAGTAGAGTACAGTAGAGGTAGAGTACAGTGGAGCACAGTAGAGGTAGAGTACAGTGGATTACAGTGGAGTACACTAGAGGTGGAGTACAGTAGAGTACAGTAGAGGTAGAGAACAGTACAGTACAATAGAGGTAGAGTACAGTGGAGTACAGTAGAGGTAGAGTACAGTAGAGCACAGTAGAGGTAGAATACAGTGGAGTACAGTAGAGGTAGAGTACAGTGGAGTACAGTAGAGGTAGAGTACAGTGGAGCACAGTAGAGGCAGAGTACAGTGGAGCACAGTAGAGGTAGAGTACAGTGGAGTACAGTAGAGGTAGAGTACAGTGGAGTACAGTAGAGGTAGAGTACAGTGGAGTACAGTAGAGGTAGAGTACAGTGGAGTACAGTAGAGGTAGAGTACAGTGGAGCACAGTAGAGGCAGAGTACAGTGGAGCACAGTAGAGGTAGAGTACAGTGGAGTACAGTAGAGGTAGAGTACAGTGGAGCACAGTAGAGGCAGAGTACAGTGGAGTACAGTGGAGCACAGTAGAGGTGGAGTACAGTAGAGTACAGTAGAGGTAGAGTACAGTGGAGCACAGTAGAGGTAGAGTACAGTGGAGTATAGTTGAGGTAGACTACAGTGGAGTACAGTAGAGGTAGAGTACAGTGGAGCACAGTAGAGATAGTGTAAAGTAGAGCAGAGTAGAGGTAGAGTACAGTGGAGTACAGTAGAGGTAGAGTACAGTGGAGCACAGTAGAGATAGAGTACAGTAGAGCACAGTAGAGGTAGAGTACAGTGGAGTATATTAGAGGTAGAGTACAGTGGAGTATAGTTGAGGTAGACTACAGTGGAGTACAGTAGAGGTAGAGTACAGTGGAGTACAGTAGAGGTAGAGTACAGTGGAGCACAGTAGAGGTAGAGTACAGTGGAGTATAGTTGAGGTAGAGAACAGTACAGTACAGTGGAGGTAGAGTAGAGTGGAGTACAGTAGAGGTAGAGTACAGTAGAGCACAGTAGAGGTAGAATACAGTGGAGTACAGTAGAGGTAGAGTACAGTGGAGTACAGTAGAGGTAGAGTAGAGTGGAGTACAGAAGAGATAGAGTACAGTGGAGCACAGTAGAGGTAGAGTACAGTGGAGCACAGTAGAGGTAGAGTACAGTGGAGCACAGTAGAGGTAGAGTACAGTGGAGTACAGTAGAGGTAGAGTACAGTGGAGCACAGTAGAGGTAGAGTACAGTGGAGCACAGTAGAGGTAGAGTACAGTGGAGTACAGTAGAGGTAGAGTACAGTTGAGCACAGTAGAGGTAGAGTACAGTGGAGTACAGTGGAGCACAGTAGAGGTGGAGTACAGTAGAGTACATTAGAGGTAGAGTACAGTGGAGCACAGTAGAGGTAGAGTACAGTGGAGTACAGTGGAGTACAGTAGAGGTGGAGTACAGTAGAGTACAGTAGAGGTAGAGAACAGTACAGTACAGTAGAGGTAGAGTACAGTGGAGTACAGTAGAGGTAGAGTACAGTAGAGCACAGTAGAGGTAGAATACAGTGGAGTACAGTAGAGGTAGAGTACAGTGGAGTACAGTAGAGGTAGAGTACAGTGGAGTACAGTAGAGATAGAGTACAGTGGAGCACAGTAGAGGTAGAGTACAGTGGAGCACAGTAGAGGTAGAGTACAGTGGAGCACAGTAGAGATAAAGTACAGTGGAGCACAGTAGAGATAGAGTACAGTGGAGTACAGTGGAGCACAGTAGAGGTATAGTACAGTGGAGCACAGTAGAGATAGATTACATTGGAGTAGAGTAGAGATAGAGTACAGTGGAGTACAGTAGAGGTAGAGTAGAGTTGAGCAGAGTAGAGGTAGAGTACAGTGGAGTACAGTAGAGGTAGAGCACAGTAGAGCAGAGTAGAGGTAGAGTACAGTGGAGTACAGTAGAGGTAGGGCACAGTGGAGCACTGTAGAGGTAGAGTACAGTGGAGTACAGTAGAGATAGAGTACAGTGGAGTACAGTGGAGTACAGTAGAGGTGGAGTACAGTAGAGTACAGTAGAGGTAGAGAACAGTACAGTACAGTAGAGGTAGAGTACAGTGGAGTACAGTAGAGGTAGAGTACAGTGGAGCACAGTAGAGGTAGAGTACAGTAGAGCACAGTAGAGGTAGAGTACAGTGGAGTACAGTAGAGGTAGAGTACAGTGGAGCACAGTAGAGGTAGAGTACAGTGGAGTACAGTGGAGCACAGTAGAGGTGGAGTACAGTAGAGTACAGTACAGGTAGAGTACAGTGGAGCACAGTAGAGGTAGAGTACAGTGGAGTACAGTGGAGTACAGTAGAGGTGGAGTACAGTAGAGTACAGTAGAGGTAGAGAACAGTACAGTACAGTAGAGGTAGAATACAGTGGAGTACAGTAGAGGTAGAGTACAGTGGAGCACAGTAGAGGTAGAGAACAGTACAGTACAGTAGAGGTAGAGTAGAGTGGAGTACAGTAGAGGTAGAGTACAGTAGAGCACAGTAGAGGTAGAATACAGTGGAGTACAGTAGAGGTAGAGTACAGTGGAGTACAGAAGAGATAGAGTACAGTGGAGCACAGTAGAGGTAGAGTACAGTGGAGCACAGTAGAGGAAGAGTACGGTGGAGCACAGTAGAGGTAGAGTACAGTGGAGTACAGTAGAGGTTGAGTACAGTGGAGTACAGTAGAGGTAGAGTACAGTGGAGCACAGTAGAGGTAGAGTACAGTGGAGCACAGTAGAGGTAGAGTAAAGTGGAGTACAGTGGAGTACAGTAGAGGTGGAGTACAGTAGAGTACAGTAGAGGTAGAGAACAGTACAGTACAATAGAGGTAGAGTACAGGGGAGTACAGTAGAGGTAGAGTACAGTAGAGCACAGTAGAGGTAGAATACAGTGGAGTACAGTAGAGGTAGAGTACAGTGGAGTACAGTAGAGGTAGAGTACAGTGGAGTACAGTAGAGGTAGAGAACAGTACAGTACAGTAGAGGTAGAGTACAGTGGAGTACAGTAGAGGTAGAGTACAGTAGAGCACAGTAGAGGTAAAATACAGTGGAGTACAGTAGAGGTAGAGAACAGTGGAGTACAGTAGAGGTAGAGTACAGTGGAGTACAGTAGAGGTAGAGTACAGTGGAGCAAAGTAGAGCTAAAATACAGTGGAGTACAGTGGAGCACAGTAGAGGTGGAGTACAGTAGAGTAGAGTATAGGTAGAGTACAGTGGAGTACAGTAGAGATAGAGTAGAGTGGAGTAGAGTAGAGATAGAGTACAGTGGATTAGAGTAGAGATAGAGTACAGTGGAGTATAGTTGAGGTAGAGTACAGTGGAGCACAGTAGAGATAGAGTACAGTAGAGCAGAGTAGAGGTAAAGTACAGTGGAGTACAGTAGAGGTAGAGTACAGTGGAGCACTGTAGAGGTGGAGTACAGTGGAGTACAGTAGAGGTAGAGTACAGTTGAGCACAGTAGAGATAGAGTACAGTAGAGCACAGTAGAGGTAGAGTACAGTTGAGTATAGTTGAGGTAGACTACTGTGGAGTACAGTGGAGCACAGTAGAGATAGAGTACAGTAGAGCAGAGTAGAGGTAGAGTACAGTGGAGTACAGTAGAGGTAGAGCACAGTGGAGCACTGTAGAGGTAGAGTACAGTGGAGTACAGTAGAGATAGAGTACAGTGGAGCACAGTAGAGATAGAGTGCAGTGGAGCACAGTAGAGGTAGAGTACAGCTGAGCACAGTAGAGGTAGAGTAGAGTGGAGCACAGTAGAGGTAGAGTACAGTGGACTACAGTAGAGGTAGTGTACAGTGGAGCACAGTAGAGGTAGAGTACAGTGGAGTATAATAGAGATAGAGTACAGTAGAGCACAGTAAAGATAGAGTACAGTAGAGCAGACTAGAGGTAGAGTACAGTGGAGTACAGTAGAGGTAGAGCACAGTGGAGCACAGTAGAGGTAGAGTGCAGTGGAGTACAGTGGAGTACAGTAGAGGTGGAGTACAGTAGAGTACAGTAGAGGTAGAGAACAGTACAGTACAGTAGAGGTAGAGTACAGTGGAGTACAGTAGAGGTAGAGCACAGTAGAGCAGAGTAGAGGTAGAGTACAGTGGAGTACAGTAGAGGTAGAGCACAGTGGAGCACTGTAGAGGTAGAGTACAGTGGAGTACAGTAGAGATAGAGTACAGTGGAGCACAGTAGAGGTAGAGTACAGTGGAGCACAGTAGAGGTAGAGTACAGTGGAGTACAGTAGAGGTAGAGTACAGTAGAGCACAGTAGAGGTAGAATACAGTGGAGTACAGTAGAGGTAGAGTACAGTGGAGTACAGTAGAGGTAGAATACAGTGGAGTACAGTAGAGGTAGAGAACAGTACAGTACAGTAGAGGTAGAGTACAGTGGAGTACAGTAGAGGTAGAGTACAGTAGAGCACAGTAGAGGTAGAATACAGTGGAGTACAGTAGAGTTGGAGTACAGTGGAGTACAGTAGAGGTAGAGTACAGTGGAGTACAGTAGAGGTAGAGTACAGTGGAGCACAGTAGAGGTAGAGTACAGTGGAGTACAGTAGAGGTAGAGTACAGTGGAGTACAATGGAGCACAGTAGAGGTGGAGTACAGTAGAGTAGAGTATAGGTTGAGTACAGTAAAGTACAGTAGAGATAGAGTAGAGTGGAGTAGAGTAGAGATAGAGTACAGTGGACTAGAGTAGATATAGAGTACAGTGGAGTATAGTTGAGGTAGAGTACAGTGGAGAACAGTAGTGGTAGAATACAGTGGAGTATAGTTGAGGTAGACTACAGTGGAGTAAAGTAGAGGTAGAGTACAGTGGAGCACAGTAGAGATAGAGTACAGTAGATCAGAGTAGAGGTAGAGTACAGTGGAGTACAGTAGAGGTAGAGTACAGTGGAACACTGTAGAGGTGGAGTACAGTGGCGTACAGTAGAGGTAGAGTACAGTGGAGCACAGTAGAGATAGAGTACAATAGAGCAGAGTAGAGGTAGAGTACAGTGGATCACAGTAGAGATAGAGTACAGTGTAGTACAGCGGAGCACAGTATACGTATAGTACAGTGGAGCACAGTAGAGATAGATTACAGTGGAGTAGAGTAGAGATAGAGTACAGTGGAGTACAGTAGAGGTAGAGTACAGTGTAGTACAGCGGAGCACAGTAGACGTATAGTACAGTGGAGCACAGTAGAGATAGATTACAGTGGAGTAGAGTAGAGATAGAGTACAGTGGAGTACAGTAGAGGTAGAGTACAGTGGAGCAGAGTAGAGGTAGAGTACAGTGGAGTACAGTAGAGGTAGAGTATAGTGGAGCACAGTAGAGGTAGAGTACAGTGGAATACAGTAGAGGTAGAGTACAGTGGAGTACAGTAGAGGTAGAGTACAGTGGAGCACAGTAGAGATAGATTACAGTGGAGTAGAGTAGAGATAGAGTACAGTGGAGTACAGTAGAGGTAGAGTACAGTGGAGCAGAGTAGAGGTAGAGTACAGTGGAGTACAGTAGAGGTAGAGTACAGTGGAGCACAGTAGAGGTAGAGTACAGTGGAGTACAGTAGAAGTAGAGTACAGTGGAGTACAGTAGAGGTAGAGTACAGTGGAGTACAGTAGAGGTAGAGTACAGTGGAGTACAGTGGAGCACAGTAGACGTATAGTACAGTGGAGCACAGTAGAGATAGATTACAGTGGAGTAGAGTAGAGATACAGTACAGTGGAGTACAGTAGAGGTAGAGTACAGTAGAGCAGAGTAGAGGTAGAGTACAGTGGAGTACAGTAGAGGTAGAGTACAGTGGAGCACAGTAGAGTTAGAGTACAGTGGAGTACAGTAGAGGTAGAGTACAGTGGAGTACAGTAGAGGTAGAGTACAGTGGAGCACAGTAGAGGTAGAGTACAGTGGAGTACAGTGGAGCACAGTAGAGGTGGAGTACAGTAGAGTACAGTAGAGGTAGAGTACAGTGGAGCACAGTAGAGGTAGAGTACAGTGGAGTACAGTGGAGTACACTAGAGGTGGAGTACAGTAGAGTACAGTAGAGGTAGAGAACAGTACAGTACAGTAGAGGTAGAGTACAGTGGAGTACAGTTGAGGTAGAGTACAGTAGAGCACAGTAGAGGTAGAATACAGTGGAGTACAGTAGAGGTAGAGTACAGTGGAGTACAGTAGAGGTAGAGTACAGTGGAGTACAGTAGAGGTAGAGTACAGTGGAGTACAGAAAAGATAGAGTACAGTGGAGCACAGTAGAGGTAGAGTACAGTGGAGCACAGTAGAGGTAGAGAACAGTACAGTACAGTAGAGGTAGAGTAGAGTGGAGGACAGTAGAGGTAGAGTACAGTAGAGCACAGTAGAGGTAGAATACAGTGGAGTACAGTAGAGGTAGAGTACAGTGGATTACAGTAGAGGTAGAGTACAGTGGAGTACAGAAGAGATAGAGTAGAGTGGATTACAGTAGAGGTAGAGTACAATGGAGCACAGTAGAGGTAGAGTACAGTGGAGCACAGTAGAGGTAGAGTACAGTGGAGTACAGTAGAGGTAGAGTACAGTGGAGTACAGTAGAGGTAGAGTACAGTGGAGCACAGTAGAGGTAGAGTACAGTGGAGTACAGAGGAGCACAGTAGAGGTGGAGTACAGTAGAGTAAAGTAGATGTAGAGTACAGTGGAGCACAGTAGAGGTAGAGTAAAGTGGAGTACAGTGGAGTACAGTAGAGGTGGAGTACAGTAGAGTACAGTAGAGGTAGAGAACAGTACAGTACAGTAGAGGCAGAGTACAGTGGAGTACAGTAGAGGTAGAGTACAGTAGAGCACAGTAGAGGTAGAATACAGTGGAGTACAGTAGAGGTAGAGTACAGTGGAGTACAGTAGAGGTAGAGTACAGTGGAGTACAGAAGAGATAGAGTACAGTGGAGCACAGTAGAGGTAGAGTACAGTGGAGCACAGTAGAGGTAGAGTACAGTCGAGTACAGTAGAGGTAGAGTACAGTGGAGTACAGTAGAGGTAGAGTACAGTGGAGCACAGTAGAGGTAGAGTACAGTGGAGTACAGTGGAGCACAGTAGAGGTGGAGTACAGTAGAGTACAGTAGAGGTAGGGTACAGTGGAGCACAGTAGAGGTAGAGTACAGTGGAGTACAGTGGAGTACTGTAGAGGTGGAGTACAGTAGAGTACAGTAGAGGTAGAGAACAGTACAGTACAGTAGAGGTAGAGTACAGTGGAGTACAGTAGAGGTAGAGTACTGTAGAGCAGAGTAGAGGTAGAATACAGTGGAGTACAGTAGAGGTGGAGTACAGTGGAGTACAGTAGAGGTAGAGTACAGTGGAGTACAGTAGAGGTAGAGTACAGTGGAGCAGAGTAGAGGTAGAGTACAGTGGAGTACAGTAGAGGTAGAGTACAGTGGAGCAGAGTAGAGGTAGAGTACAGTGGAGTACAGTAGAGGTAGAGCACAGTAGAGCAGAGTAGAGGTAGAGTACAGTGGAGTACAGTAGAGGTAGAGCACAGTGGAGCACAGTAGAGGTAGAGTACAGTAGAGCACAGTAGAGGTAGAATACAGTGGAGTACAGTAGAGGTGGAGTACAGTGGAGCACAGCAGAGGTAGAGTACAGTGAAGTATAGTAGAGGTAGAGTACATTAGAGCACAGTAGAGATAGAGTACAGTAGAGCACAGTAGAGGTAGAGTACAGTGGAGCACAGTCGAGTAAGAGTACAGTGTAGTACAGTAGAGATAGAGTACAGTGGAGTACAGTAGAGGTAGATTAGAGTGGAGTACAGTAGAGGTAGAGTACAGTGGAGTACAGTAGAGGTAGAGTAAAGTGGAGTAGAGTAGAGATAGAGTACAGTGGAGCACAGCAGAGGTAGAGTACAGTGGATCACAGTAGAGATAGAGTACAGTGGAGTACAGTGGAGCACAGTAGACGTATAGTGCAATGGAGCACAGTAGAGATAGATTACAGTGGAGTAGAGTAGAGATAGAGTACAGTGGAGTACAGTAGAGGTAGAGTACAGTGGAGCAGAGTAGAGGTAGAGTACAGTGGAGTACAGTAGAGGTAGAGCACAGTAGAGCAGAGTAGAGGTAGAGTACAGTGGAGTACAGTAGAGGTAGAGCACAGTGGAGCACTCTAGAGGTAGAGTACAGTGGAGTACAGTAGAGATAGAGTACAGTGGAGCACAGTAGAGGTAGAGTACAGTGGAGCACAGTAGAGGTAGAGTACAGTGGAGCACAGTAGAGGTAGAGTACAGTGGAGTAGAGTAGAGGTAGTTAACAGTGGAGTACAGTAGAGGTAGAGTACAGTGGAGCACAGTAGAGGTAGAGTACAGTGGAGTACAGTGGAGCACAGTAGAGGTGGAGTACAGTAGAGTACAGTAGAGGTAGAGTACAGTGGAGCACAGTAGAGGTAGAGTACAGTGGAGTGCAGTAGAGGTGGAGTACAGTAGAGTACAGTAGATGTAGAGAACAGTACAGTACAGTAGAGGTAGAGTACAGTGGAGTACAGTAGAGGTAGAGTACAGTAGAGCACAGTAGAGGTAGAATACAGTGGAGTACAGTAGAGGTGGAGTACAGTAGAGGTAGAGTGCAGTGGAGTATAGTAAAGGTAGAGAACAGTACAGTACAGTAGAGGTAGAGTACAGTGGAGTACAGTAGAGGTAGAGTACAGTGGAGTACAGTAGAGGTAGAGTACAGTGGAGTACAGTAGAGGTAGAGTACAGTGGAGCACAGTAGAGGTAGAGTACAGTAGAGTACAGTAGAGGTAAAGTACAGTGGAGCACAGTAGAGCTAGAATACAGTGGAGTACAGTGGAGCACAGTAGAGGTGGAGTACAGTAGAGTAGAGTATAGGTAGAGTACAGTGGAGTACAGTAGAGATAGAGTAGAGTGGAGTAGAGTAGAGATACAGTACAGTGGATTAGAGTAGAGATAGAGTACAGTGGAGTATAGTTGAGGTAGAGTACAGTGGAGCACAGTAGAAGTAGAGTACAGTGGAGTATAGTTGAGGTAGACTACAGTGGAGTACAGTAGAGGTAGAGTACAGTGGAGCACTGTAGAGATAGAGTACAGTAGAGCAGAGTAGAGGTAAAGTACAGTGGAGTACAGTAGAGGTAGAGTACAGTGGAGCACTGTAGAGGTGGAGTACAGTGGAGTACAGTAGAGGTAGAGTACAGTGGAGCACAGTAGAGATAGAGTACAGTAGAGCACAGTAGAGGTAGAGTACAGTGGAGCACAGTAGAGGTAGAGTACAGTGGAGTATAGTTGAGGTAGACTACAGTGGTGTACAGTAGAGGTAGAGTACAGTGGAGTACAGTAGAGGTAGAGTACAGTGGAGCACAGTAGAGGTAGAGTACAGTGGAGTATAGTTGAGGTAGACTACTGTGGAGTACAGTAGAGGTAGAGTACAGTGGAGCACAGTAGAGATAGAGTACAGTAGAGCAGAGTAGAGGTAGAGTACAGTGGAGTACAGTAGAGGTAGAGCACAGTGGAGCACTGTAGAGGTAGAGTACAGTGGAGTACAGTAGAGATAGAGTACAGTGGAGCACAGTAGAGATAGAGTGCAGTGGAGCACAGTAGAGGTAGAGTACAGCTGAGCACAGTAGAGGTAAAGTAGAGTGGAGCACAGTAGAGGTAGAGTACAGTGGACTACAGTAGAGGTAGTGTACAGTGGAGCAGAGTAGAGGTAGAGTACAGTGGAGCACAGTAGAGGTAGAGTACAGTGGAGTATAATAGAGGTAGAGTACAGTAGAGCACAGTAGAGATAGAGTACAGTAGAGCAGAGTAGAGGTAGAGTACAGTGGAGTACAGTAGAGGTAGAGCACATTGGAGCACAGTAGAGGTAGAGTACAGTGTAGCACAGTAGAGGTAGAGTACAGTGGAGCACAGTAGAGGTAGAGTACAGTGGAGTACAGTAGAGGTAGAGTACAGTGGAGTACAGTAGAGGTAGAGTACATTGGAGTACAGTAGAGGTAGAGTACAGTGGAGTACAGTAGAGGTGGAGTACAGTAGAGTACAGTAGAGGTAGAGAACAGTACAGTACAGTAGAGGTAGATTACAGTGGAGTACAGTAGAGGTAGAGCACAGTAGAGCAGGGTAGAGGTAGAGTACAGTGGAGTACAGTAGAGGTAGAGCACAGTGGGTGGAGCACTGTAGAGGTAGAGTACATTGGAGTACAGTAGAGATAGAGTACAGTGGAGCACAGTAGAGGTAGAGTACAGTGGAGCACAGTAGAGGTAGAGTACAGTGGAGTACAGTAGAGGTAGAGTACAGTAGAGCACAGTAGAGGTAGAGTACAGTGGAGTACAGTAGAGGTAGAGTACAGTAGAGCATAGTAGAGGTAGAATACAGTGGAGTACAGTAGAGGTGGAGTACAGTGGAGTACAGTAGAGGTAGAGTACAGTGGAGTACAGTAGAGGTAGAGTACAGTGGAGCACAGTAGAGGTAGAGTACAGTGGAGTACAGTAGAGGTAGAGTACAGTGGAGTACAGTGGAGCACAGTAGAGGTGGAGTACAGTAGAGTAGAGTATAGGTTGAGTACAGTGGAGTACAGTAGAGATAGAGTAGAGTGGAGTAGAGTAGAGATAGAGTACAGTGGACTAGAGTAGATATAGAGTACAGTGGATTAGAGTAGATATAGAGTACAGTGGAGTATAGTTGAGGTAGAGTACAGTGGAGTACAGTAGAGGTAGAGTACAGTGGAGTACAGTGGAGTACAGTAGAGGTGGAGTACAGTAGAGTACAGTAGAGGTAGAGAACAGTACAGTACAGTAGAGGTAGAGTACAGTGGAGTACAGTAGAGGTAGAGTACAGTAGAGCACAGTAGAGGTAGAATACAGTGGAGTACAGTAGAGGTAGAGTACAGTGGAGTACAGTAGAGGTAGAGTACAGTGGAGTACAGTAGAGGTAGAGTACAGTACAGTACAGTAGAGGTAGAGTACAGTGGAGTACAGTAGAGGTAGAGTACAGTAGAGCACAGTACAGGTAGAATACAGTGGAGTACAGTAGAGGTAGAGTACAGTTAAGCACAGTAGAGGTAGAGTACAGTGGAGTACAGTGGATCACAGTAGAGGTGGAGTACAAAAGAGTACAGTAGATGTAGAGTACAGTGGAGCACAGTAGAGGTAGAGTAAAGTGGAGTAAAGTGGAGTACAGTAGAGGTGGAGTACAGTAGAGTACAGTAGAGGTAGAGAACAGTACAGTACAGTAGAGGCAGAGTACAGTGGAGTACAGTAGAGGTAGAGTACAGTAGAGCACAGTAGAGGTAGAATACAGTGGAGTACAGCAGAGGTAGAGTACAGTGGAGTACAGTAGAGGTAGAGTACAGTGGAGTACAGTAGAGGTGGAGTACAGTGGAGTACAGTAGAGGTAGAGTACAGTGGAGCACAGTAGAGGTAGAGTACAGTGGAGTACAGTGGAGCACAGTAGAGATGGAGTATAGTAGAGTACAGTAGAGGTAGAGTACAGTGGAGCACAGTAGAGGTGGAGTATAGTAGAGTACAGTAGAGGTAGAGTACAGTGGAGCACAGTAGAGGTGGAGTATAGTAGAGTACAGTAGAGGTAGAGTACAGTGGAGTACAGTTGAGGTAGAGTACAGTAGAGCACAGTAGAGGTAGAATACAGTGGAGTACAGTAGAGGTAGAGTACAGTGGAGTACAGTAGAGGTAGAGTACAGTGGAGTACAGTAGAGGTAGAGTACAGTGGAGTACAGAAAAGATAGAGTACAGTGGAGCACAGTAGAGGTAGAGTACAGTGGAGCACAGTAGAGGTAGAGAACAGTACAGTACAGTAGAGGTAGAGTAGAGTGGAGGACAGTAGAGGTAGAGTACAGTAGAGCACAGTAGAGGTAGAATACAGTGGAGTACAGTAGAGGTAGAGTACAGTGGATTACAGTAGAGGTAGAGTACAGTGGAGTACAGAAGAGATAGAGTAGAGTGGATTACAGTAGAGGTAGAGTACAATGGAGCACAGTAGAGGTAGAGTACAGTGGAGCACAGTAGAGGTAGAGTACAGTGGAGTACAGTAGAGGTAGAGTACAGTGGAGTACAGTAGAGGTAGAGTACAGTGGAGCACAGTAGAGGTAGAGTACAGTGGAGTACAGAGGAGCACAGTAGAGGTGGAGTACAGTAGAGTAAAGTAGATGTAGAGTACAGTGGAGCACAGTAGAGGTAGAGTAAAGTGGAGTACAGTGGAGTACAGTAGAGGTGGAGTACAGTAGAGTACAGTAGAGGTAGAGAACAGTACAGTACAGTAGAGGCAGAGTACAGTGGAGTACAGTAGAGGTAGAGTACAGTAGAGCACAGTAGAGGTAGAATACAGTGGAGTACAGTAGAGGTAGAGTACAGTGGAGTACAGTAGAGGTAGAGTACAGTGGAGTACAGAAGAGATAGAGTACAGTGGAGCACAGTAGAGGTAGAGTACAGTGGAGCACAGTAGAGGTAGAGTACAGTCGAGTACAGTAGAGGTAGAGTACAGTGGAGTACAGTAGAGGTAGAGTACAGTGGAGCACAGTAGAGGTAGAGTACAGTGGAGTACAGTGGAGCACAGTAGAGGTGGAGTACAGTAGAGTACAGTAGAGGTAGGGTACAGTGGAGCACAGTAGAGGTAGAGTACAGTGGAGTACAGTGGAGTACTGTAGAGGTGGAGTACAGTAGAGTACAGTAGAGGTAGAGAACAGTACAGTACAGTAGAGGTAGAGTACAGTGGAGTACAGTAGAGGTAGAGTACTGTAGAGCAGAGTAGAGGTAGAATACAGTGGAGTACAGTAGAGGTGGAGTACAGTGGAGTACAGTAGAGGTAGAGTACAGTGGAGTACAGTAGAGGTAGAGTACAGTGGAGCAGAGTAGAGGTAGAGTACAGTGGAGTACAGTAGAGGTAGAGTACAGTGGAGCAGAGTAGAGGTAGAGTACAGTGGAGTACAGTAGAGGTAGAGCACAGTAGAGCAGAGTAGAGGTAGAGTACAGTGGAGTACAGTAGAGGTAGAGCACAGTGGAGCACAGTAGAGGTAGAGTACAGTAGAGCACAGTAGAGGTAGAATACAGTGGAGTACAGTAGAGGTGGAGTACAGTGGAGCACAGCAGAGGTAGAGTAAAGTGAAGTATAGTAGAGGTAGAGTACATTAGAGCACAGTAGAGATAGAGTACAGTAGAGCACAGTAGAGGTAGAGTACAGTGGAGCACAGTCGAGTAAGAGTACAGTGTAGTACAGTAGAGATAGAGTACAGTGGAGTACAGTAGAGATAGAGTACAGTCGAACACAGTAGAGGTAGAGTACAGTGGAGTACAATAGAAATAGAGTACAGTGGAGTACAGTAGAGGTAGATTAGAGTGGAGTACAGTAGAGGTAGAGTACAGTGGAGTACAGTAGAGGTAGAGTAAAGTGGAGTAGAGTAGAGATAGAGTACAGTGGAGCACAGCAGAGGTAGAGTACAGTGGATCACAGTAGAGATAGAGTACAGTGGAGTACAGTGGAGCACAGTAGACGTATAGTGCAATGGAGCACAATAGAGATAGATTACAGTGGAGTAGAGTAGAGATAGAGTACAGTGGAGTACAGTAGAGGTAGAGTACAGTGGAGCAGAGTAGAGGTAGAGTACAGTGGAGTACAGTAGAGGTAGAGCACAGTAGAGCAGAGTAGAGGTAGAGTACAGTGGAGTACAGTAGAGGTAGAACACAGTGGAGCACTGTAGAGGTAGAGTACAGTGGAGTACAGTAGAGATAGAGTACAGTGGAGCACAGTAGAGGTAGAGTACAGTGTAGCACAGTAGAGGTAGAGTACAGTGGAGCACAGTAGAGGTAGAGTACAGTGGAGTAGAGTAGAGGTAGTTAACAGTGGAGTACAGTAGAGGTAGAGTACAGTGGAGCACAGTAGAGGTAGAGTACAGTGGAGTACAGTGGAGCACAGTAGAGGTGGAGTACAGTAGAGTACAGTAGAGGTAGAGTACAGTGGAGCACAGTAGAGGTAGAGTACAGTGGAGTGCAGTAGAGGTGGAGTACAGTAGAGTACAGTAGAGGTAGAGAACAGTACAGTACAGTAGAGGTAGAGTACAGTGGAGTACAGTAGAGGTAGAGTACAGTAGAGCACAGTAGAGGTAGAATACAGTGGAGTACAGTAGAGGTGGAGTACAGTAGAGGTAGAGTGCAGTGGAGTATAGTAAAGGTAGAGAACAGTACAGTACAGTAGAGGTAGAGTACAGTGGAGTACAGTAGAGGTAGAGTACAGTGGAGTACAGTAGAGGTAGAGTACAGTGGAGTACAGCAGAGGTAGAGTACAGTGGAGCACAGTAGAGGTAGAGTACAGTAGAGTACAGTAGATGTAAAGTACAGTGGAGCACAGTAGAGCTAGAATACAGTGGAGTACAGTGGAGCACAGTAGAGGTGGAGTACAGTAGAGTAGAGTATAGGTAGAGTACAGTGGAGTACAGTAGAGATAGAGTAGAGTGGAGTAGAGTAGAGATACAGTACAGTGGATTAGAGTAGAGATAGAGTACAGTGGAGTATAGTTGAGGTAGAGTACAGTGGAGCACAGTAGAGGTAGAGTACAGTGGAGTATAGTTGAGGTAGACTACAGTGGAGTACAGTAGAGGTAGAGTACAGTGGAGCACAGTAGAGATAGAGTACAGTAGAGCAGAGTAGAGGTAAAGTACAGTGGAGTACAGTAGAGGTAGAGTACAGTGGAGCACTGTAGAGGTGGAGTACAGTGGAGTACAGTAGAGGTAGAGTACAGTGGAGCACAGTAGAGATAGAGTACAGTAGAGCACAGTAGAGGTAGAGTACAGTGGAGCACAGTAGAGGTAGAGTACAGTGGAGTATAGTTGAGGTAGACTACAGTGGTGTACAGTAGAGGTAGAGTACAGTGGAGTACAGTAGAGGTAGAGTACAGTGGAGCACAGTAGAGGTAGAGTACAGTGGAGTATAGTTGAGGTAGACTACTGTGGAGTACAGTAGAGGTAGAGTACAGTGGAGCACAGTAGAGATAGAGTACAGTAGAGCAGAGTAGAGGTAGAGTACAGTGAAGTACAGTAGAGGTAGAGCACAGTGGAGCATTGTAGAGGTAGAGTACAGTGGAGTACAGTAGAGATAGAGTACAGTGGAGCACAGTAGAGATAGAGTGCAGTGGAGCACAGTAGAGGTAGAGTACAGCTGAGCACAGTAGAGGTAAAGTAGAGTGGAGCACAGTAGAGGTAGAGTACAGTGGACTACAGTAGAGGTAGTGTACAGTGGAGCAGAGTAGAGGTAGAGTACAGTGGAGCACAGTAGAGGTAGAGTACAGTGGAGTATAATAGAGGTAGAGTACAGTAGAGCACAGTAGAGATAGAGTACAGTAGAGCAGAGTAGAGGTAGAGTACAGTGGAGTACAGTAGAGGTAGAGCACATTGGAGCACAGTAGAGGTAGAGTACAGTGTAGCACAGTAGAGGTAGAGTACAGTGGAATACAGTAGAGGTAGAGTACAGTGGAGTACAGTAGAGGTAGAGTACAGTGGAGTACAGTAGAGGTAGAGTACATTGGAGCACAGTAGAGGTAGAGTACAGTGGAGTACAGTAGAGGTGGAGTACAGTAGAGTACAGTAGAGGTAGAGAACAGTACAGTACAGTAGAGGTAGATTACAGTGGAGTACAGTAGAGGTAGAGCACAGTAGAGCAGGGTAGAGGTAGAGTACAGTGGAGTACAGTAGAGGTAGAGCACAGTGGGTGGAGCACTGTAGAGGTAGAGTACATTGGAGTACAGTAGAGATAGAGTACAGTGGAGCACAGTAGAGGTAGAGTACAGTGGAGCACAGTAGAGGTAGAGTACAGTGGAGTACAGTAGAGGTAGAGTACAGTAGAGCACAGTAGAGGTAGAGTACAGTGGAGTACAGTAGAGGTAGAGTACAGTAGAGCATAGTAGAGGTAGAATACAGTGGAGTACAGTAGAGGTGGAGTACAGTGGAGTACAGTATAGGTAGAGTACAGTGGAGTACAGTAGAGGTAGAGTACAGTGGAGCACAGTAGAGGTAGAGTACAGTGGAGTACAGTAGAGGTAGAGTACAGTGGAGTACAGTGGAGCACAGTAGAGGTGGAGTACAGTAGAGTAGAGTATAGGTTGAGTACAGTGGAGTACAGTAGAGATAGAGTACAGTGGAGTAGAGTAGAGATAGAGTACAGTGGACTAGAGTAGATATAGAGTACAGTGGATTAGAGTAGATATAGAGTACAGTGGAGTATAGTTGAGGTAGAGTACAGTGGAGTACAGTAGAGGTAGAGTACAGTGGAGTACAGTGGAGTACAGTAGAGGTGGAGTACAGTAGAGTACAGTAGAGGTAGAGAACAGTACAGTACAGTAGAGGTAGAGTACAGTGGAGTACAGTAGAGGTAGAGTACAGTAGAGCACAGTAGAGGTAGAATACAGTGGAGTACAGTAGAGGTAGAGTACAGTGGAGTACAGTAGAGGTAGAGTACAGTGGAGTACAGTAGAGGTAGAGTACAGTACAGTACAGTAGAGGTAGAGTACAGTGGAGTACAGTAGAGGTAGAGTACAGTAGAGCACAGTACAGGTAGAATACAGTGGAGTACAGTAGAGGTAGAGTACAGTTAAGCACAGTAGAGGTAGAGTACAGTGGAGTACAGTGGATCACAGTAGAGGTGGAGTACAAAAGAGTACAGTAGATGTAGAGTACAGTGGAGCACAGTAGAGGTAGAGTAAAGTGGAGTAAAGTGGAGTACAGTAGAGGTGGAGTACAGTAGAGTACAGTAGAGGTAGAGAACAGTACAGTACAGTAGAGGCAGAGTACAGTGGAGTACAGTAGAGGTAGAGTACAGTAGAGCACAGTAGAGGTAGAATACAGTGGAGTACAGTAGAGGTAGAGTACAGTGGAGTACAGTAGAGGTGGAGTACAGTGGAGTAGAGTAGAGGTAGAGTACAGTGGAGCACAGTAGAGGTAGAGTACAGTGGAGTACAGTGGAGCACAGTAGAGGTGGAGTATAGTAGAGTACAGTAGAGGTAGAGTACAGTGGAGCACAGTAGAGGTAGAGTACAGTGGAGCACAGTAGAGGTAGAGTACAGTGGAGCATAGTAGAGGTAGAGTACAGTGGAGTACAGTAGACGTTGAGTACAGTCGAGTACAGTAGAGGTAGAGTAAGTGGAGCACAGTAGAGGTAGAGTAGAGTGGAGTACAGTAGAGGTAGAGTACAGTAGAGCACAGTAGAGGTAGAGTACAGTGGAGTACAGAAGAGATAGAGTACAGTGGAGCACAGAAGAGATAGAGTACAGTGGAGCACAGTAGAGGTAGAGTACAGTGGAGCACAGTAGAGGTAGAGTACAGTGGAGCACAGTAGAGGTAGAGTACAGTGGAGTACAGTAGAGGTAGAGTACAGTGGAGTACAGTAGAGGTAGAGTACAGTGGAGCACAGTAGAGGTAGAGTACAGTGGAGTACAGTGGAGCACAGTAGAGGTGGAGTATAGTAGAGTACAGTAGAGGTAGAGTACAGTGGAGCACAGTAGAGGTAGAGTACAGTGGAGTACAGTGGAGTACACTAGAGGTGGAGTACAGTAGAGTACAGTAGAGGTAGAGAACAGTACAGTACAATAGAGGTAGAGTACAGTGGAGTACAGTAGAGGTAGAGTACAGTAGAGCACAGTAGAGGTAGAATACAGTGGAGTTCAGTAGAGGTAGAGTACAGTGGAGTACAGTAGAGGTAGAGTACAGTGTAGTACAGTAGAGGTAGAGAACAGTACAGTACATTAGAGGTAGAGTACAGTGAAGTACAGTAGAGGTAGAGTACAGTAGAGCACAGTATAGGTAGAATACAGTGGAGTACAGTAGAGGTAGAGTACAGTGGAGTACAGTAGAGGTAGAGTACAGTGGAGTACAGTAGAGGTAGAGTACAGTGGAGCACAGTAGAGGTAGAGTACAGTGGAGTACAGTAGAGGTAGAGTACAGTGGAGTACAGTGGAGCACAGTAGAGGTGGAGTACAGTGGAGTAGAGTATAGGTTGAGTACAGTGGAGTACAGTAGAGATAGAGTAGAGTGGAGTAGAGTAGAGATAGAGTACAGTGGATTAGAGTAGATATAGAGTACAGTGGAGTATAGTTGAGGTAGAGTACAGTGGAGTACAGTAGAGGTAGAGTACAGTGGAGTACAGTAGAGGTAGAGAACAGTACAGTACAGTAGAGGTAGAGTAGAGTGGAGTACAGTAGAGGTAGAGTACAGTAGAGCACAGTAGAGGTAGAATACAGTGGAGTACAGTAGAGGTAGAGTACAGTGGAGTACAGTAGAGGTAGAGTACAGTGGAGTACATAAGAGATAGAGTACAGTGGAGCACAGTAGAGGTAGAGTACAGTGGAGCACAGTAGAGGTAGAGTACAGTGGAGCACAGTAGAGGTAGAGTACAGTACGGTACAGTAGAGGTAGAGTACAGTTGAGCACAGTAGAGGTAGAGTACAGTGGAGTACAGTGGATCACAGTAGAGGTGGAGTACAAAAGAGTCCAGTAGATGTAGAGTACAGTGGAGCACAGTAGAGGTAGAGTAAAGTGGAGTACAGTGGAGTACAGTAGAGGTGGAGTACAGTAGAGTACAGTAGAGGTAGAGAACAGTACAGTACAGTAGAGGCAGAGTACAGTGGAGTACAGTAGAGGTAGAGTACAGTAGAGCACAGTAGAGGTTGAATACAGTGGAGTACAGTAGAGGTAGAGTACAGTGGAGTACAGTAGAGGTAGAGTACAGTGGAGTACAGTAGAGGTGGAGTACAGTGGAGTACAGTAGAGGTAGAGTACAGTGGAGCACAGTAGAGGTAGAGTACAGTGGAGTACAGTGGAGCACAGTAGAGGTGGAGTATAGTAGAGTACAGTAGAGGTAGAGTACAGTGGAGCACAGTAGAGGTAGAGTACAGTGGATTACAGTGGAGTACACTAGAGGTGGAGTACAGTAGAGTACAGTAGAGGTAGAGAACAGTACAGTACAATAGAGGTAGAGTACAGTGGAGTACAGTAGAGGTAGAGTACAGTAGAGCACAGTAGAGGTAGAATACAGTGGAGTACAGTAGAGGTAGAGTACAGTGGAGTACAGTAGAGGTAGAGTACAGTGTAGTACAGTAGAGGTAGAGAACAGTACAGTACATTAGAAGTAGAGTACAGTGGAGTACAGTAGAGGTAGATTACAGTAGAGCACAGTATAGGTAGAATACAGTGGAGTACAGTAGAGGTAGAGTACAGTGGAGCAGAGTAGAGGTAGAGTACAGTGGAGTACAGTAGAGGTAGAGTACAGTGGAGCAGAGTAGAGGTAGAGTACAGTGGAGTACAGTAGAGGTAGAGCACAGTAGAGCAGAGTAGAGGTAGAGTACAGTGGAGTACAGTAGAGGTAGAGCACAGTGGAGCACAGTAGAGGTAGAGTACAGTAGAGCACAGTAGAGGTAGAATACAGTGGAGTACAGTAGAGGTGGAGTACAGTGGAGCACAGCAGAGGTAGAGTACAGTGAAGTATAGTAGAGGTAGAGTACATTAGAGCACAGTAGAGATAGAGTACAGTAGAGTACAGTAGAGGTAGAGTACAGTGGAGTACAGTGGAGCACAGTAGAGGTGGAGTACAGTGGAGTAGAGTATAGGTTGAGTACAGTGGAGTACAGTAGAGATAGAGTAGAGTGGAGTAGAGTAGAGATAGAGTACAGTGGATTAGAGTAGATATAGAGTACAGTGGAGTATAGTTGAGGTAGAGTACAGTGGAGTACAGTAGAGGTAGAGTACAGTGGAGTACAGTAGAGGTAGAGAACAGTACAGTACAGTAGAGGTAGAGTAGAGTGGAGTACAGTAGAGGTAGAGTACAGTAGAGCACAGTAGAGGTAGAATACAGTGGAGTACAGTAGAGGTAGAGTACAGTGGAGTACAGTAGAGGTAGAGTACAGTGGAGTACATAAGAGATAGAGTACAGTGGAGCACAGTAGAGGTAGAGTACAGTGGAGCACAGTAGAGGTAGAGTACAGTGGAGCACAGTAGAGGTAGAGTACAGTACGGTACAGTAGAGGTAGAGTACAGTTGAGCACAGTAGAGGTAGAGTACAGTGGAGTACAGTGGATCACAGTAGAGGTGGAGTACAAAAGAGTCCAGTAGATGTAGAGTACAGTGGAGCACAGTAGAGGTAGAGTAAAGTGGAGTACAGTGGAGTACAGTAGAGGTGGAGTACAGTAGAGTACAGTAGAGGTAGAGAACAGTACAGTACAGTAGAGGCAGAGTACAGTGGAGTACAGTAGAGGTAGAGTACAGTAGAGCACAGTAGAGGTTGAATACAGTGGAGTACAGTAGAGGTAGAGTACAGTGGAGTACAGTAGAGGTAGAGTACAGTGGAGTACAGTAGAGGTGGAGTACAGTGGAGTACAGTAGAGGTAGAGTACAGTGGAGCACAGTAGAGGTAGAGTACAGTGGAGTACAGTGGAGCACAGTAGAGGTGGAGTATAGTAGAGTACAGTAGAGGTAGAGTACAGTGGAGCACAGTAGAGGTAGAGTACAGTGGATTACAGTGGAGTACACTAGAGGTGGAGTACAGTAGAGTACAGTAGAGGTAGAGAACAGTACAGTACAATAGAGGTAGAGTACAGTGGAGTACAGTAGAGGTAGAGTACAGTAGAGCACAGTAGAGGTAGAATACAGTGGAGTACAGTAGAGGTAGAGTACAGTGGAGTACAGTAGAGGTAGAGTACAGTGTAGTACAGTAGAGGTAGAGAACAGTACAGTACATTAGAAGTAGAGTACAGTGGAGTACAGTAGAGGTAGATTACAGTAGAGCACAGTATAGGTAGAATACAGTGGAGTACAGTAGAGGTAGAGTACAGTGGAGTACAGTAGAGGTAGAGTAGAGTGGAGTACAGTAGAGGTAGAGTACAGTGGAGCACAGTAGAGGTAGAGTACAGTGGAGTACAGTAGAGGTAGAGTACAGTGGAGTACAGTGGAGCACAGTAAAGGTGGAGTACAGTGGAGTAGAGTATAGGTTGAGTACAGTGGAGTACAGTAGAGATAGAGTAGAGTGGAGTAGAGTAGAGATAGAGTACAGTGGATTAGAGTAGATATAGAGTACAGTGGAGTATACTTGAGGTAGAGTACAGTGGAGTACAGTAGAGGTAGAGTACAGTGGAGTACAGTAGAGGTAGAGAACAGTACAGTACAGTAGAGGTAGAGTAGAGTGGAGTACAGTAGAGGTAGAGTACAGTAGAGCACAGTAGAGGTAGAATACAGTGGAGTACAGTAGAGGTAGAGTACAGTGGAGTACAGTAGAGGTAGAGTACAGTGGAGTACAGAAGAGATAGAGTACAGTGGAGCACAGTAGAGGTAGAGTACAGTGGAGCACAGTAGAGGTAGAGAACAGTACAGTACAGTAGAGGTAGAGTACAGTGGAGTACAGTAGAGGTAGAGTACAGTTGAGCACAGTAGAGGTAGAGTACAGTGGAGTACAGTGGATCACAGTAGAGGTGGAGTACAAAAGAGTACAGTAGATGTAGAGTACAGTGGAGCACAGTAGAGGTAGAGTAAAGTGGAGTACAGTGGAGTACAGTAGAGGTGGAGTACAGTAGAGTACAGTAGAGGTAGAGAACAGTACAGTACAGTAGAGGCAGAGTACAGTGGAGTACAGTAGAGGTAGAGTACAGTAGAGCACAGTAGAGGTAGAATACAGTGGAGTACAGTAGAGGTAGAGTACAGTGGAGTACAGTAGAGGTAGAGTACAGTGGAGTACAGTAGAGGTGGAGTACAGTGGAGTACAGTAGAGGTAGAGTACAGTGGAGCACAGTAGAGGTAGAGTACAGTGGAGTACAGTGGAGCACAGTAGAGGTGGAGTATAGTAGAGTACAGTAGAGGTAGAGTACAGTGGAGCACAGTAGAGGTAGAGTACAGTGGAGTACAGTGGAGTACACTAGAGGTGGAGTACAGTAGAGTACAGTAGAGGTAGAGAACAGTACAGTACAATAGAGGTAGAGTACAGTGGAGTACAGTAGAGGTAGAGTACAGTAGAGCACAGTAGAGGTAGAATACAGTGGAGTACAGTGGAGGTAGAGTACAGTGGAGTACAGTAGAGGTAGAGTACAGTGTAGTAAAGTAGAGGTAGAGAACAGTACAATACATTAGAGGTAGAGTACAGTGGAGTACAGTAGAGGTAGAGTACAGTAGAGCACAGTATAGGTAGAATACAGTGGAGTACAGTAGAGGTAGAGTACAGTGGAGTACAGTAGAGGTAGAGTACAGTGGAGTACAGTAGAGGTAGAGTACAGTGGAGCACAGTAGAGGTAGAGTACAGTGGAGTACAGTAGAGGTAGAGTACAGTGGAGTACAGTGGAGCACAGTAGAGGTGGAGTACAGTGGAGTAGAGTATAGGTTGAGTACAGTGGAGTAGAGTAGAGATAGAGTAGAGTGGAGTAGAGTAGAGATAGAGTACAGTGGATTAGAGTAGATATAGAGTACAGTGGAGTATACTTGAGGTAGAGTACAGTGGAGTACAGTAGAGGTAGAGTACAGTGGAGTACAGTAGAGGTAGAGAACAGTACAGTACAGTAGAGATAGAGTAGAGTGGAGTACAGTAGAGGTAGAGTACAGTAGAGCACAGTAGAGGTAGAATACAGTGGAGTACAGTAGAGGTAGAGTACTGTGGAGTACAGTAGAGGTAGAGTACAGTGGAGTACAGAAGAGATAGAGTACAGTGGAGCACAGTAGAGGTAGAGTACAGTGGAGCACAGTAGAGGTAGAGAACAGTACAGTACAGTAGAGGTAGAGTAGAGTGGAGTACAGTAGAGGTAGAGTACAGTAGAGCACAGTAGAGGTAGAATACATTGGAGTAAAGTAGAGGTAGAGTACAGTGGAGTACAGTAGAGGTAGAGTACAGTGGAGTACAGTAGAGGTAGAGTACAGTGGAGCAAAGTAGAGGTAGAGTACAGTGGAGTACAGTAGAGGTAGAGTACAGTGGAGCACAGTAGAGGTAGAGTACAGTGGAGTACAGTAGAGGTAGAGTACAGTGGAGCACAGTAGAGGTAGAGTACAGTGGAGCACAGTAGAGGTAGAGTACAGTGGAGTACAGTGGAGTACACTACAGGTGGAGTACAGTAGAGGTAGAGAACAGTGGAGTACAGTAGAGGTAGAGTACAGTGGAGTACAGTAGAGGTAGAGTACAGTGGAGCACAGTAGAGCTAGAGTACAGTGGAGTACAGTGGAGCACAGTAGAGGTGGAGTACAGTAGAGTAGAGTATAGGTTGAGTACAGTGGAGTACAGTAGAGATAGAGTAGAGTGGAGTAGAGTAGAGATAGAGTACAGTGGATTAGAGTAGAGATAGAGTACAGTGGAGTATAGTTGAGGTAGAGTACAGTGGAGTACAGTAGAGGTAGAGTACAGTGGAGTACAGTAGAGGTAGAGAACAGTACAGTACAGTAGAGGTAGAGTAGAGTGGAGTACAGTAGAGATAGAGTACAGTAGAGCACAGTAGAGGTAGAATACAGTGGAGTACAGTAGAGGTAGAGTACAGTGGAGTACAGTAGAGGTAGAGTAGAGTGGAGTACAGAAGAGATAGAGTACAGTGGAGCACATTAGAGGTAGAGTACAGTTGAGTACAGTAGAGGTAGAGTACAGTGGAGTATAGTAGAGGTAGAGTACAGTGGAGCACAGTAGAGGTAGAGTACAGTGGAATACAGAAGAGATAGAGTACAGTGGAGCACAGTAGAGGTAGAGTACAGTGGAGCACAGTAGAAGTAGAGTACAGTGGAGCACAGTAGAGGTAGAGTACAGTGGAGTACAGTAGAGGTAGAGTACAGTGGAGTATAGTAGATGTAGAGTACAGTGGAGCACAGTAGAGGTAGAGTACAGTGGAGTACAGTGGAGCACAGTAGAGGTGGAGTACAGTAGAGTATAGTAGATGTAGAGTACAGTGGAGCACAGTAGAGATAGAGTACAGTAGAGCAGAGTAGAGGTAGAGTACAGTGGAGTACAGTAGAGGTAGAATACAGTGGAGCACTGTAGAGGTGGAGTACAGTGGAGTACAGTAGAGGTAGAGTACAGTGGAGCACAGTAGAGATAGAGTACAGTAGAGCACAGTAGAGGTAGAGTACAGTGGAGCACAGTAGAGGTAGAATACAGTGGAGTACAGTAGAGGTAGAGTACAGTGGAGTACAGTAGAGGTGTAGAACAGTACAGTACAGTAGAGGTAGAGTACAGTGGATTACAGTAGAGGTAGAGTACAGTAGAGCACAGTAGAGGTAGAATACAGTGGAGTACAGTAGAGGTAGAGTACAGTGGAGTACAGTAGAGGTAGAGTACAGTGGAGTACAGTAGAGGTAGAGTACAGAGGAGCACAGTAGAGGTAGAGTACAGTGGAGCACAGTAGAGCTAGAGTACAGTGGAGTACAGTGGAGCACAGTAGAGGTGGAGTACAGTAGAGTAGAGTATAGGTTGAGTACAGTGGAGTACAGTAGAGATAGAGTAGAGTGGAGTAGAGTAGAGATAGAGTACAGTGGATTAGAGTAGAGATAGAGTACAGTGGAGTATAGTTGAGGTAGAGTACAGTGGAGTACAGTAGAGGTAGAGTACAGTGGAGCACAGTAGAGCTAGAGTACAGTGGAGTACAGTGGAGCACAGTAGAGGTGGAGTACAGTAGAGTAGAGTATAGGTTGAGTACAGTGGAGTACAGTAGAGATAGAGTAGAGTGGAGTAGAGTAGAGATAGAGTACAGTGGATTAGAGTAGAGATAGAGTACAGTGGAGTATAGTTGAGGTAGAGTACAGTGGAGTACAGTAGAGGTAGAGTACAGTGGAGTACAGTAGAGGTAGAGTACAGTGGAGTACAGTAGAGGTAGAGTACAGTGGAGTACAGTAGAGGTGGAGTACAGTGGAGTACAGTAGAGGTAGAGTACAGTGGAGCACAGTAGAGGTAGAGTACAGTGGAGTACAGTGGAGCACAGTAGAGGTGGAGTATAGTAGAGTACAGTAGAGGTAGAGTACAGTGGAGCACAGTAGAGGTAGAGTACAGTGGAGCACAGTAGAGGTAGAGTACAGTGGAGCATAGTAGAGGTAGAGTACAGTGGAGTACAGTAGACGTTGAGTACAGTCGAGTACAGTAGAGGTAGAGTAAGTGGAGCACAGTAGAGGTAGAGTAGAGTGGAGTACAGTAGAGGTAGAGTACAGTAGAGCACAGTAGAGGTAGAATACAGTGGAGTACAGTAGAGGTAGAGTACAGTGGAGTACAGTAGAGGTAGAGTACAGTGGAGTACAGAAGAGATAGAGTACAGTGGAGCACAGTAGAGGTAGAGTACAGTGGAGCACAGTAGAGGTAGAGTACAGTGGAGCACAGTAGAGGTAGAGTACAGTGGAGTACAGTAGAGGTAGAGTACAGTGGAGTACAGTAGAGGTAGAGTACAGTGGAGCACAGTAGAGGTAGAGTACAGTGGAGTACAGTGGAGCACAGTAGAGGTGGAGTATAGTAGAGTACAGTAGAGGTAGAGTACAGTGGAGCACAGTAGAGGTAGAGTACAGTGGAGTACAGTGGAGTACACTAGAGGTGGAGTACAGTAGAGTACAGTAGAGGTAGAGAACAGTACAGTACAATAGAGGTAGAGTACAGTGGAGTACAGTAGAGGTAGAGTACAGTAGAGCACAGTAGAGGTAGAATACAGTGGAGTTCAGTAGAGGTAGAGTACAGTGGAGTACAGTAGAGGTAGAGTACAGTGTAGTACAGTAGAGGTAGAGAACAGTACAGTACATTAGAGGTAGAGTACAGTGGAGTACAGTAGAGGTAGAGTACAGTAGAGCACAGTATAGGTAGAATACAGTGGAGTACAGTAGAGGTAGAGTACAGTGGAGTACAGTAGAGGTAGAGTACAGTGGAGTACAGTAGAGGTAGAGTACAGTGGAGCACAGTAGAGGTAGAGTACAGTGGAGTACAGTAGAGGTAGAGTACAGTGGAGCACAGTAGAGGTAGAGTACAGTGGAGCACAGTAGAGGTAGAGTACAGTGGAGTACAGTAGAGGTAGAGTACAGTGGAGTACAGTAGAGGTAGAGTACAGTGGAGCACAGTAGAGGTAGAGTACAGTGGAGTACAGTGGAGCACAGTAGAGGTGGAGTATAGTAGAGTACAGTAGAGGTAGAGTACAGTGGAGCACAGTAGAGGTAGAGTACAGTGGAGTACAGTGGAGTACACTAGAGGTGGAGTACAGTAGAGTACAGTAGAGGTAGAGAACAGTACAGTACAATAGAGGTAGAGTACAGTGGAGTACAGTAGAGGTAGAGTACAGTAGAGCACAGTAGAGGTAGAATACAGTGGAGTTCAGTAGAGGTAGAGTACAGTGGAGTACAGTAGAGGTAGAGTACAGTGTAGTACAGTAGAGGTAGAGAACAGTACAGTACATTAGAGGTAGAGTACAGTGGAGTACAGTAGAGGTAGAATACAGTAGAGCACAGTATAGGTAGAATACAGTGGAGTACAGTAGAGGTAGAGTACAGTGGAGTACAGTAGAGGTAGAGTACAGTGGAGTACAGTAGAGGTAGAGTACAGCGGAGCACAGTAGAGGTAGAGTACAGTGGAGTACAGTAGAGGTAGAGTACAGTGGAGTACAGTGGAGCACAGTAGAGGTGGAGTACAGTGGAGTAGAGTATAGGTTGAGTACAGTGGAGTACAGTAGAGATAGAGTAGAGTGGAGTAGAGTAGAGATAGAGTACAGTGGATTAGAGTAGATATAGAGTACAGTGGAGTATAGTTGAGGTAGAGTACAGTGGAGTACAGTAGAGGTAGAGTACAGTGGAGTACAGTAGAGGTAGAGAACAGTACAGTACAGTAGAGGTAGAGTAGAGTGGAGTACAGTAGAGGTAGAGTACAGTAGAGCACAGTAGAGGTAGAATACAGTGGAGTACAGTAGAGGTAGAGTACAGTGGAGTACAGTAGAGGTAGAGTACAGTGGAGTACATAAGAGATAGAGTACAGTGGAGCACAGTAGAGGTAGAGTACAGTGGAGCACAGTAGAGGTAGAGTACAGTGGAGCACAGTAGAGGTAGAGTACAGTACGGTACAGTAGAGGTAGAGTACAGTTGAGCACAGTAGAGGTAGAGTACAGTGGAGTACAGTGGATCACAGTAGAGGTGGAGTACAAAAGAGTCCAGTAGATGTAGAGTACAGTGGAGCACAGTAGAGGTAGAGTAAAGTGGAGTACAGTGGAGTACAGTAGAGGTGGAGTACAGTAGAGTACAGTAGAGGTAGAGAACAGTACATTACAGTAGAGGCAGAGTACAGTGGAGTACAGTAGAGGTAGAGTACAGTAGAGCACAGTAGAGGTAGAATACAGTGGAGTACAGTAGAGGTAGAGTACAGTGGAGTACAGTAGAGGTAGAGTACAGTGGAGTACAGTAGAGGTGGAGTACAGTGGAGTACAGTAGAGGTAGAGTACAGTGGAGCACAGTAGAGGTAGAGTACAGTGGAGTACAGTGGAGCACAGTAGAGGTGGAGTATAGTAGAGTACAGTAGAGGTAGAGTACAGTGGAGCACAGTAGAGGTAGAGTACAGTGGATTACAGTGGAGTACACTAGAGGTGGAGTACAGTAGAGTACAGTAGAGGTAGAGAACAGTACAGTACAATAGAGGTAGAGTACAGTGGAGTACAGTAGAGGTAGAGTACAGTAGAGCACAGTAGAGGTAGAATACAGTGGAGTACAGTAGAGGTAGAGTACAGTGGAGTACAGTAGAGGTAGAGTACAGTGTAGTACAGTAGAGGTAGAGTACAGTGGAGCACAGTAGAGGTAGAGTACAGTGGAGTACAGTAGAGGTAGAGTACAGTGGAGTACAGTGGAGCACAGTAAAGGTGGAGTACAGTGGAGTAGAGTATAGGTTGAGTACAGTTGAGTACAGTAGAGATAGAGTAGAGTGGAGTAGAGTAGAGATAGAGTACAGTGGATTAGAGTAGATATAGAGTACAGTGGAGTATACTTGAGGTAGAGTACAGTGGAGTACAGTAGAGGTAGAGTACAGTGGAGTACAGTAGAGGTAGAGAACAGTACAGTACAGTAGAGGTAGAGTAGAGTGGAGTACAGTAGAGGTAGAGTACAGTAGAGCACAGTAGAGGTAGAATACAGTGGAGTACAGTAGAGGTAGAGTACAGTGGAGTACAGTAGAGGTAGAGTACAGTGGAGTACAGAAGAGATAGAGTACAGTGGAGCACAGTAGAGGTAGAGTACAGTGGAGCACAGTAGAGGTAGAGAACAGTACAGTACAGTAGAGGTAGAGTACAGTGGAGTACAGTAGAGGTAGAGTACAGTTGAGCACAGTAGAGGTAGAGTACAGTGGAGTACAGTGGATCACAGTAGAGGTGGAGTACAAAAGAGTACAGTAGATGTAGAGTACAGTGGAGCACAGTAGAGGTAGAGTAAAGTGGAGTACAGTGGAGTACAGTAGAGGTGGAGTACAGTAGAGTACAGTAGAGGTAGAGAACAGTACAGTACAGTAGAGGCAGAGTACAGTGGAGTACAGTAGAGGTAGAGTACAGTAGAGCACAGTAGAGGTAGAATACAGTGGAGTACAGTAGAGGTAGAGTACAGTGGAGTACAGTAGAGGTAGAGTACAGTGGAGTACAGTAGAGGTGGAGTACAGTGGAGTACAGTAGAGGTAGAGTACAGTGGAGCACAGTAGAGGTAGAGTACAGTGGAGTACAGTGGAGCACAGTAGAGGTGGAGTATAGTAGAGTACAGTAGAGGTAGAGTACAGTGGAGCACAGTAGAGGTAGAGTACAGTGGAGTACAGTGGAGTACACTAGAGGTGGAGTACAGTAGAGTACAGTAGAGGTAGAGAACAGTACAGTACAATAGAGGTAGAGTACAGTGGAGTACAGTAGAGGTAGAGTACAGTAGAGCACAGTAGAGGTAGAATACAGTGGAGTACAGTAGAGGTAGAGTACAGTGGAGTACAGTAGAGGTAGAGTACAGTGTAGTACAGTAGAGGTAGAGAACAGTACAATACATTAGAGGTAGAGTACAGTGGAGTACAGTAGAGGTAGAGTACAGTAGAGCACAGTATAGGTAGAATACAGCGGAGTACAGTAGAGGTAGAGTACAGTGGAGTACAGTAGAGGTAGAGTACAGTGGAGTACAGTAGAGGTAGAGTACAGTGGAGCACAGTAGAGGTAGAGTACAGTGGAGTACAGTAGAGGTAGAGTACAGTGGAGTACAGTGGAGCACAGTAGAGGTGGAGTACAGTGGAGTAGAGTATAGGTTGAGTACAGTGGAGTAGAGTAGAGATAGAGTAGAGTGGAGTAGAGTAGAGATAGAGTACAGTGGATTAGAGTAGATATAGAGTACAGTGGAGTATACTTGAGGTAGAGTACAGTGGAGTACAGTAGAGGTAGAGTACAGTGGAGTACAGTAGAGGTAGAGAACAGTACAGTACAGTAGAGATAGAGTAGAGTGGAGTACAGTAGAGGTAGAGTACAGTAGAGCACAGTAGAGGTAGAATACAGTGGAGTACAGTAGAGGTAGAGTACAGTGGAGTACAGTAGAGGTAGAGTACAGTGGAGTACAGAAGAGATAGAGTACAGTGGAGCACAGTAGAGGTAGAGTACAGTGGAGCACAGTAGAGGTAGAGAACAGTACAGTACAGTAGAGGTAGAGTAGAGTGGAGTACAGTAGAGGTAGAGTACAGTAGAGCACAGTAGAGGTAGAATACATTGGAGTAAAGTAGAGGTAGAGTACAGTGGAGTACAGTAGAGGTAGAGTACAGTGGAGTACAGTAGAGGTAGAGTACAGTGGAGCACAGTAGAGGTAGAGTACAGTGGAGTACAGTAGAGGTAGAGTACAGTGGAGCACAGTAGAGGTAGAGTACAGTGGAGTACAGTAGAGGTAGAGTACAGTGGAGCACAGTAGAGGTAGAGTACAGTGGAGCACAGTAGAGGTAGAGTACAGTGGAGTACAGTGGAGTACACTAGAGGTGGAGTACAGTAGAGGTAGAGAACAGTGGAGTACAGTAGAGGTAGAGTACAGTGGAGTACAGTAGAGGTAGAGTACAGTGGAGCACAGTAGAGCTAGAGTACAGTGGAGTACAGTGGAGCACAGTAGAGGTGGAGTACAGTAGAGTAGAGTATAGGTTGAGTACAGTGGAGTACAGTAGAGATAGAGTAGAGTGGAGTAGAGTAGAGATAGAGTACAGTGGATTAGAGTAGAGATAGAGTACAGTGGAGTATAGTTGAGGTAGAGTACAGTGGAGTACAGTAGAGGTAGAGTACAGTGGAGTACAGTAGAGGTAGAGAACAGTACAGTACAGTAGAGGTAGAGTAGAGTGGAGTACAGTAGAGATAGAGTACAGTAGAGCACAGTAGAGGTAGAATACAGTGGAGTACAGTAGAGGTAGAGTACAGTGGAGTACAGTAGAGGTAGAGTAGAGTGGAGTACAGAAGAGATAGAGTACAGTGGAGCACATTAGAGGTAGAGTACAGTGGAGTACAGTAGAGGTAGAGTACAGTGGAGTATAGTAGAGGTAGAGTACAGTGGAGCACAGTAGAGGTAGAGTACAGTGGAATACAGAAGAGATAAAGTACAGTGGAGCACAGTAGAGGTAGAGTACAGTGGAGCACAGTAGAAGTAGAGTACAGCGGAGCACAGTAGAGGTAGAGTACAGTGGAGTACAGTAGAGGTAGAGTACAGTGGAGTATAGTAGATGTAGAGTACAGTGGAGCACAGTAGAGGTAGAGTACAGTGGAGTACAGTGGAGCACAGTAGAGGTGGAGTACAGTAGAGTATAGTAGATGTAGAGTACAGTGGAGCACAGTAGAGATAGAGTACAGTAGAGCAGAGTAGAGGTAGAGTACAGTGGAGTACAGTAGAGGTAGAGTACAGTGGAGCACTGTAGAGGTGGAGTACAGTGGAGTACAGTAGAGGTAGAGTACAGTGGAGCACAGTAGAGATAGAGTACAGTAGAGCACAGTAGAGGTGGAGTACAGTGGAGCACAGTAGAGGTAGAATACAGTGGAGTACAGTAGAGGTAGAGTACAGTGGAGTACAGTAGAGGTGTAGAACAGTACAGTACAGTAGAGGTAGAGTACAGTGGAGTACAGAAGAGGTAGAGTACAGTAGAGCACAGTAGAGGTAGAGTACAGTGTAGTACAGTAGAGGTAGAGTACAGTGGAGCACAGTAGAGGTAGAGTACAGTGGAGTACAGTAGAGGTAGAGTACAGTGGAGTACAGTGGAGCACAGTAAAGGTGGAGTACAGTAGAGATAGAGTAGAGTGGAGTAGAGTAGAGATAGAGTACAGTGGATTAGAGTAGATATAGAGTACAGTGGAGTATACTTGAGGTAGAGTACAGTGGAGTACAGTAGAGGTAGAGTACAGTGGAGTACAGTAGAGGTAGAGAACAGTACAGTACAGTAGAGGTAGAGTAGAGAGGAGTACAGTAGAGGTAGAGTACAGTAGAGCACAGTAGAGGTAGAATACAGTGGAGTACAGTAGAGGTAGAGTACAGTGGAGTACAGTAGAGGTAGAGTACAGTGGAGTACAGAAGAGATAGAGTACAGTGGAGCACAGTAGAGGTAGAGAACAGTACAGTACAGTAGAGGTAGAGTACAGTGGAGTACAGTAGAGGTAGAGTACAGTTGAGCACAGTAGAGGTAGAGTACAGTGGAGTACAGTGGATCACAGTAGAGGTGGAGTACAAAAGAGTACAGTAGATGTAGAGTACAGTGGAGCACAGTAGAGGTAGAGTAAAGTGGAGTACAGTGGAGTACAGTAGAGGTGGAGTACAGTAGAGTACAGTAGAGGTAGAGAACAGTACAGTACAGTAGAGGCAGAGTACAGTGGAGTACAGTAGAGGTAGAGTACAGTAGAGCACAGTAGAGGTAGAATACAGTGGAGTACAGTAGAGGTAGAGTACAGTGGAGTACAGTAGAGGTAGAGTACAGTGGAGTACAGTAGAGGTGGAGTACAGTGGAGTACAGTAGAGGTAGAGTACAGTGGAGCACAGTAGAGGTAGAGTACAGTGGAGTACAGTGGAGCACAGTAGAGGTGGAGTATAGTAGAGTACAGTAGAGGTAGAGTACAGTGGAGCACAGTAGAGGTAGAGTACAGTGGAGTACAGTGGAGTACACTAGAGGTGGAGTACAGTAGAGTACAGTAGAGGTAGAGAACAGTACAGTACAATAGAGGTAGAGTACAGTGGAGTACAGTAGAGGTAGAGTACAGTAGAGCACAGTAGAGGTAGAATACAGTGGAGTACAGTAGAGGTAGAGTACAGTGGAGTACAGTAGAGGTAGAGTACAGTGTAGTACAGTAGAGGTAGAGAACAGTACAATACATTAGAGGTAGAGTACAGTGGAGTACAGTAGAGGTAGAGTACAGTAGAGCACAGTATAGGTAGAATACAGTGGAGTACAGTAGAGGTAGAGTACAGTGGAGTACAGTAGAGGTAGAGTACAGTGGAGTACAGTAGAGGTAGAGTACAGTGGAGCACAGTAGAGGTAGAGTACAGTGGAGTACAGTAGAGGTAGAGTACAGTGGAGTACAGTGGAGCACAGTAGAGGTGGAGTACAGTGGAGTAGAGTATAGGTTGAGTACAGTGGAGTAGAGTAGAGATAGAGTAGAGTGGAGTAGAGTAGAGATAGAGTACAGTGGATTAGAGTAGATATAGAGTACAGTGGAGTATACTTGAGGTAGAGTACAGTGGAGTACAGTAGAGGTAGAGTACAGTGGAGTACAGTAGAGGTAGAGAACAGTACAGTACAGTAGAGATAGAGTAGAGTGGAGTACAGTAGAGGTAGAGTACAGTAGAGCACAGTAGAGGTAGAATACAGTGGAGTACAGTAGAGGTAGAGTACAGTGGAGTACAGTAGAGGTAGAGTACAGTGGAGTACAGAATAGATAGAGTACAGTGGAGCACAGTAGAGGTAGAGTACAGTGGAGCACAGTAGAGGTAGAGAACAGTACAGTACAGTAGAGGTAGAGTAGAGTGGAGTACAGTAGAGGTAGAGTACAGTAGAGCACAGTAGAGGTAGAATACATTGGAGTAAAGTAGAGGTAGAGTACAGTGGAGTACAGTAGAGGTAGAGTACAGTGGAGTACAGTAGAGGTAGAGTACAGTGGAGCACAGTAGAGGTAGAGTACAGTGGAGTACAGTAGAGGTAGAGTACAGTGGAGCACAGTAGAGGTAGAGTACAGTGGAGTACAGTAGAGGTAGAGTACAGTGGAGCACAGTAGAGGTAGAGTACAGTGGAGCACAGTAGAGGTAGAGTACAGTGGAGTACAGTGGAGTACACTAGAGGTGGAGTACAGTAGAGGTAGAGAACAGTGGAGTACAGTAGAGGTAGAGTACAGTGGAGTACAGTAGAGGTAGAGTACAGTGGAGCACAGTAGAGCTAGAGTACAGTGGAGTACAGTGGAGCACAGTAGAGGTGGAGTACAGTAGAGTAGAGTATAGGTTGAGTACAGTGGAGTACAGTAGAGATAGAGTAGAGTGGAGTAGAGTAGAGATAGAGTACAGTGGATTAGAGTAGAGATAGAGTACAGTGGAGTATAGTTGAGGTAGAGTACAGTGGAGTACAGTAGAGGTAGAGTACAGTGGAGTACAGTAGAGGTAGAGAACAGTACAGTACAGTAGAGGTAGAGTAGAGTGGAGTACAGTAGAGATAGAGTACAGTAGAGCACAGTAGAGGTAGAATACAGTGGAGTACAGTAGAGGTAGAGTACAGTGGAGTACAGTAGAGGTAGAGTACAGTGGAGTATAGTAGAGGTAGAGTACAGTGAAGCACAGTAGAGGTAGAGTACAGTGGAATACAGAAGAGATAAAGTACAGTGGAGCACAGTAGAGGTAGAGTACAGTGGAGCACAGTAGAAGTAGAGTACAGTGGAGCACAGTAGAGGTAGAGTACAGTGGAGTACAGTAGAGGTAGAGTACAGTGGAGTATAGTAGATGTAGAGTACAGTGGAGCACAGTAGAGGTAGAGTACAGTGGAGTACAGTGGAGCACAGTAGAGGTGGAGTACAGTAGAGTATAGTAGATGTAGAGTACAGTGGAGCACAGTAGAGATAGAGTACAGTAGAGCAGAGTAGAGGTAGAGTACAGTGGAGTACAGTAGAGGTAGAGTACAGTGGAGCACTGTAGAGGTGGAGTACAGTGGAGTACAGTAGAGGTAGAGTACAGTGGAGCACAGTAGAGATAGAGTACAGTAGAGCACAGTAGAGGTAGAGTACAGTGGAGCACAGTAGAGGTAGAATACAGTGGAGTACAGTAGAGGTAGAGTACAGTGGAGTACAGTAGAGGTGTAGAACAGTACAGTACAGTAGAGGTAGAGTACAGTGGAGTACAGAAGAGGTAGAGTACAGTAGAGCACAGTAGAGGTAGAGTACAGTGGAGTACAGTAGAGGTAGAGTACAGTAGAGCACAGTAGAGGTAGAATACAGTGGAGTACAGTAGAGGTAGAGTACAGTGGAGTACAGCAGAGGTAGAGTACAGTGGAGTACAGTAGAGGTAGAGTACAGAGGAGCACAGTAGAGGTAGAGTACAGTGGAGCACAGTAGAGCTAGAGTACAGTGGAGTACAGTGGAGCACAGTAGAGGTGGAGTACAGTAGAGTAGAGTATAGGTTGAGTACAGTGGAGTACAGTAGAGATAGAGTAGAGTGGAGTAGAGTAGAGATAGAGTACAGTGGATTAGAGTAGAGATAGAGTACAGTGGAGTATAGTTGAGGTAGAGTACAGTGGAGTACAGTAGAGGTAGAGTACAGTGGAGCACAGTAGAGCTAGAGTACAGTGGAGTACAGTGGAGCACAGTAGAGGTGGAGTACAGTAGAGTAGAGTATAGGTTGAGTACAGTGGAGTACAGTAGAGATAGAGTAGAGTGGAGTAGAGTAGAGATAGAGTACAGTGGATTAGAGTAGAGATAGAGTACAGTGGAGTATAGTTGAGGTAGAGTACAGTGGAGTACAGTAGAGGTAGAGTACAGTGGAGTACAGAAGAGATAGAGTACTGTGGAGCACAGTAGAGGTAGAGTACAGTGGAGCACAGTAGAGGTAGAGTACAGTGGAGCACAGTAGAGGTAGAGTACAGTGGAGTACAGTAGAGGTAGAGTACAGTGGAGTACAGTAGAGTTAGAGTACAGTGAAGCACAGTAGAGGTAGAGTACAGTGGAGTACAGTGGAGCACAGTAGAGGTGGAGTACAGTGGAGCACAGTAGAGGTAGAGTACAGTGGAGTACAGTGGAGTACACTAGAGGTGGAGTACAGTAGAGTACAGTAGAGGTAGAGAACACTACAGTACAGTAGAGGTAGAGTACAGTGGAGTACAGTAGAGGTAGAGTACAGTAGAGCACAGTAGAGGTAGAATACAGTGGAGTACAGTAGAGGTAGAGTACAGTGGAGTACAGTAGAGGTAGAGTACAGTGTAGTACAGTAGAGGTAGAGAACAGTACAGTACAGTAGAGGTAGAGTACAGTGGAGTACAGTAGAGGTAGAGTACAGTAGAGCACAGTAGAGGTAGAATACAGTGGAGTATTGTAGAGGTAGAGTACAGTGGAGTACAGTAGAGGTAGAGTACAGTGGAGTACAGTAGATGTAGAGTACAGTGGAGCACAGTAGAGGTAGAGTACAGTGGAATACAGTAGAGGTAGAGTACAGTGGAGTACAGTGGAGCACAGTAGAGGTGGAGTACAGTAGAGTAGAGTATAGGTTGAATACAGTGGAGTACAGTAGAGATAGAGTAGAGTGGAGTAGAGTAGAGATACAGTACAGTGGATTAGAGTATATATAGAGTACAGTGGAGTATAGTTTAGGTAGAGTACAGTGGAGCACAGTAGAGGTAGAGTACAGTGGAGTATAGTTGAGGTAGAGTACAGTGGAGCACTGTAGAGGTGGACTACAGTGGAGTACAGTAGAGGTAGAGTACAGTGGAGCACAGTAGAGATAGAGTACATTAGAGCACGGTAGAGGTAGAGTACAGTGGAGTATAGTAGAGGTGGAGTACAGTAGAGTACAGTAGAGGTAGAGAACAGTACAGTACAGTAGAGGTAGAGTACAGTGGAGTACAGTAGAGGTAGAGTACAGTAGATCACAGTAGAGGTAGAATACAGTGGAGTACAGTAGAGGTAGAGTAGAGTGGAGTACAGTAGAGGTAGAGTACAGTAGAGCACAGTAGAGGTAGAATACAGTGGAGTACAGTAGAGGTAGAGTACAGTGGAGTACAGTAGAGGTAGAGTACAGTAGAGCACAGTAGAGGTAGAGTACAGTGGAGTACAGTAGAGGTAGAGTACAGTGGAGCACAGTAGAGCTAGAATACAGTGGAGTACAGTGGAGCACAGTAGAGGTGGGGTACAGTAGAGTAGAGTATAGGTAGAGTACAGTGGAGTACAGTAGAGGTAGAGTACAATAGAGCACAGTAGAGGTAGAATACAGTGGAGTACAGTAGAGGTAGAGTAGAGTGGAGTACAGTAGAGGTAGAATACAGTGGAGTACACTAGAGGTAGAGAACAGTACAGTACAGTAGAGGTAGAGTACAGTGGAGTACAGTAGAGGTAGAGTACAGTAGAGCACTGTAGAGGTAGAATACAGTGGAGTAGAGTAGAGGTAGAGTACAGTGGAGTACAGTAGAGGTAGAGTACAGTAGAGCACAGTAGAGGTAGAGTACAGTGGAGTACAGTAGAGGTAGAGTACAGTGGAGTACAGTAGAGGTAGAGTACAGTGGAGCACAGTAGAGCTAGAATACAGTGGAGTACAGTGGAGCACAGTAGAGGTGGAGTACAGTAGAGTAGAGTATAGGTAGAGTACAGTGGAGTACAGTAGAGGTAGAGTACAATAGAGCACAGTAGAGGTAGAATACAGTGGAGTACAGTAGAGGTAGAGTAGAGTGGAGGACAGTAGAGGTAGAGTACAGTAGAGCACAGTAGAGGTAGAATACAGTGGAGTACAGTAGAGGTAGAGTACAGTGGATTACAGTAGAGGTAGAGTACAGTGGAGTACAGAAGAGATAGAGTAGAGTGGATTACAGTAGAGGTAGAGTACTATGGAGCACAGTAGAGGTAGAGTACAGTGGAGCACAGTAGAGGTAGAGTACAGTGGAGTACAGTAGAGGTAGAGTACAGTGGAGTACAGTAGAGGTAGAGTACAGTGGAGCACAGTAGAGGTAGAGTACAGTGGAGTACAGAGGAGCACAGTAGAGGTGGAGTACAGTAGAGTAAAGTAGATGTAGAGTACAGTGGAGCACAGTAGAGGTAGAGTAAAGTGGAGTACAGTGGAGTACAGTAGAGGTGGAGTACAGTAGAGTACAGTAGAGGTAGAGAACAGTACAGTAGAGGCAGAGTACAGTGGAGTACAGTAGAGGTAGAGTACAGTAGAGCACAGTAGAGGTAGAATACAGTGGAGTACAGTAGAGGTAGAGTACAGTGGAGTACAGTAGAGGTAGAGTACAGTGGAGTACAGAAGAGATAGAGTACAGTGGAGCACAGTAGAGGTAGAGTACAGTGGAGCACAGTAGAGGTAGAGTACAGTCGAGTACAGTAGAGGTAGAGTACAGTGGAGTACAGTAGAGGTAGAGTACAGTGGAGTACAGCAGAGGTAGAGTACAGTGGAGCACAGTAGAGGTAGAGTACAGTGGAGTACAGTGGAGCACAGTAGAGGTGGAGTACAGTAGAGTATAGTAGATGTAGAGTACAGTGGAGCACAGTAGAGGTAGAGTAAAGTGGAGAACAGTAGAGGTAGAGTACAGAGGAGCACAGTAGAGGTAGAGAACAGTACAGTACAGTAGAGGCAGAGTACAGTGGAGTACAGTAGAGGTAGAGTACAGTGGAGTACAGTAGAGGTAGAGTACAGTGGAGTACAGAAGAGATAGAGTACTGTGGAGCACAGTAGAGGTAGAGTACAGTGGAGCACAGTAGAGGTAGAGTACAGTGGAGCACAGTAGAGGTAGAGTACAGTGGAGTACAGTAGAGGTAGAGTACAGTGGAGTACAGTAGAGTTAGAGTACAGTGAAGCACAGTAGAGGTAGAGTACAGTGGAGTACAGTGGAGCACAGTAGAGGTGGAGTACAGTGGAGCACAGTAGAGGTAGAGTACAGTGGAGTACAGTGGAGTACACTAGAGGTGGAGTACAGTAGAGTACAGTAGAGGTAGAGAACACTACAGTACAGTAGAGGTAGAGTACAGTGGAGTACAGTAGAGGTAGAGTACAGTAGAGCACAGTAGAGGTAGAATACAGTGGAGTACAGTAGAGGTAGAGTACAGTGGAGTACAGTAGAGGTAGAGTACAGTGTAGTACAGTAGAGGTAGAGAACAGTACAGTACAGTAGAGGTAGAGTACAGTGGAGTACAGTAGAGGTAGAGTACAGTAGTGCACAGTAGAGGTAGAATACAGTGGAGTATTGTAGAGGTAGAGTACAGTGGAGTACAGTAGAGGTAGAGTACAGTGGAGTACAGTAGATGTAGAGTACAGTGGAGCACAGTAGAGGTAGAGTACAGTGGAATACAGTAGAGGTAGAGTACAGTGGAGTACAGTGGAGCACAGTAGAGGTGGAGTACAGTAGAGTAGAGTATAGGTTGAATACAGTGGAGTACAGTAGAGATAGAGTAGAGTGGAGTAGAGTAGAGATACAGTACAGTGGATTAGAGTATATATAGAGTACAGTGGAGTATAGTTTAGGTAGAGTACAGTGGAGCACAGTAGAGGTAGAGTACAGTGGAGTATAGTTGAGGTAGAGTACAGTGGAGCACTGTAGAGGTGGACTACAGTGGAGTACAGTAGAGGTAGAGTACAGTGGAGCACAGTAGAGATAGAGTACATTAGAGCACGGTAGAGGTAGAGTACAGTGGAGTATAGTAGAGGTGGAGTACAGTAGAGTACAGTAGAGGTAGAGAACAGTACAGTACAGTAGAGGTAGAGTACAGTGGAGTACAGTAGAGGTAGAGTACAGTAGATCACAGTAGAGGTAGAATACAGTGGAGTACAGTAGAGGTAGAGTAGAGTGGAGTACAGTAGAGGTAGAGTACAGTAGAGCACAGTAGAGGTAGAATACAGTGGAGTACAGTAGAGGTAGAGTACAGTGGAGTACAGTAGAGGTAGAGTACAGTAGAGCACAGTAGAGGTAGAGTACAGTGGAGTACAGTAGAGGTAGAGTACAGTGGAGCACAGTAGAGCTAGAATACAGTGGAGTACAGTGGAGCACAGTAGAGGTGGGGTACAGTAGAGTAGAGTATAGGTAGAGTACAGTGGAGTACAGTAGAGGTAGAGTACAATAGAGCACAGTAGAGGTAGAATACAGTGGAGTACAGTAGAGGTAGAGTAGAGTGGAGTACAGTAGAGGTAGAATACAGTGGAGTACACTAGAGGTAGAGAACAGTACAGTACAGTAGAGGTAGAGTACAGTGGAGTACAGTAGAGGTAGAGTACAGTAGAGCACTGTAGAGGTAGAATACAGTGGAGTAGAGTAGAGGTAGAGTACAGTGGAGTACAGTAGAGGTAGAGTACAGTAGAGCACAGTAGAGGTAGAGTACAGTGGAGTACAGTAGAGGTAGAGTACAGTGGAGTACAGAAGAGATAGAGTACAGTGGAGCACAGTAGAGGTAGAGTACAGTGGAGCACAGTAGAGGTAGAGTACAGTGGAGCACAGTAGAGGTAGAGTACAGTGGAGTACAGTAGAGGTAGAGTACAGTGGAGCACAGTAGAGCTAGAATACAGTGGAGTACAGTGGAGCACAGTAGAGGTGGAGTACAGTAGAGTAGAGTATAGGTAGAGTACAGTGGAGTACAGTAGAGGTAGAGTACAATAGAGCACAGTAGAGGTAGAATACAGTGGAGTACAGTAGAGGTAGAGTAGAGTGGAGGACAGTAGAGGTAGAGTACAGTAGAGCACAGTAGAGGTAGAATACAGTGGAGTACAGTAGAGGTAGAGTACAGTGGATTACAGTAGAGGTAGAGTACAGTGGAGTACAGAAGAGATAGAGTAGAGTGGATTACAGTAGAGGTAGAGTACTATGGAGCACAGTAGAGGTAGAGTACAGTGGAGCACAGTAGAGGTAGAGTACAGTGGAGTACAGTAGAGGTAGAGTACAGTGGAGTACAGTAGAGGTAGAGTACAGTGGAGCACAGTAGAGGTAGAGTACAGTGGAGTACAGAGGAGCACAGTAGAGGTGGAGTACAGTAGAGTAAAGTAGATGTAGAGTACAGTGGAGCACAGTAGAGGTAGAGTAAAGTGGAGTACAGTGGAGTACAGTAGAGGTGGAGTACAGTAGAGTACAGTAGAGGTAGAGAACAGTACAGTAGAGGCAGAGTACAGTGGAGTACAGTAGAGGTAGAGTACAGTAGAGCACAGTAGAGGTAGAATACAGTGGAGTACAGTAGAGGTAGAGTACAGTGGAGTACAGTAGAGGTAGAGTACAGTGGAGTACAGAAGAGATAGAGTACAGTGGAGCACAGTAGAGGTAGAGTACAGTGGAGCACAGTAGAGGTAGAGTACAGTCGAGTACAGTAGAGGTAGAGTACAGTGGAGTACAGTAGAGGTAGAGTACAGTGGAGTACAGCAGAGGTAGAGTACAGTGGAGCACAGTAGAGGTAGAGTACAGTGGAGTACAGTGGAGCACAGTAGAGGTGGAGTACAGTAGAGTATAGTAGATGTAGAGTACAGTGGAGCACAGTAGAGGTAGAGTAAAGTGGAGAACAGTAGAGGTAGAGTACAGAGGAGCACAGTAGAGGTAGAGAACAGTACAGTACAGTAGAGGCAGAGTACAGTGGAGTACAGTAGAGGTAGAGTACAGTAGAGCACAGTAGAGGTAGAATACAGTGGAGTACAGTAGAGGTAGAGTACAGTGGAGTACAGTAGAGGTAGAGAACAGTACAGTACAGTAGAGGTAGAGTACAGTGGAGTACAGTAGAGGTAGAGTACAATAGAGCACAGTAGAGGTAGAATACAGTGGAGTACAGTAGAGGTAGAGTACAGTGGAGTACAGTAGAGGTAGAGTACAGTGGAGTACAGTAGAGGTAGAGTACAGAGGAGCACAGTAGAGGTAGAGTACAGTGGAGTACAGTAGAGGTAGAGTACAGTGGAGCACAGTAGAGGTGGAGTACAGTGGAGCACAGTAGAGGTGGAGTACAGTAGAGTAGAGTATAGGTTGAGTACAGTGGAGTACAGTAGAGATAGAGTAGAGTGGAGTAGAGTAGAGATAGAGTACAGTGGATTAGAGTAGAGATAGAGTACAGTGGAGTATAGTTGAGGTAGAGTACAGTGGAGTACAGTAGAGGTAGAGTACAGTGGAGTACAGTAGAGGTAGAGTAGAGTGGAGTACAGTAGAGATAGAGTACAGTAGAGCACAGTAGAGGTAGAATACAGTGGAGTACAGTAGAGGTAGAGTACAGTGGAGTACAGTAGAGGTAGAGTACAGTGGAGTACAGAAGAGATAGAGTACAGTGGAGCACATTAGAGGTAGAGTACAGTGGAGTACAGTAGAGGTAGAGTACAGTGGAGTATAATAGAGGTAGAGTACAGTGGAGTACAGTAGAGGTAGAGTACAGTGGAGTACAGTAGAGGTAGAGTACAGTGGAGCACAGTAGAGCTAGAGTACAGTGGAGTACAGTGGAGCACAGTAGAGGTGGAGTACAGTAGAGTAGAGTATAGGTTGAGTACAGTGGAGTACAGTAGAGATAGAGTAGAGTGGAGTAGAGTAGAGATAGAGTACAGTGGATTAGAGTAGAGATAGAGTACAGTGGAGTATAGTTGAGGTAGAGTACAGTGGAGTATAGTTGAGGTAGAGTACAGTGGAGTACAGTAGAGGTAGAGTACAGTGGAGTACAGTAGAGATAGAGTACAGTAGAGCACAGTAGAGGTAGAATACAGTGGAGTACAGTAGAGGTAGAGTACAGTGGAGTACAGTAGAGGTAGAGTAGAGTGGAGTACAGAAGAGATAGAGTACAGTGGAGCACATTAGAGGTAGAGTACAGTGGAGTACAGTAGAGGTAGAGTACAGTGGAGTATAGTAGAGGTAGAGTACAGTGGAGCACAGTAGAGGTAGAGTACAGTGGAATACAGAAGAGATAAAGTACAGTGGAGCACAGTAGAGGTAGAGTACAGTGGAGCACAGTAGAAGTAGAGTACAGTGGAGCACAGTAGAGGTAGAGTACAGTGGAGTACAGTAGAGGTAGAGTACAGTGGAGTATAGTAGATGTAGAGTACAGTGGAGCACAGTAGAGGTAGAGTACAGTGGAGTACAGTGGAGCACAGTAGAGGTGGAGTACAGTAGAGTATAGTAGATGTAGAGTACAGTGGAGCACAGTAGAGATAGAGTACAGTAGAGCAGAGTAGAGGTAGAGTACAGTGGAGTACAGTAGAGGTAGAGTACAGTGGAGCACTGTAGAGGTGGAGTACAGTGGAGTACAGTAGAGGTAGAGTACAGTGGAGCACAGTAGAGATAGAGTACAGTAGAGCACAGTAGAGGTAGAGTACAGTGGAGCACAGTAGAGGTAGAATACAGTGGAGTACAGTAGAGGTAGAGTACAGTGGAGTACAGTAGAGGTGTAGAACAGTACAGTACAGTAGAGGTAGAGTACAGTGGAGTACAGAAGAGGTAGAGTACAGTAGAGCACAGTAGAGGTAGAGTACAGTGGAGTACAGTAGAGGTAGAGTACAGTAGAGCACAGTAGAGGTAGAATACAGTGGAGTACAGTAGAGGTAGAGTACAGTGGAGTACAGTAGAGGTAGAGTACAGTGGAGTACAGTAGAGGTAGAGTACAGAGGAGCACAGTAGAGGTAGAGTACAGTGGAGCACAGTAGAGCTAGAGTACAGTGGAGTACAGTGGAGCACAGTAGAGGTGGAGTACAGTAGAGTAGAGTATAGGTTGAGTACAGTGGAGTACAGTAGAGATAGAGTAGAGTGGAGTAGAGTAGAGATAGAGTACAGTGGATTAGAGTAGAGATAGAGTACAGTGGAGTATAGTTGAGGTAGAGTACAGTGGAGTACAGTAGAGGTAGAGTACAGTGGAGCACAGTAGAGCTAGAGTACAGTGGAGTACAGTGGAGCACAGTAGAGGTGGAGTACAGTAGAGTAGAGTATAGGTTGAGTACAGTGGAGTACAGTAGAGATAGAGTAGAGTGGAGTAGAGTAGAGATAGAGTACAGTGGATTAGAGTAGAGATAGAGTACAGTGGAGTATAGTTGAGGTAGAGTACAGTGGAGTACAGTAGAGGTAGAGTACAGTGGAGTACAGAAGAGATAGAGTACTGTGGAGCACAGTAGAGGTAGAGTACAGTGGAGCACAGTAGAGGTAGAGTACAGTGGAGCACAGTAGAGGTAGAGTACAGTGGAGTACAGTAGAGGTAGAGTACAGTGGAGTACAGTAGAGTTAGAGTACAGTGAAGCACAGTAGAGGTAGAGTACAGTGGAGTACAGTGGAGCACAGTAGAGGTGGAGTACAGTGGAGCACAGTAGAGGTAGAGTACAGTGGAGTACAGTGGAGTACACTAGAGGTGGAGTACAGTAGAGTACAGTAGAGGTAGAGAACACTACAGTACAGTAGAGGTAGAGTACAGTGGAGTACAGTAGAGGTAGAGTACAGTAGAGCACAGTAGAGGTAGAATACAGTGGAGTACAGTAGAGGTAGAGTACAGTGGAGTACAGTAGAGGTAGAGTACAGTGTAGTACAGTAGAGGTAGAGAACAGTACAGTACAGTAGAGGTAGAGTACAGTGGAGTACAGTAGAGGTAGAGTACAGTAGAGCACAGTAGAGGTAGAATACAGTGGAGTATTGTAGAGGTAGAGTACAGTGGAGTACAGTAGAGGTAGAGTACAGTGGAGTACAGTAGATGTAGAGTACAGTGGAGCACAGTAGAGGTAGAGTACAGTGGAATACAGTAGAGGTAGAGTACAGTGGAGTACAGTGGAGCACAGTAGAGGTGGAGTACAGTAGAGTAGAGTATAGGTTGAATACAGTGGAGTACAGTAGAGATAGAGTAGAGTGGAGTAGAGTAGAGATACAGTACAGTGGATTAGAGTATATATAGAGTACAGTGGAGTATAGTTTAGGTAGAGTACAGTGGAGCACAGTAGAGGTAGAGTACAGTGGAGTATAGTTGAGGTAGAGTACAGTGGAGCACTTTAGAGGTGGACTACAGTGGAGTACAGTAGAGGTAGAGTACAGTGGAGCACAGTAGAGATAGAGTACATTAGAGCACGGTAGAGGTAGAGTACAGTGGAGTATAGTAGAGGTGGAGTACAGTAGAGTACAGTAGAGGTAGAGAACAGTACAGTACAGTAGAGGTAGAGTACAGTGGAGTACAGTAGAGGTAGAGTACAGTAGATCACAGTAGAGGTAGAATACAGTGGAGTACAGTAGAGGTAGAGTAGAGTGGAGTACAGTAGAGGTAGAGTACAGTAGAGCACAGTAGAGGTAGAATACAGTGGAGTACAGTAGAGGTAGAGTACAGTGGAGTACAGTAGAGGTAGAGTACAGTAGAGCACAGTAGAGGTAGAGTACAGTGGAGTACAGTAGAGGTAGAGTACAGTGGAGCACAGTAGAGCTAGAATACAGTGGAGTACAGTGGAGCACAGTATAGGTGGGGTACAGTAGAGTAGAGTATAGGTAGAGTACAGTGGAGTACAGTAGAGGTAGAGTACAATAGAGCACAGTAGAGGTAGAATACAGTGGAGTACAGTAGAGGTAGAGTAGAGTGGAGTACAGTAGAGGTAGAATACAGTGGAGTACACTAGAGGTAGAGAACAGTACACTACAGTAGAGGTAGAGTACAGTGGAGTACAGTAGAGGTAGAGTACAGTAGAGCACTGTAGAGGTAGAATACAGTGGAGTAGAGTAGAGGTAGAGTACAGTGGAGTACAGTAGAGGTAGAGTACAGTAGAGCACAGTAGAGGTAGAGTACAGTGGAGTACAGTAGAGGTAGAGTACAGTGGAGTACAGAAGAGATAGAGTACAGTGGAGCACAGTAGAGGTAGAGTACAGTGGAGCACAGTAGAGGTAGAGTACAGTGGAGCACAGTAGAGGTAGAGTACAGTGGAGTACAGTAGAGGTAGAGTACAGTGGAGCACAGTAGAGCTAGAATACAGTGGAGTACAGTGGAGCACAGTAGAGGTGGAGTACAGTAGAGTAGAGTATAGGTAGAGTACAGTGGAGTACAGTAGAGGTAGAGTACAATAGAGCACAGTAGAGGTAGAATACAGTGGAGTACAGTAGAGGTAGAGTAGAGTGGAGGACAGTAGAGGTAGAGTACAGTAGAGCACAGTAGAGGTAGAATACAGTGGAGTACAGTAGAGGTAGAGTACAGTGGATTACAGTAGAGGTAGAGTACAGTGGAGTACAGAAGAGATAGAGTAGAGTGGATTACAGTAGAGGTAGAGTACTATGGAGCACAGTAGAGGTAGAGTACAGTGGAGCACAGTAGAGGTAGAGTACAGTGGAGTACAGTAGAGGTAGAGTACAGTGGAGTACAGTAGAGGTAGAGTACAGTGGAGCACAGTAGAGGTAGAGTACAGTGGAGTACAGAGGAGCACAGTAGAGGTGGAGTACAGTAGAGTAAAGTAGATGTAGAGTACAGTGGAGCACAGTAGAGGTAGAGTAAAGTGGAGTACAGTGGAGTACAGTAGAGGTGGAGTACAGTAGAGTACAGTAGAGGTAGAGAACAGTACAGTAGAGGCAGAGTACAGTGGAGTACAGTAGAGGTAGAGTACAGTAGAGCACAGTAGAGGTAGAATACAGTGGAGTACAGTAGAGGTAGAGTACAGTGGAGTACAGTAGAGGTAGAGTACAGTAGAGCACAGTAGAGGTAGAATACAGTGGAGTACAGTAGAGGTAGAGTACAGTGGAGTACAGTAGAGGTAGAGTACAGTGGAGTACAGTAGAGGTAGAGTACAGAGGAGCACAGTAGAGGTAGAGTACAGTGGAGCACAGTAGAGCTAGAGTACAGTGGAGTACAGTGGAGCACAGTAGAGGTGGAGTACAGTAGAGTAGAGTATAGGTTGAGTACAGTGGAGTACAGTAGAGATAGAGTAGAGTGGAGTAGAGTAGAGATAGAGTACAGTGGATTAGAGTAGAGATAGAGTACAGTGGAGTATAGTTGAGGTAGAGTACAGTGGAGTACAGTAGAGGTAGAGTACAGTGGAGCACAGTAGAGCTAGAGTACAGTGGAGTACAGTGGAGCACAGTAGAGGTGGAGTACAGTAGAGTAGAGTATAGGTTGAGTACAGTGGAGTACAGTAGAGATAGAGTAGAGTGGAGTAGAGTAGAGATAGAGTACAGTGGATTAGAGTAGAGATAGAGTACAGTGGAGTATAGTTGAGGTAGAGTACAGTGGAGTACAGTAGAGGTAGAGTACAGTGGAGTACAGAAGAGATAGAGTACTGTGGAGCACAGTAGAGGTAGAGTACAGTGGAGCACAGTAGAGGTAGAGTACAGTGGAGCACAGTAGAGGTAGAGTACAGTGGAGTACAGTAGAGGTAGAGTACAGTGGAGTACAGTAGAGTTAGAGTACAGTGAAGCACAGTAGAGGTAGAGTACAGTGGAGTACAGTGGAGCACAGTAGAGGTGGAGTACAGTGGAGCACAGTAGAGGTAGAGTACAGTGGAGTACAGTGGAGTACACTAGAGGTGGAGTACAGTAGAGTACAGTAGAGGTAGAGAACACTACAGTACAGTAGAGGTAGAGTACAGTGGAGTACAGTAGAGGTAGAGTACAGTAGAGCACAGTAGAGGTAGAATACAGTGGAGTACAGTAGAGGTAGAGTACAGTGGAGTACAGTAGAGGTAGAGTACAGTGTAGTACAGTAGAGGTAGAGAACAGTACAGTACAGTAGAGGTAGAGTACAGTGGAGTACAGTAGAGGTAGAGTACAGTAGAGCACAGTAGAGGTAGAATACAGTGGAGTATTGTAGAGGTAGAGTACAGTGGAGTACAGTAGAGGTAGAGTACAGTGGAGTACAGTAGATGTAGAGTACAGTGGAGCACAGTAGAGGTAGAGTACAGTGGAATACAGTAGAGGTAGAGTACAGTGGAGTACAGTGGAGCACAGTAGAGGTGGAGTACAGTAGAGTAGAGTATAGGTTGAATACAGTGGAGTACAGTAGAGATAGAGTAGAGTGGAGTAGAGTAGAGATACAGTACAGTGGATTAGAGTATATATAGAGTACAGTGGAGTATAGTTTAGGTAGAGTACAGTGGAGCACAGTAGAGGTAGAGTACAGTGGAGTATAGTTGAGGTAGAGTACAGTGGAGCACTGTAGAGGTGGACTACAGTGGAGTACAGTAGAGGTAGAGTACAGTGGAGCACAGTAGAGATAGAGTACATTAGAGCACGGTAGAGGTAGAGTACCGTGGAGTATAGTAGAGGTGGAGTACAGTAGAGTACAGTAGAGGTAGAGAACAGTACAGTACAGTAGAGGTAGAGTACAGTGGAGTACAGTAGAGGTAGAGTACAGTAGATCACAGTAGAGGTAGAATACAGTGGAGTACAGTAGAGGTAGAGTAGAGTGGAGTACAGTAGAGGTAGAGTACAGTAGAGCACAGTAGAGGTAGAATACAGTGGAGTACAGTAGAGGTAGAGTACAGTGGAGTACAGTAGAGGTAGAGTACAGTAGAGCACAGTAGAGGTAGAGTACAGTGGAGTACAGTAGAGGTAGAGTACAGTGGAGCACAGTAGAGCTAGAATACAGTGGAGTACAGTGGAGCACAGTAGAGGTGGGGTACAGTAGAGTAGAGTATAGGTAGAGTACAGTGGAGTACAGTAGAGGTAGAGTACAATAGAGCACAGTAGAGGTAGAATACAGTGGAGTACAGTAGAGGTAGAGTAGAGTGGAGTACAGTAGAGGTAGAATACAGTGGAGTACACTAGAGGTAGAGAACAGTACAGTACAGTAGAGGTAGAGTACAGTGGAGTACAGTAGAGGTAGAGTACAGTAGAGCACTGTAGAGGTAGAATACAGTGGAGTAGAGTAGAGGTAGAGTACAGTGGAGTACAGTAGAGGTAGAGTACAGTAGAGCACAGTAGAGGTAGAGTACAGTGGAGTACAGTAGAGGTAGAGTACAGTGGAGTACAGAAGAGATAGAGTACAGTGGAGCACAGTAGAGGTAGAGTACAGTGGAGCACAGTAGAGGTAGAGTACAGTGGAGCACAGTAGAGGTAGAGTACAGTGGAGTACAGTAGAGGTAGAGTACAGTGGAGCACAGTAGAGCTAGAATACAGTGGAGTACAGTGGAGCACAGTAGAGGTGGAGTACAGTAGAGTAGAGTATAGGTAGAGTACAGTGGAGTACAGTAGAGGTAGAGTACAATAGAGCACAGTAGAGGTAGAATACAGTGGAGTACAGTAGAGGTAGAGTAGAGTGGAGGACAGTAGAGGTAGAGTACAGTAGAGCACAGTAGAGGTAGAATACAGTGGAGTACAGTAGAGGTAGAGTACAGTGGATTACAGTAGAGGTAGAGTACAGTGGAGTACAGAAGAGATAGAGTAGAGTGGATTACAGTAGAGGTAGAGTACTATGGAGCACAGTAGAGGTAGAGTACAGTGGAGCACAGTAGAGGTAGAGTACAGTGGAGTACAGTAGAGGTAGAGTACAGTGGAGTACAGTAGAGGTAGAGTACAGTGGAGCACAGTAGAGGTAGAGTACAGTGGAGTACAGAGGAGCACAGTAGAGGTGGAGTACAGTAGAGTAAAGTAGATGTAGAGTACAGTGGAGCACAGTAGAGGTAGAGTAAAGTGGAGTACAGTGGAGTACAGTAGAGGTGGAGTACAGTAGAGTACAGTAGAGGTAGAGAACAGTACAGTAGAGGCAGAGTACAGTGGAGTACAGTAGAGGTAGAGTACAGTAGAGCACAGTAGAGGTAGAATACAGTGGAGTACAGTAGAGGTAGAGTACAGTGGAGTACAGTAGAGGTAGAGTACAGTGGAGTACAGAAGAGATAGAGTACAGTGGAGCACAGTAGAGGTAGAGTACAGTGGAGCACAGTAGAGGTAGAGTACAGTAGAGTAGAGTATAGGTTGAGTACAGTGGAGTACAGTAGAGATAGAGTAGAGTGGAGTAGAGTAGAGATAGAGTACAGTGGATTAGAGTAGAGATAGAGTACAGTGGAGTATAGTTGAGGTAGAGTACAGTGGAGTACAGTAGAGGTAGAGTACAGTGGAGTACAGAAGAGATAGAGTACTGTGGAGCACAGTAGAGGTAGAGTACAGTGGAGCACAGTAGAGGTAGAGTACAGTGGAGCACAGTAGAGGTAGAGTACAGTGGAGTACAGTAGAGGTAGAGTACAGTGGAGTACAGTAGAGTTAGAGTACAGTGAAGCACAGTAGAGGTAGAGTACAGTGGAGTACAGTGGAGCACAGTAGAGGTGGAGTACAGTGGAGCACAGTAGAGGTAGAGTACAGTGGAGTACAGTGGAGTACACTAGAGGTGGAGTACAGTAGAGTACAGTAGAGGTAGAGAACACTACAGTACAGTAGAGGTAGAGTACAGTGGAGTACAGTAGAGGTAGAGTACAGTAGAGCACAGTAGAGGTAGAATACAGTGGAGTACAGTAGAGGTAGAGTACAGTGGAGTACAGTAGAGGTAGAGTACAGTGTAGTACAGTAGAGGTAGAGAACAGTACAGTACAGTAGAGGTAGAGTACAGTGGAGTACAGTAGAGGTAGAGTACAGTAGAGCACAGTAGAGGTAGAATACAGTGGAGTATTGTAGAGGTAGAGTACAGTGGAGTACAGTAGAGGTAGAGTACAGTGGAGTACAGTAGATGTAGAGTACAGTGGAGCACAGTAGAGGTAGAGTACAGTGGAATACAGTAGAGGTAGAGTACAGTGGAGTACAGTGGAGCACAGTAGAGGTGGAGTACAGTAGAGTAGAGTATAGGTTGAATACAGTGGAGTACAGTAGAGATAGAGTAGAGTGGAGTAGAGTAGAGATACAGTACAGTGGATTAGAGTATATATAGAGTACAGTGGAGTATAGTTTAGGTAGAGTACAGTGGAGCACAGTAGAGGTAGAGTACAGTGGAGTATAGTTGAGGTAGAGTACAGTGGAGCACTTTAGAGGTGGACTACAGTGGAGTACAGTAGAGGTAGAGTACAGTGGAGCACAGTAGAGATAGAGTACATTAGAGCACGGTAGAGGTAGAGTACAGTGGAGTATAGTAGAGGTGGAGTACAGTAGAGTACAGTAGAGGTAGAGAACAGTACAGTACAGTAGAGGTAGAGTACAGTGGAGTACAGTAGAGGTAGAGTACAGTAGATCACAGTAGAGGTAGAATACAGTGGAGTACAGTAGAGGTAGAGTAGAGTGGAGTACAGTAGAGGTAGAGTACAGTAGAGCACAGTAGAGGTAGAATACAGTGGAGTACAGTAGAGGTAGAGTACAGTGGAGTACAGTAGAGGTAGAGTACAGTAGAGCACAGTAGAGGTAGAGTACAGTGGAGTACAGTAGAGGTAGAGTACAGTGGAGCACAGTAGAGCTAGAATACAGTGGAGTACAGTGGAGCACAGTATAGGTGGGGTACAGTAGAGTAGAGTATAGGTAGAGTACAGTGGAGTACAGTAGAGGTAGAGTACAATAGAGCACAGTAGAGGTAGAATACAGTGGAGTACACTAGAGGTAGAGAACAGTACACTACAGTAGAGGTAGAGTACAGTGGAGTACAGTAGAGGTAGAGTACAGTAGAGCACTGTAGAGGTAGAATACAGTGGAGTAGAGTAGAGGTAGAGTACAGTGGAGTACAGTAGAGGTAGAGTACAGTAGAGCACAGTAGAGGTAGAGTACAGTGGAGTACAGTAGAGGTAGAGTACAGTGGAGTACAGAAGAGATAGAGTACAGTGGAGCACAGTAGAGGTAGAGTACAGTGGAGCACAGTAGAGGTAGAGTACAGTGGAGCACAGTAGAGGTAGAGTACAGTGGAGTACAGTAGAGGTAGAGTACAGTGGAGCACAGTAGAGCTAGAATACAGTGGAGTACAGTGGAGCACAGTAGAGGTGGAGTACAGTAGAGTAGAGTATAGGTAGAGTACAGTGGAGTACAGTAGAGGTAGAGTACAATAGAGCACAGTAGAGGTAGAATACAGTGGAGTACAGTAGAGGTAGAGTACAGTGGAGTACAGAAGAGATAGAGTAGAGTGGATTACAGTAGAGGTAGAGTACTATGGAGCACAGTAGAGGTAGAGTACAGTGGAGCACAGTAGAGGTAGAGTACAGTGGAGTACAGTAGAGGTAGAGTACAGTGGAGTACAGTAGAGGTAGAGTACAGTGGAGCACAGTAGAGGTAGAGTACAGTGGAGTACAGAGGAGCACAGTAGAGGTGGAGTACAGTAGAGTAAAGTAGATGTAGAGTACAGTGGAGCACAGTAGAGGTAGAGTAAAGTGGAGTACAGTGGAGTACAGTAGAGGTGGAGTACAGTAGAGTACAGTAGAGGTAGAGAACAGTACAGTAGAGGCAGAGTACAGTGGAGTACAGTAGAGGTAGAGTACAGTAGAGCACAGTAGAGGTAGAATACAGTGGAGTACAGTAGAGGTAGAGTACAGTGGAGTACAGTAGAGGTAGAGTACAGTAGAGCACAGTAGAGGTAGAATACAGTGGAGTACAGTAGAGGTAGAGTACAGTGGAGTACAGTAGAGGTAGAGTACAGTGGAGTACAGTAGAGGTAGAGTACAGAGGAGCACAGTAGAGGTAGAGTACAGTGGAGCACAGTAGAGCTAGAGTACAGTGGAGTACAGTGGAGCACAGTAGAGGTGGAGTACAGTAGAGTAGAGTATAGGTTGAGTACAGTGGAGTACAGTAGAGATAGAGTAGAGTGGAGTAGAGTAGAGATAGAGTACAGTGGATTAGAGTAGAGATAGAGTACAGTGGAGTATAGTTGAGGTAGAGTACAGTGGAGTACAGTAGAGGTAGAGTACAGTGGAGCACAGTAGAGCTAGAGTACAGTGGAGTACAGTGGAGCACAGTAGAGGTGGAGTACAGTAGAGTAGAGTATAGGTTGAGTACAGTGGAGTACAGTAGAGATAGAGTAGAGTGGAGTAGAGTAGAGATAGAGTACAGTGGATTAGAGTAGAGATAGAGTACAGTGGAGTATAGTTGAGGTAGAGTACAGTGGAGTACAGTAGAGGTAGAGTACAGTGGAGTACAGAAGAGATAGAGTACTGTGGAGCACAGTAGAGGTAGAGTACAGTGGAGCACAGTAGAGGTAGAGTACAGTGGAGCACAGTAGAGGTAGAGTACAGTGGAGTACAGTAGAGGTAGAGTACAGTGGAGTACAGTAGAGTTAGAGTACAGTGAAGCACAGTAGAGGTAGAGTACAGTGGAGTACAGTGGAGCACAGTAGAGGTGGAGTACAGTGGAGCACAGTAGAGGTAGAGTACAGTGGAGTACAGTGGAGTACACTAGAGGTGGAGTACAGTAGAGTACAGTAGAGGTAGAGAACACTACAGTACAGTAGAGGTAGAGTACAGTGGAGTACAGTAGAGGTAGAGTACAGTAGAGCACAGTAGAGGTAGAATACAGTGGAGTACAGTAGAGGTAGAGTACAGTGGAGTACAGTAGAGGTAGAGTACAGTGTAGTACAGTAGAGGTAGAGAACAGTACAGTACAGTAGAGGTAGAGTACAGTGGAGTACAGTAGAGGTAGAGTACAGTAGAGCACAGTAGAGGTAGAATACAGTGGAGTATTGTAGAGGTAGAGTACAGTGGAGTACAGTAGAGGTAGAGTACAGTGGAGTACAGTAGATGTAGAGTACAGTGGAGCACAGTAGAGGTAGAGTACAGTGGAATACAGTAGAGGTAGAGTACAGTGGAGTACAGTGGAGCACAGTAGAGGTGGAGTACAGTAGAGTAGAGTATAGGTTGAATACAGTGGAGTACAGTAGAGATAGAGTAGAGTGGAGTAGAGTAGAGATACAGTACAGTGGATTAGAGTATATATAGAGTACAGTGGAGTATAGTTTAGGTAGAGTACAGTGGAGCACAGTAGAGGTAGAGTACAGTGGAGTATAGTTGAGGTAGAGTACAGTGGAGCACTGTAGAGGTGGACTACAGTGGAGTACAGTAGAGGTAGAGTACAGTGGAGCACAGTAGAGATAGAGTACATTAGAGCACGGTAGAGGTAGAGTACAGTGGAGTATAGTAGAGGTGGAGTACAGTAGAGTACAGTAGAGGTAGAGAACAGTACAGTACAGTAGAGGTAGAGTACAGTGGAGTACAGTAGAGGTAGAGTACAGTAGATCACAGTAGAGGTAGAATACAGTGGAGTACAGTAGAGGTAGAGTAGAGTGGAGTACAGTAGAGGTAGAGTACAGTAGAGCACAGTAGAGGTAGAATACAGTGGAGTACAGTAGAGGTAGAGTACAGTGGAGTACAGTAGAGGTAGAGTACAGTAGAGCACAGTAGAGGTAGAGTACAGTGGAGTACAGTAGAGGTAGAGTACAGTGGAGCACAGTAGAGCTAGAATACAGTGGAGTACAGTGGAGCACAGTAGAGGTGGGGTACAGTAGAGTAGAGTATAGGTAGAGTACAGTGGAGTACAGTAGAGGTAGAGTACAATAGAGCACAGTAGAGGTAGAATACAGTGGAGTACAGTAGAGGTAGAGTAGAGTGGAGTACAGTAGAGGTAGAATACAGTGGAGTACACTAGAGGTAGAGAACAGTACAGTACAGTAGAGGTAGAGTACAGTGGAGTACAGTAGAGGTAGAGTACAGTAGAGCACTGTAGAGGTAGAATACAGTGGAGTAGAGTAGAGGTAGAGTACAGTGGAGTACAGTAGAGGTAGAGTACAGTAGAGCACAGTAGAGGTAGAGTACAGTGGAGTACAGTAGAGGTAGAGTACAGTGGAGTACAGAAGAGATAGAGTACAGTGGAGCACAGTAGAGGTAGAGTACAGTGGAGCACAGTAGAGGTAGAGTACAGTGGAGCACAGTAGAGGTAGAGTACAGTGGAGTACAGTAGAGGTAGAGTACAGTGGAGCACAGTAGAGCTAGAATACAGTGGAGTACAGTGGAGCACAGTAGAGGTGGAGTACAGTAGAGTAGAGTATAGGTAGAGTACAGTGGAGTACAGTAGAGGTAGAGTACAATAGAGCACAGTAGAGGTAGAATACAGTGGAGTACAGTAGAGGTAGAGTAGAGTGGAGGACAGTAGAGGTAGAGTACAGTAGAGCACAGTAGAGGTAGAATACAGTGGAGTACAGTAGAGGTAGAGTACAGTGGATTACAGTAGAGGTAGAGTACAGTGGAGTACAGAAGAGATAGAGTAGAGTGGATTACAGTAGAGGTAGAGTACTATGGAGCACAGTAGAGGTAGAGTACAGTGGAGCACAGTAGAGGTAGAGTACAGTGGAGTACAGTAGAGGTAGAGTACAGTGGAGTACAGTAGAGGTAGAGTACAGTGGAGCACAGTAGAGGTAGAGTACAGTGGAGTACAGAGGAGCACAGTAGAGGTGGAGTACAGTAGAGTAAAGTAGATGTAGAGTACAGTGGAGCACAGTAGAGGTAGAGTAAAGTGGAGTACAGTGGAGTACAGTAGAGGTGGAGTACAGTAGAGTACAGTAGAGGTAGAGAACAGTACAGTAGAGGCAGAGTACAGTGGAGTACAGTAGAGGTAGAGTACAGTAGAGCACAGTAGAGGTAGAATACAGTGGAGTACAGTAGAGGTAGAGTACAGTGGAGTACAGTAGAGGTAGAGTACAGTGGAGTACAGAAGAGATAGAGTACAGTGGAGCACAGTAGAGGTAGAGTACAGTGGAGCACAGTAGAGGTAGAGTACAGTCGAGTACAGTAGAGGTAGAGTACAGTGGAGTACAGTAGAGGTAGAGTACAGTGGAGTACAGCAGAGGTAGAGTACAGTGGAGCACAGTAGAGGTAGAGTACAGTGGAGTACAGTGGAGCACAGTAGAGGTGGAGTACAGTAGAGTATAGTAGATGTAGAGTACAGTGGAGCACAGTAGAGGTAGAGTAAAGTGGAGAACAGTAGAGGTAGAGTACAGAGGAGCACAGTAGAGGTAGAGAACAGTACAGTACAGTAGAGGCAGAGTACAGTGGAGTACAGTAGAGGTAGAGTACAGTAGAGCACAGTAGAGGTAGAATACAGTGGAGTACAGTAGAGGTAGAGTACAGTGGAGTACAGTAGAGGTAGAGAACAGTACAGTACAGTAGAGGTAGAGTACAGTGGAGTACAGTAGAGGTAGAGTACAATAGAGCACAGTAGAGGTAGAATACAGTGGAGTACAGTAGAGGTAGAGTACAGTGGAGTACAGTAGAGGTAGAGTACAGTGGAGTACAGTAGAGGTAGAGTACAGAGGAGCACAGTAGAGGTAGAGTACTGTGGAGTACAGTAGAGGTAGAGTACAGTGGAGCACAGTAGAGGTGGAGTACAGTGGAGCACAGTAGAGGTGGAGTACAGTAGAGTAGAGTATAGGTTGAGTACAGTGGAGTACAGTAGAGATAGAGTAGAGTGGAGTAGAGTAGAGATAGAGTACAGTGGATTAGAGTAGAGATAGAGTACAGTGGAGTATAGTTGAGGTAGAGTACAGTGGAGTACAGTAGAGGTAGAGTACAGTGGAGTACAGTAGAGGTAGAGAACAGTACAGTACAGTAGAGGTAGAGTAGAGTGGAGTACAGTAGAGATAGAGTACAGTAGAGCACAGTAGAGGTAGAATACAGTGGAGTACAGTAGAGGTAGAGTACAGTGGAGTACAGTAGAGGTAGAGTACAGTGGAGTACAGAAGAGATAGAGTACAGTGGAGCACATTAGAGGTAGAGTACAGTGGAGTACAGTAGAGGTAGAGTACAGTGGAGTATAATAGAGGTAGAGTACAGTGGAGTACAGTAGAGGTAGAGTACAGTGGAGTACAGTAGAGGTAGAGTACAGTGGAGCACAGTAGAGCTAGAGTACAGTGGAGTACAGTGGAGCACAGTAGAGGTGGAGTACAGTAGAGTAGAGTATAGGTTGAGTACAGTGGAGTACAGTAGAGATAGAGTAGAGTGGAGTAGAGTAGAGATAGAGTACAGTGGATTAGAGTAGAGATAGAGTACAGTGGAGTATAGTTGAGGTAGAGTACAGTGGAGTATAGTTGAGGTAGAGTACAGTGGAGTACAGTAGAGGTAGAGTACAGTGGAGTACAGTAGAGATAGAGTACAGTAGAGCACAGTAGAGGTAGAATACAGTGGAGTACAGTAGAGGTAGAGTACAGTGGAGTACAGTAGAGGTAGAGTAGAGTGGAGTACAGAAGAGATAGAGTACAGTGGAGCACATTAGAGGTAGAGTACAGTGGAGTACAGTAGAGGTAGAGTACAGTGGAGTATAGTAGAGGTAGAGTACAGTGGAGCACAGTAGAGGTAGAGTACAGTGGAATACAGAAGAGATAAAGTACAGTGGAGCACAGTAGAGGTAGAGTACAGTGGAGCACAGTAGAAGTAGAGTACAGTGGAGCACAGTAGAGGTAGAGTACAGTGGAGTACAGTAGAGGTAGAGTACAGTGGAGTATAGTAGATGTAGAGTACAGTGGAGCACAGTAGAGGTAGAGTACAGTGGAGTACAGTGGAGCACAGTAGAGGTGGAGTACAGTAGAGTATAGTAGATGTAGAGTACAGTGGAGCACAGTAGAGATAGAGTACAGTAGAGCAGAGTAGAGGTAGAGTACAGTGGAGTACAGTAGAGGTAGAGTACAGTGGAGCACTGTAGAGGTGGAGTACAGTGGAGTACAGTAGAGGTAGAGTACAGTGGAGCACAGTAGAGATAGAGTACAGTAGAGCACAGTAGAGGTAGAGTACAGTGGAGCACAGTAGAGGTAGAATACAGTGGAGTACAGTAGAGGTAGAGTACAGTGGAGTACAGTAGAGGTGTAGAACAGTACAGTACAGTAGAGGTAGAGTACAGTGGAGTACAGAAGAGGTAGAGTACAGTAGAGCACAGTAGAGGTAGAGTACAGTGGAGTACAGTAGAGGTAGAGTACAGTAGAGCACAGTAGAGGTAGAATACAGTGGAGTACAGTAGAGGTAGAGTACAGTGGAGTACAGTAGAGGTAGAGTACAGTGGAGTACAGTAGAGGTAGAGTACAGAGGAGCACAGTAGAGGTAGAGTACAGTGGAGCACAGTAGAGCTAGAGTACAGTGGAGTACAGTGGAGCACAGTAGAGGTGGAGTACAGTAGAGTAGAGTATAGGTTGAGTACAGTGGAGTACAGTAGAGATAGAGTAGAGTGGAGTAGAGTAGAGATAGAGTACAGTGGATTAGAGTAGAGATAGAGTACAGTGGAGTATAGTTGAGGTAGAGTACAGTGGAGTACAGTAGAGGTAGAGTACAGTGGAGTACAGAAGAGATAGAGTACTGTGGAGCACAGTAGAGGTAGAGTACAGTGGAGCACAGTAGAGGTAGAGTACAGTGGAGCACAGTAGAGGTAGAGTACAGTTGAGTACAGTAGAGGTAGAGTACAGTGGAGTACAGTAGAGTTAGAGTACAGTGAAGCACAGTAGAGGTAGAGTACAGTGGAGTACAGTGGAGCACAGTAGAGGTGGAGTACAGTGGAGCACAGTAGAGGTAGAGTACAGTGGAGTACAGTGGAGTACACTAGAGGTGGAGTACAGTAGAGTACAGTAGAGGTAGAGAACACTACAGTACAGTAGAGGTAGAGTACAGTGGAGTACAGTAGAGGTAGAGTACAGTAGAGCACAGTAGAGGTAGAATACAGTGGAGTACAGTAGAGGTAGAGTACAGTGGAGTACAGTAGAGGTAGAGTACAGTGTAGTACAGTAGAGGTAGAGAACAGTACAGTACAGTAGAGGTAGAGTACAGTGGAGTACAGTAGAGGTAGAGTACAGTAGAGCACAGTAGAGGTAGAATACAGTGGAGTATTGTAGAGGTAGAGTACAGTGGAGTACAGTAGAGGTAGAGTACAGTGGAGTACAGTAGATGTAGAGTACAGTGGAGCACAGTAGAGGTAGAGTACAGTGGAATACAGTAGAGGTAGAGTACAGTGGAGTACAGTGGAGCACAGTAGAGGTGGAGTACAGTAGAGTAGAGTATAGGTTGAATACAGTGGAGTACAGTAGAGATAGAGTAGAGTGGAGTAGAGTAGAGATACAGTACAGTGGATTAGAGTATATATAGAGTACAGTGGAGTATAGTTTAGGTAGAGTACAGTGGAGCACAGTAGAGGTAGAGTACAGTGGAGTATAGTTGAGGTAGAGTACAGTGGAGCACTTTAGAGGTGGACTACAGTGGAGTACAGTAGAGGTAGAGTACAGTGGAGCACAGTAGAGATAGAGTACATTAGAGCACGGTAGAGGTAGAGTACAGTGGAGTATAGTAGAGGTGGAGTACAGTAGAGTACAGTAGAGGTAGAGAACAGTACAGTACAGTAGAGGTAGAGTACAGTGGAGTACAGTAGAGGTAGAGTACAGTAGATCACAGTAGAGGTAGAATACAGTGGAGTACAGTAGAGGTAGAGTAGAGTGGAGTACAGTAGAGGTAGAGTACAGTAGAGCACAGTAGAGGTAGAATACAGTGGAGTACAGTAGAGGTAGAGTACAGTGGAGTACAGTAGAGGTAGAGTACAGTAGAGCACAGTAGAGGTAGAGTACAGTGGAGTACAGTAGAGGTAGAGTACAGTGGAGCACAGTAGAGCTAGAATACAGTGGAGTACAGTGGAGCACAGTAGAGGTGGGGTACAGTAGAGTAGAGTATAGGTAGAGTACAGTGGAGTACAGTAGAGGTAGAGTACAATAGAGCACAGTAGAGGTAGAATACAGTGGAGTACAGTAGAGGTAGAGTAGAGTGGAGTACAGTAGAGGTAGAATACAGTGGAGTACACTAGAGGTAGAGAACAGTACACTACAGTAGAGGTAGAGTACAGTGGAGTACAGTAGAGGTAGAGTACAGTAGAGCACTGTAGAGGTAGAATACAGTGGAGTAGAGTAGAGGTAGAGTACAGTGGAGTACAGTAGAGGTAGAGTACAGTAGAGCACAGTAGAGGTAGAGTACAGTGGAGTACAGTAGAGGTAGAGTACAGTGGAGTACAGAAGAGATAGAGTACAGTGGAGCACAGTAGAGGTAGAGTACAGTGGAGCACAGTAGAGGTAGAGTACAGTGGAGCACAGTAGAGGTAGAGTACAGTGGAGTACAGTAGAGGTAGAGTACAGTGGAGCACAGTAGAGCTAGAATACAGTGGAGTACAGTGGAGCACAGTAGAGGTGGAGTACAGTAGAGTAGAGTATAGGTAGAGTACAGTGGAGTACAGTAGAGGTAGAGTACAATAGAGCACAGTAGAGGTAGAATACAGTGGAGTACAGTAGAGGTAGAGTAGAGTGGAGGACAGTAGAGGTAGAGTACAGTAGAGCACAGTAGAGGTAGAATACAGTGGAGTACAGTAGAGGTAGAGTACAGTGGATTACAGTAGAGGTAGAGTACAGTGGAGTACAGAAGAGATAGAGTAGAGTGGATTACAGTAGAGGTAGAGTACTATGGAGCACAGTAGAGGTAGAGTACAGTGGAGCACAGTAGAGGTAGAGTACAGTGGAGTACAGTAGAGGTAGAGTACAGTGGAGTACAGTAGAGGTAGAGTACAGTGGAGCACAGTAGAGGTAGAGTACAGTGGAGTACAGAGGAGCACAGTAGAGGTGGAGTACAGTAGAGTAAAGTAGATGTAGAGTACAGTGGAGCACAGTAGAGGTAGAGTAAAGTGGAGTACAGTGGAGTACAGTAGAGGTGGAGTACAGTAGAGTACAGTAGAGGTAGAGAACAGTACAGTAGAGGCAGAGTACAGTGGAGTACAGTAGAGGTAGAGTACAGTAGAGCACAGTAGAGGTAGAATACAGTGGAGTACAGTAGAGGTAGAGTACAGTGGAGTACAGAAGAGATAGAGTACAGTGGAGCACAGTAGAGGTAGAGTACAGTCGAGTACAGTAGAGGTAGAGTACAGTGGAGTACAGTAGAGGTAGAGTACAGTGGAGTACAGCAGAGGTAGAGTACAGTGGAGCACAGTAGAGGTAGAGTACAGTGGAGTACAGTGGAGCACAGTAGAGGTGGAGTACAGTAGAGTATAGTAGATGTAGAGTACAGTGGAGCACAGTAGAGGTAGAGTAAAGTGGAGAACAGTAGAGGTAGAGTACAGAGGAGCACAGTAGAGGTAGAGAATAGTACAGTACAGTAGAGGCAGAGTACAGTGGAGTACAGTAGAGGTAGAGTACAGTAGAGCACAGTAGAGGTAGAATACAGTGGAGTACAGTAGAGGTAGAGTACAGTGGAGTACAGTAGAGGTAGAGAACAGTACAGTACAGTAGAGGTAGAGTACAGTGGAGTACAGTAGAGGTAGAGTACAATAGAGCACAGTAGAGGTAGAATACAGTGGAGTACAGTAGAGGTAGAGTACAGTGGAGTACAGTAGAGGTAGAGTACAGTGGAGTACAGTAGAGGTAGAGTACAGAGGAGCACAGTAGAGGTAGAGTACAGTGGAGTACAGTAGAGGTAGAGTACAGTGGAGCACAGTAGAGGTGGAGTACAGTGGAGCACAGTAGAGGTGGAGTACAGTAGAGTAGAGTATAGGTTGAGTACAGTGGAGTACAGTAGAGATAGAGTAGAGTGGAGTAGAGTAGAGATAGAGTACAGTGGATTAGAGTAGAGATAGAGTACAGTGGAGTATAGTTGAGGTAGAGTACAGTGGAGTACAGTAGAGGTAGAGTACAGTGGAGTACAGTAGAGGTAGAGAACAGTACAGTACAGTAGAGGTAGAGTAGAGTGGAGTACAGTAGAGATAGAGTACAGTAGAGCACAGTAGAGGTAGAATACAGTGGAGTACAGTAGAGGTAGAGTACAGTGGAGTACAGTAGAGGTAGAGTACAGTGGAGTACAGAAGAGATAGAGTACAGTGGAGCACATTAGAGGTAGAGTACAGTGGAGTACAGTAGAGGTAGAGTACAGTGGAGTATAGTAGAGGTAGAGTACAGTGGAGCACAGTAGAGGTAGAGTACAGTGGAATACAGAAGAGATAGAGTACAGTGGAGCACAGTAGAGGTAGAGTACAGTGGAGCACAGTAGAAGTAGAGTACAGTGGAGCACAGTAGAGGTAGAGTACAGTGGAGTACAGTAGAGGTAGAGTACAGTGGAGTATAGTAGAGGTAGAGTACAGTGGAGCACAGTAGAGGTAGAGTACAGTGGAGTACAGTGGAGCACAGTAGAGGTGGAGTACAGTAGAGTATAGTAGATGTAGAGTACATTGGATCACAGTAGAGGTAGAGTAAAGTGGAGTACAGTGGATTACAGTAGAGGTGGAGTACAGTAGAGTACAGTAGAGGTAGAGAACAGTACAGTACAGTAGAGGCTGAGTACAGTGGAGTACAGTAGAGGTAGAGTACAGTAGAGCACAGTAGAGGTAGAATACAGTGGAGTACAGTAGAGGTAGAGTACAGTGGAGTACAGTAGAGGTAGAGAACAGTACAGTACAGAAGAGGTAGAGTACAGTGGAGTACAGTAGAGGTAGAGTACAGTAGAGCACAGTAGAGGTAGAGTACAGTGGAGTACAATAGAGGTAGAGTACAGTAGAGCACAGTAGAGGTAGAATACAGTGGAGTACAGTAGAGGTAGAGTACAGTGGAGTACAGTAGAGGTAGAGTACAGTGGAGTACAGTAGAGGTAGAGTACAGAGGAGCACAGTAGAGGTAGAGTACAGTGGAGCACAGTAGAGGTGGAGTACAGTAGAGTAGAGTATAGGTTGAGTACAGTGGAGTACAGTAGAGATAGAGTAGAGTGGAGTAGAGTAGAGATAGAGTACAGTGGATTAGAGTAGAGATAGAGTACAGTGGAGCAAAGTAGAGGTAGAGTACAGTGGAGTACAGTAGAGGTAGAGTACAGTGGAGTACAGCAGAGGTAGAGTACAGTGGAGCAGAGTAGAGGTAGAGTACAGTGGAGTACAGTGGAGCACAGTAGAGGTGGAGTACAGTAGAGTACAGTAGAGGTGGAGTACAGTGGAGTACAGTAGAGGTAGAGTACTGTGGAGTATAGTAGAGGTAGAGTACAGTGGAGCACAGTAGAGGTAGAGTACAGTGGAGTACAGAAGAGATAGAGTACAGTGGAGCACAGTAGAGGTAGAGTACAGTGGAGCACAGTAGAGGTAGAGTACAGTGGAGCACAGTAGAGGTAGAGTACAGTGGAGTACAGTAGAGGTAGAGTACAGTGGAGTACAGCAGAGGTAGAGTACAGTGGAGCACAGTAGAGGTAGAGTACAGTGGAGTACAGTGGAGCACAGTAGAGGTGGAGTACAGTAGAGTATAGTAGATGTAGAGTACAGTGGAGCACAGTAGAGGTAGAGTAAAGTGGAGTACAGTAGAGGTAGAGTACAGAGGAGCACAGTAGAGGTAGAGAACAGTACAGTACAGTAGAGGCAGAGTACAGTGGAGTACAGTAGAGGTAGAGTACAGTAGAGCACAGTAGAGGTAGAATACAGTGGAGTACAGTAGAGGTAGAGTACAGTGGAGTACAGTAGAGGTAGAGAACAGTACAGTACAGTAGAGGTAGAGTACAGTGGAGTACAGTAGAGGTAGAGTACAATAGAGCACAGTAGAGGTAGAATACAGTGGAGTACAGTAGAGGTAGAGTACAGTGGAGTACAGTAGAGGTAGAGTACAGTGGAGTACAGTAGAGGTAGAGTACAGAGGAGCACAGTAGAGGTAGAGTACAGTGGAGTACAGTAGAGGTAGAGTACAGTGGAGCACAGTAGAGCTAGAGTACAGTGGAGTACAGTGGAGCACAGTAGAGGTAGAGTACAGTGGAGCACAGTAGAGATAGAGTACAGTAGAGCACAGTAGAGGTAGAGTACAGTGGAGCACAGTAGAGGTAGAGTACAGTGGAGTATAGTTGAGGTAGACTACAGTGGAGTACAGTAGAGGTAGAGTACAGTGGAGTACAGTAGAGGTAGAGTACAGTGGAGCACAGTAGAGGTAGAGTGCAGTGGAGTATAGTTGAGGTAGACTACTGTGGAGTACAGTAGAGGTAGATTACAGTGGAGCACAGTAGAGATAGAGTAAAGTAGAGCAGAGTAGAGGTAGAGTACAGTGGAGTACAGTAGAGGTAGAGCACAGTGGAGCACTGTAGAGGTAGAGTACAGTGGAGTACAGTAGAGATAGAGTACATTGGAGCACAGTAGAGGTAGAGTACAGTGGAGTACAGTGGAGTACAGTAGAGGTGGAGTACAGTAGAGTACAGTAGAGGTAGAGAACAGTACAGTACAGTAAAGGTAGAGTACAGTGGAGTACAGTAGAGGTAGACTACAGTGGAGTACAGTAGAGGTAGAGTACAGTGGAGCACAGTAGAGATAGAGTACAGTAGAGCAGAGTAGAGGTAGAGTACAGTGGAGTACAGTAGAGGTAGAGCACAGTGGAGCACAGTAGAGGTAGAGTACAGTGGAGTACAGTAGAGATAGAGTACAGTGGAGCACAGTAGAGATAGAGTGCAGTGGAGCACAGTAGAGGTAGAGTACAGCTGAGCACAGTAGAGGTAGAGTAGAGTGGAGCACAGTAGAGGTAGAGTACAGTGGACTACAGTAGAGGTAGTGTACAGTGGAGCACAGTAGAGGTAGAGTACAGTGGAGCACAGGATAGGTAGAGTACAGTGGAGTATAATAGAGGTAGAGTACGGTAGAGCACAGTAGAGATAGAGTACAGTAGAGCAGAGTAGAGGTAGAGTACAGTGGAGTACAGAAGAGGTAGAGTACAGTGGAGCACTGTAGAGGTGGAGTACAGTTGAGTACAGTAGAGGTAGAGTACAGTGGAGCACAGTAGAGATAGAGTACAGTAGAGCACAGTAGAGGTAGAGTACAGTGGAGCACAGTAGAGCTAGAGTACAGTGGAGTACAGTGGAGCACAGTAGAGGTGGAGTACAGTAAAGTAGAGTAGAGGTAGAGTACAGTGGAGTACAGTAGAGATAGAGTAGAGTGGAGTAGAGTAGAGATAGAGTACAGTGGATTAGAGTAGAGATAGAGTACAGTGGAGTATAGTTGAGGTAGAGTACAGTGGAGCACAGTAGTGGTAGATTACAGTGGAGTATAGTTGAGGTAGACTACAGTGGAGTACAGTAGAGGTAGAGTACAGTGGAGCACAGTAGAGATAGAGTACAGTAGAGCAGAGTAGATGTAGAGTACAGTGTAGTACAGTAGAGGTAGAGTACAGTGGAACACTGTAGAGGTGGAGTACAGTGGAGTACAGTAGAGGTAGAGTACAGTGGAGCACAGTAGAGGTAGAGTACAGTGGAGTACAGTAGAGGTAGAGTAGAGTGGAGCACATTAGAGGTGGAGTAGAGTAGAGTACAGTAGAGGTAGAGTACAGTGGAGCACTGTAGAGGTGGAGTACAGTGGAGTACAGTAGAGGTAGAGTATAGTGGAGCACAGTAGAGATAGAGTACAGTAGAGCAGAGTAGAGGTAGAGTACAGTGGAGTATAGTAGAGGTAGAGTACAGTGGAGCACTGTAGAGGTGGAGTACAGTGGAGTACAGTAGAGGTAGAGTACAGTGGAGCACAGTAGAGATAGAGTACAGTAGAGCACAGTAGAGGTAGATTACAATGGAGTATAGTAGAGGTAGAGTACAGTGGAGTACAGTAGAGGTAGATTACAGTGGAGCACAGTAGAAGTAGAGTACAGTGGAGTTTAGTTGAGGTAGACTACAGTGGAGTACAGTAGAGGTAGAGTGCAGTGGAGTAAAGTAGAGACAGAGTACAGTAGAGCAGAGTAGAGGTAGAGTGCAGTGGAGTACAGTAGAGATAGAGCACAGTGGAGCACTGTAGAGGTAGAGTACAGTGGAGTACAGTAGAGATAGAGTACAGTGGAGCACAGTAGAGATAGAGTGCAGTGGAGCACAGTAGAGGTAGAGTACAGCTGAGCACAGTAGAGGTAGAGTAGAGTGGAGCACAGTAGAGGTAGAGTACAGTGGACTACAGTAGATGTAGTGTACAGTGGAGCACAGTAGAGGTAGAGTACAGTGGAGCACAGGATAGGTAGAGTACAGTGGAGTATAATAGAGGTAGAGTACAGTAGAGCACAGTAGAGATAGAGTACAGTAGAGCAGAGTAGAGGTAGAGTACAGTGGAGTACAGAAGAGGTAGAGTACAGTGGAGCACTGTAGAGGTGGAGTACAGTTGAGTACAGTAGAGGTAGAGTACAGTGGAGCACAGTAGAGCTAGAGTACAGTGGAGTACAGTGGAGCACAGTAGAGGTGGAGTACAGTAGAGTAGAGTAGAGGTAGAGTACAGTGGAGTACAGTACAGATAGAGTAGAGTGGAGTAGAGTAGAGATAGAGTACAGTGGATTAGAGTAGAGATAGAGTACAGTGGAGTATAGTTGAGGTAGACTACATTGGAGTAAAGTAGAGGTAGAGTACAGTGGAGCACAGTAGAGATAGAGTACAGTAGAGCAGAGTAGAGGTAGAGTACAGTGTAGTACAGTAGAGGTAGAGTACATTGGAACACTGTAGAGGTGGAGTACAGTGGAGTACAGTAGAGGTAGAGTACAGTGGAGCACAGTAGAGGTAGAGTACAGTGGAGTACAGTAGAGGTAGAGTAGAGTGGAGCACATTAGAGGTGGAGTAGAGTAGAGTACAGTAGAGGTAGAGTACAGTGGAGCACTGTAGAGGTGGAGTACAGTGGAGTACAGTAGAGGTAGAGTACAGTGGTTCACAGTAGAGATAGAGTACAGTAGATCAGAGTAGAGGTAGAGTACAGTGGAGTGTAGTAGAGGTAGAGTACAGTGGAGCACTGTAGAGGTGGAGTACAGTGGAGTACAGTAGAGGTAGAGTACAGTGGAGCACAGTAGAGATAGAGTACAGTAGAGCACAGTAGCGGTAGATTACAATGGAGTAGAGTAGAGGTAGAGTACAGTGGACTACAGTAGAGATAGAGGGCAGTGGAGCACAGTAGAGGTAGAGTACAGTGGAGCACAGTAGAGGTAGAATACAGTGGAGCACAGTAGAGGTAGAGTACAGTGGAGTACAGTAGAGGTAGTGTACAGTTTAGCACAGTAGAGGTAGAGTACAGTGGAGCACAGAAGAGGTAGAGTACAGTAGAGCACAGTAGAGTTAGAGTACAGTGGAGCACAGTAGAGATAGAGTACAGTAGAGCAGAGTAGAGGTAGAGTACAGTGGAGTACAGTACAGGTAGAGTACAGTGGAGCACTGTAGAGGTGGAGTACAGTGGAGTACAGTAGAGGTAGAGTACAGTGGAGCACAGTAGAGATAGAGTACAGTAGAGCACAGTAGAGGTAGAGTACAGTGGAGTACAGTGGAGCACAGTAGAGGTAGAGTACAGTGGAGCACAGTAGAGATAGAGTACAGTAGAGCACAGTAGAGGTAGAGTACAGTGGAGCACAGTAGAGGTAGAGTACAGTGGAGTATAGTTGAGGTAGACTACAGTGGAGTACAGTAGAGGTAGAGTACAGTGGAGTACAGTAGAGGTAGAGTACAGTGGAGCACAGTAGAGGTAGAGTGCAGTGGAGTATAGTTGAGGTAGACTACTGTGGAGTACAGTAGAGGTAGATTACAGTGGAGCACAGTAGAGATAGAGTACAGTAGAGCAGAGTAGAGGTAGAGTACAGTGGAGTACAGTAGAGGTAGAGCACAGTGGAGCACTGTAGAGGTAGAGTACAGTGGAGTACAGTAGAGATAGAGTACATTGGAGCACAGTAGAGGTAGAGTACAGTGGAGTACAGTGGAGTACAGTAGAGGTGGAGTACAGTAGAGTACAGTAGAGGTAGAGAACAGTACAGTACAGTAAAGGTAGAGTACAGTGGAGTACAGTAGAGGTAGACTACAGTGGAGTACAGTAGAGGTAGAGTACAGTGGAGCACAGTAGAGATAGAGTACAGTAGAGCAGAGTAGAGGTAGAGTACAGTGGAGTACAGTAGAGGTAGAGCACAGTGGAGCACAGTAGAGGTAGAGTACAGTGGAGTACAGTAGAGATAGAGTACAGTGGAGCACAGTAGAGATAGAGTGCAGTGGAGCACAGTAGAGGTAGAGTACAGCTGAGCACAGTAGAGGTAGAGTAGAGTGGAGCACAGTAGAGGTAGAGTACAGTGGACTACAGTAGAGGTAGTGTACAGTGGAGCACAGTAGAGGTAGAGTACAGTGGAGCACAGGATAGGTAGAGTACAGTGGAGTATAATAGAGGTAGAGTACGGTAGAGCACAGTAGAGATAGAGTACAGTAGAGCAGAGTAGAGGTAGAGTACAGTGGAGTACAGAAGAGGTAGAGTACAGTGGAGCACTGTAGAGGTGGAGTACAGTTGAGTACAGTAGAGGTAGAGTACAGTGGAGCACAGTAGAGATAGAGTACAGTAGAGCACAGTAGAGGTAGAGTACAGTGGAGCACAGTAGAGCTAGAGTACAGTGGAGTACAGTGGAGCACAGTAGAGGTGGAGTACAGTAAAGTAGAGTAGAGGTAGAGTACAGTGGAGTACAGTAGAGATAGAGTAGAGTGGAGTAGAGTAGAGATAGAGTACAGTGGATTAGAGTAGAGATAGAGTACAGTGGAGTATAGTTGAGGTAGAGTACAGTGGAGCACAGTAGTGGTAGATTACAGTGGAGTATAGTTGAGGTAGACTACAGTGGAGTACAGTAGAGGTAGAGTACAGTGGAGCACAGTAGAGATAGAGTACAGTAGAGCAGAGTAGATGTAGAGTACAGTGTAGTACAGTAGAGGTAGAGTACAGTGGAACACTGTAGAGGTGGAGTACAGTGGAGTACAGTAGAGGTAGAGTACAGTGGAGCACAGTAGAGGTAGAGTACAGTGGAGTACAGTAGAGGTAGAGTAGAGTGGAGCACATTAGAGGTGGAGTAGAGTAGAGTACAGTAGAGGTAGAGTACAGTGGAGCACTGTAGAGGTGGAGTACAGTGGAGTACAGTAGAGGTAGAGTATAGTGGAGCACAGTAGAGATAGAGTACAGTAGAGCAGAGTAGAGGTAGAGTACAGTGGAGTATAGTAGAGGTAGAGTACAGTGGAGCACTGTAGAGGTGGAGTACAGTGGAGTACAGTAGAGGTAGAGTACAGTGGAGCACAGTAGAGATAGAGTACAGTAGAGCACAGTAGAGGTAGATTACAATGGAGTATAGTAGAGGTAGAGTACAGTGGAGTACAGTAGAGGTAGATTACAGTGGAGCACAGTAGAAGTAGAGTACAGTGGAGTTTAGTTGAGGTAGACTACAGTGGAGTACAGTAGAGGTAGAGTGCAGTGGAGTAAAGTAGAGACAGAGTACAGTAGAGCAGAGTAGAGGTAGAGTGCAGTGGAGTACAGTAGAGATAGAGCACAGTGGAGCACTGTAGAGGTAGAGTACAGTGGAGTACAGTAGAGATAGAGTACAGTGGAGCACAGTAGAGATAGAGTGCAGTGGAGCACAGTAGAGGTAGAGTACAGCTGAGCACAGTAGAGGTAGAGTAGAGTGGAGCACAGTAGAGGTAGAGTACAGTGGACTACAGTAGATGTAGTGTACAGTGGAGCACAGTAGAGGTAGAGTACAGTGGAGCACAGGATAGGTAGAGTACAGTGGAGTATAATAGAGGTAGAGTACAGTAGAGCACAGTAGAGATAGAGTACAGTAGAGCAGAGTAGAGGTAGAGTACAGTGGAGTACAGAAGAGGTAGAGTACAGTGGAGCACTGTAGAGGTGGAGTACAGTTGAGTACAGTAGAGGTAGAGTACAGTGGAGCACAGTAGAGCTAGAGTACAGTGGAGTACAGTGGAGCACAGTAGAGGTGGAGTACAGTAGAGTAGAGTAGAGGTAGAGTACAGTGGAGTACAGTACAGATAGAGTAGAGTGGAGTAGAGTAGAGATAGAGTACAGTGGATTAGAGTAGAGATAGAGTACAGTGGAGTATAGTTGAGGTAGACTACATTGGAGTAAAGTAGAGGTAGAGTACAGTGGAGCACAGTAGAGGTAGAGTACATTGGAACACTGTAGAGGTGGAGTACAGTGGAGTACAGTAGAGGTAGAGTACAGTGGAGCACAGTAGAGGTAGAGTACAGTGGAGTACAGTAGAGGTAGAGTAGAGTGGAGCACATTAGAGGTGGAGTAGAGTAGAGTACAGTAGAGGTAGAGTACAGTGGAGCACTGTAGAGGTGGAGTACAGTGGAGTACAGTAGAGGTAGAGTACAGTGGTTCACAGTAGAGATAGAGTACAGTAGATCAGAGTAGAGGTAGAGTACAGTGGAGTGTAGTAGAGGTAGAGTACAGTGGAGCACTGTAGAGGTGGAGTACAGTGGAGTACAGTAGAGGTAGAGTACAGTGGAGCACAGTAGAGATAGAGTACAGTAGAGCACAGTAGAGGTAGATTACAATGGAGTAGAGTAGAGGTAGAGTACAGTGGACTACAGTAGAGATAGAGGGCAGTGGAGCACAGTAGAGGTAGAGTACAGTGGAGCACAGTAGAGGTAGAATACAGTGGAGCACAGTAGAGGTAGAGTACAGTGGAGTACAGTAGAGGTAGTGTACAGTTTAGCACAGTAGAGGTAGAGTACAGTGGAGCACAGAAGAGGTAGAGTACAGTAGAGCACAGTAGAGTTAGAGTACAGTGGAGCACAGTAGAGATAGAGTACAGTAGAGCAGAGTAGAGGTAGAGTACAGTGGAGTACAGTACAGGTAGAGTACAGTGGAGCACTGTAGAGGTGGAGTACAGTGGAGTACAGTAGAGGTAGAGTACAGTGGAGCACAGTAGAGATAGAGTACAGTAGAGCACAGTAGAGGTAGAGTACAGTGGAGTATAGTAGAAGGAGAGTACAGTGGAGTACAGTAGAGGTAGAGTACAGTGGAGAATAGTAGATGTAGAGTACAGTGGAGCACAGTAGAGGTAGAGTACAGTGGAGCACAGTAGAGGTAGAGTACAGTGGGGTACAGTAGAAATAGAGTACAGTGGAGCACAGTAGAGTAGAGTACAGTAGAGCACAGTAGAGGTAGAGTACAGTGGAGCACAGTAGAGATAGAGTACAGTGGAGTACAGTAGAGGTAGAGTACAGTGGAGTACAGAGGAGCACAGTAGAGGTGGAGTACAGTAGAGTACCGTAGAGGTAGAGTACAGTGTAGTACATTAGAGATAGAAAACAGTGAGTAGAGTAGAGATAGAGTACAGTGGAGCACAGCAGAGGTAGAGTAAAGTGGATCACTGTAGAGGTGGAGTACAGTGGAGTACAGTAGAGGTAGAGTATAGTGGAGCACAGTAGAGATAGAGTACAGTAGAGCAGAGTAGAGGTAGAGTACAGTGGATTATAGTAGAGGTAGAGTACAGTGGAGCACTGTAGAGGTGGAGTACAGTGGAGTACAGTAGAGGTAGAGTACAGTGGAGCACAGTAGAGATAGAGTACAGTAGAGCACAGTAGAGGTAGATTACAATGGAGTATAGTAGAGGTAGAGTACAGTGGAGTACAGTAGAGGTAGATTACAGTGGAGCACAGTAGAAGTAGAGTACAGTGGAGTTTAGTTGAGGTAGACTACAGTGGAGTACAGTAGAGGTAGAGTACAGTGGAGTAAAGTAGAGACAGAGTACAGTAGAGCAGAGTAGAGGTAGAGTGCAGTGGAGTACAGTAGAGATAGAGCACAGTTGAGCACTGTAGAGGTAGAGTACAGTGGAGTACAGTAGAGATAGAGTACAGTGGAGCACAGTAGAGATAGAGTGCAGTGGAGCACAGTAGAGGTAGAGTACAGCTGAGCACAGTAGAGTTAGAGTAGAGTGGAGCACAGTAGAGGTAGAGTACAGTGGACTACAGTAGAGGTAGTGTACAGTGGAGCACAGTAGAGGTAGAGTACAGTGGAGCACAGGATAGGTAGAGTACAGTGGAGTATAATAGAGGTAGAGTACAGTAGAGCACAGTAGAGATAGAGTACAGTAGAGCAGAGTAGAGGTAGAGTACAGTTGAGTACAGAAGAGGTAGAGTACAGTGGAGCACTGTAGAGGTGGAGTACAGTTGAGTACAGTAGAGGTAGAGTACAGTGGAGCACAGTAGAGATAGAGTACAGTAGAGCACAGTAGAGGTAGAGTACAGTGGAGCACAGTAGAGCTAGAGTACAGTGGAGTACAGTGGAGCACAGTAGAGGTGGAGTACAGTAGAGTAGAGTAGAGGTAGAGTACAGTGGAGTACAGTAGAGATAGAGTAGAGTGGAGTAGAGTAGAGATAGAGTACAGTGGATTAGAGTAGAGATAGAGTACAGTGGAGTATAGTTGAGGTAGACTACAGTGGAGTACAGTATAGGTAGAGTACAGTGGAGCACAGTAGAGATAGAGTACAGTAGAGCAGAGTAGAGGTAGAGTACAGTGTAGTACAGTAGAGGTAGAGTACAGTGGAACACTGTAGAGGTGGAGTACAGTGGAGTACAGTAGAGGTAGAGTACAGTGGAGCACAGTAGAGGTAGAGTACAGTGGAGTACAGTAGAGGTAGAGTAGAGTGGAGCACATTAGAGGTGGAGTAGAGTAGAGTACAGTAGAGGTAGAGTACAGTGGAGCACTGTAGAGGTGGAGTACAGTGGAGTACAGTAGAGGTAGAGTACAGTGGTTCACAGTAGAGATAGAGTACAGTAGAGCAGAGTAGAGGTAGAGTACAGTGGAGTATAGTAGAGGTAGAGTACAGTGGAGCACTGTAGAGGTGGAGTACAGTGGAGTACAGTAGAGGTAGAGTACAGTGGAGCACAGTAGAGATAGAGTACAGTAGAGCACAGTAGAGGTAGATTACAATGGAGTATAGTAGAGGTAGAGTACAGTGGACTACAGTAGAGATAGAGGGCAGTGGAGCACAGTAGAGGTAGAGTACAGTGGAGCACAGTAGAGGTAGAATACAGTGGAGCACAGTAGAGGTAGAGTACAGTGGAGTACAGTAGAGGTAGTGTACAGTTTAGCACAGTAGAGGCAGAGTACAGTGGAGCACAGAAGAGGTAGAGTACAATAGAGCACAGTAGAGTTAGAGTACAGTGGAGCACAGTTGAGATAGAGTATAGTAGAGCAGAGTAGAGGTAGAGTACAGTGGAGTACAGTACAGGTAGAGTACAGTGGAGCACTGTAGAGGTGGAGTACAGTGGAGTACAGTAGAGGTAGAGTAAAGTGGAGCACAGTAGAGATAGAGTACAGTAGAGCACAGTAGAGGTAGAGTACAGTGGAGTATAGTAGAAGGAGAGTACAGTGGAGTACAGTAGAGGTAGAGTACAGTGGAGAATAGTAGATGTAGAGTACAGTGGAGCACAGTAGAGGTAGAGTACAGTGGAGCACAGTAGAGGTAGAGTACAGTGGGGTACAGTAGAAATAGAGTACAGTGGAGCACAGTAGAGTAGAGTACAGTAGAGCACAGTAGAGGTAGAGTACAGTGGAGCACAGTAGAGATAGAGTACAGTGGAGTACAGTAGAGGTAGAGTACAGTGGAGTACAGAGGAGCACAGTAGAGGTGGAGTACAGTAGAGTACCGTAGAGGTAGAGTACAGTGTAGTACATTAGAGATAGAAAACAGTGGAGTAGAGTAGAGATAGAGTACAGTGGAGCACAGCAGAGGTAGAGTAAAGTGGATCACAGTAGAGATAGAGTACAGTGGAGTACAGTGGAGCACAGTAGAGGTAGAGTACAGTGGATCACAGTAGAGGTAGAGTACAGTGGAGCACAGTAGAGGTAGAGTAGAGTGGAGCACAGTATAAGTAGAGTACAGTGGAGTACAGTAGAGGTAGTGTACATTGGAGCACAGTAGAGGTAGAGTACAGTGGAGCACAGTAGAGGTAGAGTACAGTGGAGTGTAGTAGAGGTAGAGTACTGTAGAGCACAGTAGAGATAGAGTACAGTAGAGCACAGTAGAGGTAGAGTACAGTGGAGCACAGTAGAGGAAGAGTACAGTGTAGTACAGTAGAGATAGAGTACAGTGGAGTACAGTAGAGATAGAGTACAGTCGAACACAGTAGAGATAAGTGCAGTGGAGTATAGTAGAGGTAAAGTACAGTGGAGTACAGTAGAGGTAGAGTACAGTGGAGTACAGTAGAGGTAGAGTAGAGTGGAGCACATTAGAGGTGGAGTAGAGTAGAGTACAGTAGAGGTAGAGTACAGTGGAGTACAGTAGAAGTAGAGTACAGTGGAGCACAGTAGAGGTAGAGTAGAGTGGAGTACAGTAGAGGTAGAGTACAGTGGAGTACAGTAGAGGTAGAGTACAGTGGAGTAGAGTAGAGATAGAGTAGAGTGGAGCACAGCAGAGGTAGAGTAGAGTGGATCAAAGTAGAGATAGAGTACAGTCGAGTACAGTTGAGCACAGTAGAGGTATAGTACAGTGGAGCACAGTAGAGATAGATTACAGTGGAGTACAGTAGAGATAGAGTACAGTGGAGTACAGTAGAGGTAGAGTACAGTGGAGCACAGTAGAGGTAGAGTACAGTGGAGTATAGTAGAGGTAGACTACAGTGGAGTACAGTAGAGGTAGAGTACAGTGGAGTACAGTAGAGGTAGAGTACAGTGGAGCACAGTAGAGGTAGAGTACAGTGGAGTATAGTTGAGGTAGACTACAATGGAGTACAGTAGAGGTAGAGTACAGTGGAGCACAGTAGAGATAGAGTACAGTAGAGCAGAGTAGAGGTAGAGTACAGTGGAGTACAGTAGAGGTAGAGCACACTAGAGCAGAGTAGAGGTAGAGTACAGTGGAGTACAGTAGAGGTAGAGTACAGTGGAGCACTGTAGAGGTAGAATACAGTGGAGTACAGTAGAGATAGAGTACAGTGGAGCACAGTAGAGGTAGAGTACAGTGGAGCACAGTAGAGGTAGAGTACAGTGGAGTACAGTAGAGGTAGAGTAGAGTACAGTAGAGGTAGAGTACAGTGGAGCACAGTAGAGGTAGAGTACAGTGGAGTACAGTAGAGGTAGAGTACAGTGGAGTACAGTGGAGGTGGAGTACAGTAGAGTACAGTAGAGGTAGAGAACAGTACAGTACAGTAGAGGTAGAGTACAGTGGAGTACAGTAGAGGTAGAGTACAGTAGATCACAGTAGAGGTAGAATACAGTGGAGTACAGTAGAGGTAGAGTACAGTGGAGTACAGTAGAGGTAGAGAACAGTACAGTACAGTAGAGGTAGAGTACAGTGGAGTAGAGTAGAGGTAGAGTACAGTAGAGCACAGTAGAGGTAGAATACAGTGGAGTACAGTAGAGGTAGAGTAGAGTGGAGTACAGTATAGGTAGAGTACAGTAGAGCACAGTAGAGGTAGAATACAGTGGAGTACAGTAGAAGTAGAGTACAGTGGAGTACAGTAGAGGTAGAGTACAGTAGAGCACTGTAGAGGTAGAGTACAGTGGAGTACAGTAGAGGTAGAGTACAGTGGAGCACAGTAGAGCTAGAATACAGTGGAGTACAGTGGAGCACAGTAGAGGTAGAGTACAGTTGAGTACAGTAGAGGTAGAGTACAGTGGAGCACAGTAGAGGTAGAGTACAGTGGAGTACAGTAGAGGTAGAGTACAGTGGAGCACAGTAGAGGTAGAGTACAGTGGAGTACAGTAGAGGTAGAGTACAGTGGAGTACAGTAGAGGTAGAGTACAGTGGAGTACAGTGGAGCACAGTAGAGGTGGAGTACAGTAGAGTACAGTAGAGGTAGGGTACAGTGGAGCAAAGTAGAGGTAGAGTACAGTGGAGTACAGTGGAGTACAGTAGAGGTGGAGTACAGTAGAGTACAGTAGAGGTAGAGAACAGTACAGTACAGTAGAGGTAGAGTACAGTGGAGTACAGTAGAGGTAGAGTACAGTAGAGCACAGTTGAGGTAGAATACAGTGGAGTACAGTAGAGGTAGAGTACAGTGGAGTACAGTAGAGGTAGAGTACAGTGGAGTACAGTAGAGGTAGAGTACAGTACAGTACAGTACAGTAGAGGTAGAGTACAGTGGAGTACAGTAGAGGTAGAGTACAGTAGAGCACAGTAGAGGTAGAATACAGTGGAGTACAGTAGAGGTGGAGTACAGTGGAGTACAGTAGAGGTAGAGTACATTGGAGTACAGTAGAGAAAGAGTACAGTGGAGCACAGTAGAGGTAGAGTACAGTGGAGTACAGTAGAGGTAGAGTACAGTAGAGCACAGTAGAGGTAGAATACACTGGAGTAGAGTAGAGGTAGAGTACAGTGGAGTACAGTAGAGGTAGAGTACAGTCGAGTACAGTAGAGGTAGAGTAGAGTGGAGCACATTAGAGGTGGAGTAGAGTAGAGTACAGTAGAGGTAGAGTACAGTGGAGTACAGTAGAAGTAGAGTACAGTGGAGCACAGTAGAGGTAGAGTAGAGTGGAGTACAGTAGAGGTAGAGTACAGTGGAGTACAGTAGAGGTAGAGTACAGTGGAGTAGAGTAGAGATAGAGTAGAGTGGAGCACAGCAGAGGTAGAGTACAGTGGATGACAGTAGAGATAGAGTACAGTGGAGTACAGTTGAGCACAGTAGAGGTATAGTACAGTGGAGCACAGTAATGATAGATTACAGTGGAGTACAGTAGAGATAGAGTACAGTGGAGTACAGTAGAGGTAGAGTACAGTGGAGCACAGTAGAGGTAGAGTACAGTGGAGTATTGTTGAGGTAGACTACAGTGGAGTACAGTAGAGATAGAGTACAGTAGAGCAGAGTAGAGGTAGAGTACAGTGGAGTACAGTAGAGGTAGAGCACAGTAGAGCAGAGTAGAGGTAGAGTATAGTGGAGTACAGTAGAGGTATAGCACAGTGGAGCACTGTAGAGGTACAGTACAGTGGAGTAAAGTAGAGATAGAGTACAGTGGAGCACAGTAGAGGTAGAGTACAGTGGAGCACAGTAGAGGTAGAGTACAGTGTAGTACAGTAGAGATAGAGTACAGTGGAGTACAGTAGAGATAGAGTACAGTCGAACACAGTAGAGATAAGTGTAGTGGAGTATAGTAGAGGTAGAGTACAGTGGAGTACAGTAGAGGTAGAGTACAGTGGAGCACAGTAGAGGTAGAGTACAGTGGAGCACAGTAGAGGTAGAGTACAGTGGAGTAGAGGTAGAGTACAGTGGAGTACAGTAGAGGTAGAGTACAGTGGAGTACAGTAGAGGTAGAGTACAGTGGAGCAGAGTAGAGGTAGAGTACAGTGGAGTACAGTAGAGGTAGAGTACAGTAGAGCACAGTAGAGGTAGAATACAGTGAAGTACAGTAGAGGTAGAGTACAGTGGAGTACAGTAGAGGTAGAGTACAGTGGAGTACAGTAGAGGTAGAGTACAGTGGAGCACAGTAGAGGTAGAGTACAGTGGAGTACAGTAGAGGTAAAGTACAGTGGAGCACAGTAGAGCTAGAGTACAGTGGAGTACAGTGGAGCACAGTAGAGGTGGAGTACAGTAGAGTAGAGTATAGGTTGAGTACAGTGGAGTACAGTAGACATAGAGTAGAGTGGAGTAGAGGAGAGATAAAGTACAGTGGATTAGAGTAGAGATAGAGTACAGTGGAGTATAGTTGAGGTAGAGTACAGTGGAGCACAGTAGAGGTAGAGTACGGTGGAGTATAGTTGAGGTAGACTACAGTGGAGTACAGTAGAGGTAGAGTACAGTGGAGCACAGTAGAGATAGTGTACAGTAGAGCAGAGTAGAGGTAGAGTACAGTGGAATACAGTAGAGGTAGAGTACAGTGGAGCACTGTAGAGGTGGAGTACAGTGGAGTACAGTAGAGGTAGAGTACAGTGGAGCACAGTAGAGATAGAGTACAGTAGAGCACAGTAGAGGTAGAGTACAGTGGAGTATAGTAGAGGTAGAGTACAGTGGAGTATAGTGGAGGTAGACTACAGTGGAGCACAGTAGAGGTAGAGTACAGTGGAGTACAGTAGAGGTAGAGTACAGTGGAGCACAGTAGAGGTAGAGTACAGTGGAGTATAGTTGAGGTAGACTACAGTGGAGTACAGTAGAGGTAGAGTACAGTGGAGCACAGTAGAGATAGAGTACAGTAGAGCAGAGTAGAGGTAGAGTACGGTGGAGTACAGTAGAGGTAGAGCACAGTAGAGCAGAGTAGAGGTAGAGTACAGTGGAGTACAGTAGAGGTAGAGCACAGTGGAGCACTGTAGAGGTAGAATACAGTGGAGTAGAGTAGAGATAGAGTACATTGGAGCACAGTAGATGTAGAGTACAGTAGAGCACAGTAGAGGTAGAGTACAGTGGAGCACAGTAGTGGTAGAGTACAGTGGAGTACAGTAGAGGTAGTGTACAGTGGAGCACAGTAGAGGTAGAGTACAGTGGAGCACAGTAGAGGTAGAGTACAGTGGAGTACAGTAGAGGTAGTGTACAGTGGAGCACAGTAGAGGTAGAGTACAGTGGAGTATAGTTGAGGTAGACTACAGTGGAGTACAGTAGAGGTAGAGTAGAGTGGAGCACAGTAGAGATAGAGTACAGTAGAGCAGAGTAGAGGTAGAGTAGAGTGGAGTACAGTAGAGGTAGAGCACAGTGGAGCACTGTAGAGGTAGAGTACAGTGGAGTACAGTAGAGATAGAGTACAGTGGAGCACAGTAGAGATAGAGTGCAGTAGAGCAAAGTAGAGGTAGAGTACAGCTGAGCACAGTAGAGGTAGAGTACAGTAGAGCAGAGTAGAGGTAGAGTACAGTGGAGTACAGTAGAGGTAGAGCACAGTGGAGCACTGTAGAGGTAGAGTACAGTCGAACACAGTAGAGATAAGTGTAGTGGAGTATAGTAGAGGTAGAGTACAGTGGAGTACAGTAGAGGTAGAGTACAGTGGAGTACAGTAGAGGTAGAGTAGAGTGGAGCACATTAGAGGTGGAATAGAGTAGAGTACAGTAGAGGTAGAGTACAGTGGAGTACAGTAGAAGTAGAGTACAGTGGAGCACAGTAGAGGTAGAGTAGAGTGGAGTACAGTAGAGGTAGAGTACAGTGGAGTACAGTAGAGGTAGAGTACAGTGGAGTAGAGTAGAGATAGAGTAGAGTGGAGCATAGCAGAGGTAGAGTACAGTGGATCACAGTAGAGATAGAGTACAGTGGAGTACAGTTGAGCACAGTAGAGGTAGAGTACAGTGGAGCACAGTAGCGATAGATTACAGTGGAGTACAGTAGAGATAGAGTACAGTGGAGTACAGTAGAGGTAGAGTACAGTGGAGCACAGTAGAGGTAGAGTACAGTGGAGTATTGTTGAGGTAGACTACAGTGGAGTAGAGTAGAGATAGAGTACAGTAGAGCAGAGTAGAGGTAGAGTACAGTGGAGTACAGTAGAGGTAGAGCACAGTAGAGCAGAGTAGAGGTAGAGTACAGTGGAGTACAGTAGAGGTATAGCACAGTGGAGCACTGTAGAGGTAGAGTACAGTGGAGTACAGTAGAGATAGAGTACAGTGGAGCACAGTAGAGGTAGAGTACAGTGGAGCACAGTAGAGGTAGAGTACAGTGGAGCACAGTAGAGGTAGAGTACAGTGGAGTACAGTAGAGGTAGAGTACAGTGGAGTACAGTAGAGGTAGAGTACAGTGGAGCACAGTAGAGGTAGAGTACAGTGGAGTACAGTGGAGCACAGTAGAGGTGGAGTAGAGTAGAGTACAGTAGAGGTAGAGTAGAGTGGAGCACAGCAGAGGTAGAGTACAGTGGAGCACAGTAGAGATAGTGTACAGTAGAGCAGAGTAGAGGTAGAGTACAGTGGAATACAGTAGAGGTAGAGTACAGTGGAGCACTGTAGAGGTGGAGTACAGTGGAGTACAGTAGAGGTAGAGTACAGTGGAGCACAGTAGAGATAGAGTACAGTAGAGCACAGTAGAGGTAGAGTACAGTGGAGTATAGTAGAGGTAGAGTAGAGTGGAGTATAGTGGAGGTAGACTACAGTGGAGCACAGTAGAGGTAGAGTACAGTGGAGTACAGTAGAGGTAGAGTACAGTGGAGCACAGTAGAGGTAGAGTACAGCGGAGTATAGTTGAGGTAGACTACAGTGGAGTACAGTAGAGGTAGAGTACAGTGGAGCACAGTAGAGATAGAGTACAGTAGAGCAGAGTAGAGGTAGAGTACGGTGGAGTACAGTAGAGGTAGAACACAGTAGAGCAGAGTAGAGGTAGAGTACAGTGGAGTACAGTAGAGGTAGAGCACAGTGGAGCACTGTAGAGGTAGAATACAGTGGAGTAGAGTAGAGATAGAGTACATTGGAGCACAGTAGAGGTAGAGTACAGTGGAGCACAGTAGAGGTAGAGTACAGTGGAGCACAGTAGAGGTAGAGTACAGTGGAGTACAGTAGCGGTAGTGTACATTGGAGCACAGTAGAGGTAGAGTACAGTGGAGCACAGTAGAGGTAGAGTACAGTGGAGTACAGTAGAGGTAGTGTACAGTGGAGCACAGTAGAGGTAGAGTACAGTGGAGTATAGTTGAGGTAGACTACAGTGGAGTACAGTAGAGGTAGAGTAGAGTGGAGCACAGTAGAGATAGAGTACAGTAGAGCAGAGTAGAGGTAGAGTACAGTGGAGTACAGTAGAGGTAGAGCACAGTGGAGCACTGTAGAGGTAGAGTACAGTGGAGTACAGTAGAGATAGAGTACAGTGGAGCACAGTAGAGATAGAGTGCAGTAGAGCACAGTAGAGGTAGAGTACAGCTGAGCACAGTAGAGGTAGAGTACAGTAGAGCAGAGTAGAGGTAGAGTACAGTGGAGTACAGTAGAGGTAGAGCACAGTGGAGCACTGTAGAGGTAGAGTACAGTCGAACACAGTAGAGATAAGTGTAGTGGAGTATAGTAGAGGTAGAGTACAGTGGAGTACAGTAGAGGTAGAGTACAGTGGAGTACAGTAGAGGTAGAGTAGAGTGGAGCACATTAGAGGTGGAATAGAGTAGAGTACAGTAGAGGTAGAGTACAGTGGAGTACAGTAGAAGTAGAGTACAGTGGAGCACAGTAGAGGTAGAGTAGAGTGGAGTACAGTAGAGGTAGAGTACAGTGGAGTACAGTAGAGGTAGAGTACAGTGGAGTAGAGTAGAGATAGAGTAGAGTGGAGCATAGCAGAGGTAGAGTACAGTGGATCACAGTAGAGATAGAGTACAGTGGAGTACAGTTGAGCACAGTAGAGGTATAGTCCAGTGGAGCACAGTAGCGATAGATTACAGTGGAGTACAGTAGAGATAGAGTACAGTGGAGTACAGTAGAGGTAGAGTACAGTGGAGCACAGTAGAGGTAGAGTACAGTGGAGTATTGTTGATGTAGACTACAGTGGAGTAGAGTAGAGATAGAGTACAGTAGAGCAGAGTAGAGGTAGAGTACAGTGGAGTACAGTAGAGGTAGAGTACAGTGGAGTACAGTAGAGGTAGAGTACAGTGGAGTACAGTAGAGGTAGAGTACAGTGGAGTACAGTAGAGGTAGAGTACAGTGGAGTACAGTAGAGGTAGAGAACAGTACAGTACAGTAGAGGTAGAGTACAGTGGAGTACAGTAGAGGTAGAGTACAATAGAGCACAGTAGAGGTAGAATACAGTGGAGTACAGTAGAGGTAGAGTACAGTGGAGTACAGTAGAGGTAGAGTACAGTGGAGTACAGTAGAGGTAGAGTACAGAGGAGCACAGTAGAGGTAGAGTACAGTGGAGTACAGTAGAGGTAGAGTACAGTGGAGCACAGTAGAGGTGGAGTACAGTGGAGCACAGTAGAGGTGGAGTACAGTAGAGTAGAGTATAGGTTGAGTACAGTGGAGTACAGTAGAGATAGAGTAGAGTGGAGTAGAGTAGAGATAGAGTACAGTGGATTAGAGTAGAGATAGAGTACATTGGAGTATAGTTGAGGTAGAGTACAGTGGAGTACAGTAGAGGTAGAGTACAGTGGAGTACAGTAGAGGTAGAGAACAGTACAGTACAGTAGAGGTAGAGTAGAGTGGAGTACAGTAGAGATAGAGTACAGTAGAGCACAGTAGAGGTAGAATACAGTGGAGTACAGTAGAGGTAGAGTACAGTGGAGTACAGTAGAGGTAGAGTACAGTGGAGTACAGAAGAGATAGAGTACAGTGGAGCACATTAGAGGTAGAGTACAGTGGAGTACAGTAGAGGTAGAGTACAGTGGAGTATAGTAGAGGTAGAGTACAGTGGAGCACAGTAGAGGTAGAGTACAGTGGAATACAGAAGAGATAGAGTACAGTGGAGCACAGTAGAGGTAGAGTACAGTGGAGCACAGTAGAAGTAGAGTACAGTGGAGCACAGTAGAGGTAGAGTACAGTGGAGTACAGTAGAGGTAGAGTACAGTGGAGTATAGTAGAGGTAGAGTACAGTGGAGCACAGTAGAGGTAGAGTACAGTGGAGTACAGTGGAGCACAGTAGAGGTGGAGTACAGTAGAGTATAGTAGATGTAGAGTACAGTGGATCACAGTAGAGGTAGAGTAAAGTGGAGTACAGTGGATTACAGTAGAGGTGGAGTACAGTAGAGTACAGTAGAGGTAGAGAACAGTACAGTACAGTAGAGGCAGAGTACAGTGGAGTACAGTAGAGGTAGAGTACAGTAGAGCACAGTAGAGGTAGAATACAGTGGAGTACAGTAGAGGTAGAGTACAGTGGAGTACAGTAGAGGTAGAGAACAGTACAGTACAGAAGAGGTAGAGTACAGTGGAGTACAGTAGAGGTAGAGTACAGTAGAGCACAGTAGAGGTAGAGTACAGTGGAGTACAATAGAGGTAGAGTACAGTAGAGCACAGTAGAGGTAGAATACAGTGGAGTACAGTAGAGGTAGAGTACAGTGGAGTACAGTAGAGGTAGAGTACAGTGGAGTACAGTAGAGGTAGAGTACAGAGGAGCACAGTAGAGGTAGAGTACAGTGGAGCACAGTAGAGGTGGAGTACAGTAGAGTAGAGTATAGGTTGAGTACAGTGGAGTACAGTAGAGATAGAGTAGAGTGGAGTAGAGTAGAGATAGAGTACAGTGGATTAGAGTAGAGATAGAGTACAGTGGAGCACAGTAGAGGTAGAGTACAGTGGAGTACAGTAGAGGTAGAGTACAGTGGAGTACAGCAGAGGTAGAGTACAGTGGAGCAGAGTAGAGGTAGAGTACAGTGGAGTACAGTGGAGCACAGTAGAGGTGGAGTACAGTAGAGTACAGTAGAGGTGGAGTACAGTGGAGTACAGTAGAGGTAGAGTACTGTGGAGTATAGTAGAGGTAGAGTACAGTGGAGCACAGTAGAGGTAGAGTACAGTGGAGTACAGAAGAGATAGAGTACAGTGGAGCACAGTAGAGGTAGAGTACAGTGGAGCACAGTAGAGGTAGAGTACAGTGGAGCACAGTAGAGGTAGAGTACAGTGGAGTACAGTAGAGGTAGAGTACAGTGGAGTACAGCAGAGGTAGAGTACAGTGGAGCACAGTAGAGGTAGAGTACAGTGGAGTACAGTGGAGCACAGTAGAGGTGGAGTACAGTAGAGTATAGTAGATGTAGAGTACAGTGGAGCACAGTAGAGGTAGAGTAAAGTGGAGTACAGTAGAGGTAGAGTACAGAGGAGCACAGTAGAGGTAGAGAACAGTACAGTACAGTAGAGGCAGAGTACAGTGGAGTACAGTAGAGGTAGAGTACAGTAGAGCACAGTAGAGGTAGAATACAGTGGAGTACAGTAGAGGTAGAGTACAGTGGAGTACAGTAGAGGTAGAGAACAGTACAGTACAGTAGAGGTAGAGTACAGTGGAGTACAGTAGAGGTAGAGTACAATAGAGCACAGTAGAGGTAGAATACAGTGGAGTACAGTAGAGGTAGAGTACAGTGGAGTACAGTAGAGGTAGAGTACAGTGGAGTACAGTAGAGGTAGAGTACAGAGGAGCACAGTAGAGGTAGAGTACAGTGGAGTACAGTAGAGGTAGAGTACAGTGGAGCACAGTAGAGCTAGAGTACAGTGGAGTACAGTGGAGCACAGTAGAGGTAGAGTACAGTGGAGCACAGTAGAGATAGAGTACAGTAGAGCACAGTAGAGGTAGAGTACAGTGGAGCACAGTAGAGGTAGAGTACAGTGGAGTATAGTTGAGGTAGACTACAGTGGAGTACAGTAGAGGTAGAGTACAGTGGAGTACAGTAGAGGTAGAGTACAGTGGAGCACAGTAGAGGTAGAGTGCAGTGGAGTATAGTTGAGGTAGACTACTGTGGAGTACAGTAGAGGTAGAGTACAGTGGAGCACAGTAGAGATAGAGTACAGTAGAGCAGAGTAGAGGTAGAGTACAGTGGAGTACAGTAGAGGTAGAGCACAGTGGAGCACTGTAGAGGTAGAGTACAGTGGAGTACAGTAGAGATAGAGTACATTGGAGCACAGTAGAGGTAGAGTACAGTGGAGTACAGTGGAGTACAGTAGAGGTGGAGTACAGTAGAGTACAGTAGAGGTAGAGAACAGTACAGTACAGTAAAGGTAGAGTACAGTGGAGTACAGTAGAGGTAGACTACAGTGGAGTACAGTAGAGGTAGAGTACAGTGGAGCACAGTAGAGATAGAGTAGAGTGGAGCAGAGTAGAGGTAGAGTACAGTGGAGTACAGTAGAGGTAGAGCACAGTGGAGCACAGTAGAGGTAGAGTACAGTGGAGCACAGGATAGGTAGAGTGCAGTGGAGCACAGTAGAGGTAGAGTACAGCTGAGCACAGTAGAGGTAGAGTAGAGTGGAGCACAGTAGAGGTAGAGTACAGTGGACTACAGTAGAGGTAGTGTACAGTGGAGCACAGTAGAGGTAGAGTACAGTGGAGCACAGGATAGGTAGAGTACAGTGGAGTATAATAGAGGTAGAGTACGGTAGAGCACAGTAGAGATAGAGTACAGTAGAGCAGAGTAGAGGTAGAGTACAGTGGAGTACAGAAGAGGTAGAGTACAGTGGAGCACTGTAGAGGTGGAGTACAGTTGAGTACAGTAGAGGTAGAGTACAGTGGAGCACAGTAGAGATAGAGTACAGTAGAGCACAGTAGAGGTAGAGTACAGTGGAGCACAGTAGAGCTAGAGTACAGTGGAGTACAGTGGAGCACAGTAGAGGTGGAGTACAGTAAAGTAGAGTAGAGGTAGAGTACAGTGGAGTACAGTAGAGATAGAGTAGAGTGGAGTAGAGTAGAGATAGAGTACAGTGGATTAGAGTAGAGATAGAGTACAGTGGAGTATAGTTGAGGTAGAGTACAGTGGAGCACAGTAGTGGTAGATTACAGTGGAGTATAGTTGAGGTAGACTACAGTGGAGTACAGTAGAGGTAGAGTACAGTGGAGCACAGTAGAGATAGAGTACAGTAGAGCAGAGTAGATGTAGAGTACAGTGTAGTACAGTAGAGGTAGAGTACAGTGGAACACTGTAGAGGTGGAGTACAGTGGAGTACAGTAGAGGTAGAGTACAGTGGAGCACAGTAGAGGTAGAGTACAGTGGAGTACAGTAGAGGTAGAGTAGAGTGGAGCACATTAGAGTTGGAGTAGAGTAGAGTACAGTAGAGGTAGAGTACAGTGGAGCACTGTAGAGGTGGAGTACAGTGGAGTACAGTAGAGGTAGAGTATAGTGGAGCACAGTAGAGATAGAGTACAGTAGAGCAGAGTAGAGGTAGAGTACAGTGGAGTATAGTAGAGGTAGAGTACAGTGGAGCACTGTAGAGGTGGAGTACAGTGGAGTACAGTAGAGGTAGAGTACAGTGGAGCACAGTAGAGATAGAGTACAGTAGAGCACAGTAGAGGTAGATTACAATGGAGTATAGTAGAGGTAGAGTACAGTGGAGTACAGTAGAGGTAGATTACAGTGGAGCACAGTAGAAGTAGAGTACAGTGGAGTTTAGTTGAGGTAGACTACAGTGGAGTACAGTAGAGGTAGAGTGCAGTGGAGTAAAGTAGAGACAGAGTACAGTAGAGCAGAGTAGAGGTAGAGTGCAGTGGAGTACAGTAGAGATAGAGCACAGTGGAGCACTGTAGAGGTAGAGTACAGTGGAGTACAGTAGAGATAGAGTACAGTGGAGCACAGTAGAGATAGAGTGCAGTGGAGCACAGTAGAGGTAGAGTACAGCTGAGCACAGTAGAGGTAGAGTAGAGTGGAGCACAGTAGAGGTAGAGTACAGTGGACTACAGTAGATGTAGTGTACAGTGGAGCACAGTAGAGGTAGAGTACAGTGGAGCACAGGATAGGTAGAGT